>BSBN01000459.1:0-730000 GCA_027924645.1 Cunninghamia lanceolata
AATTTTTCTTCTTGTAGTCTTCTCAACACCAAATTCACGTGATCCAAATACTTTTTTTTGTTAGAACTGAAAACCAATATGTCATCAAGGTAAACAACTGCAAACTTACCAATGTATGGCTTGAGAACCTCATTCATTAGCCTCATAAAGGTGCTAGGTGCATTTGAAAGACCAAAAGGCATAACAAGCCACTCATACAATTCCTCATTTGTTTTGAACACTATTTTCCATTCATCTCCTTGTCTGATCCGTATTTGGTGGTATCCACTTTTGAGGTCCTATCTTTGAGAAGTAGCTGGCCCCACTCAAGCAATCCATCGAGTCCTTTATTCTTGGAAGTGGAAACCTATATTTGATTGTTATCATATTTATTGCCCTAGAATTAGTGCACATTCTCCACTCACCTCCTTTCTTAGGTACCAAAATAGTTGGAACTACACATGGCTAAGACTCTCCCTAATTAACCCCTTGTCAAGGAACTCTTGCACTTGTTTTATGATTTCTTCATTTTGTTGGGGTGTCATCTTATAGGCTACCTTATTTGGTAGACTATCCCCTAGTATAAAGTCTATATGGTGATTGATATCTCTCATTGGAGGCAAGGAGTTAGGAAGTTCATCCACAACTATGGTTGCATAATCCTTCAACATGTCTTGAATCTCACATGGCAGCTCATCAATTCTTCTTGTTGTTGTGATAGTCCTAGGTCTGACTAGCACTGCAAAACCTATCTCTTCCTCCTCCATTGTCTTAAGAAATTATTTTTCACCCACTAACAATTACACTTGAATTAACCTTTTGGTCTTTATCTTCCTCTTTCAAAGGTGCTAAAATAAGGTAACTCCATCCTTCTCCAAAACATAGACATTCTTCTACCATCATGCATTGTTTTTCTATCATATTGCCATGGCCTACCAAATAATACATGGCACACATCCATAGGAATGGTATCACATAACACCTTATCTTTGTACCTTCCTATCTGAAACTCTACCCAACACTATTCATTAACTAGTACTTGTTGTCCCTTATTCAACCATGAGACCTTGTATGGTGTAGGATGAGGTAATCTCTTCAAATTTAGTTCTCTACCATCTTAATAGCAACTAAATTATCAGTACTACCAGAATCTATAACAACTTGACAACACTTACCTTGACACTTGCAAATAGTCCTGAATAATGACTTCCTTTGAGGTGGCTCCTTCCTCCATTGGAACCTTGATCAATGTCCTTCTCATCAAACAAGGATTCTCCTCTCTCCGGCTCTTCTGGTGATGGTGAAGAGTTAACACTTTCTTCATCTCCTCCTGGAGAAACTTGAGTCCTTCTTTCATTCCTAAAGGTAGTAGTGGTCTGCTCTTTTGGACACTCCCAAGCTTGATGACCAACAAACTTGTTGCACTTGTAGCACTTTCCTATATGAAGCCATAAATCCTCATCTTTGTCAAAATTTGTCCCTGAAGTTAGGCCTTCTTCTCTAAAACTCCTCTAGGGATTTGGTGCTTGTTCTTGGAAGTACTTGATTCACCTTGGTTTCTTTGTGGCTGTCCTCTACCAACATATGGGCCTCTACCTCTATTTTTTTTCTTGCTTCCTATTCAACTTCTCCTCAGCCTTTAAGGCTAGTTGATAGCACTCCTCAAGTGTCTTGAGGCTTGTAAGCTCAACTCATCTATAGGCTATACTTCAATGCATTAAGGTATCTTGCAACCTTATCAGTGTCATCCTCCATATGTCTTGATCTGATGCTCAACTTGTAAAACTCTTCAGTATACTCTTTCACTCCCATATCCTTTTGTTTCAAATTCTGCAACTTCCTATACAACTGAGTCATGTAGTCAGTTGGCATGAATTTTCCCTTCAACTTGGCAACCATCCTATCCCAAGAAGGAATCTTGGATTTGCCTTTCTTTTTCCTATCTTCCTAAAATAATCCCACCATAGGGATGCATGGCCTTTCAACTTAGTCCTGGCCAACTTTACTCGTTGTTCTTCAAGTACCTCCAAGCTCAAAATATTTGTCCACTCCCCTATCCAATCCAAGAGTTCTTCACCATTCAAACTACCTGCATACACTAGAAGTTCCATCTTCACCTTAGTTCCTTCACCCTTGACTGCCTTCAAAAATCTTTCCATCCTCAATTCATCAGCATCCCGTCTCTTCTTGTGCTCTTGTGATTCTTCATTCACCACTTCTTGTTCTTGGTCACTCACATCCCTGTAACCATTCCTCTTCTTTGGTTAGCTTCAATTGCATTGAGTCTTGCATCTAAACTAACTCTCATCTCCCACATTCTCTAGCAAGGGCTTCTCCCAATTGTGTGGCTATTCTTTCTGCCACTCTTTCAGCGTTTATTGGAGGCATCTTTCTTTTTATGGATTAACCTTGCTCTAATACCAAAAATGATGCAAAGAATGATAACAAAGATGTACTTTCAACAACCTACATAAGATTCTACTGACCTTTCAATAGGTTACACCAATTATACCATGTTTTGACAAGCTTTTCCTTCTAGGCCTAAAACTTTCATTTTGAGCAAATAAGCACTTGACATAACAAAACCACTTGAATGGTGACCCTTTATGGCTTCTCAAGACTTCAACGAGTCCTATGGGTCTCAACAAACCTTAAAGTTTTAGGGGTAAACTCAACAAAACAATGTTTTTGAACAAACCCTCATTAAACTAGGGTTCTTGACAATTTGACTAGGTTTTCAGGTACACAGTCTTGAATATCTCATGCAAACCAACACTTTTGTAGCCTAAACTTGGTGGATTCTTAGAAAACACCTAAATAGAGGTTCACACCAATTTTTAGGATTTTTCACCTTTGGGAATCAAAAGTTATGAAGTTTTTTGTAAACTTAGAAAACCTTAGGTTTGCTGCAGGACAGCGAGAGAAATAGGCTTGTTTGACCCACTCAAAATACATTTTCAACACGACTGGTAAAAAGGAATTTTTGCTATAACATCATGATATTTCTCTTTGTCTACTTTTCCAGGCAATACCAATCCGTACAATTTTGATTTATGCCTGCAAAATAGTCAAAAAAAGGCTAGAAACAGGGTATTTTCTCATAGAAAAATGTATATACAACTTCTTAAAACATTTTTTCCTTCTTCTCTTCATGGCATAATGTTTCCTAAAATCATCTACAAAGAGTTTTTATATGCTGTCCTTCGAAAACCTATTGAAAATTGACTCAAATTTGACACTTTACTGCCCTACATCACAACTAGGGTAGCAAAACTTGCAAAAAGATTATTCATGGTCTTCTAAGACCTTAATTTGACTCATTAAACCTATTCTAAGGTTGAGGACCAACCCCAACTCTCCACAAGCCAAAATTCCACTAGAAAATTCAAATTTGCATTTTGGAGGGAAAGTGCAAATTTGAATTTATAGGCTTAGACCACAACCTAACCCATTGAAATGATCTTAATAGACCCTTTAAGACATAAACAACACCAATCTAGGACTCATGAACATAAAATAGTCCTTACAAACATAATTAGGTCTCTTGACCTTAAAAGCATGCTTCAAGGTGATGCTCTTGCATCCAATAGAGACCAGGAGAGATAAAAAGAAATGGACAAGATAGAGAGGTAGAAAAAGAGACAGAGAGATAAAGATGAAGAGAAAGAGAGATAGAGATATAGAAAATAGAGAGATATTAAAAAAAAGCAGGGTGATGTTGATTCCTTGTAGATGCGGCATCTAAAAGTGAAGCATTGTGCTTGACTGATTGAATGGGAACCTAAACAAACTAAATTTTTTTTGGATGGTTAGGTACATTAATTGCTTGTAATTAATGTTTCAGAAGTGCACTGGAAATTTGGTTTACTTGAAAGGGAAATGAGGTCCTTGAGAGACAGTCCTTATTTATGAAACACTAAAAGGAGCTCAAAAAACCCCATGAATAGATTTGGGATATCTTCATCTACAACAATTTTGTATGCAACCCTGGAGTCCCTCCTTCCTAGAATTACTTCACATAATGGACCTCCCAATTGACAATTATTTACACAGGTTTTGGTGAGCTATTATTATGCTAAACATTAGTTGTTCCTAAACAACATGGATCTATTAGGAAGGTATGAAAATATGGGAATAAAATTTACTTGGACAACTGAATCACAATCAGCTATGGCCAAAATGTTAGGCACATGAAACCATTTCTCTGAAAATATTCTCAAGCTGGATCTTGATATTATCTACCACATCTAAACCTCTCCTAGAGAGAGATGGAGGATTAGAGAAGTGGAAAGAGATAAGTGACAAGCAACAAAGAGATATAGGGAAAATAGAGAATGAGAGAAAGAAATATATACAAAGACACACACACACACACATATATATTGTAGACACCTAAAATTGACCATGCCTTGTTGATACATCATTTGAGACACCAGATGAGACGTTTTGCCCTAGTAACCTTTCTATCACCCAATTATTTAAATAAATCATATTTATTTAACTAATCCTATTTAGTCCCTTCATAATCCCTCTTTCTAATTAAATAAATAATTATATTTATTTAATTAATTTCAACTTTTCCCTCATCCAAATTAGTTAAATAAATTAAGATTTATTTCATTAATGTATTCCACAATCATTCCTTTGTCTCTATCTCCACATTTGTCTCCATGTAAGGTGGAAGCCATTTGACTTTAAATCCTCATCATTCAACTTCATGAGACACTTGTCAAATGACTACAACTTCTTGTATCACTTAATCCTAGCCATCCATTTCTAATTTAATCCTAGTCGTCCATTCCTATCACCCATCTCCTATAAATCAAGCCTCACCCAAGCCATTTGGGACACTTTTGGGGACATTAGAGGGCTCTTAGGAGGACATCTTCATCCACATTTCAAGTATCATTACTTTTGTTGAAATCATTCTAGGTCTTCTCATTCATCATCTTCACACTATTGTTATGCTGCAGAAGTGAGCAATCAACACTCCAACCAATCAATCATCCATCAAAGAGAACAAAGCTAGTAGATTTGGGTGCATCTACTCCGTTCTATTACGTGTGGAGGACTTGGTTCAAAGGTAAAGGTATTGTGTTGTTATCATTATCTTTTGTGTTGTCTTTGTACCAATTTTTCTACCATATATATATATATATATATATATATATATAGAGAGAGAGAGAGAGAGAGAGAGAGAGAGAGAGAGAGAGAGAGAGAGAGAGAGAGAGAGATTTCAATTGGTCATTTCATGCCAATGATCCAAAGATGACATTAGCTATTTTGAGAGATCAACAATTGACAATTTACTAGAGTGATGCAAGACGATTCAAATAATCATGTCTGCTCATTCTACCTTGTACCTTCGTCTCTACACATGGAAAGCTCAAGGAGAAATTTTGGATCGACATTTTCCAACTATTGGCACCTACGCATGAATAACACCTATAGGTTTGAAAGCATTCACTACTTATGTGTATTGAATGAAATGCCAAGATTGAGTAGGAGCCCATGTTTTCTGTTAGATGAGGGAGACTGGTTGCTTGTGTTGTATGCAAGTGGTGATACCTATGGAAAAGGTGAAGGCTATGGATCCATCAAATAATAGAGATGATCTCACTATGCATGAATAACACCTATAGGTTTGAAAGCATTCACTACTTATGTGTATTGAATGAAATGCCAAGATTGAGTAGGAGCCCATGTTTTCTGTTAGATGAGGGAGATTGGTTGCTTGTGTTGTATGCAAGTGGTGATACTTATGGAAAAGGTGAAGGCTATGGATCAACATTTTCCAACTATTGGCACCTACGCATGAATAACACCTATAGGTTTGAAAGCATTCACTACTTATGTGTATTGAATGAAATGCCAAGATTGAGTAGGAGCCCATGTTTTCTGTTAGATGAGGGAGACTGGTTGCTTGTGTTGTATGCAAGTGGTGATACCTATGGAAAAGGTGAAGGATATGGATCCATCAAACAATAGAGATGATCTCATGAAAATGTAAGTGGTGACTGTTGGGAATTGAGGTGTCTCAACCTTTGCAAGTTCCTAATGTTGTATTTATTTATTTTTGCATACTATTGTAATTTTCAATGTAAATCTTATTTTGTCACTTTGTGCACATGGAAAGCTCAAGGAGAAATTTTGGATCGACATTTTCCAACTATTGGCACCTACGGATGAATAACACCTATAGGTTCGAAAGCATTCACTACTTATGCGTATTGAATGAAATGCCAGGATTGAGTAGGAGCCCGTGATTTCTATTAGATGAGGGAAACTGGTCGCTTGTGTTGTATGCAAGTGGTGATACCTATGGAAAAGGTGAAGGATATGGATCCATCAAACAATAGAGATGATCTCATGAAAATATATATTCAAGTGGTGACTGTTGGGAATTGAGGTGTCTCAACCTTTGCAAGTTCCTAATGTTGTATTTATTTATTTTTGCCTACTATTGTAATTTTCAATGTAAATCTTATTTTGTCACTTTGTGCGAGTTGGAAAGGTGATGTGTCACCCTACATGGAAAGTGACTAGATGTATTTTTATCCTCATATGAGGAGGTAGGCACCCCATTTTGTGGTAGAGGTATTTTGCCATGTGTCGGCACCTTGTGGTCTTGTGTCATGAGTTATGACTGACATAATCTATGACATGTAAGAGCTGAAAATACATATTCTATGATAGGTGTGACATGTGTCGTGTGGCATCTTTGCATGGAGAAAGTAGGCACCCAAGTTTGACTATGATAGAGTTGTAAGATAATATGCTATTGTTAGTTGGTTATGACAGATTCTCTTACAACTATAAGAGTTGTCATTTATGACAGATTCTATGACATTATAAGATGTGTAAGAGCATTTGTCATACCTATTTTGGGAAAATTTGGGACGCCCAAGTATGGAAGGTTGTAAGGGATGAAAGGGATTCTTAGACAAGTGTCATTTGCATGATTTATGGCCTTGGAATTTGGGCCATGTGGATTGGACGAAAATCCTTTGTGGCTTGCTCTAGAAGCTATCTCCATCCTTGATATTTCTATATATATACCTGAGTGCTTGGAGTTGGAGTGGAATGGTTCATTTTTAGGTACCATTATGTTGCTGGAGTTACTCTAGTATTCGACATTTGTGATCTCCTAGAAGAACTTGCATTACAAGTGTGTTGTAATCATGTCCTTTGATTTGATAATACATTGTGCAGGTTTTGGAGTGTGGGGTTTTTCACTTGAAAGGGTTTTCCCCATGTATATCTTGTGTTGTGAGCATTGTACTTGTTTTTGATGTGTTGTTACCTTTCTATTAATGTACATCTCATAATATATAACTGTAAAACATAAATATTTGCATAACTTTCCTCATTAGATCAGTGTAGGAAGTTGTTTCCGCATACCTTGCTTCCTTTCAGTGACTATGGATGACACAAGCTCTGGTTCATGGGTTCTATTAAATACCACAAAGATCTTTCAATGCTAGATATTGACATGGGCCATAGGAATACAAGACAATCATCATTCACTTAAAGACATGGTAATTGAACTTTCATAAATCTTTAGTGTACCCATTGCAAATAGAGAGATCTGACTTGAGACGAGAGAAATAGAAGGACACATAGAGATATATAGAGAGAGGGAGATTGATAGAGAGAGAAATAGAGAGATAGACTACCTTTTTATCAATCATTTCATGCCAACAATCAAAAGATGACACATGTAATGAACATTCCAAATTTGAGGTTACTACTACATTAAAGATCATGGAGCTTGGTATGGGTTGGTCTAGATTATCTAGCTCCATCGAAGCCTCATGAAATGGTACTTTTCATGCACATGATCCAACAATAGAGAAAAGAGAGTCAATTTCAATTAGTCATTTCATGCTAATGATGCAAAGATGCAATGAGCTATTTTGAGATATCAACAGCTAATAGTTTACTATAGGCCAACATAGATGATCCTGTGAAAAGAGATTCGCTTTTAAATTTCCCATGCAATCCTTATTGCTTCTTTTATAGGAAATTTAATAGAGCACTCCATTTTGTTATCCATTAAATACTTTGCTAGACATCCATCCTATGTAAATACTTTTGGGAGATGGTTACTTGGACTGGATAGATATTGAGATTGTACTCATGTAAAATGGGCCATAAGGATATTGTGATTATATATAGTATACCTAGGTCATGACTAATGGAATGCAAGTGAACTTCATGATGTTCGAGAAAACAAAAACGTGGGCCATAGGGAAACAAGACACACATCATTCACTTAAAGACATGACAATTGAACTTCCACAACTCTTTGGCGTATCCATTGCACATCAAGGTGTGATTGCTAGTAAAATAAAATATTAAAAGTTTTGAGGGAGAGGTTTTAGCTATTACTAGGCCATCCTTCCCACTTAAATGGGATGGTTATGAATTTTTTAGAAAAGAGCAATGTTCAAAATATAGTCAAGGCCAAATCGTAGGGTGAAAGAAATGTATAATATTTAATAGCATGCATGTTTAGTACTACATTTATCTTTAATTGATTATATAATAATTATATTTTTCCGTGATTTATGTGAAGGCTCTTCGTAACAGCGAAAAATATTAGTCAATTAGAATAAGAGATAAAAGATATTAGTCAATTAGATTGTTGATAAATATTTTTTTGAATATTATTTGTCAAAAAGCTTACATATAGATTCTGTAAAAGATAAATATTTATTTTACATAGAAAAATACTAACTTATAATTGGTTCACAAATACACTAAGTAATAGGGGACAGGACCTGATGGTGGTGCGGGCTATCTTTTGCCACCCCTCCACATCACCATATGACACGTCAGACTCTAAGAACTACTTCGCTGGAATCATTGACGTGGACAATAGGATGTCCCTTTTTTCCTTTGAGGTATTATTTTATTTTTCTATAGGAAAAATAATTGTAATAAAATAATATTAATAAGTTGGTCCTCAAATTATTTTAAAAGTGTTAAGGGTAATTTATTTATTATTATTTTGATTAGGTAGTGGGCCACATATATGGAGCAATTATGGCCATTTGTAACTCCTAAGAATATTTTAATTATTTTTCTAGGAGTGGGAGTTGAATCTAAATTAGGGGAGAATCTTTTCAGGATCTTAAATGATTTTAGTGGAGAGGAAATAAGAAAGAAAGATAATAATTAATTATTTCTTTAGCAGTTCTATAAAGGAGGAAAAAAAAGCCACAGAGGACATCTAAACTTGATATTTACGAATTTCTCTTAATTTTAGTACACTTGTGTTCAAATTCAATCCAAAGATGAAAGCCCTTGTGGTTGTAGCTCCAAAGACAAAATCCCTTATGGTCTTGGAATTTGGAAACAAAAACTTTCAGATTCTCGAATGTGATTCCAGTTTAAAGATTATATAGAGCTTCATTGACAGCTCCAGTCCAGAGTCAAAGAGTTTGCCAGTTTGTAGTTTGCTAGTATATTTCTGTTGTGTGCATCTAGTTTGGTATGAAATTCAACTTGTTTCAGTAATCCGTTTGGTGTGGTGAGAGTTACCTTCCAGTTGAATTGTTTGTCTATTCACGTAGCTGTTGTATCACTCTTGAAGATATTAAATTAAGTTGAAATTCCTTCCCTATTTCTGTGTTGTGGTTTAGCCTTGTGATCACGCCCTCCTAGCATATTATTGTTTTATTCTACTGATTTTGTATTGTGATGATCATGTTTTCCATCAATCCCAGCTTGGTAGGGCTGAATTTCCTTTGAATTGGTATTCTTGAAGGTGTTACAGACTAGTTTGGCATACAGGCTACTAATGTCATTATAAGTTCAATAAAGGTTTGCAGAAGTACGTTGTAATTGTAGGAGGATTACTTATATCCTTTGAAAGTTCGATTGATTGTTATGCTAGAATAAATCACCATCTGTCATTAAGGAGTTACATAAGGAAGCTTGATTCTTCATGCACATGGGCGGCCAAATTTCAGTCCATAATAGTCCAGGGCCATTAGATCATTAATAGCTATAGTTTATAATAATCATGGTTGTTGATTAATGAAGAAAACTAGTCCATATGTGCTTTAAGAGGAATCACCTCACATTACACTCAACGCACTGTCTTCTAAAGATTTTCCAAGCCACCATACATCTGACCATGCCTACAGAAGCATCTACAGCGGGTTACCAGGACTGTAGCCTCACCATTTGTTGATCATAGTAAATTCCTATCTTATTGCTTTAATTTTTTCTATTTTTTTCTACTGAATTCATTATTCTTTATTGTTCACATTCCCTACACTCTTCATAATCGATGTAACAGTTATATAGGGCTATTGCTATCACTGAGAGAAGGGTGAGTTTATATTTTTAACAAATTATTTATATTTTACAAGTTTTACAGTACAATAGTATAAAATAGAGAATATATAATAAGTATAATTCAACTAAGTTATAATATCTTTTATATAAGTATATTTAGCAAATAGGCTTACAGTGGGAGCTTTTTGCTCCTAGAAATCACGCCGGAAATGTCGGACGCCAGAAATGTCGGGCTGGGAGCAAAGAAAATCGTCATCCTGCCTGTGTGCTTCTCCCGGAAAACACCCATAGTTTTTTTTATATTTCCGTGGTTTTTTTCCCAGCAGGCAGTGAGCTTTCATAGCTGAACTGCTCTCTTAGCTGTCAATATATTTTAATCTGCACCTTAGGCATACATGAGATAAACGTGACTGAGCATTGCGAATTTGCGAGAGCAGCTGTCTACGATATTAGCGCTCCATCTATCGATACATTTACTTTCAAAACCCTAACTATGCCTCTTCAAAGTTTTCTGGCTGCTCTTTTCAGTACTGATTCCAACTCGAAGATGGTGAGATAGAGACTTCCGCGTAGGTAAAAGTTCCTGGTACTCTCTCAGCGGGTAAAACTGGTCACTCCAAAAGTAGGATGGATCTTAGGGTTGCTGTTGAAGTCTATTGGGTTTGACATGGACGATGCAGAGGCTTTGTTATGAAGAAGAAGAAAGTGAATTGAGCGAGTACTGGTTGACTGTCGTTGAGTTTATTATGGAGTGGGTGGAGCATGTTGGTTGATTGTCAAGGGAGCTCTGTATAACTGATTTCTGGCAGCGGTCTTGTTGGAGGCGCACCAAGATTCTCTCCCCAATTGCTGAGCATTGTAAGTATGCGTATATGCAATGAAATCCTGATTTTTTTATGGATTTTATAAATCAATTAAGTCGGTCTTTTGGGTTTCCATCTGTTTGGGAAATTGTGCCTTGGGTGTACATTTTGAAGTGGGTAAAGGTAAATTTTATTGCTGTTACTGATATAAAGGGCTCCATTTTTCAACCATACTATACAAGACTGATAGAGAAACACAACTAAGCACAACCACTTTATGGATAACCCCAAAATGCAACTTCTTGGAATAAGCATGTTTCAAAACAGAAGATTCAGGCGTAGGTGTGCAAATTCTACACCTTCACCAACAATAGGAAAGGATAAGAGAAACAATAAAGACCAGGTGAAGTACAATTGGAAGTGCATGCCGTATGTAAACCTCAAAGGTATCATCTGCAACTTCCCCCACTGCCCAGTTCCATCGATTGAGTTGCCCAAATGGAATCCATCATATCAAGAGTGTGTGTTTTTTCCCTAATTTAGTTTTCTCAAGTGGGTGAAACTATCTACAATACCCGCTTACTTCTTCTGCAAAACAAGTCCCATCCATATCTCATGTTTTCCATTTATAAATTCATTAACAAATCAGGGTTGTACAAAATGGATGCTCTAACATCTGCATGCTTATTGATTCCATATTCATGAATTTGTAACTAAATCCAGAAGGAAAACAAAACTATAAATAGGACCATGACATTCTAAAACTAGAAGCAAACCACAAATATTTGTTGACCCTCAGTTGTTGTCCTTGATGACCAAACCACAACTTGGTACATGTGGCTCTTTCAGTTGTGTGGCTCTTTCATGGCTCATTCAGTTGTGATGGTTCCATTGATACATATTTAGTTGACCATGTTGTTTACAGTTTAAGTTTTGATCATGATGTTTACCAGTTGATATAGTTCTCAATTGATATGGTCGATTACATTGTTTGACTTTGGTATGGTACCTTTGGCATACACTTGACACAGTTGCATCATGATGTGGTCTTATGATTCAGTTGGCATTCTCTATTGGCTCTGACATGATACAGTTGGCATTCTTTGTTGGCACAGTATGATACAGTTGGCATTTTTGTTTTGAGCATTCTTCTTGACACATAGTATGGTGGTATTTTGGTGGTGACATTATGATAGCATAATGTTATTTCTCTTGGCACCTTGTGTGGTATCTTTTATTTTGAGATGGTGAGCTAATTTATCAAGGTTATTATAATTTACAAAAATGATTGATGTTATAATCTGAAGGGGTCTATAAGGCATAAAGACAATGGCATGTTAAAAGTGTTGACCATGGTCTTCTATTTGTCTAGTGGGCATCTCACAAGTTTCAAGGGTTACAATCTCATAAGTTTCAAGGATTACAATGTTGTCATAATGTTTAACCTCTCGAACAGGTTAATGTGGATTTAGCAATACAAAAGATGAGTATTACTCACTGGATCTTTTGAGTTTTACTGAAGGCACAAGTCATCAGATATTTACTAGTAAATGTTAGGGTTTTGTACTCATTGTTGCATACTTTTTGTTTTGGTCTCCGGCGGCACATGGAAGGGTTTCACATGGCTAAATCATCATGAATTTGCATGGAACTCTAGTTTGTTGAAAGCTTGTTGACCCAATGCTGGTAATCATGGAGAATAGTTTGAGAATCTTCAAATCTGATGTGACAGAGCTCGGTTACCACCGTGGTAAACATTTCATTTGTGTCTTCTACTTTGTTCTTGTAGTCTTTTTACAAAATATTTTACAGTTTTTATTAAAAGAATGGGGAAGAAGAAAAGGAAGGGTCGAGGGTTATTTTTTGTTTGGTCTTTGAAAAAGGAAGATATCTGTTCTATGGTGGTAGTTTCGTGCCTTCATTACTGTGTTGTTTCAAAGTTCTTTAAGACTGTGTAAAGGTTTCTTCTTCTTTTCATCTATGGTGTTTAGGGTTATGTTCTTTCATAATTATTTTACAAGGGTTTCCTCTTTTTAGACACAGCTGATTTATTTTTGTTTCCTCATGCAAAGATTTTGCATTTGACTATCATTGCCAATGGTTTTCTATTCTGTCTTTGGATCTTTAAAAATAATATGCAAAGGGTTTGAATATTTATGACTGTGATCATTTGATGACAAGGGCAGATTTCATGGATGAAAGCTATCAGTGTTGTAGGGATTTTCTTCTCTTTTTGACTCGACACATGATGAAGAGATTATTACTTGTCTTAAATCTTGTCAATAATAAAGGCACACAATATTTTTCTGTTATGGGTACTTGAAATTCTAGTACAGACAATTATAACAGCTAAATCAATTATAAACAGTTGAGACATATGTCGACTATGCTTACCTGTTCAGTTATTCTAGGGTATTGTTTAACAAGGAAAGTTTTTGAGTATGGTTATAATTCTGGAATCCGTTGCAATTGATTTTATGTTTCAGTTATGACACCAGTTTATGTAAGGGACAATTCGATCCTAAACCATGGTTTACAAGACAGTTATTTCTTGAAATTGTTTCATGAAAGAAATAAGATGTTATGAAATTGTATAAGAAGGCATATTATAAACATCTGAAGTGGGCTTTTTGATACATGTTTATTGCATTATTATTGAGACTGTATTAGAATGTTGTATTATTTCTTAAGTCTAAAATAATGAGATAGTTAAGGAGTGGGCTATAGTGAAACATAGCAATCCTATGTATTGACTTAAATTATGCCTTGAGTTGTTGAAAGGTCAAGTCAGTGAGACAAGAAATGACTTTTGCCAATGAGGCATTTTGTGTAGCCAGTGAGGCATTTTGTAGCTAGTGAGGCCTGTAATAAGTGAGATTCATTAATTAAGCCAGTGAGACACTTTTTCGAGTGGTTTTTATGCCCCAGAGGGTTTTCCACTCAGGACAATATATGTGTTATGGTTTGTCATTGATGAGTTTGATTCTCATGTTTATTTGCTTATCATGTGTCATTTGTTTTAAAGTCATTTAATTTACTTTGGTCTATATGAACACATATTTGTCTTATATCATTGTCTGAAATAATGATACTGTGCATGTTTCACAGTTAGTCTCTATGTGTTAAGATTTATGATAATGAGTCATTATTTCCAGTCCCTACATTGAGTTGATGCATTCTTGACTTTGATCAATTTGTTTTAGTTGTCCAAATCTTTCATGATGTCATCTACAGTCAATGGGAATTGTTTTTGTATCAAAGTTTTGAAATACAGATTTTAAGGTCACTAAGTCTTGTTAAAATTTGTATACCACTGATTCACCCCCCTCTCAGTTGTATTGTACTCCAACAAGTGGTATTAGAGCCAGACCCTTGTCCACTAGGTCTAACCAACCTTAGGGTTTCCTAGAAGTGGAGTACAATGGGTAAAAAGAATAGGAATAAGGCCTTGAGTAGAGAAAAGATAGATGCTGATCATAAAATTGAAAAACAAGTCTTAGTTAAGTCCAACAATGGATTGTTGTATGAGTCAACCATGAATGTAGATACAAAATGTCATAAAGAAATTAGTCCTGTAGTTAAGAATCATGACAATGTGAATGTGAGTAGACATGAATTTGACAATTTTGTAGTTGAATTTGATGATGAAGAAGGAGACCTATTTGTGGATGAATATGATTATGAACAAGATTGTGGAGTTGATATTGAAGGAGAACATTTGTGTGCCCTAGATACAATCAAACAACTTAATGAAGAAAATACGAGACTAAAAGACCAACTTCAACAAGAAAAGAATCCAAGGACAAGGTATGTTCATATTTTGAAAAAGCTTCTTTAGAGTTTGAAAATGCCAGAAATCAGATTGCAGAATTAAAAGGTCATGTTAATGAATCTGATAAATTGATTATTAGTTTAAAAACTGAGATTGAGGAAGCCAAAAGAATAATAGATATGATTAAATCTGATTTTGAAGTTAAAAGAATAGAATGTCTGAAGTTAGAGGTAGAAATAGTCTTTTTAAGAAAGGATTTGGAAAAGGCTTCTTCTAAACTTCACAAGAATATTCAATTTGACAAGAGTACTGAATGTTTGAATGAAATATTGAGTAGTTAGAAAAACTACAAGGATCATTTTGGCTTAGGATATGAAAAAGGGGAAAGCTCTAGTGTTAAAGATGAAGTTAAAAGGGAAATAGTTTTTGCAACAGCAGATAGGAAGAGTTTCAAGGTTAGGCAGACTCCTAGGTAGAAGATAGATCTGAATTATCATTCTGCTATTTCTGATGAAGACAAGAAGAAAGCAAAGGATAAAACTGTTAATATTAGGAGAAGAAGAACTAACAGTTTTTCAAGACTTTCATTTATCAGGCAATATCATTCGGTCAGGTTTAACTATTCTCAATTTCATGGTTGTTGCTATGTCTGTCATAAGTATGGTCATAGAGCTAGAAACTGTAGTTATTATGGTTTGTCAAATTAGAACTACAATAATGTTTGCTTTAACTGAAATAAAGTTGGCCATCTTGCAAGAAACTGTTGGATGAATGCAAGGTATGACTCTAGAAGAAACTATTCTCTTCTTGATCAAAACTATAATATGTTGTGTTATAGATGCAATAGTTTTGGGCATAAAGCACAATGGTGCAAAAGAGGGATAAAGTCAACTAGAGGTTATATGCTTAAGCAAAAGCAAGTGAATGCCTTGGGTAAGGAAAACAAATATCCTATACTTGTTTGGAGAAGAAAGCAAAACCAGGAGATGATTGAGTCTAGTCATGTGCATACTGCACAAAATATGTGCATGACAATTTAAAAGGAAAAGCATAAAGACAGGGGGAGTTGTCAAAACATCTCATCTTTTAAACCCCAAAGAAGTTCAGTAGGTGTGTTAACAGTTTGGTTGATAATATTGTGTTTGTTTTGCATCTAGAATTGATTGGTGGTAGGATCTTATGATCACCTTGGAGACAAGAGTAATCTAGATGTCAGTTTTGATAAGTCTGTCATTGATATCAAAAAGAGAAAGAGTCTATCAGTGCATATCATTTGTGTATAAACAAAGGAGTTCATTACTTGTATGATAAAGCTTGTTAATGCATGAGAAGTTTATAGCGATTACACTTGTTTACACTTGCTCTTTTTTTCATCATGTTTCTATTCTTAAAAGCTTCATCATGATAGTGGTGTGCAAGACATGTTGGTTTCTTCAAAGGGCTTAAGAGGTTTATAATTGACAAGTAACTTGAGATGCCAAATGTTTAAAGAAGGTCAAAGGTGAGACATAGCTGAGTTTGATTATCATATCATTGACTGCTACAAGTGTTGAATCATCTTGATATTCATGGTTCAAAGAGGATTTCATGATATACATATTGCTCTTTAGGCTATCTTCATAAATCTCAATAGAACAACATGACTTGAGTCAAGATTGGCAAATGATCAGGTGTACACATTGAAACATCTTTGCTTTATTGTTTTGTTGCTTGGTGACTAACATATATGTTGGTACTTAGATATGTGATGCATTTGGAATCTATGAGCCTTAGTATTTACTTAGCACATTTGTATCATTATGTTCCTTTTTTTGTGTTGTCCTTGTTACAATATCATGTGTGGAGCAGACTTTTATGAGATCACAATGTTTGGTCAATGGCAATACCTTCAGCTATGACAGTGATGGCATAAAGTAAAGCAAATATGTTTTATGATTGATTGTTACAAGCATCATCATTATACTGTTACGAGAAGTTAATTCCAACAAGTGGTATCAGTAATCAGGGACAATCTTGAATCACATGTTTTCTTTCTTAGAAAACAATAGACAATACTCTTTATTTTAGAAGAGTAGTGTTGGTATTTTTGACAGCGATATGTTTGTACACAAATTTTGCTGCTCTTAGTCAATATGTGACAGTATTGATAGTTAACAGTTTGGGCAGAATGATTGGTTGGGTAATACTATGACAAGTATCTTCATTAATAGTGGGTTCATAACAGTGCTTTGTGTGTTGGTTTTAATGCTGTATGAAACTTGATTTGCATGACACAATGATCTATACCTAATACTCTTATGGAAGTAGTGACAGTTCTTTTATAGTATATTCAGTGAAGTCTCAGTGGTCTTGACAGTGAAGGACAGTACATAAACCTTGAGTGTTAATTACAGTATTGCATATTACTAATCCCTGATGGTTTTCAGTAGCTTATGACAGTGGCATGGTTTCTACTTGATGATTGACATTATTTGTGACAATCTCCTCAGCTGTTGTCTATCTTTGCTACATGCTCTTTCTGCTTATCATGTTGCTGTTATTTCATTTTTGGTGCTGACATTTCAGTTTATGTTTCAGAAGTTCTGGATACTTCTCATTCATGGGACAGTCTTGGTATGGCCGGTATGGTTTCCCATTTCTAATCTTGTTTCATATTTCAGGCTTATATTGATCTTTGTGTATCTGTTGGAGACATTTGCACACTTTCATCTCCCTTTGCCTTAATGCCAAAAAGGGGGAGAGAAAGTTGTGTTTTTGCCATCATGGACAAAGGGGGAGTTTGTTGACCCTCAGTTGTTGTCCCTGATGACCAAACCACAACTTGGTACATGTGGCTCATTCAGTTGTGTGGCTCTTTCATAGCTCATTCAGTTGTGATGGTTCCATTGATACATATTCAGTTGACCATGTTGTTTACAGTTTAAGTTTTGATCATGATGTTTACTAGTTGATATAGTTCTCAATTGATATGGTCGATTACATTGTTTGACTTTGGTATGGTACCTTTGGCATACACTTGACACAGTTGCATCATGATGTGGTCTTATGATTCAGTTGGCATTCTCTATTGGCTCTGACATGATACAGTTGGCATTCTTTGTTGGCACAATATGATACAGTTGGCATTCTTTGTTGGCACAATATGATACAGTTGGCATTCTTTGTTGGCACAATATGATACAGTTGGCATTTTTGTTTAGAGAATTCTTCTTGACACATAGTATGGTGGTATTTTGGTGGTGACATTATGATAGCATAATGTTATTTCTCTTGGCACCTTGTGTGGTATCTTTTATTTTGAGATGGTGAGCTAATTTATCAAGGTTATTATAATTTACACAAATGATTGATGTTATAATATGAAGGGGTCTATAAGGCATAAAGACAATGGCATGTTAAAAGTGTTGACCACGGTCTTCTATTTGTCTAGTGGGCATCTCACAAGTTTCAAGGGTTACAATCTCATAAGTTTCAAGGATTACAATGTTGTCATAATGTTTAACCTCTCGAACAGGTTAATGTGGATTTAGCAATACAAAAGATGAGTATTACTCACTGGATCTTTTGAGTTTTACTGAAGGCACAAGTCATCATATATTTACTAGTAAATGTTAGGGTTTTGTACTCATTGTTGCATACTTTTTGTTTTGGTCTCCGGCGGCACATGGAAGGGTTTCACATGGCTAAATCATCATGAATTTGCATGGAACTCTAGTTTGTTGAAATCTTGTTGACCCAATGCTGGTAATCATGGAGAATAGTTTGAGAATCTTCAAATTTGATGTGACAGAGCTCGGTTACCACCGTGGTAAACATTTCATTTGTGTCTTCTACTTTGTTCTTGTAGTCTTTTTACAAAATATTTTACAGTTTTTATTAAAAGAATGAGGAAGAAGAAAAGGAAGGGTCGAGGGTTATTTTTTGTTTGGTCTTTGAAAAAGGAAGATATCTATTCTATGGTGGTAGTTTCGTGCCTTCATTACTGTGTTGTTTCAAAGTTCTTTAAGACTGTGTAAAGGTTTCTTCTTCTTTTCATCTATGGTGTTTAGGGTTATGTTCTTTCATAATTATTTTACAAGGGTTTCCTCTTTTTAGACACAGCTGATTTATTTTTGTTTCCTCATGCAAAGATTTTGCATTTGACTATCATTGCCAATGGTTTTCTATTCTGTCTTTGGATCTTTAAAAATAATATGCAAAGGGTTTGAATATTTATGACTGTGATCATTTGATGACAAGGGCAGATTTCATGGATGAAAGCTATCAGTGTTGTAGGGATTTTCTTCTCTCTTTGACTCGACACATGATGAAGAGATTATTACTTGTCTTAAATCTTGTCAATAATAAAGGCACACAATATTTTTCTGTTATGGGTACTTGAAATTCTAGTACAGACAATTATAACAGCTAAATCAATTATAAACAGTTGAGACATATGTCGACTATGCTTACCTGTTTAGTTATTCTCAGGTATTGTTTAACAAGGAAAGTTTTTGAGTATGGTTATAATTCTGGAAGCCGTTGCAATAGGTTTTATGTTTCAGTTATGACACTAGTTTATGTAAGGGACAGTTAGATCCTAAACCATGGTTTACAAGACAGTTATTTCTTGAAACTGTTTCATGAAAGAAAGAAGGTGTTATGAAATTGTATAAGAAGGCATATTGTAAACATCTGAAGTGGGCTTTTTGATACATGTTTATTGCATTATCATTGAGATTGTATTAGAATGTTGTATTGTTTCTTAAGTCTAAAATAATGAGACAGTTAAGGAGTGGGCTATAGGGAAATAGAGCAATCCTCTGTATTGACTTAAATTATTCATTGAGTTGTTGAAAGGTCAAGTCAGTGAGACAAGAAATGACCTTTGCTAGTGAGGCATTTTGTAGCCAGTGAGGCTTGTAATCAGTGAGATTTATTAGTTAAGCCAGTGAGGCCTATAATTAGTGAGATTTATTAATTAAGCCAGTGAGACACTTTTTGGAGTGGTTTTTATGCCCGAGAGGGTTTTCCACTTAGGACAATATCTGCGTTATGGTTTGTCATTGATGAGTTTGATTCTCATGTTTATTTGCTTATCATGTGTCATTTGTTTTAAGGTCATTTAATTTACTTTGGTCTATATGAACACATATTTGTCTTATATCACTGTCTGAAACAATGATACTATGCATGTTTCACAGTTAGTCTCTATGTGTTAAGATTTATGATAATGAGTCATTATTTTCAGTCCCTACATTGAGTTGATGCATTCTTGACTTTGATCAATCTGTTTTGGTTGTCCAAATCTTTCATGATGTCATCTACAGTTAATGGGAATTGTTTTTGTATCAAAGTTTTGAAATACAAATTTTAAGGTCACTAAGTCTTGTTAAAATTTGTATACCACTGATTCACCCCCCCTCTCAGTGGTATTATACTCCAACAATATCAACTAGTTTTTTTTAACCCTACTTTAGTTTCTCTCAAGTGTGTATTGATTTACAATATCAGCTTACTACTGCAAAACAATTCCCATACATTGCCTCATGTTTTCCATCTCTTAAATCATTAACAAATCATATTGTTGATTTTGCATGTTCTAACGAATGTATGCTTATTGATCTATAAGCATGATGCATATGTATCTCCAACCACCAACAATTTCAATATGGCATATGAATCCTACAAGCATGATGAAATTAGATGAAGATTAAAGGAAATAAATGGCATGTGAAATGCAAGTCTAGAGATTTCTATGCTTCATCATTTTGCATGCATGAACACCAGAACATTTCCAACTATAATTTTTGATAAAATCTCTCTACCTTTAATGTCCATACCTCATTCGTAAGCTCCCATTATGGCGTGGGTAGGGAAGACATTGACATCTCATGGTGGCATTATATCAAACAATTCACATGCCTTTTCTATGCTTCCACAGTTAGCACACATGTCGACCATAATATTAGTATATGACATTTATGAATGGTGTTACAAGACATTCTGTTGACTGTCACAGTTGGTATCCTGTAGAGTCATCAAAGGTGTACCTGGTTTTTGAAGTAGTCAATGTCAAATGGTTAGAATGCATTATAAAGATAATGATGATAGGTTCTCAGTACCTAGGATGTCAAGGAATCTAATAAATGTAATTGTATTGAATCTAGACTTGCATTTCATATGCCATACTGAAATTGTTACTTCCTTGAATCCTCATCTAATTTCACAAGACTAATCACTACATCTGAAATTGTCATAGCTTCAAATGTGTTTTAATATTGATGTTATTAGAGCTGTGATATGATTAAATAACATTCCCACTATTTCAATCTCTATCATCCACATTGGATAACTTTCACTATAGATTTTTTCACTAACCATAAGCAGATGCACAATAATACTGAGCGCATCTCATAAATTTATTTTATTATTCATTTGATAAATCTATGACACTGCTATGCATGTATAGATACAAAACAAACGGTACTACAATGTCATGCAAGACACAACATCATACATTGGTCTATTTGGTCTGTTGAATAGACAAGGGTACAACAAGGCTACCTGGAATTTAGATTCTGTTATTAAGAACAAACATAACTTTGTCACATAACAACAATCTTCCTATGAATTGTAAACAAACTCCATAGAATAGAGAACACGATGATATAGAGGAATAGAATTTACCTCCTTTGAAATAGCTTTTAGGCATTTTCTATACATAGGAATTATTGCATTGTCAAACTTTGCTTGACATGTGATTCATTTTAGTTCTTATTTAATGGCCATGAGTATGATTTAGGTTTGGCAACTAATTTGAGTATATTTATGTTATTGAAAAGATGGATTTTATAGCTCAACTAAATACTAGATTTGTGGGATGACCATAATTGATGTGTTTAAAGTGTTTTTGAACCTTGCAAGAATGTTGTAAATTTTCCTTTTCCCTTCCCCTTTCCCCCCCTTTTTTTGTATTTTAGTGTTACTACAGCTTAGAGAGATGGATTGGCAGATCTGCAACAACGGTTTCATGAGGGGCAACAATTTAAGACGTAAATGTGAACTGGCTTTCAACCATGATGCAATAGAAACATAAATCACAATAGAAAAAACTCCTACAAAAGTAAATAGCATTAGATGTATGAAATCTATGTAATGTTGTTATACAAATCAGAAAAGCACAAAGTCTTAAAGCTTCAACAACAGATTTTATCAAATTTTCTAGCCCCAATTCCTATAGAGGTAGATGGCATCAGAAAAAATGAAATGTGTTTGTTGTTGCTGCAATATCAAATTTTCTAGCCCCAATTCCTACAGAGGTAGATGGCATCACAAAAAATGAAATCCGCCTATTGTTGCTTCAAAAATAAATGATGAAAACCTCGATAACAATGAACTACAGTTACCAGAAAATTTCTAGCCCTTCACCAAGTATGAGCACCATAAATCTGGGTTATATCTAAAGCTAATTTTTTCCTAAACCCTTGTACATAATGTAATAGTGATGGTAGGAAATTTTCCTATTCTGTAGATATTTAACAGAAATATTTTTTTTGTTTCTGAATTCTCCTGTTTCTATTTTGAAACTAAAGTACTTATCTTCAAAATAGTTTACTTGTTTATTTCTATGTCTTGCACTATGAGATACATAAACATTTCCATTATCCAATTTCAACTCTACACAATTTATTTTTCAATATGCTTAATGCAAGGTTGCATTTCAGTTTTATGATTTAAAATGTATATAAGATATTGATACACCCTATCGGCTACTTCGTTGCGCACAAATTTAGTGCAGCTGCTAGTTTAGATATTTATGTGGACAAGCGTTTCCCTCTTGATAGTAGCAAGCTCCCATAGAAGTGGCATGGGAAATTGATGGGGTGAATCTTTTTTGGACGTACTAGAGAACCATTTAACATATCCCAATAGGACACATTTCTAAGGCATCCAAAAGACAACCATTTAACATATCCCAATAGGACACATTTATAAGGCATGAAGGAAAAATGAAGAAAGTATCATTTGTTTGGTGGCTCTCGCATGTAGGGCATTTTTTTTGCTTCCACACTTACTTTGTTGAATTAAGACTTAATCATGTATCTCCTTAACAAACTAGTTATAAATATATGTCCTTGTCAAATTTAGTGCAACTGATTATTGTTGGGTGCTTGTGAGTAGAAAAGAGGTACACTATTTTGAACTATGACAATTTTTTAACATTGTAATGGCTTGTATTCATTTATACTCCTAGGAATGTTAGGAAAGCTAAATTACAGAGAACAATTTATTTGAATATTGCAAGAAATAGTTGCTTTCCCTACAAATTAAATACTTATGATCTCCCTAACAGTAAAATGAACTAATTATAAATTTGTTATTTTATCCATTAGATTACAACTTATTTGGATATTGCGAGAAATAGTTGCTTTCCCTACAAATTAAAGACTTATGATCTCCCTAACAGTAAAATGAACTAATTATAAATTTGTTATTTTATCCATTAGCTTACTGCAGGGTTGTGTGGGTAGAGCATTGCAATTTTAAAATTGTATTTGAATTGTGGTTGAGCTGTGTAGGTAGAGCATTGTTATTTTAAAATTCTATTTAAAATTGTAAACATTGGATTGAATGAATATTTAATCCTTATAGTTTTTTTTATAAGTAGATTCTCGCAAAAAATGTTTGTTGACAAATTTGGCCAAATATTGCACTTTTTATTTGAAATCTATTTATTTACAAGATTTTAGAACTCAAATGAATTTATGTTTTATCACTATTTTTTGTTGATCATATTTTTGGGTTAAGTATATGCATTTAAAATCTTTAGCAACAAATTAGAATGGGTTTCTTTAATAATTAAGAGTCTAAAAGATTTAAAAACAAAGTAGACATACTTGAAAGATTAGGTAAAGGTAGGTTTTGTTTCAAGTATTTGTTTGAGAGCTTTAGTAACTAAATAGATTGTTTGAATTTATGTATTTGAAAGTTTTGAAAATGAAATAAATATTTTAGATTAAAATATATGTATTGGACACAAAGGACTAGATAGGATGTGTCGTCAATGATGCCATTGATCCATTTCCACCACCATTTTAGGAACCCCCAGAAGGGCTACTATGTTCCTAAGATTTGGTCTTCACTTGGAGAGTAAAACTTGTAGCTAGCTAGTTTAAATCTTTGGTTCATTATTGTTTCATATACTAATATATTTCAAGAGGTACATTATGAGGTTTGAGTTGTTTAAATTCCCATGAAAGAACCACATTTTGAGATTAGTTTGATTTTCTGTCTAGCCTTTATACAATAAATATTATGATCTACAAATTGACAAGTCTTATCATAAGTTATACTTTACTCAGTAATTATGCATCTTTTTACATGATTTTGTGCTCATATAACTATTTCTTGTTGATTAGATTTTTTTAGCTTCTCAAAGTTTATTACAAAAGGTGTGTGTGCACATAGAAAATTTTAAGTTCTTTCTTCTCCTATTTAGTGTGGCCTAATTGGATGTTGTTGATTAGCAAATAGTACATATTCGAATGCATTTTTTAAATTCTTTTGGTCATAAATTATTTTAGAATTATTAACTTTTTGTAACTTCTATGGCTTAAAAGGGGAGTGTATGTGTGCATATACTCTTGCTCTAAATAAATCTCAAATAACTATTTTTTGATATTTGTTTCTTGGTAATTATTAGTTCAAATCAGCTCTAAGAAAATCTAATTCTTTACTAAATCATCTTTACTCTAAATCTCTAATATCAATTTGAAGAGATTTGTGTATGCTTTGTATTTAATTATATGTTTTATTTTAAACTATTAAAGAACACACCACTATATTAATGTAAAATGCATTTACAAAAATATACAAACTGCTATAAATGTTCATGCCCAAAATAAAATACACACACATAAGCCAAAAGAACTTTTATAGTATGGTGCTATTGTTACAGTATATTTAATCAAATGTTCTATTTAAAACTATTAAAGAACAAACCATTGTATTAATGTACAATGTATTCACAAATATACAAACTGCTATCAATGTTCATGCCTAAAATAAAATGCACATACACACACATAAGCCAAAAGAACTTTTACAGTATGATGCTATTGTTATACTATTTTTTTCTTTTATCCCCTTGTTTTTCATTTTCTACATATACTTTTTTGTAAAAAAGTTGAATATTTCCAACTTATTTTAAAAGTTTCCTACTAGACAATTCCAAAATAGTTTAATGACTTGTTCCTCAAACATTCTTGAGAGTTTTAAATTATTAAATATATTTGTATAAAATTACTTATATATAATAGTAAGTATTAGTATCTATTATAGAAATAAAACCAAAATTGAATTGATAGACAAAATTATATTTCTAATATATTTATGTCGAAGGTGTTCCCTTTGTGAGAGAGAAGGTTGACTTTGAAAATCAACGGTTGAGAGTCCTACAGAAGGATGCGAGACGATTGAAAGCTTGCTGGCCATTCAATTTTTTCGTTGGTCGCCGTTTTTCCCTTTTCCATTTTTTAGGGCTTCGTCATCAGGTTTTGTTCGTCCGGTTTATCTTTCTCCTTCATTTATACTCATGCATTTAAAAACTGCAGTCACATAGAACCAGAACCCACTACTATTCTTTCTAGCAGTTTTTCTTCCTTTCTTGTCGTTTGTGTGTTAATAACTCACTGGTTTTGCATCCGCATCGGGCCATGGGTGGCAACTAAGCTTTTGTTACTTGGTTTTTAAAGAAAATGAATTGGCCAAAATGATTAATGGATGATCGTGGCATCCGTTGGCCCCCACCGATTTGACTTGTTTCTTATAAATTTAAAAAAGAAAACACCAATAAACATTCAAAAGCATTTTTGCAATTAGGTTTGAGAAAAAGGCTCGAGATTTGAAGTTAAATGGGGATGACAGTAATTCATGTCAACCACTTAATAAATTCAACAAGGTAGACCCTAAATATTCAATCCACAACATTGTCTATTAACTTTAATAATTAGTGGCACCTTTGATTTTTGAAGGATAAGGTGCTCTAGAAAAACTAAAGGCAGAGTAAAAAATTAAAAATAGATTTTTTAATTTTTAATTTTTGTTTTTTTGGAGAGTGGGTGGTGAGTAAAAAATTAAAAAGATCTAAAGAAAGATTTTGTGAAAGATTAATTTATGTAAAATAAAATTATAGTAAAAATTTATTTTTTATAATTTATTAATATAATTGTTATATAATAAATTAATATATATTTTTCATTTTAATACTATATTATATTTATTATGTTTTAGACAATCAATTTTTTTTAATTATTAAGAATATATATATATGTGTGTGTGTGTGTGTGTGTGTGTGTTTATTTTGTTTTATCAATCATTTTTTTTTAATAATTTTGATGTTTTATTGGTAATTCTTAACACTGTTTATTGAAATTTGAGTTACTTTTACAACCGTGTTATTATTTACTCTCATACTACTAATGAATGATAAAGTATGTTCAGAAGCATTTTTTGATTAAGGGTAAAACAGGGTTTTGAAAGGGCCCCATCCCTTTAACAAAATTACAGAAGAAGAGGATGCATTGAAATCGTCAAAAGTGAAGACTAACAAACAATTAGATAAGAGGGCTAACAAAGTTGCAATAATGTGAAGAAGAACTAGCAGAAAAACAAAATCAGCTATAGGGAGTAAAGAGCCACAATGGCCTCCCCCTCTTCCTTCAGGAACTCCAAATGTTTCTCCAAGACCTCTTCCTACTTGGTGCAAGTGACTACTGGTACAAGTATAAGCCTTCCGCTTACCAAAATCACTTACTTCTTTTTTTCCTTATTTCTTGCCAACAATCTCTCTAATCTAGGTGCGAATGACAACATAGAGGATCTGTACATATTCATGGTTTCCTTTAGCTCCAAGAAGCACCTGACATTGGAAAATTGCAATGGAACAACCTTCAATCTGTGCAAAGAAAAATTGACTATATTGATAGATATGTCTCTACTTAGAACCCACACAGTCTTCAAACCAGGAACCAAAATTTCCATTGAAATATCCTGGATGACCCTCTTGATGGACACAAGAATGATAATAGCAACCAACCCTTCCACCGATTACAATGAATTGGTCAATCGTGTGCAACACCATACAAAATGTACCCAACTAACATGCTTGCAGAGGAAGGGGGCATCTCTTGCGTGTCATTATAAAGCCCCTTAGAACTTACAAGAGGGAACAAGTCTTTCAATTGCTGAGAATGGCCAGCCTAAACACACCACTGCCCACAATGATGACTGCTTGAATCTTCACAACCCATATATCCTTTCTATATGGAGAGCAAATGTGGATTGCCAACATGTTTTTTCAACCAATGCAGTGCTAAAATATATTGCAAAATATGTAGCAAAAGCTGAACACAGTATGAAACATACCACAATATGATGACTTGCATTTCAACCAATTCGGACTCTGATAAGCCAGCACCAGTAGCTTTTTGCAAAATGCTATCTAAGAGCCTTGTAGATCGTGACATTAGTGCCTAGGAGACTTGCCACCTTCTGCAAAAACTACCCCTCTCCATATATAGCAGACCATTTGTTTGTTTGAATGTTAGCCAAAAATAGTTCCAACGTGTTACAATCTCAAACACATCCACCACCCCCTCCCCTACTTTCATCGACTCATACATGGCATGACCTATAGAGCTGGATGCTTTATCATTTATTAAAATGACACAGAAATGGACCTTCAAAGCATCATGCAAAAGCTACAAATGGAGAGAGCATTCCACATCGACCATTGTTCGAGTAATCCCACGCTTCACTACCATCCTAGCAAAAGATGACAGGTGTTTTGAAGTGTTCTGCTAGAGTGAACTACTACTCTACCACCCATCTTGTAGCATTCATGATGATATTGGCATATTAACACTATAGATTATTGCAAATAGGAAAGATTCTCATACAACTTCCATCCATGGCATGTGCATCGCACTCCAACTGATCCACTATCAAATATTGATGATGACTATCTTTCAGCTGATGAAAATACTATGGAAGATAACAATCTCGATGAATGGCAGGTCTTGTCAAGCTTGCATCCAGGCATATCATTTCAGTTAGACATCCTTGACATGCTTGGTCATCGTGGCATTGACTTGAACCATGACTGGACAACTCCAAGCTTCAATCCAGTACTAAAAGCTATAGCTATTGATTTCATTGACTCTTACCACCAACCTTTCAAGTCCAACATGTTCTTGCTCAAGCATCACAAAGTAACCTTTCTATCCAACAATAGAAAGCATATGATATTATTGTGTCGCACTTCTCTACCAGTGGTTTGTAGCCACCACTAAAAATAATTGTTCAAGGAACTGTAGGAATTGGAAAGTCGCATTTGATCTCAAGCATCAAATCCACACTCATGGGAGTAGCTCCACCTGGCCAATCACCATTGCTACTTCTTGCACCAACTAGTGTTGTAGCTTTCAACATTCAAGTGTCTACAATTCATTCCGCACTCTGCATACGGATTAGAGAAATGAACCCCCTACAAGGACAACCACTTGCTACATTCTAGGAGAGCATGTACTTCATTCATTACATTCTGATAGACGAGATGAGCGTCATTGGCCCAAAGTTGATACAAAGAATTCACATAAGGTTGCATGAAGCATTCACTAGCCACAATCATATCCCATTTGGGGGACGCTCAATCATTCTCTTTGGTGACCTTGGCCAGCTCCCACCAGTCAAAGATATCCCCATGTATGCTTCAAACTCCTATGGCAGAATGCTATGGTGAAGCTTCACCACAGTGATTACATTGACCAAGATATTTCAGCAAATCGGTGATGATCCTATAGAAGTGGCCTTCTGTTCAATTCTCTCAAATATAAGAAATGTAGAGCCTACAGTTGAAGATTGGCATGTTCTCATGGCACGTTCAAATTCCTCACTCATCTCTACGGAACATGCACCATTTCTATCCTCCATACATTTATTTCCAACAAATGAATTGGTTTCAGTACACAATAAACATATGTTGCAATCATTAGCAATGCCAATTGCCTTGTCCAATGTGGAGCAACTAAAAGGGGCAACATGCCCAAATCCAGATGATGAACAACTTGAAGCTAAGATTCTCTTGAGTGTTGGCCAAGAAGTTATGCTATGTTCTAATTTGTGGGTACAAACAGGCCTTGTGAATGGTGCATTAGGCTAGGTGAAAGCAATTGTATACAAGGATGCCGATAAACCATCACAACTTCCTTTGTTTATTGTTGTTCAATTTAAAAATTACATAGGCCCAGTTTGGAATCACAATAATGCAAGAAATGTGCCCATTGCACCATTGAGCCATGGTGGTCGTTGCTAGATCCCGCTGAAAATGGCATGGGCCTTGACAATACACAAATCACAAGTCCTTACACTTCCACATGCAACAATCGACATTCGTAACATAGATCGTTAGGGACTAACATTCACATCTATTTCTAGAGTCCGCAACCTTGCATTTCTTTGAATATGCCCAACCTTCACGTTCCAAAGATATGCACACATGCAACACGACCCATACGTTGCTCTTCGCAAACAAGAAGAGGAACGCTTGTCACTGCTCTCGCATACACTTGACTGCATGTTTAGGAAGAATAACAAGGACAAAAGGTTATTTCTCCCACTTCCATTATTTTCTTGGGTTCACTTAAAGAAACATTGATTAACAATTTGTATATATCTTTCCTTTTTGTCAATACCATATAATATCCTCACAACATTCATTTTTTATTGTAATTCATAAAATTTAGATTGTATTGGACATGATATTCAGAATAGTCACTCATCAGATATAGTTAATGAAATTTTAAGAGGCTAAAATTTTAGTAACAATATATAAAAATTGACCCTAGTAGAGCACTTGAGAATTTTTAACAAGTAACGTTACAAATTATTTGCACAACTGATCAGTTTAGTCAGATCAAACCAATATTAGATCAATTTAATCAGATCACTTAATCTATATGCATTTTGCAACAGATAAAAATTAATATGATACAAACCATTGATACAATAAATGAAATTGACATTTTTAAAAGGCAACTTGTTCTTGTGGTGCAATCAATAAGGTAAGAATGGAACAACTCTCTAAAAAGAATTGAGTAAAAAAAAGGCAATAGCAATGCCAGAAAAGACCAAGTGGATTGAATGAAAATACTCCAAAATAATCGATGAGTAGAATTTTAAATCTAAACATAGCTACTAAATAGACAAGGTATGCAAACTATTTGATATAATGCTTCAAAGACATGTGGTCTAATGGCATGCTATGATTATAGAATATGCACAAAATGGATTTGTTGAGAAGTCTTTAGAAACTTTCAAGCGAATGCAATTAGCACATATAAATTTAGACTCGACAACCCTTGCCTATTTTCTCCCTGCCTGTGCCAAAATAGGAGCTTTAGAACAGGTTATGGGCATCTAGCAAAGCATAATGAAGGGGTTTTTAATTAGATGTTATAGATGCAACTGCCCTAGTAGACATGTATCCAAAACGTGGAACCATAGACCGGGGACTTTACCTATTTGACATAATGCCTCAAAGAGATGTCATCCCATGGAGTGCAAGGATTGCATGAAATGCAATGTCTTCAAGAAAATAGGGGGGAAAAAGTAGAAATCTACAATATATTGAATGGTGAATGGCTATAGTGGCTCGATTTGTTTACACTAAGAAATTGTTGTTCGCTTAGTGAAATTGAAATCCTTTGACTGGCAGAGCTCAAGGTGGCCTTTTAGATATGTGTAAGGAATTCTTTCCACTACAGAAAACCCAACACTCCATGCCTTGCATTCCTCCAATGGCATTGCCTCTACCTCTTTCTTCCTTGCCACTTCTTTACTTTTTCCTCTATAGATGTAGCTGCCTGGGGCAATCTAATTGAAATTATTGCTAATGTCATGGCAAATTTAGGAAATATGTTAGATTTTTCATCATTGTGGATGTGGCATCTTGCCTACAAAGGGCATCTTTTCCTTCTCTTCTTGCTCACACCCCAATTTGGAACCTCGTGCACTGTAAATGGATTGTGAAGTGGATGGAAAGGCCTCCACGTTGTCTGTGACTATAAACTTAGAAAACCCTAAATCTAGGAATGATGAAGATTAATTTAATCGTCTTGCATGCCTCCTAAACAGTCTGAGTCATTGATCTAGGTAGTCTGGTCTTTTTCAATCTATACCTAAAATAAAAAAGCAAACAATCTTACACTGTAAAAGGATATGAGTCATGGTGAAGAAAATTTGAAATCTGGCTTCTGGATATCCTGAGATGTTATTGTCCACTAGCCCAAAAGGGGTTTATAGTCTACATCACATCACCCACAAAAGAGCCCAACATCAGCAATTAAAAGAAAAAAACAAATCTTACTTGTTAAAATTAAACCACGTCCACACAAGAAACCAGAGCAAAATTTCTTATTATCCAAAAACCTTAAGAACCAATATGCACACAAATAACTTTTATAACTAATCACACCAGCACAAGAGCCCAACATCTGCAACACAAACCCTAATCTTATAGTTAAAACTGAACCACACCAATTAAAGAGCCCAAAATTAACAATACAAAAACTATGCCCAATAGTTAAAACTAAACCTTATGCCAAAACATAAAACAGAAAACTCCATAAAACAAGTAAAATAGTCCCATACTGGACCGATTTTACAATTTCTAAAAATCCTCCTAACCAACAAATATCCTTTTTTTTACTAGATCTAGTTACTACCAATTACAATAAATAGAAAATTCAATCTGAAAAACCCCTGAAAATGCAATAAAGCGTCAAACTTACATGCCACACAGTTTTTCCAAACTTTGACGCTCCAAAATAAAATGCTAGCTCGAAAACAAGCAAAATTCTTAACCAAAATCGATTAACAAAAATGAACTGAGTTTTTGAGCAACCTGGTGCCAAAACAGTGTCCTCTAATAGATAAACATCCTATAATATCTAATTTATTTATATCTATTATTATATAGCTTTTGAGTTCCCTTGCTAGGCATGTAATGTGTATATATATATATATATATATATATATATATCTTTTCGTGAAATCTCAGATTGTACTTTAAATAACCAACATTTTTTTTAGGCTCAGTTTGTTGTTTGTCTGCATCTTTTGGTTCCAATTACTCTAAAAATACAATAAAATCAAAAAAAATGTTCGACACAGTTTTCTTTTGTTTGCATATTTCAATTCAAAAGTGTGCAAGGCCTCATATGAAACAGCTGTAAACTTAGGCAAGGTGTCTTTTCTCCTAAACATACAAATTATAAAGAGAGCTCATATGAAACAGATGTAAATATTTAAAATCTATTGTTAACGTAGCATAATGTCTGTTGGATTTTTGTAGTTCTATTGTCTGGTTATCTCTAGCTTTAACGTTAGGTTAAGTCAAAAGAAGCTAATTTTCTAATATGAAGTATTTGTGTTCCATAATTTTTCTACACAATTATTTGATTTGCACTTTTGTACCAGACCTTTTGATATCAACTTTTTTCATAGGTTACTGGTAACTTGATCTAAAGAGGCCAACTCTTGCAAGGCTTAGTACTGTGCACAAAAGCCTGCGTGTGGAATAATCTGGCTGAAAGAAGAAATCAAAGAAATTCAAGGTTAGCAAGAAAGCATTCAAGAAGTGAAGCAATAGCATCATATAAATTTTTCTACGTGAGGTTGATTTTTGAGTTTAAAATCATTTGTTTTATAGTAATACTTCCAAGCGATTATCAAGGAGAGTTCTGCTTGAAAATATTGCATTTGTGAGCATTGATTTTTGTTTGGTAATCAGACATGTCATTCTTTGACATTCGTATTGAAATGAGATGGTAAATTTATGAGTCTTATTTGAGAAGATAAGGAAAATTTTAGAAAAGCAATTTTTGTCTGCACAATGTTTTGCTTGAAATTAATTGTTTAATTGGTGTGATTCCATAATGAATTTTATGTAGTTTTTTTGTTTACATGCATGAATAAATAAGTTCTTCTGATAATGTAGGAAATCCATGTAGAACAACAATGGAGTTGTAAGCTTTCATTTTTAAATATACAATATATAAATATAATTAAAATATAAATATTAAATATATAATATGTTTAATCTAGATATACAATTTTATAATATTCAATTTGATATGGTATATAATATTATTCTATAATATTGTATTTGAAGTTGTAAGGTTTCCTTTTTAAATATACAATGTATAAATATAATTGAAATTTTAAAATCTTATAGTATTAATAAATAAGTTATTCTGATATTGAATAAATGATTGGTTCAGATGCTTTTCCAGTAATGAGATAATCAATCTCTTCTATTCTATATGCTTATACATTCTACCAATTCAAAAAATTGTTAATAGTTTTGTTATGACCACTTTTCTATATAAAGATCCAATGATCCAGTTGAGTTTTCCTAAGAAAACAAAGCATGTACATTGTGCATCTTATTTCTGCTTTTACTAATGTAGAAACTTGTTTGGAAGTATGAAAGTATGAAAGTATCTTATTTTCTAATTTATAATGTCCAAACCTAAAAATTCATACCTTTTCCAGAATACAAACGGAATATATTAAGTACTCATTAAAGCAAGTCTCATTTGTTAATTGGCACATATTTGATAAAACAATAGTCAGTTCATAAGTCATAGGCATCAAATTTTCCTTGTGCCTACTTCCATTGACATTTGAGGGATGTTTGTGTGCAACATTTGCAAATAACATCACAAGAATACAACTAAAGATCATGATTTTTTCCCAGTTATTTACTAACATTTGAATGGTAAATTTAACAGTGCTAATCCTGAGAAAACAACTATTCTCTACAGAAGATGCATTCACATGCCAAGATGATGTCCAAGCATGAGTGAACAACAAAAGCCCATTATGCTTGCAACTTTGCTACCATTTTCTCTGTCGTCGTCGGGAAAGCATTTTGTTTTTAGTCTCGTGAGCAGCTTGGTTTTATTTCATTAGTATTTTTTCTTTCGTTTTTAACTACAACCAAGCATGGTAAAAACTTGGGGTGTTTTGCGCTACCACTCACATATCCTTTACTTACCTAATGGTGAAGCTTCCTTAATAGATTTGTCTTGCACACCATCTATTCAAATTATTCCATGCAATCCTTCTATTTATTTTTTGTACTTTGCTTCATTTTTCCGTTTCATCATAGTTCTATTTTTTATACTTTTCTTTTTACGGGCTAATTGTTTTAAGATTGTGCATTTGTGGAAAGATATTAGTTGTTCTTTCATTTAATATAAAATTTGATATCACGTTTTATTTAATTTTTAATAATAAAATATATTATTTTCTTTCACCTACCTCTAGGGATTTTGTGATAAGTTGTATATTTACCTGCTTTTGGGCGTATACAGGCCAAAATGGTCTAAGTTATTCAATGCAACGCCTCTAGGTCGACAAATCAGGGTTGACACAATTGCACAACAAAGATTTTTTCTCACCATAATTTTGAGGGCCACAATTTGTTTGATTGGCCTGGCCCTAGATTTTTACCAGCTGGAACTCATTGTTAGACACGCGTAAAATAACTGTGACAAAAATTAGAAATCTTATATTAAGAAGAGAGGCACCTAGAGGTTGTATTGAAACAAGCCGAAGAAGAGAGATGGGAGGGAGATCAAGGTTGAAGGAAGCACCCCATTGTGTTAAATGGAAAATTTTGAGCTAATCTTGAATCCAATACATATTTTCTTAAAGATCTTTCTCTTAAATTCTAAGTTTGAGTGAGACTTGTACACGTTATTGTAGGCATTTGAAGAATTCCATGTAGTCTTGCAATTCAAATCCTCTCCTTTGTAGTTCCTTTGCTCGACATTTAGAAGTTTTCCTTAAATGTGTTCCCCTTCTATTTTCTTTAATAATGTCTTCCCATTCTATTTTCTTTAATATTTTCTTACATGATTTTTGTGTAGATTTTCATAAATGCTTAAATGTTGCCATATCAAATGTTTGGACATAACAATCAATCGTATCTGTAGTAGGAAATACTTAAAACTTGTGCAAACATGATAGTCTATAAGGAAAACAAAATTGGATGCATTGATTTTATTTTCTCTTTTCAATCATGGGCTATTTTTTCTCTACCATATTTTCCCCAAATTTTACTTTAATTATTGTTTAGTAAATCTTCCTTAGAACTTATGTAATGCTTTTATATTATTTGGATTGAGCGGTGCGATGGAATTTATTAATTGGAATTAATTGTTTTCTTAAATGATTTTTGTGTAGATTTCCATAAATGCTCAAAAGTTCCCATATCAAATGTTTGGACATAACTATCAATCGTATCTGTAGTATGAAATAGAAAATGATTGCACAACATTGGATAGTTTGTGGTGTTTTATATTTTAGGTAGATGTGACAAGCATAGAGGGAAGTTAACCAGGTGTAAGCGAGGTGGGTGAGAAGCAAAGGTAATAATGCTATAGAAATTGCTGATGGAAATTCAACTGATGGCCATTGTCAAGGATGTCAGAATTAAAAAAAGACATCTCAATTGCACTCACTCCCATCAATATTAAAAAGAAAAAAGAACGGACTACAATCTACTTTTCTATAAAATTTTTGTTACATTTTCATAGATTGTTCATAATGTTTCTGAGCGTTAAATACATTTTATTTCATAAGAGAGGTGGGAGGGAGATCAATGCTAAAGGAAGAGCCCCATCTTATCTTTTCAATCATGGGCTATTTTTTCTCTAACATATTTTCCCCAAATTTTAGTTTAATTATTGTTTAGTAAATCTTCCTTAAAACTTACGTAATGCTTTTATATTATTTGGATTGAGTAGTGTGATGGAATTTATTAATTGGAACTAATTATTTTCTTAAATAATTTTTGTGTAGATTGAACAATAAATTATTAAGTCATATTAGTTCGCATTCCATTTTGCGTCAAAATTCTTTTTATTTCAGTATGTTTGAATACTTTATAAGTTCATAACGATTCTGCCTCACCATGCAATTTATAGCTTTTCAACATTCCATGGCGTACCCATTGCACACTACAGTGCAATTGCTAGTATTATTATTATTTATATATTGTAATTTACTCCTCTACAATGAAGAATATATAATAACAAGTATAATTCAACTTTATAATGTCTTTTATATAAATATAATTTAGTATGAGTAAAACTTCTAAACTTGTCATCAGTGATTCTGACGGCAACAAATTCTGAGGGCCAGTTGAGGACGAGCGTCATGCTTATCAACACACCACATTATAGATCGTTTTTCTCCTGCCGTGTAGGAAATGACGGGCATTTAAAACAAGTTGGATAACTAGAAATTCTGCACGGGATAATTTCTGACAAGAGAAAAATTATATAAACTTTTGACAAAGTTTATCTGTACGTCTGGAAAATAAGTCGAAATGACACGATGACAAGGAAGAAAACAATGAAAGATTGGCAGGCAGAAATTACGCCAAAATACGTAACGTTAAATCATCCCCGTCACTCGTTTGCGTGGGCTTCACGGCTTTCACTTCAGGTGCTCAAATAACAGGTCAATCTAAGATGTAGATTCATTCCAATTTATAACATCGGGATTCCAATTTATAACATTGGGATTACGGCGCCGTATTCCCAATACTAAAAACTAGCATTTTGGTGTGCAATGGGTACGTGGAAGAGTTGTGGAAGTTTAATTGCCATGTCTTAATGTCTTAAAGTGAATGATGACTGCCTTTTGTATTTTTATGGTTTATGTTGTTTTTGTTTGTTTTTTTTTTTTTTTCCTAATGTTGTGAATTAATTTGCATAATTTTAATGGATTTTGATATCTTTATATTTTGTTTAGTAGCTACTTCAAATGTCTGAGTTTTCATGTTTGGTTTGTAGTCTCTATTTACATGCATCTCCTTTCTAAATTCTTGTTCATGCACTATACCTTGGTTCACTTGCATTCCATTAATCGTCACCTACATTTAATAGGCATTGTGTTGCAAATATAAGCATGGCCACCACCTACATCATGTTCATTTGTTATCTAGCGTACAATCATGCATCCTCTAATGGGGATGTCACACGATACAATCAAACTTAGTAACCCTTATTAGTTTTATAATTTCACACCTTTGCATAATTCAAAGGTCAAATGGATGAAAATTAAATTTAGACATGCTATAATTTTAGATTGAAAAGTCCTAATTGTTTAAAAATATTAAATTTCGAGGGAAAAACTTTTTGATTTGTTTGAATTTGGAGATGATATAAGAATGATCTCGAGACCTAAAAAATGGTGTGCGTTCTACAAAAGTTTTTCAGAGCGAGATTGAACACAACGGGCTCCCATCACGCAAATTTACGCAATTCGCTTAAAAAGCATTTTTACTCAATATTGTTGCTCCCTTCATGCTTAGATACATTCATGAGATAGTTTGATTTATTTTATCATATTTTAGATCGAGCATGAATAGGCGATGAAAGGAGCAGGATACTGTGCACGATACGTTGGTTATATATATATATATATATATATATATATATATATATATATATATATATATATATATATATATATCTGTGTGTGTGTGTGTGTCCCCTTCTCTAGATTCCTCTCTCTCTCTCTCCAATAGTTTAGTACTACATTCATTTGTGACATTTATGTTTGCAAAAAGAAATCAATTTGAAGCTGCTAACTATTCATGGAGTCATATCTCTTTGTCAAATGAATAAACTTTATGTAGCCATAAAGTGGAACATTGAGAGAGAGAGGGATGTCTTTGCAGAATGAAGGTTTGGAGGCAGTTATGGAATTGAAGCCTATGGGGTTGGAGGAGGAAGGCTTTGCTTCCACTTTAGCTCTCTCTTTTTCTCTTCCTCTCTTTATCTATCTCTCTCCCTCTCTATCTAATTATGTGTCTCTATATATATCTTTGTGTCCCTCTATCTAATTCTCTCAGTCCCTTCGTCCCTTCCCCCTTACTCCTCCCCCTTCCCTCTTTGTGTAGCCTCTCCCTCTCTATCTCTCTTTTGCTCTATCAAAGTGTTTTTTTTGTTTTCAATGATATGTGTTGACCCGCAAAAGTGCACGACGTTAAACCTTAGGAGTCGGAAACCAAATCCTCTCTTGAAATGAAATCGAGTGATCTCCCTAAGGTCTCAAGGATACTGAGTCTCGGTCAAATGGATGGATCAGTTGTGAAATGTATGCTATTTGACAAGGGGCTCAGTGTAATGGCAGAGAAACAATTGTTGTGTGATCAAGCTTAGTTTGATGGGTTTTATACAACATCTTCATACGAACAAGAGGGATATTGTGTTTAACTAATTCATTTATTTATGTTGTTTCACAAAGATCGCCATAAAGGGGAACCTATCGATTTACGTGTTTTCTATAAATTTATGGGCATGTTCTATATTCATCATAGGATCTAAACTAAACTACACTAATATAAAATCTAACCAACTAAAAAAATGCAAAAGATAAGAGGGAAAGAAGGAAATGGACGACAGGAACCAGAAGAATGGAGAAGAAAGAGAGTGTGTATTTTACTTAACAACCATTAATATAAGAAAGAGCATTCCATGAAACACATTTGAAACCAATTTTAAATCTTTTCTAGCATCAACTTAGCATGAGATTTAAATAGGGCAATCTTCTAAAGAAAATCAAGATGAGAAGTTGCACTTGAAATGATAAACATATTATAACAACGCCCATGAAACAATGAGTAGGCTGTCATTATGAAAACCACTTCAAATGTCCATTAAATTCAAGTTCACGAGTTTACATAGAATGATAAATTCAATACAAAGGATGCAAATATAAATACACATACTTAGGCTTGAAATAAGACATTTGGCCACCATATTACATGTGTTTAAGGAAAGAATTCAAACTTTCTCTACATTTGCTCCTCTTTCACAGTTCTTTGGTTCTTCCAAAACAAACAACAAGATGAAACTCTTTGTTGTTGCTGCTCCTAGAAGAAAATTAGAGTCTTCTTTTCTTTGCCACGCCCCTCCTAGTAGTCACCAGTGAAAGGAAAAAAAAACTCCAAAAACTCTCCTCTCTGTTGTCGTTGCTCTTCCTCCTCTATTTTACTGTTACATATCTTTTTAATATTTCCTATGGTGGTTCCAGCTATGGTGTGCTTCCTATGAGGTAATAGGCAACTCGTACAAAGGTAGGCGACCTCTAAGGAATCCTAGGTGCCTCCTTCACATTCTTAAATTTTCTAATTTCCCTACCTAGCACGCCACATCTACATAGGCATCTAGTTTTGACAGATTTTAAGTTATTTTAATATCTGGTTTCTTTGAAATGTTCTTGCTACCACTTTGATGGAGGTGTTTGCATTTTATCCATTTTCTAGAATTTCATTTAGATGACTTCCAGTGAAAGTTGGAGCTCTCTAAAACATGTAAATTCTCCATCATGATAGGCACCTTCTATATTCCTTCAGTCTCACGCCTCTTTTTTCTATTTTAAAATGCCATAATAGATGATAATGATTTGCGCCTAGCTTCCAGATGTTTTTCCCTTTTAAAATGTACTTAATCCTTCTTTCAAAAATAGGCAACTCTTGAATAAAAAAGACCTCTCTTTCTTCTTAGGGGCCTCCTATTACTTGTTTCTCATGCCTCCATTTCTTTTAAATGATGTTAAAACAGGCACCTCATTCTTCCTTCTTATTCATGTTTAAACTCTACATATTTTGTCCTTTTTGATTAAACTAGATTTTCTTCTCCTTAAAGTGCTTGAACCTTTATGCATTTTCCATAAATTTCACTCACATATTAATTGGAGTTGTCTTGTCTTTGTCTAGTCCTCCAAGTTCCATTTAATTTCATAGCCGCCTATTCCATTCATCATATTGAGCCACCTGCACATAATATATATATATTGCAATTAAATACAATAAACATTTAATAAAATCTAATTTACATCAAGTCAATAGATTACAAGATCCATAATTTTAGGTCTTAGTTCTAACACAAATCCCATGGGTTGATGATTAAATATTTTTAAACCTCAACTTGAATGCGGTGGGTCCATCATTATGTGGGTGTTGATGTCGATGAGGTCATCACACATGGAAGTAGAATTTGATTTTGAGTAGACTCGGGCATCTGAATCAAACACAAGCTAACCATGAACTTAAGTTTACATATGTGATTTGAAATGATTTATGCTCATTTGGTGACAGGTAAGGGATGGGTTATTAATACATTGGCTTAGAAACATGTGGAGCACACCGAGGGGTTGACATAATGACCCCAGAAAGGATGCAACATCACAAAAGATGAGCGAAGATGATCAGTACAACTTGCAAAGGAATATAGATAATTCATGAGTCGAAAGCATGTCTCAGATCAATTATTGGCGCGACTTATGAATCAACACTATAATTGACAGAGATATATGCATTAAATTACAAATCCAAGGAAGTCACATACAATGTGCACCACTAGAAAGCATAGAGCAGGATGAGAGCATATCATCCAAAGTTTGAAGTATGAAGTAGAATAAATCATGCGGCGAAGCACAAACTACAGAGAGCACTGAAGCAGCCAAAACACACAAGACACCAGACATAGACATGAAAGTCAAAGGACAGACACACAATGAACAAAGCAAAAAAACACACAAGTCCTTAGGTTCCATGATTTCTTGTGAAATTAGGGCGATGTTGCATGAGCAACAACAAATGGCGACTCTCAGGGGTTCTTCGACACATCACCATTCTTCTATGTCTTCTTTTTCTCCTTCTTAATCCTTTTCTCTATATCTTCTTCTGCTCTCTGCTTTGTCTTCTACTTCTGCTCTTCTGTCTTCTCTAAATCAAAACAATTCATCTTCTTGCTTCATATCTTCATACACTTCATCCCTGCCTTGAAACAATCCTTTATCCTTCATTTATATCCTCCGCAAGCCTTCAAATCATTATCAAGTCGGCCAAATTGTAATGACTAGTATGAAATGTGTAGATTCCAAAATCTCAGGTTAAAAAGATACATTAAACAAGATAAAATCATAAGATAAGCCACACTATTCGTATCCAAATTAGACCAAACTTGAAACAAGCAAGTACTAAGTTCTTCTAATTAGATCGTGCATGCACATGATTAAATTACCCCTTTTTGAGTCAACTAGGATTAACATTACAATAGAGGAGATCAAATGAATAAGGCAATTAGTCCTAACACATGTTGGACATTGCTTCACTGCCAGCCAGGCATCCATAGCCTCGACGAAGATATGTCTAGTTCTAGTCAGGTGTCCATAGCCCCGGTGGAGATACTTAAGCCACCCAGAAAAATTAAGTTTCTAATTTTCTTTTCTTTACTCAAAAATTTCTCTTTTTTTACTTTCTTTTGATTTTTCATTTATCTTTTATTTTCTCTCTTTTTTTTTTATGATTTAAATTTCTCTTCTTTTCTCAATGCGCAAGCAATGAAGCTCGCAATCTGGGTTTGGGACTACTATTGACATATGAAAGGATCGATCAAGAAATAAAAAACCTAATTACCTCAAGCTATAACGAGTCACCCTAGTAGACCCAAAAGTACCATGTATGATTAAGTGTTTCCAATTAAGATAATAGTCATGCATACTTGATAAATCAGGCATAACTCAAATAAGCTTAGCATAGCCTAAGAAATCCAATTTCATTTTGTTTAAAATTTCTCTACAACTAGAAAGACGGATTTAAAGTATTATGCAATGCCATTCCAAGAAAGTGCCATAAGGCAACTTGAAAACAAAACTTAAAAAAATGAAGCAGAGGAAACCAAACCACAACAAAACAAAAGACACAACAAGAAAACACAAGATATGTACAAAAAAACCCCCCTAAAATTAACTATACACTATACATTAGAAGGCTCGAGAAAACTAACTTCAAGATTGCTCCTACTTTGTTTTCTCAAAGTGTTAAGCGACATCAATTGGATTGTTTGGGTTCGAAGTTTAGCAGGCACATCCTTGAATTTAAAGATCAAAATCATGCATATGATGGGCTCATATTCATAAGATGATTCATGCAACATTAAAAGTTGAGGCAATTCATCATGTTCATGCTCAACCCATATACATGTTTTCTTTCCTAAATTACCCTAATCATATAGTAATTTTTTTGTGAAACAAGAGTAAAGGTATAGAAATAGCCTGATTTATGATGTCATCCAATAGGAAAACACTCTTGTAATCTGACAAACTATTGTCTCCAACAACACGCTTATCCAAAAATCCTTGTCGCTCTTCGTGCACATGCAAACCACAAGAAACATTATTAGTCAACACTGAATCCTCATAGACATCAACAAGAGAATTAGCGATATTAGAAAAAAATGCAATATCATTAGTTTCAAAAGGTGCACATGTTTCAGAAATTTGCTCAGACAAACCGGTTTGTATTCCTTGAGTTAAGTCTATATGCATCATGTTTTGATGGCTTTTGAGATCATCTTTAGTGTCAAGGCTAGTAACTTCTCTATCAACATGTTCTATTATCATTGAATACAAAAAAACCCAAACTCAACATGATCGTCAACTTGAAGCTTACATGTCCTATCAAAACTTTTAGTTTTTAGCACAAAATTAGTCATATCAACACCTTCATTCATGTGCAAATTGTCATTAGTTAACATGAGGGAATCTTCTATTTCACTTTCCATAGGTAGATGTTCATGACAATGTTCTTCCATTTTTGCAATTTCCCATGCTAGTAAGAAGTCAAGACAACTAGATTCAACATGATGGGCATTAGGGTGGATTCTGCATCTATCAGGCAAAGCAAGTCCTATTAGATTAGTTGATTTCCCTAGAGTGGTTATGTCTTTACTTAGTTGTAATATTAGGTTCATCATGTTTCTAGCATCATCTGTCGCAGTACATGGTAGATAGAGGATTGTTATCACATAATTGAATACAAAAAAGGCCCAAACTCAACATGATCATCAACTTGAAGCTTACAAGTCCTATCAAAAATTTTAGTTCTTAGCACAAAATTAGTCATATCAACACCTTCATTCATGTGCAGATTGTCATTAGTTAACATGAGGGAATCTTCTATTTCACTTTCCATAGGTAGATGTTCATGACAATGTTCTTCCATTTTTGCAATTTCCCATGCTAGTAAGAAGTCAAGACAACTAGATTCAACATGATGCCCGCATTAGGGTGGATTCTGCATCTATCTGGAAAAGGAAGTCCTACTAGATTAGTTGATTTCCCTAGAGTGGCTATGTCCTTAGTTGTAATATCAGATTCATCATGTTTCCAGCGTCATCTGTCGTAGTACATGGTAGATAGAGGATTGTCATCACATAATTCTTGTTCATTGGTTGAAATCTTTTCATGATTCCCACTCTCAAAGGGTAGATTATACACCTCACCTTTTTCACAAGTATCTAGACTAGTGGGCATATCTTCATCACTATATGAGTCTTTATTAAATATGGGTTGGTTTGATTCCTTCTCAAAAACAAGGAGAGACTCATCAATTTTATCATGCTCATTAAGTCTGAGATGAATGTTCTCATTTTCAACAATTTTGAAAGATTCATCTTTAGTACATGAACTGGGACAAAGATTTGTTCAACAAAAATCAATCCTTTTAATGTCACATCCCAAAATTTTGACTATGATTTACTTTTTACCTGCACGTAATTAGTAGTTAATAATGCATGAATTAATGATTTGACTTTATGTGAAAATATCAGGATAAATCAATGATATCATGAGTTTAAGTTTATATGTTTAGAAATTAGACATGTGATTATATAATGTCATGATTATTTATTCATAAGGCTTATGGATTGACTAATGATACACTAATCCTAGTTTGGTGATTGTAAGTTGTAACTAGGAAACAAGTTTTCCACCCTCTAAGAAATAGGGAGAGCATCATCAGAGAGAAGAGAATAGACATACGGATAGAATGGATTGGTTGCCATCTAAGTCTTGTGCTTTCATAGTTTAGTGAACCTTCGTCGAGTTTGGTAAGTTGTGTTTGACCAAATTGGTCTAAGTTTAGTGTCGACTCGACAATCATCGATTTGTCAACTAGATCCATAAAGCTTAGGCTTGTCGAAAACTAAGTCAGGATAGTATGTGACCATTTACAAGAAATGGTTGATAGTAGATAAATTATTTTATTATTGGAAAATCCCTGGTTGGACTTCTATCTTGTTATTTTGTCTATTTTTGACATTTACGCAAGATAGAGAGGGGGAGAATACCTCGACCCCATTCTCATATCTTGTCGAGTGTTAGAAACAACGTAAGTATACATTGTGTATACTTTCATTACATTGTTATATATATAAATATATTTAATATGATTTATGAGTTAGACCTATTGTTTTTTGGTTGATAAGCTTCTTGAGGAATGTGGTAAAGTTGCAATTTAATGCAAACCACTTTTATGTTAGTGGGATACTTGACTCCTTTAATCCACAACTATTTTGGAGAGTGTGGAGGAGCTTTTTAGCCAGTTAGGGAGTGGTCTAAATGACCAGTTACTCCACCTTCAATATGCATGCCAACATAGCATGAGAATAGGTGAAGAATAGGGCAAGACCTCCATGGTTATGGTAGACTGTCGAGGATCTTAAACCCCTTTAAGAATTAGAACTTTGAGGAGATGTGGGAGAGATACACATCGCAGGAGGCTATTGGCTAAGGATAGCTAATCACTGAGTTATGTTACAAGCATTTTGATACAATCAATAAGCGTGAGAGAAGTAGTAAAAAGCAGTGGACTGAGTAGTATAAAGAGTTTAGTTGGAACACAGAGATCTCGGTAAGAGCACAAAGAGTTCTGTGAGAGCATAGAGAGCTCGGTGGGAGCATAGAGAGATTTGTTCTATTTTAGAAATCATGGGGAAAAGATACATAAACACAGAAGAAGGCGTAGCATAGCTCAGAAAGTAGAGGTATGGTTACCTCATTTAAACAATTACTTCTTTCTTACATTGTGATATTTGTATTCTGTAGAATCATACAAAGAGATATTTGCGTATGTCAAAATATTTAGTGTTATTCAAAATAGAGATCTTGTGAACGTAGCATCTATGAAAACATAGTCTCCTAGGAAGTAGAGAAATTAATTTGTTTAACCTTAGAACTGCACTCAGAGCGCATTAGACATTTGAGACGATTGTTTGAAAAGTGTAAATGTCTTCGAATAATAGTTGAAATTGTAGATGGTAAACATTAGAATGCTTTGTTAATAGCGGGAATACTATGAAGACAACCTTTTTGTGCCTTTGAGTTGTAGTATCGAATCCATAGAAGACTAAGTTGTTTATTAGACATAAGAAATATGTAAATGATATGATTATCATTTCTTATTCAGAGACTTTAGTTTGTTAGTAAATTGTCTTTCAATTTTGTTTATTTGGGCTAGTATAGTTTTATATTAGCTGTAAAAACATGAATATGAGTAGATAACTACCATGTAAATGCAGAGAAGAGACTAAGTTATGTTTTCTCTTTTGAACTCAAGGTATTGAGGACATATTCTATTATAGTCACAGTGTTATAACTAGTTTAAGTTATATACAAGTGCTTAGATTGAACTTTATGAGAACCCTAGGAATCGAGAGGAGCAAGATTGTTGAAAAGTTTAGATAGAGATAGATATACATTTCACAATGATTTACATGTGTAAGTATTATTTTTTACAATCAATTTTTTTTGTGATGGATCATATTCACTTATTTTAGAATGTATACAAAAGATATTGTTATTATTAAAAACCTCTAATATAGTGATACAATATCACATATGCATTTTTACAACAATGATAAACATTATTGTGATATTCAAAGGATGATATACATGAGTTCATAACCTTTTCAATATTGAAATTTGGTGGACTTAAGAATACCAATAGGTCAAAAACATCATATTATTATTGTAGACTCAAATCTATCTAGGTTAAAAGACTGACTTAGTTCAAAGTTTAGATATTCAATAATGATAGTATTCATTATGATCTTATTTGGAAGAGGATAAACCTCATGTTCTATATTTATACATGATATGAGAAATGTGAATTCAAACAATGCTCAAGTGGTCAAGTGAAAACTAAAAGTTTTTGTTTCCATAATATAAACTTATACTTTTGGGAAAACAAGAGTATTTGATATACCAATGTGTTGGGTTAGAGAAGTTAAAACCCTAGAATCAACCTAGAAGGGTTTAGAAAACTTAAAACTCTTAAATTAGATATGTCATTGATTTAGTCTATTATATTTTATGGTTGACAGTGAATAGTCAAGAAACCATAGATCAAGACAATATAATCTAGGAAGAGTCTAAGAAGCACTTTGATAAATTTACTTGATTTCTTGATAGAGTCAAGACTTGATATATTACACACGAGTGTTCTATCTTTAGGTCATTGAGTAAAATGACATGAAGTTATAGACCTTGGTATTTGCAAGCATGCAATAAGGGACTCTTTGAAAGGTTAAAATTACATAAACCTACATATTTTATATATCCTAGATTAAGGATTAAATTCTAAGTCAGATTGACTAGGATTTGAGTTTAGTCGAGACAATTCATGTCTAAAGTTAGTAGTCAAACAAGTCAAACTATAGGATGAGGTAGTTTCCAAGTTGAGTTAGAAGTGTGTGATGTTCACATGACTACATTTATTGCAAACATCTATTTATATAAAAACTTTGGCCAAAGTGATGCATTTGTCTCTGCATGCATTATTCGGTTCACCATGTCTAGATTGTGTGACATGTTAGAATGAGTATACTTAGCTAGAAGATTGTCTAGAGTTGTATGGTTGATTGGGTTACATAGGACACAACACTAGGACTTAGATGGAAACTTTTTGGTTCTTTATGTCTATACTCTTCGTGAAGGGTAGGGCCACTTCCAAGAAGGAAGGTGTGTGGGGGATTGCTGGTCTATGGTTGGAGATAAAGTACTCGAATGATGCTCTCTCTGTAGTAGAAGACTCACCAAGAATTGTGAGATAGACACTAAGATTCTAGATGCAATATACTTCATGATTGACTTATGATTTTCAAAATTATGTAAAAACTATTCTTTTTGCCAAAGTGTAGAATATTTGTAAATGTAAAGTGAAATGTTTTCACTATGATATTATCTTTGAATATATTGTAATTTCAAGGTTGAAAAATAGTCAGAAAAGATTTGCATTTATTTCTTGAGAATATACAAATGATAAAAAAATTCATTCATGTTTAACATGTTCATTTACTTTCTTAGTAAATTTTGTGAGTAATTCTAAGTAATATGAGATGGTATGTTACATTTAAAGAGAGGTCAACCCTTTTGAGGAAAGTAAGACAATTAATTTCATCATGTTGGTCTATGCCATGTATCCTACATTTTCTAGATAAAGCCAGGTCTTTGGGACCCTTGGAAATCCGATGTCCAACATGTTCTTGTTTAAAATATCTATCATTTTAGGGATGTCCATTTCAAAATTTGAAACATTTTCATTTGAATCATGCATGGGTAGAGTAGGGATGTCATCAATGTCCAAATTTGTTGGTTTATCATGGCATTCATCATCTTTAACCTCATCCTCATTTATTTCCATGACAACCAAAGAGGGCTCACTTAGGTTTTCATCATGTTTTAGTTCATCTATCTTTTGGCAATCTAGTTGTGGTGGCTTTGGGGACTCATAATTGGAAGGGTCATCATTGTACATAAGCTAAGGTAGCAGAACAACTTCCTACACTAATCTTGAGGGGAGGGATATGTAGAACTTTTCAGATCTTTACAATAGTTACAAAAATAAACACAAATAGCAATCATAACACAACACAGTAATTATGTGGGGCAACCCTTTCGGGAGAAAAACCCCACACTCCAAAGCTGCCCAATATATTATTCAGGAATCAAGAAGATTACAATATACTTGAAGAGAAAGCTTTCACAGGAGTATAACCAACCAGAGTTCTTAAGGCAACTCAACATCTATAAGACTCTTACACACAACCTCCATCTCAAGCTCCTGATATATATGTTATACAATATAGTAAACTGTCAACGGCAATTATAAAACCATGAGCCAAAACCACCCAAAAGTGGTGCCCAAATTATCTCCAGTCAAAGATGCCTTGTGATGTGCCAAATCACACACCAACATGTGTAACTCTACCCTTTACAACTCTTTTAAGTGTACAACACATTTTCACATTTCCCAAAATGGGAGGCCCAACTTCCAGAGGCCATAACTTTTGATCCGGGTGTCCGATTGACGAACTGTTTGATGTGTCAAAAATATTGTGAAGAGATATATCATGCTATAACTAGATTTTCTAATTACGACAACTTTTAGGGCATTTAGGGACCTCTAAGTGACTTAAATTTGAGTTTGAAACTTTTTAAGAGTTTAAAAAATAGATACTTTAATATCTTGCAATCTAGGTATGATCTTGAGCTGAAACTCACCTAAGATGTTTACTTGATAGTTCCACACCTTTTGGAAAAATTCTGAGTCCATCCATGCTCAAATGTAGAGTTACTAAAAATAGTAAGCCTTGCCATTTTTAGCCCCTTTTGGAAACTTTGAAAGTTCTAAACCATTCTTCAAGATAAAGGGTATTTGAAAAGACCAAAACTGGGAAGAATATAAACCTTTTGTAGTTGCAAGGTTGAGATACCTTTCCTAACATTCTCCCACTTGTCAAACACCTTGTAAGAGAAAAGAGAGTATCAACACCATGATTTAATTGCTAGGGGTCGAGAGGCCCATATACTCTGAACACCATTTGAACTTCTTTGTGCTCATAGGCTTAGTTAATGAATCTGCAACATTCATCAAAGTCTCTACCTTAACTACCTTCACCCTACCATCCTCAACCATATCTCTAACAAAATTATATTGTATGTATCAATGTTCTTGGTCCTAGCATGAAATGTTGGGTTCTTAGCTAGACAAATTACACTTTGACTGTCACAATAAACTGTCACTACACCTTGTTTTATTCTGATACTTGAACATAGTCTCTTAAGCCAAATGGCTTCTTTACAAGCATGAGTAGCTGCCATATACTTAGCCTCAGTAGTGGACAAAGCAACCACAACTTGTCTCTTACTCATCCAACTAATTGCACCACCAAATAAAGTAAACACATAAGCACTAGTGGATCATCTTTTATCAACATCATCTGCCCAGTCTGAATCCACATAACCATGAATATCAATGGAATGCATGTCTCCTATCAAATTACCATGATAATACAAGGAATACTCTGAGGTACCTCATAAATATTCGAAGACTCTTTTAACTGTATCCTAATAAACTCTACCAGGATTAGACATATATCTAGAAAGAACTCCCACTACTTGGGTAATGTTTGGTCTAGAGTATAGACCATAGCATACATCAAACTTCCAACTACACTCTGGTAAGGCCCTCTACTCATGTCTTCCATCTCTGATGGGGATGTTGGACATTGTGAAGTAGATAACTTCATTCCAACTGTAAAAGGAACACATAATGGTCTATAAACCTACATGTTAAACCTCTGTAAAACTAAATTGACATACTTATTTTGGCCAAGTAATTTAACTTATATACATATATTTATTCAAATTATATAAATTTTCTTACCTTTTTAAGTTATTTGTTTTAAGTCAACTAAAGCCAAGGACATAATTTTTAAAAACTACCTTAGTCGTCGTTAGTACTACCAGTCCACAGGCAACAATAAATTAAAAAACATTAAAAGTTTTGAAGGGGAGGTTTTCACTATTACTAGGCCATCCATCCCACTTAAATGGGATGGTTATGAATTTTGTAAAAAATGAGCAATGTACAAAGTACAGTAAAGGCCAAATTGTAGGGTGAAAGAATTGTACAATATTTTGATAGCATGCATGTTTAGTACTATATTTATCTTTAATTGATTATTTAATAATTATATTTCTCCATGATTTATGTGAAGGCTCTCATAATAGCTAAAAATATTAGCCAATCAAAATAAGAGCTGAAAGATATTAGTCAATTAGATTGTTGATAGTTTATTTTTTGAATACTATTTATTAAAAAACTTGCATATAGATTTTGTAAAAGATAAATATTTATTTTACATAGTATAAATAGTTATTTTACTAACTTATAATTGGTTCACAAATACACCAAGTAATAATGGAGAGGGCGTGATGGTGGTATGGGCTATCTTCTGTCATCCCTCCACATCACCATATGACACGTCAGACCTTGAGAACTACATGGCTGAATCATTGACATGGACAATGGGATGTCACTTTTTTCCTTTGAGATATTATTTTATTTTTTCGTAGGAAAATTAATTGTAATAAAATAATATTAATAAGCTGGTCCTCAAATTATTTTAAAATTGTTAAGGATAACTTATTTATTATTATTTTAATTAGATAGTGGTCCCACCTAAATGGGGCAATTATGGCCATTTGTAACTCCTAAGAATATTTTAATTATTTCTCTAGGAGTGGGAGTTGCAGTCTAAATTAGGGGAGAAATTTTTTCTAGATCTTAAATTATTTTAGTGGAGAGGAAATAAGAAAGTAAGAAATAATAATTAATTATTTCCTCAACAATTCTATAAAGGAGGAAAAAAAGCCACAGAGGACATCCATACTTGATATTACCAATTTCTCTCAATTTCAGAGCACTTGTGTTCAAAATTCAATCCAAGGAAAATACCCTTGTGGTTGTAGATCCAAGGACAAAATCCCTTATGGTCTCAGAATTTGGAAATGAAAACTTTCATATTCTTGAACATGATTCCAGTTTAGGGATTATATAAAGCTTCATTGACAACTCAAGTTCAGAGTTCAAATATTTTTCTAGTATATTTTGTTGTGTGCATCTAGTTTGGTATGGAATTCAACTTGTTTCAGTATTCTATTTGGTGTGGTGAGAGTTACCTTCTAGTTGTTTTAGTTTTAGTATGATTAAACGATTATTTATTTATTCATGTAGCTGTTGTATCACTCTTGAAGATATTAAATTAAGTTGATGATCCTTCTGTATTTCTCTATGGTGGTTTAACCTTGTGATCACACCCTCCTAGCATATTATTGTTTTATTATACTAATTTTCTATTATGATGATCATGTTTTCGATCGATCATAGCTTGGTAGGGCTGATTTTTATTTGAATCAATATTCTTGAAGGTGTTACACTAATATCAAAAGAAACCCTCTTGGCTATTCAGACTAGTTTAACATACATGCTAATAATGTCATTATAAGTTCAATAAAGGTTTGCAGAAGTACATTGTAATTGTAGGAGGAATACTTATATCCTTTGAAAGCTCGATTGATTGTTATGCTAGAATAAATCACATTTATCATTAAGGAGTTACATAAGGAAGACATTTTTATTGGTTGATTCTTCATGCATATGGGCAACCAAATCTCAGTTGATAATATTCCAGCCATTAGATCATTAATAGATATAGTTATGCCAAAGGCATTCCCTCTGTGAGGTGACCAACCTAGCGAGTGAAATTAGAGGCTGAGAGTTTCCCTTAGGAGATGCAGGACGATTGAATTCATATTGGTCATTCATTTCCGTCAAATCATTTACATACACTTGGCAAAGTTTCCTACGTCAGGTACATTCATCAAACATTTGACAACATTTTTGTTTTTGTTTAAATCAAAGGTTGATAGGCCAGGATAAGCAACACAAGACTGCATATTTGATCTTGCCTGTACACGTGGGTTTTTGGTCACGGTGTCATGTTGTTCAAAAGTGGAAATGATCTTAGAGGAAATGTTGTCATGTCATTGACTAGACACTTGTTGGACATCACGGAAAGCCCCTCTTTTCATTGTTTCCTACAAAAAACCCCATTCTCCTCTATATGTGATGTGTTTGAGTGTTCATCCACAACCATTGCCAGTTTTGCGTAATGGAAACACTGAGACTCCTACCATTTCCCATATGTTTAAATGTTTGAGTAAATGAGTAAGCTTCTAATTATGTCACTTGATATTTGTAATCAAATCAATAGTCAATTTTAATTTCATTTGTTTATGCAAATAAAGATACATGAACAACCCTTCATAGAATAGAGTGTAAAGTTTGTGTCTAGGAAGCAACACAATCTGATCTATGAGAGCTTTTAATTTGTTTCAAACAAAAGTTAAACAAGAAAAGATACAATCAAATATATAAATGCATACACAACAGATCTCTATAGGATGGGAAGTGAAGACAACTAAGTATCAATCTTGTAAGGGGCTTAACACTGTTATTAGTAAGTCCATCTAAATATAGACCTTGTCATGGATTAAGAAGGGTCTTGTAAAAGATTCCTAAGGCAAGATCATCTTGTAGAAAAACTATTAACTCCTCTTTGACATTAGTAGAAACAACTAGCAATAGAGAATTTGGCACCAAAGTGTTGAGTTACTAATGCCTATAAAATTAGGGCACACCTGTCTCAAGTACCTCCCTAAGAAATTCTATGTCACAGAAAGGAAAATTTTACATGCCCTCTGAGATGGTAATAATTTATTGAAAGATCCATTTTCTATCCACAAAGGAATTGTCACATATCAGAATCTTGCAATATAGGGAACTAAGATGGTACTTACAAAATACACCATAAAAAATAGAAGGCTATGCTATTTGGATTTCAACAAGCATGTAAAACAGAAATTAGAGAAATAATTACATCTCTCACAAATCACTAGATGAGCATAAAATCAAATCAGTTCCAAGGATCAATTAGTCTTTTCATCGCTATACACCAAGACTTCAAACACAGTGTTGAGACAAATTTATATCCTTTAAGCTATACCCTTACTATCCATAAATCATATCATCAAAACGTCCCAACTAGTTAAGTTCTGAGTATACATTATAAAGCCTACTGAACTTTTGGTGGCACAAAAATGATAAACCATATAATGATAAACAATGCATAGAAAAATAAATAGAGGATGTCAATGGCAATCCTGATAGACCTATCTGCTAAAGGAACCAACTTATTGATGCCATCAATGTAAGCATCTGCACCACGAGGAAACATGGTTCCACCACCTGGAAATCAGAACTTGTCACCCTCAACTGGGCTCTAGTTTTGCACAAACTTATCTATTGTAAATTCTCTGTGTGGTACATTGGAAAACCAAGCATAATCTCTGCTTATGGGCCATGGAAAGGGGTTTTATACCCAGGAGGAGTAGGAATGAGGCATTTCAATACCTCATTCTTTTCTAGGCAATGGTGTTCTTTGTACATCAACTTCTCTCTACTATAATTCTAAGATCTCATTGGATCTTGGCAAGGTGCTGCAAGGCTTAAATGTCATGTTTTCTTCTTTAAGACTCTCATTACTCCCCATTGCATGGTGAACTTCAAAATCTAGGGAAACAGATGATCATGATAACGATGATGATGAGGTTGTTGGAGCAACATAATTGCACAAACCCAATTTGGTGTTGGCTAGTGTAAGATAGAAAATGAGATCTCTTTTCAATTATGTACTAACTAGATTAATCTTTTCTATCAAACATTAGAACACAAGCTAACCAAGACTTGTACACTTGGCTACAGTCCTCAAGGGAGAGCCAAGCTGTCCAGGGCTTATTTCTTTCTATTGTAAACATGGGGATTGATTTAAGAATAGCAAGATCTAGGGTTTTAGGTGAATAAAGTGACAAAACGAACAAATTACAAGTGTTACAGATCGACTGTACAGAAATTGTCAAAAGCAGATCAAGAATAAGCAGAGAAGAGAGAGCATGTAGTGAAAAACAGGGGCCGATCTAGTAGGACTTGGGTGCTGGGTACCCTAGTCCTAGGGTTTTTTCCTTAACAAAGTCTAGACGTGACTGTGTCTATTGATTCCATCTTTTCATCATTCGTTAGGCATCTGAAACTCCCGATGCGATCTGCACACATAAAAGAGGGAAAATGGTTGTGCTTTATAGGGGCTTGCCTTAGTCAAACCCTGAGTTGGTGTTCTCACCTCCACAACAAAAAAATTATAAATGTGATAGAGAGTGTGTGCTCTTGGTGAGCAGAGGCAAAACATGCAATAAAGTATGTAATAATGAAATAGAGTTACCATGAGGATGAAACCCTAGTTGAATGGATGTTGCAATCCACAAGGAGTTGAAGGAGAAGGAAGAAGCTTCCTCGCAAACCTGCAAGGGTTAGTACACATAGAAATAATCTGTAGAAATAGAGATCTTGTAGAGAGAGAAAGGGATAGCTTGTTAGAGAGAATCATAGAGAGAGTGTGTAATGTAAATGAGTTAGAGAGACTTATTTATACATGAATATCAATTACTTTTCGAGGGCCCAATTGAGTTGAGGTTGACAAGGTGCATCACTTAAGTCATAAGCTCGATATTCAAATATAATTTTTCGAGGCCAAATTGCCAAGACCCAAGCGCTAGGTGCCCTAATCCTAGTGATTTGGGCTTTTCAAATGTCAGATGTTAGAGGATTAAGCCTTGTTTCTTAGAGAAGTACTGGAAATTGCATATTACAAACATAAATGAACATATAAGCCCAAACGGGTGCCAAACCTAGTGTGAAATTGTAAGATGTATCAATTTTCTACACTACAACTAGTTTTGTTGTTGGAGTTTTAGTGTTCTGCTAGGCACCCAAGAGATAAAACACATCACATAGCCCCACGACTTCTAAAATCCAAGTTATTCTTCAATTCTTGGAATCAACCAACAGGTGTAGCTTGGGAGATCCATTGTACTCCTTCCCCATACCACCTTCCTGCAAACATTAAATGACCTAAATAAATACCTTCAACAAACTCATTGAAATCTAGAGATTTACTTGTGATCTCAATATTTGCTTACCAAATTGATTTGTATACCCTGCTTTTGGTTTCAGTTGATTGAAAAACTTATCGATGAACAAACAAATAAATAAACAAAAAATAAATCTAGAGTGCTAATTTTAGTGTGAGGTCAACAAATACAAGGCCACGTCACCCTGTGAACATCTAAGTACCTTATTGTCTGATTTTCTTTTTCCTAGCTTGGAACTAAATGAAGGCATGATACACATGGCTGCTTCCTTTGTGTTGCACGTATATGTGTATATCATATTAGGTGGCAAGTGTCAACCATGCAACTTAGAATATTGGAGTTAAAAACCTTCAAGCACATGCCTTTGTTAAAAGGGTGATGGGTTATACTAGTCAATGAGCCAACGAAGCATAAAGCACAAGGTCATATGGCAAGTAGAGTGGATAATTAAAAACATTGTGACCATGATATTTACAAATTGCAAGGAAAGGCATGGTAACACTATAGGCCTAGGGATAATTGAGTGTAGGTTGTGGTGGATGATTATAAATATAAAAATGACACAATGTAGAGTTTAGGGGAACAAAAAAAATAGAGTTAGAAGAACGATTACACAATTGTATGAAAATATGTGGGAGGGCCAACACCATGTTCATTCACCAATGTTTGGGAACAAAGACAAAAAAAACTAATCAATGAGGTTTGTTTTAACGTTGTTTTGAATTTTATATTTGAGCTTAGTTACATGTTTTTGCAATTCATGTTTATGATCAATCAAAATCTAGGTTCTAATACTAAACATTCCTTGACTACAATAGACCTAAGAGAGAGGGTGAATATATTTATTTATATACATTCATATATTTATTTAAATATATTTATATATGTTCCATTTAATATAATATTTATATATTTAATTTTAAGAGATTTAAAAATTTTCAATTATAACATTTAGAAATTAGGTTTATTTTTATTTGTTTTTAATTTGGAGAATAAATAAAATATCTTTTATAAAAGATATTAAAATAATAAATTAAGTAAGGTAATCAATATAGTTATAAGTTTGGATATGTATATGAATTTGATAAATTTAGAATTGAAATTAGATAAAATAATAGAAATAAAATGTGTACATGGAATCTAGAGAGGATACTAATTTGACTATAGCACAAGACAAATAGGTATATGAGATTGACTACATGGAAATAGAGAATTACGATGAATTTACTTTGTGAAAAATAAAACTGTGTATAGACTTGGATTGAGGTTGTGAGGGTAGCCTTGGCCCTCCTAAGGGCATCGTTGACCTTCTAGAGTTTGGCCTTGACCTTTCTGTAGCCATCCTACCTTTTAAATCTTTAAAAAATTAGTATGTATAGAAAATAGTTCACCTATGTATTTACTTACAAATAGAAGACTTGGTGGTGTTGAGGAACAGTATTTCATCTTTTTATGGCAATGGAGAATCCTTAAAACTTCCTCAATTACAATCAAGACTAGCTAACCAAGAACCTAGAGAGAGAGAGAGAGAGAGAGAGAGAGAGAGAGAGAGAGAGAGAGAGAGAGAGAGAGAGAGAGAGAGAGAGAGAGAGAGAGAGAGAGAGAGAGAGAGAGAGAGAGAGAGAGAGAGAGAGAGAGAGAGAGAGAGAGAGAGAGAGAGAGAGAGAGAGAGAGAGGCAACAAGTGACAAAGAGAGGGAAAATAGAGAATGAGGGAATTTAATGGAGAGAGACAGAGGGAGGAAGATAATATATATAGAAAGAGAAAGAGATATAGAGAGAGGAGGAGAAATAAAGAAATAGGAAGAGATATAGAGAGAGAGGGAGATTGATATAGATAGGGTGATAGAGAAAGAGAGAGAAGAGAGAGATAGAGATAAGAGGTATAGAGAGAGGTATATAGGGAGAGAGAGAGAGGAATTTAAAATAGGCACAAAATTACATAGAGAGGGGAAGAGATAGAGAAAGATAGAGAGAGAAGAGACAACTTAGAGATATTTAGAGGAAGCCATATAGACAAAGAGAGAGAAGATGCTTGGGAGAGAGAGAGAAAGAGATTAAAATGAGAGAGAAAAAGAGGATTGAGTAAAGAGAGAATTAGATAGAGAGGGACAAAAAAATATAAATAGAGAGATACAGATCTAGAAAGAGAGATATATAAAGAAATAAAGATCTAGAGAGCGAGACGACAATATAAAGAAATAAAGAGCTAGATAGATATAGATAGAGACAATATAATAGAGAAAGAGAGATAGTGACAAAGACATATAGAGAGGTAGGGAGAAAGAGTTAGAGAGAAAGGGTAGAGAGAGAAGAAGAAAATATATAGAGAGATAGGTAGATCGAGAGAGAAATTTAGAGAGGGACACAAAGATATATAGAGAGGGAGATAGAGAGAGAGGAATAGAGAGATAGAATACCTTTTGATCAGTCATTTCATCTTGACAATCAAAATATGGCACATGTAATGAGCATTCCAAATTGGAGGTTAGTACTACATTAAAGATCATGGAGCTTGGTATGGGTTGGTCCAGATCATTTGGCTCCACTAGAGCCTCATAAAATAGTACTTTTCATGCCAGCGATCCAACGATCACGAAAAGAGAGTGAATTTCAATTGGTCATTTCATGTCAATGATCCAAAGATGATATGAGCTATTTTGAGAGTTCAACAAGAGAGAGATAAAGAGAACTAGATAGATAAAGGAGATAGAGATTGTTGCAAATATGTGCCTAAGTGGTGTTGTCATTAATGTCAACATATCCTTGTTGCCATTGGTGTCAATTGTATCCTATTTTTCTGTCTATATAGAAGACCAGACTGTTGAGGATATTGAGAAAATTAATGACAATCAATGCATGCAGACCATATGGCTGTGTAGAGGATTGTCAGAGGTTGCTCCAGTTAAGATTTGAGAAGTCTGCATGAAGATTTAAAGAAGTTATGGCCATCTGAGTAGAACCAGATTTTGTAGTATTTAGAAGAGACAGTGTGACAGTAAGTTGGTTTGGATTGCTCCGCAGTGAAATATTATGGTCTGCGGATCTGAAGGCATGTTTGGGAAGTCAGTGTGTGGCATCAACTCCAATGGTTTGTGGTTTGGAGGTCCACAAGCTATCTTTCTAGTTTGATAGTAATGACAGATAGTGTTCTTGAGGTTCCAGAGGAAGATACAGATGATTCTGGTAATTTGGTTTAGAATGGATGTTATTGGTGAATTCAATGTGCTTGTGGAGGTCTCTGGATCATGTGGCTACTATGTTGGAGGTCCGCATTAAAGTTTGAGCTTGTTGATTGAAGATTTCTTCTTTGAGGTTGATGTTCTTCCCAGTCTTGGTCGACCGGATGTTTCTGACGTGTTACAGATGATCCAAAGAGCATTTTATGAAGCATGGTATGTTAGTGGAGAAAGTTTCATGTTCCAGTCATACTTGGCCGACAGTGTAAAGATCTGCATTAAGTTTAGCCAACCTTGTTGATCATTCCAAGGTTGATGAAGTGTATAAATACTTGTTGAAGAGTTGTGAAAAATCATCCTTGTACAAAATGAATTAAATCTGAAGAAAGGATCAAAAGAAGAGTAGAGAAGAAGAGGAGCGAAGGGAGTATAAAGTGGAGAGTCAGTGAAGAAGTATTTGAAGATTGGAGCAGAAGTTTTGTGAGCATTCAAAGGGACTAATTCAGGCATGAATGTAGATGCTATTTCTCAGTTCATTATCTCTGTGTAAATCATAATTTCTTATAGGCAGTGAGCCTCTTCTTGAGCAGTGAGCTCTGGGTAGTGAGCCTGAAGGCATGTGCCTTGTATTTTATTAAGTACTTTTAATAGGGTACACATTTTTTGTGGGTTAACCCCCACCGTGGTTTTTCCCTTAACCGGGTTTTCCATGTCAAAATTATGGTGTTGTGTGTTCATGTTGTTTGTACTCATATGTTGATTTATGCTTAATTGTTTACATCATTAATCTGGTTGTAAATTAAGAAAGAAGATTTGAAAGTTCAGAAAAAGAGTAAAGATTTAGGGACAACTAATTCACCCCCCCTCTCAGTTGTCTGGACTATTTCCAACAATTGGTATTAGAGCCAAGTTCCTCTAGAAGAAGCTTAACCGCTCGAGGAGATCCAGGATGTCGACTTACAAGAAGGATAGTCCAAGATTTGATGGAACAAATTACTCTGTTTGGAAGAATTGCATGGAATGCCATTTACAATGCATGGGTGATGCTTATTGGTCAATAACCAATGATAAGTATGAACCTCCAGAGAAAGGTCCTTCAACTCCAGATCAAGTCAAAGATGCCGAAAATAACCTTTGAGTTAAAGAAGCCTTATTGAGTGCCCTGACTGATTCAGAAATGACTAATGTCTTTGGTCTAAAAACTGCTCATGAAATCTGGAAGAAGTTGGAGAATTTGTATGAAGGAGATGAATTTATCAAATGTGCCAAACTACAAAGTTCGAGAGGAAAATTTGAAAATATGAGAATGAGTGAAGATGAAAACATCACAATCTACATGCAAAAGATAAATGAACTTGTGTGTGGGATCAAGTGTGCTGGTGGAACTTTGGAAGAATCAAAGATTGTGGCAAAAGTGCTTAGATCCTTCCCTAATTCATATAAACATAAGGTTGCTGCTATAGAAGAGATCATGACTGTTACTGATGTTACAAGAGATCACCTGGTTGGCAAAATTTCAGCTTTTGAATTGAGTGAATTTGGTAATTCTCTTCCTAAGTCTGAATCTACATTCAAAGCTAGTGTATATGGAAAACAAAGATATGATCCGGGTGAAAGCTCTTCTGCAAGATCAAATAGATTTCTGAAGACAAGAAAGGATCTTGAAGATGTTGAAATAGAAACTGCAGATCTTGAAGCTCTTATTGCCATAAGAATGTCAAGATGATCCGATAAGTATGAAGGAAAATTACCACTCAAATCTTTTGCTTACATAATAAGATTGATCATTTTGCCTCAAGATGTCCAGAGAGGTTTTCAAAACCAAACCCTAATAGGTACAAGGGTTAGAAGAAATGTTACTATGTCCAAGAAAATGGAGAAGAAGGGGTCACAGATGATGAATCTAATCATGGAGGCTCCTCTAAAAATGATTGGGTGTTTATTGCTATCAAAGAAGAAGATCTGGTGTCTATTGAATCTACTAGCTATGCAAATGTGGAAAGTGCCTTGGCTGCTTAGGTTATTGAAAAAGATGAATGGGTGATTGATAGTGGATGTTCTCATCATATGACTGGTGACAAGAGTAAGTTTGTGAGTTTTGAAAATTATGAAGGAGGACTTGTGAAATTTGGAGACAACTCGGCTGGTAGAATCTATGGTAGAGGATCCATCTCTTTTGATGGAAAGAACAACACGAATGATGTTCTATATGTGGAAGGACTAAAACATAATCTTCTCAGTGTTGGACAATTGGTTGACAAGGGTTATGATCTTCAATTCAAGGATGGAAAATGCAGAATCTTGGAAAGCTCCAGAACTGAAATTGTATCCAGTACTCAAACTAGAGGTAACATCTTTCACTTAAGTAGTTCTGGGAAAATTTGTTTGATTGCTTAGATAGATCAAAGTTGGCTATGGCATAGGAGGATGTGTCATGTGAATTTTGATAACATTGTCAAAATAAGTTCCACTCAAGCTGTAAGAGATCTTCCAAGACTTGTGAAACCTGATAGCATATGTAGAGAATGTTAATTGGGTAAACATAACAAAATCTCATTCAAGAGTAAAGAACAAGGTTCAAATGGGAGATTGGAATTGATACATACTGATCTCTGTGGTCCTGCTAGAATTAGGAGTGTGCAAGGAGACATATTTCATGTTGTTGATTGATGATTATTCCCGGATGATGTGGGTAACTTTTCTAAAAGAAAAATTATAAGCTCTTGATAAGTTTAAGGTGTTCAAGATGATGGTTGAAAATGATATTGGTGGAAAATTGAAATGTCTGAGATCTGATAGAGGTGGAGAATTCACTTCTGGTGAGTTTGATGCTTTCTGTGAAAAGCATGGAATAAAAAGATAGTTATCTTCTCCTAGGACTCCTCAGCAAAATGGAGTTGTGGAAAGAAAGAACTGGACCATTCAAGAAGCTGCCAGAACCATGATGATGGAAACAAATGTTCCTCAAGTTTATTGGAGAGAAGCCATGAGTACTGCTGTCTACACTCTTAACCGGGTACAGATCAAAGGAAATTCTAGTAAGACTCCTTATGAACTATGGTTTGGTCATCCTTCTATTGTGAGATATTTCAGAGTTTTTGGTAGTAAATACTATATCAAAAGAGATAAGGATTTAGGCAAGTTTGAGGAAAGAAGTGATGAAGGAATATTTTTAGGCTACTCAAATCAAAGTAAGGCTTACCGATGCTTCAACAAGAGATTGAAAAAGATTGTTGAAATTGCTAATGTTAAAGTTGATGAAAGCAAAGAAGGACATTCCAGGTACTCTAGATATGATTCAGATGATCAAGATGAAAGTCAAAGTCAAGGAAGGCAAGTTCAAGTTCAAGCTCAGACTCATATTGATTTGGTAATTCTAGTAACTCAAGAGGTTAGTACAGATGATGAGGAACAAGTTCAAGAAACAAAAATTCAAACAATTTCCAAAACTCCCAGGTATGTAAGGTTAAATCATCTTGAAGATCAGATCATAGGAGATAAGAGTAAAGGTGTTCGAACTAGGAGAAGAATTTTTGAAGATCAAGAGGAGATTTGTTTGATTTCAAAGATTGAACCTAAATCAGTAAGTGAAGCTTGCAATGATGAAAACTGGGTTAAGGCAATGGAAGAAGAATTGATGCAAATTGAAAATAATCACACTTAGGATCTTGTCCCTAGACCTGAGGACAAAAATGTGATTGGAACCAAATGGGTCTTCCGGAATAAACTGAATGAAGATGGTGAGGTTGTAAGAAACAAAGCAAGGTTGGTATGTAAAGGTTATTCTCAAGTGGAAGGAATTGATTTTGAAGAAACTTTTGCTTCGGTGGCAAAGATAGAGGCAGTTAGATTATTTCTTATTTTTGCTGCTTTCAAATATTTTAAGGTCTATCAGATAGATGTCAAATCAACATTTTTAAATGAAGATTTGGAGGAAGAAGTCTACATTGAACAACTGGAAGGATTTCAGTTGTCTGATCAGGGAGATATGGTTTGTAGACTAAGAAAAGCCTTGTATGGACTCAAGCAAGCTCCAAGAGCCTAGTATGCTAGATTGGATAAATATTTGCTTAAGCTAGGATTTAGCAAAGGTACTGGTGATAGTAATCTATACTTCAAGATAAATCATGAGGACATTCTAATTGTTGAGGTCTTTGTTGATGATATCATTTTTGGCAGAAATGAATGCATGTGCAAAGCATTTGCTAATTAGATGAAAAGTGAGTTTGAAATGTCAATGTTTGGTGAGATGAATTTCTTTCTAGGTCTGCAAATTGTTCAGTCAGATAAATGTATCTTCATATCTTAGTCCAAGTATGTGAAAGAATTGTTGAAGAAGTTTGGAATGGAAGATTTAAAGCCAGTAGGTACACCTATGGTAACCGGGTGCAAGCTAAGCAAAGATGATGACTCTCCCAAGGCAAATTAGAAAAGGTATAGATCAATGATTGGAGGATTGCTCTATCTAACTCAGACCAGACCTGACATCATGAATGTAGTTGGACTTGTTGCCAGATTTCAAGCTGATCCAAAAGAATCCCATGTTGTGGTAGTCAAAAGAATTTTCAGGTATCTCAAGGGGATAATTGATTATGGACTGTGGTACCCAAATGACAATGACTTCACTCTTTATTTATATACAGATGCTGATTGGGCAGGAGATGTGGATGACAGAAAAAGTACTAGTGGTGGTGCATTCTTCTTGGGGAGAAGATTGGTCTCTTGGATAAGAAAAAAATAAGAGGCAATATCTCTATCTACTACAGAGGCAGAGTATATAGCAGCAGCAAATAATTGTACTCAGGTTTTGTGGATGAAGCAAATGTTGAAGGACATCATAATTGTGTTTGAGGAGCTAGTCACAATTTTCTATGATAATTCAAGTGCTATAAGCATTTCAAAGAATCTGGTATTGCATTCAAAGACAAAGTATATATCTATCAAGTTTTATTTCTTGAGAGAGAAAGTAAATGAAAATGAAGTCAAGTTAGAGTTTGTGCCTTCCAAAGATCATATTGCAGATATCTTCACTAAGCCTCTTCCCAAGGATACTTTTGAGTATCTTAGAGAGAAGTTAGGGGTTATTACCCCTCCTGATCAGAACTAAGATGCCTTAAGGTGCATCAGTCCAGTGGAATTCACTTTCATATCTTGTGATCTGGATTGATGTTAAGGAGGTACTACTCAAAGGAGGAGTAGTTAGTATGCAAATTTGGGATCAATCTAAAGCAAAAAGGGAGAAAAGATAGAAAATACGTGCCCTTTGACATTGATGTCAAAGGGGGAGAGAAGTCATGTGAAAAAGTAACTTTGCAGAAGTGAGAAGAGAAAGGGGGAGAACTTCTTGTCTTGATGGTTAAATTCATTTTTTCACATCATATGTTGCCATCAATGACAAAGGAGGAGATTGTTGCAAATATGTGCCTAAGTGGTGTTGTCATTGATGTCAACATATCCTTGTTGCCATTGGTGTCAACTGTATCCTATTTTGTTGTCTATATAGAAGACTGGACTGTTGAGGATATTGAGAAAATTAATGACAATTATAGCATGCGAACCATACGGCTGTGTAGAGGATTGTTAGAGGTTTCTTTAGTTAAAATTTAAGAATTCCGCATGAAGATTTGAAGAAGTTATGGCCATTTGAGTAGAACTAGATTTTACAGTATTCAAAAGAGACAGTGTGATAGTAAGTTGGTCTGGATTGCTCCGTAGTGAAATATTATGGTCTGCAGATCTGAAGGCATGTTTGGGAAGTTAGTGTGTGGCATCAACTCTAGTGGTTCATGGTTTGGAGGTCCGCAAGCTATCTTTCTAGTTTGATGGTCATGACAGATAGTGTTCTTGAGGTTCCGGAGGAAGATACAGATGATTTTGGTAATTTGGTTTAGAATGGATGTTATTGGTGAATTCAATGTGCTTGTGGAGGTCTTTGGATTGTGTGGCTACTATGTTGGAGGTCTGCATTGAAGTTTGAGCTTGTTGATTTAAGATTTCTTCTTTGAGGTTGATGTTCTTCCCAGTCTTGGCCGACCGGATGTTTCTGACATGTTGCGGATGATCCAAAGAGCATTTTATGAAGCATGGTATGTTAGTGGAGAAAGTTTCATATTTCAGTCATACTTGGCCGACAGTGTAAAGATCTGCGTTAAGTTTAGCTAACCTTGTTGATCATTCCAAGGTTGATGAAGTATATAAATACTTGTTGAAGAGTTGTGGAAAATCATCCTTGTACAAAATGAATTAAATCTGAAGAAAGGATCAAAAACAGAGCAGAGAAGAAGAGGAGCGAATGGAGTATAAAGTGGAGAGTCAGTGAAGAAGTATTTGAAGATTGGAGCAGAATTTTTGTGAGCATTCAAAGGGACTGATTTAGGTATGAATGTAGATGCTATTTCTCAGTTCATTATCTCTATGTAAATCATAATTTCTTAAAGGTAGTGAGCCTCTTCTTGAGAAGTGAGCTCTGGGCAGTGAGCCCGAAGGAATGTGCCTTCTATTGCCTTCTATTTTATTAAGTACTTTTAATAGGGTACGCATTTTTGTGGGTTAAGCCCCACCATGGTTTTTCCCTTAACCGGGTTTTCCACGTTAAAATTCTGGTGTTGTGTGTTCATGTTGTTTCTGCTCATATGTTGATTTATGCTTAATTATTTACATCATTAATTTGGTTCTAAATTAAGAAAGAAGATTTGAAAGTTCAGAAAAAGAGTAAAGATTTAGGGACAACTGATTGACTCCCCCTCTCAGTTGTCCGAACTATTTCCAATAGAGATATATAGAGGTAGAGAGATAAAGAGAAATATAAAGATAAATATGAAGACAAAGAGATGTATAGAGAGGTAAAAAGATAGAGAGATAAAGAGGGGGAGAGAGAGAGAGAGGGAGAGATGGAGATATAGACATAGAGGGAGATCAATAGAGAGGAATACAGAAAGAGAGATAAAGGAGATAGAGATAAAGATAAGGGATATAGAGGAAATGAGGGAAAGAGATATAGAGAGGAATAGAGAGAAAAATAGATTGAGAGAGAGATAGAGATATGAGATAGAGAGAGGGGACAGAGAGAGAGAGGGGAGGACATAGAGAAAGGGGGTAGAGAGATATAGAGATAAAGAGGAAGAGAGAAAGATAGATAGATAGAGAGCCAGAGAAAAGGGGGAGATAGAGATATAGAGACAAAGAGGTATGGAGAGAATGTTAGAGAGAGATTCAATAAATACAATCACGTCATATTACTTAACAAATCTTTTATTTTTATTTTTTAATTTATTTATTCAAAGTCAACACTAATAAAAAAGTGGAATGGGTCACAAACCCCCCTCCTCCCACATCAAGGCCAATCTATTATTATTAATTTGAATGCTTTTTAACTTAGAAATTGGAGAATAGGGAATTAAAATTAAATTAAGGGATGAATATATATGTATGATTGGATATAAAGGGATGATTTATTATTGTTTTAAATATAAAATGGTTAGAATGTATAAGTTGATTTTAATATATAATTAGAATGTTTGTATTAAGCAATTGATTTTTACATAAGATTGATTAATTGATCAAATTGATTATTTGATCTAAGGTTGATTGAGATATTACATAGTTAGAATATAATATAATATTATATTAAAATATTTAATAATTTGCATTATAAAAAATGAAATACATAATAATGAATATAGTTTTAATATAGCTTTTTTATATATAAAATACATAACATAATATACTATAAAATGATATATCTTATTTTGTATGGGGTGTGGTCAAGTGGCTAAGGCCACTTGGTTATCATGATGGAGATTGACGTTCAAACCTACCCAAAGACACACTATCTATGAATTGCATGTATTCTGTTGTTGTACCTGGTTCATAGCTCCGGTCAAAAGCGTTTACCCACATGTTTAATAAAAAATGATATATCTTATTTTGTTTTATTTGATGTATATTTTCTTTGTGATTCCTTTTTATACAATATTATAAAATAATATTAAATATATCACAATATAAAATATATTATAACATTGTATATTTAAATTAAGCATAGTATATATTTATATTTATTTATAACTTAATTATATTTCTTTTATATATAATATCTAATATAATTATATTTATTTTTATATAGTATATTTAATATGATGTCAATTATTTTATATGTTTTTAAAATAATATTATATGATAAATCATATATTTATATTAAATATGTAATTGTAATTTAATTATATTTATTTTATATATAATATATAATGTCTATTATTTAATATATTTTAAAAATAATAATATATTGTAACATCATATATATTTTTTTGATCGGTAAATGCTTTTTGACTAGAGCATGGGGGACCTTATCCCCTGGGATTAGCACATGGCATGAATGCCTGCATCAACACTGGAGGATCAAACCCGCTGTGCGTTAGCCCAATGAAGGCCCATAGCCTGTGAGCACAACAACCTAGCGAAGGCACAAGACCTATGAGCACGTTAGCCCAGTGAAGGCACAAGCCTGCGAGCTCTTTGGCACAATGGGGGTTTGAACCCTAGTGGCCGCCACTACAACTGAGCAACTTGACCACTGAACCACGCCGTTAATGGATAAAATATTTGTTATTTTATTATATTTTGATTATATATATATATATATATATATTATACGCATATTTATACTCAAATATTATATTCTATATAATACAAATTATTAAGTGCATATATAACATTATATATTTATAATAAAATACTATTTAAATTAATTTATAACAAATCTAACAGCTTAATTGACTTCCTCAATCACACGTCTCAAAATTTTGACATAGTCTCCCAAAGCTCACATGTCCTTGACAATCTTCTTGCTCCCCAAGCTTCCTTGCTTTAGCTCTTTGCATCCAATGCCTTTCCCATGCCTTCACTTCAACAATCTAGCAAAGGAATTCAAAGATAGTTCTCTTGGGCTATCCAAAATAATCCTCCTTTAAATCATATATGGACCAACTAAGAAGCTTGATGAAATAGATGGAGAGGGATACAAACAAATAGAGAGAGATAGAAAGATAAAGATGAAGAGAAAGAGAGATAGAGATATAGAGAGATAAAGAGGGAAAGAGAAAGAAAGAGAGATGGTAAAAAAGAGATAGAGAAAGAAGAGAGAAAGAGAGAAGGGGAGGTAGAGAGACATATATGTATAAAAATTTGAAAAATGTGAGATTGTTCATGGGAAGTACATTGAATACAACATGTCATTTGATTAAGGATCTGGTAGTTGACCTTTAAGACCTCTTTGGCTAACCCATTGCATATATTAAATTTCAAGAGCAAATGTGTTGGCTCTTCTTTCCATTTTGTAGATAGGGCCTCTTAAATGTGGCACCCATATGTAACTCTTTTGTTCTTGTACATGTAATATATGATGCATGGATTTTAAAAATAATAAAATAAAGGAAAATAAAATGTGACATATGCAATAAAGATGCACATTCTCTTCAAAAGAACCAGTTTGATCTACTTTCATGGACACTTCTTGCTTGATATTTACTTTTTAAATATCAATAATTTGTAATCTATGTAGATCATGTATATCCTAAACAAATAATACTTCTTCCAATACAATTTGTTGACACCAATAAGCTAGAATTAAGAATGCTAAAAACTATGAACATTTCATCTTAGTACAGAATGTCTCATTTGTACCATCACAAAATCATATAGGTATCAAGCTCTTAAATGTACATTATGCTTTAGTAGGGCTAAGACCTGGCATATTTTTTTATACATCTTTACCAAGAGAGATAAAGAGAAATGGATAGATAGAGAGGGAAACAAAGAGATAGATAGAGATAGAAAGATAGAGATATAGATAGATAAAGAGGGAGAGAGAAAGAAAAAGATATGGTAAGAGAGAGAGATAGAGAAAGAAGAGAGACATATATAAAGATAGAGAAATAGAGAGAGGAGACATAGAGACATATATAAATATAGAAAGAAAGAGGAGATAGATAATTAGATATAGAGGGACACATAGAGAGGTAGAGATGAGATAGAGAAAGGAAGAGAGAAAGAGAGAAGGGGAGATATAGACATATATAAAGATAGATAGATAGATAGAGATAGATAAACATTTAAATATAGAGATCAAGAGAGAGTGATAGAGAGAGGAGAGAGTGAGTGAGAGAGGAGAGATTGAGGAAGAAAGAAGGGGAGATAGAGACAAAGGGATAGAGAGATCAAAAGAGAGAATCAGAGAGAGGAAAGATAGAGGAAGAAAGAAAGGGAGATAGAGATCAAGAGAGAGGAGAGATAGAGGAAGAAATAAGGGAAGATAGAGATGGACAGAGATAGAGAGGTAGAGGAAGATAGATAAAGAGAGATGGTAAGAAAGAAGAAAGAAGCAATATCAAGTGAGAATGAAAGACATATAAATATAGAAGGAAAGATAGAGGAGATAAAGAGACATATATAAATATAGAAAGAAAGATAGAGGAGATAAAGAGACATATATAAAGATAGAAAGAAAGAGAGGAGAAAGAGAATTAGATAGAGAGGGACATAAAAAGAGGTAGAGATATAGAGAGATAAAGAGGGAGAGAGAAATAAAGAGAGATGGTAAGAGAGGGAGAAAGATAAAGAGGGAGAGAGAAATAAAGAGAGATGGTAAGAGAGAGAGAGAGAGAGAGAGAGAGAGAGAGAGAGAGCATGGTTAGCATGACTAATCAAACTAATAACCCTAGGATTTTAATTGGTAATATCCAAGACTAAAATTAGTCCCACATTGATTATGCAAATAAATTTGTTTCGTATAATCAAAATAATATTCATACAGGTCTAAAATTGGCAACATCCATACTTACAATTAGTCCCATGTTGATTGTGCAAACAAATTTGCTACATAGAATCAAAATAATATTAATGTCCATAACTTTCAATACTTGTTTTCAGTAGCCTCTTCAATTTGTACGAGAGCTTGGATATGAATTTTTTTTTTTTATAATCTATTGAATTCTAAATTAGTACAAAATGAAGGTTTCATTATTCTATCAAGTTACACTTGAATGCATTGCATGTCTTACATAATTCATAATCCATGAAAATTCACATAAAATAGTGGAATGATTCCCCTCTAGCCCATCCCTTGTGTTCCTGTTGTTGCTTGTTAGATTATTATAGGGGATTCCACCTATTATCAAATCAAAACCTTCAATTGAATTAATCATTTCATCAAGTCTTTCTTTTATCAAAATTTGCACATCTTTCACCTTAATGAATTTACCTTTTTATGTTTTTTTCCACCCAACTTTTGAGGATAAACTTGTTTTCTTTACATTTTGTTGTAGATACAACATAATTGAGTAGTATGCCCAAACGATGCAACGCAACTTCTGCACCCCTAGTTCTAAATAACAAAGAAATGATATTGATCCCCTTTAGATAGATAGGATTTGAAAAACTTAAAGATGGTATCTTGTAATGAACAAATCAAAGTGATACATTTTTCCTCTTCTTCCATTTTTACATCTATGGAAGCCAATTGACTCAATACTAGATGAAAAGAATTTAAATGTTTGGTTACAAAGTCTCCTTCACGTATCTTTAAAGAATACAAATTTTTAAAAAAAAACTTATTAACATGATACTTAGTTTGATATAATGCAATAATTTTATCTCATAAATTCTTAACAATGTTTTGAACTAAAACATTCATCAAGACTGAATTAGAAAGACACAACCTAATAGTAGATCTATATCTTCTATCCAACTTGTCCCATTCATCTTGATCCATTGCTGATGGTAGAAAATTGAGTGCATAAATTATTATGATCCACTAATCTGTCTCCTCTAAAATATCTTCAACCTTCAACCTTCAATTTTCACAACTCAAAGTTTTACATATTGGACTTCTCAATCTCAATTGTCAAGGTGTTGGCCATGACTTCTTATTTTCAGATGTTATTTCAAATCCACATGAATTATCCCACAACAACAATAAAAAGCAACATAAGAAATGTATCCCTTCCTTCATGGGATCAATCCAAACATATCTTTGATACCAAATGTTGGTTTACAATGCTTATTCCTCAATTAGGAGTAAGGAAAGTAATAAAATTTGTTGATCTAAAACACATGTAACTTTAGTTAAACATAGAAGAATAAGTGAAGGAGATAAAGAAGATAATATAACATATATACTTGGGAAAACTCTTTTGAATAAGAGACCCATTAAATTATGAGAGGGGCTTCCACCTATTATCAGATCAAAACCACAAATTGATTTAATCATTTCATCAAGTTTTTCCTTTGTCAAATTTTGCACATCTTCCACCTTAATCAATTTACCCTTAAGATGTTAGAGAGAGAGAGAGAGCCTTTCAATTTCAAGTAGAGAACATGGCTACATAATAACTGTTCTATGAATAATTATTTCTAAATTTTACTTTTACCACCCATTACAATTGAAGAGACATTTCCGAAAACACAAACCATTACCCATCATTGAACTAAGATTAAATGATAAAAAATGTTCCATTTTGTGATAGACTTGAAGTTACCATCAACCATTCCAATACTTGTTCAACTGACATACCCATTGCACACTAAGGTGCGATTGCTATTTTATAATAATAACCATGGTTGTTGATTAATGAAGAAAACCAGTCCATACGTGCTTTAAGAGGAGTCACCTCACGTTACACTCAAAGCACAGTCTTCTAAAAATTTTCCAAGCCGCCATACGGTTGACCACGCCTACAGAAGCATCTACAGGGGTTTATCAGGACTGTAGCCACGCTATTTGTTGATTATAGTAAATTCCTATCTTATTGCCTAATGACTAAACTATGTGTCTCAACTAACACGTTCTTTTTGCAGTCCCAGCAGACCATAGACCGTTGCTATCAACATTGAAAATGTGGGAGGAAGACTTATGGCATGTTTTCATATAGCACAACAGTAGTCTACTGTGAGTGGTTGCATACGGTAAATCTTATCAGCAACAAAATTTAATAATAAAATATTCCAGGATTCCATTGCAATAATCTATTGTTTAGATTAAGTTGTCGATTTGAAGTACGATAATCATTTCATTGGATGAATGAAGCAGATGCATATTTAAATTGATATTTAAATGCGGATTCCATCATTCTGCTATAACAAACCATCACATTATCACATATACAGAAACCACAAAGGGGGTGTAAGGTTTGATGAATATTATAGTGGTTTGGGTTTATTTTTTCATCTTCAAATATTTATGAAATTTTAAAAAAGATAACGGGGGACATTACAAACAATTTCGTTTGCAATACCATTGGGCACAAAAATTGACGTGTGGAGCTTGTTTTGTAAGATGCAATAATTAATGGCCTATTTTTGTTAAAACAATGGAACAGTTAAAACAAAAAGAGTAATAGAACAGAAATTAATAATCAGACACACGAGACAATCGATTTACGTGGTTCACCATTAATTGGCTACATCCAGAGGAGTAGGAGAATAATTTTATTATCTCTGTTTGAAGTATGAATACAATACATAACAGCAGCAACACATCTCTTTATAAAAGCAATATCCACAATGGATAAGGAAGACCAAGAGGCAAGAGATTTGGCGGGAGAAAGAATATGACTTTTGGACTTCATAATCCAACAATCTCCCACTTGAAGTCCAATGATTGCTGCTCACTCCCCTACTCCAGTCTCAATGTCACATCTTGACAATGCCGAGGGAAGTTCCACAGAATTCGAACTTCTCTCGAGGTACAACCTTGGTCAAAGCATCAGCCGGATTGATCTTTGTGTCGATCTTTTGAACTTGCAACTTGCCTTCTTCAATCATGCTACAGATGAAGTGATATCTTAGCTCAATGTGTTTGGTTCTGTTATGAAATGCTGCATTCTTGGCCAAATGGATAGAGCTGTTACTGTCACAAAAGAGTGTGAAAACTTGTTGTTTGGATCCCAACTCAGTTAACAAGTGCTGTAACCAAACCATTTCTTTTGCTCTTTTGGTGAGGGCAATGTATTCAGCCTCAGTAGTGGAAAGAGCAACTACTTGTTGCAATCTTGAGACCCAGCTGATCGCTGCCCCAACAAAAGTGAAAACATAGCCTGATGTAAACCTTCTTTTATCCAAGTCACTCGCCATATCAGAGTCAACAAAGCCTTGTAGCTTTGCAACTTTCCCACCAAAGCATAAGACATAATCAGAAGTGCCTTTTAGATACCTCAATATCCATTTCATAGCTTCCCAATGAGTTTTATCAGGATTACTCATGAACTGGCTCACAACTCCCACTGCACGGGAAATGTTAGGATGGGTACACACCATTGCATACATAAGACTTCCCACGGCTGAAGAGTATGGAATGTTCTTCATGCAGTCTTGATCTTCTTGTGTTTTGGGACACAATGAGGAAGACAAGCGAAAGTGATCAGCAAGAGGAGTGCTAACCAGCGTAGCACCTCTCATATTGAATCTATCCAAAACTTTTTCAATATACTTTTGTTGAAATAATCTGATTTCTTTCTTCTTTCTATCTCGAATGATGGTCATGCCCATAATCTTCTTTGCTGCCCCGAGGTCCTTCATTGCAAATTTGTTACCCAAGAGTTTCTTCAAATCACCAATAACTCTCATGTTGGTGCCGGTAATGAGCATATTGTCAACATAGAGCAGCAATAAAACAAATTCACCACTTGGCAACACCTTGTAGTATAAACATGGATCAGATTCACAATGTATAAACTGATTCTCCATCATGAAGTTATCAAACTTGATGTACCACTGCCTTGGGGCTTGTTTTAGCCCATACAAACTCCTCCTTAATCTGCAATACAAATTCTCATGCCCTTGCTTGACAAAACCTTCAGGCTGATGCATGTACAATTCTTCTTCTATGTCACCATGGAGAAAAGCAATTTTGACATCGAGTTGCTCAAGCTCAAGGTCATAAACTGTTGCCAAGCCCAAGACGGCTCGAATTGTGTTCATCTTCACGACTGGTGAAAAAATCTGATTGAAGTCTACTCCTTTTTGTTGATCATACCCTTTCAGTATAAGTCTGGCCCTGTAGCATTTTGTACCTCCTTCCTCTTTGAGTCTATACACCCACCTATTCTTCAATGCCCTTTGATTGGGTGGAAGCTGGACCAGATCCCATGTATGGCTTGCCACTTCTCACTGTTCCTATCATTACAGGCCTCTTGGAATGTAGTTGGCTCTGATTGATCAAATATAAGCAACTGATAATCATCCAATTTGGATAGAGGTTTCCTCTCCCTGGTAGACCTCCTTAATGGAGGAATTTGTCCCTGTATACTGCCCTCTTCATGTGAAGTTCCTTGTTCATGAGATGTTATAGCAGGAATGTTGTATCCTTTCTCAACTTCAACATTCCTCTGTTGTTCATTATGCTTTCCAACACCATTTCTCTGTATGCCCTTTTCTCTCTATATTTCCTACGAATCCATGACTGCTGGCGTGGACTGTGAAGACCGATGCTCTGCCTCTTGACCCTACAGGAAATCATTTCTTTGTTGTGTATCAAAATTCATAGGTTGCGTTGAGATGTCTTGCACATTCTTTTGAGACTTTCCACCTCCTTAAGGCTGCGGGTAAGAGTAAACAGGTAGATCATTAGAGCATTGACCATAAGGTGAAGTTTGAGGTGCTATTGACCCCCCCGCATCATAACCAAAGCCTTTTCTAGACGTCTTAGCTTTTGCAGCCCGCATGGTAACTCCCACTGTATATTATGATCTTGCAGAGTCACAATTTCCTAGATGCGTAGAATAGTTATCACACTGCGATGGATAGTTATTGTGTTGTGATGGAGTAAAGAGACTTGGATTTTGCACAGGAAACATTTCATAGAGAGGGGTCGATGTTTGTGAAGAAGATTGTATATGCTATGTTTCATATGGAGAGGGTAGGGATGACACTCTCAAGGAGTTTTGTGGTGCATTTGACTCATGTGCATCGAAAGCATTACAAGGCACTTGATCATTGTTTGATGTTGAGCGGTGAAGGATAGTTAAAGGCATGCCATCCTTAGCCAGTGTGGGATTAACTCCCACTGAATTTTGTGAATAGGTAATGGGCGGCAGATATGAGCCTGAGCGCTATCCAATTTCAACATTTCTAGAATGTGAACCAAAATTAAGTGGTGGCAGAATAATTTGTTTACCTTGTGCTAAGCTTCCTTCCAGGCTAGACCATGAATTCGTCGCTGAAGGATTTTCCTATGCATCTCTGTTCAGGCTGAGTGACTGAGTAGGTGCCAATGCTGGATTTGAATTTCCATCTGTATTTGATGCAACATTTGGATGTGAAAACTGCATATCACACCCAATATCATCAACTGATATATACTCCTTAACTTGTGTTTTTTGTGCTTGCAGGGTTGGGAACACTTTTTTGTTTAATACCACATCACGGATGTGAATGATTTACTTTGCAATAGGATCCCACAACCTGAATCCGTATTGCTCTTCCCCATAATTGACAAAGATACATTGTTTGGATTTGAAATCCAATTTTGTTCGCTTTTCGTTGGGAATGTGAGTGAACGCCTCGCAGCCAAAGACTTGAAGGTGATTGTAGGAGATCTTCCTTTCAAACCACTCTTCTTTCGGAATGTCAAAGTATAGCTTAGTAGGACTTCTGTTGATCAAATAAATCACCGTGTTAATTGCCTCAACCCAAAACTCTTTACTCAAACCAGCATTAGAGAGCATGCTACGTGCCCTCTCTAGAATTGTACGTTTCATCCTTTCTGCTACACCATTTTCTTGAGGTGTAAATGGTACAACCTTGATGTGTTGAATGCCATTATCTACACAATAAGTATCAAAATCCAAAGAGCAAAACTCCCCCCCATTGTCAGTTTTAAGACATTTAATTTTGCGCCCGATTTGATTTTCAACAACCTTAAAAATTTTGAATTTTGCAAACACTTCTGATTTTCTATTGAGCATATAGACCCAAACTTTACGGGTGCAATCATCTAAAAAAGTTACAAAATAGTTTGCTCCTCCAATGGAGGTTACTTCTGTGGGACCGAAGACATCCGAATGCATGAGTTCCAAAGGTCTTGACTTCTTATCGTGTTCGGTTTTGGAGAAGCTGGCTCGCCTTTGTTTCCCGTAAAGACAATGCTCACATAGCTCTAAATCTGTGGATTGTAAACCTGAAAGTTGGCCTCTTTTGAGAAAAAATCCATTCCCTTCTTGCTCATATGGCCAAGTCTCTTATGCCAAAGTTTCGTTCCACTGTCCACTATGGCCATCACAGCTCCCACTTCAGCGTGACACTCTAGCACATAAAGGGATCCTGATTTGCTACCTTTTACAACAACTAAGGCTCCTTTGGTCACTTTCCAAATATTAGAAGAGAAGATGATGTTGCACCCTTGAGCATCAAGCTGTCCTGCGGAAATCAAGTTCCTCTTTAGGTTAGGAACATGTCTCACATCACTTAATAGCCACTTATTTCCATTTTTTAGATGTAGCATTATGTCCTCTTTGCCAACTATCTCACAAAGCTCATTATCACCGAGATAAACCTTACCAAATTTTCCTTCTTGATAGTTTTGGAAGGCATCCCGATTTGAGCTTGCATGAAAGGAGGCACCAGAGTCTAAAATCCATGAGTCAGCTGTAGTTTTGCTTGTGGTCAAGACTAGAGCTCCTCCATCATCTTCATATGTTGTGTTCACCTCATTTTCTTTCAGCTATTTTTGGGCTTTCTTGTAACACCAACAATCCTTCTTGACATGTCCATCTTTTCCACAAAACCAACAACCTTCTTTCCATCCTCTTGACTTTGATCTCTTGGCAGATTTAGATCTTCTCTTATTATGTTTTCCTTGATCTTGGGTTCTTCTCCTATTGCCTAAAACCAAGGCTAAGCCAGATACTTTATTTTGTCGTCTTCTCATGTCTTCGTTGAGAAGTGTGGTAGTGATATCGGCAAATCTTAACATTGCTTCCTTTTTCTTTTCCTTGTCTTCGGATCCTCTTCTCCCAGATGCCGAATTACTGAGTCATAACCACGTTATCCCAGCTATCGGGAAGAGAACACAAGAGCAACATAGCTCTCATTTCATCATCAAAGTTGATTTCTATGAAAACTAGTTGGCTGATTACGGTGTTGAATTCGTTCAAATGATTTGAAAAACCTTTTCCTTCTTTCATTTTCAGATTGAATAACTTATTCAACAAGAAGACCCTATTGGTTGCTGAAGCTGTCTCATACATGTCACAAAGTTTGTCCCAAATTTGTTTTGCCAAAGTTTCTGAGGCAACATTAAATAGGACATTACTGGACAACGAAAGGATAATTGTAGCAGCTGCTTTTTGATCCATGATATCCCATTCGTCATTTGTCATACTTTCCAGTTTTGCTGTCTTTCCTTTCAGCGTGATGTCTAGGTCTTTTTGAATCAGTAGGGCACGAATTTGAAGCTTCCATAGCCCAAAGTTCTGCCCAGAAAATTTCTCTACTCTCCACTTGTCTGCTTCTTCCATCTCTTTGAAATTTGTCACGAATTCCTCAACCAGCTCCTTAGCCGAGCTCTGATACCAATTGTTAAAACAATGGAACAACAAAAACAAAAAGAGCAATAGAACAAAAATTAATAATCAGACACACGAGACAATCGATTTATTTGGTTCACCATTAATTGGCTACATCCACAGGAGCAGGGGAATAATTTTATTATCTCTATTTGAAATATGAATACAATACATAATAGCAGCAACACATCTCTTTATAAAAGCAATATCCACAATGGATAAGGAAGACCAAGAGGCAAGAGATTTGGCAGGAGAAATAATATGACTTTTGGACTTCATAATCCAACAATTTTACATGGCTATTCTTAAATATCATCCACTTTAACAATCAAAAGTCAATTTTGGTTAATAATAATAGGACAAATATTTACCATTTTTTGTTGTGAATGAATTGTAAAATTACTATTGATTGTTTGACTATTAAAATGGATGATATTTAAGTAGAGTGATTTCACATTGACAACCTATGATTGATGTGTCTTCCCTTGACCATTGTGACATGCCACACCATCACCGCCTTACATTGTCATAGGTCTGAGACACATCACACATTAATATTGGGACGAAACGACTTGAATGCGCTTGGTTGTGGCATTTACGCTTGCTACTATGACCCCTTCATTCTCCTCTACATCATGCTTCAATGTCATAGGCATCGCCACTATTTGTTCACTCTGAAACCTATCATGGAGCACAGGAGCATGGGTTTTGTTTGATCTTCTGCCTTTGGCTATATCACATAGATGTTGGGAATGCTGTCTTGTTGAGAGACATGACATTTATTTCATCCAATGACTTAGGTTTATTACTTGTGTTTTTTTAATATTGAATGGAAATAACTACTTCTTGTAACTGTGTTTTTGTTCTTGCAATTTAGTTGTTCTGATACATATTAGAAAGTAGTTCTTGCAATTTGATTGTTTTGATACATTCATATTTAGTTGATCCTAGTTTTGAGCAATAAAACTCATGCTATTTTGGAACTCCTTCCTATGAAGGGTCCTAGTTCATGCCTACTCTCGGTATGCTTTGCCAATGGACTCACATGGTAGAATACTCAGGGAAGGTGAGGTTGTCTTCCAACTTGACTAAGGTAGTGATCGTATTGCTTTACTTTTTGCTACTGAATTCATTATTATTTATTGTTCACATTCACTACACTCTTCATAATTGATATAACAGATATATAGGGCTCTCTCTCTCTCTATTTATATATCAGTTTCCTTTGTATATTAAGGGTTTTATGTAATGCCACAACTAACAAAATTAAGAGGGCTTTTATTTTAATGGGTTTTTTAGGATTATAACCCTAGAAAATTGATTGAAATACACACACACACACACACACACACTAGTTATCTTTGTATGTTAAGGGTTTAATATATATGTGTAACACCACAACTAAGCAAATTGAGAGGGCTTTTATATATTTTATTTGAATGGTTTTTTTTGGGTTATATGTATGTATGTATATATGTATGTATGTATGTATAATAGTTAATAGTTAGGTTTAGTTTGGAATAGGGTTTTACATATTTTTATTCCAATGGGTTTAAAGGGTGTAGAAAACCAAGATCATGGAATAGACTAACAAGTACAAGAATTGCAATGGAATTGACCAGTTTGTATTAGCCAATAAGGCGAGTATAAATAGAGTTGTTAGGTACCCAAATCTCCATGAAAAGAGGATAGGACTCCTCTACATGGAGTTGTGGCGAGTAACCTCCCACAAACATAGTGCGAGGTGTCGATGCAAGTCGACACCTCTCAAAACAACTCCAACTACTTTGACAAGTTCAAATGAACATGTGCCAATACACCTAAGTAAGCTTAAATACAAATGTGTACGCCTATAGATTAAAGGTATACACTAACACCCCCCCTTAAGCATAGCTTAGGTGAGTATTATGAAAAATAGGCCCCAACTATAAGCCTGGTGAGGTACCCATGAATAAAGCAAAAGAAAATGAGTTCTGACCATGAATCCTGATAAGGTACTCAAGTACAATGCAAACTATCAAAAATGGAGAAAGATAGAAAACCTAATGGGAAAAAACTATCCTCCAAAAGACAGAAAAAAGAAAGGCTTAGAAAACCCCCAAAAGATGATGCTGATGCTAATGTATAGATCAAGAACTCCTGGAGCATGAAACAGTTGTAAATTCTACCCTTCCCTTAATTCTAAGAGAAATTAGCAAACTAATTGAAATTTGTAGTGTGCAAGGAATTTGGTCCAGAAAATGCACAATGTCTTGAAAAAAGGATGTGCATAAATGGCACATACGAATGAGAAGATAATCTAAAAGATTCATTGCTGTGATTGTTACAACCCCCCATTACACTTTATATATTAGTGTGAGTACAATTTTCCCAATTTCCCTTTATGCGTTATACACATTTAATTATATGACACTTTATAAGTGCATTTACAACATTTACGCTTTTTGGAGTTCAACAACCCGCTATACAGAACCAACTGAGCTGAGATGAGAAGTAACACTAGGCTCTAAAGTTGCTAGTGTAGTCAAAGTAAAGTGCGAAAAAATGAAGCTGCAGTCGAAGTGACAAATCTTCGCTACTACGACAACGTTTCGACTTTGTGATTCTCAAATTAGGGCTGTTGTGGCCATAAACTCAACTATTTTATTGGAACAGGTGAGATGATACACATAGAGATGATTCCTAAATAATTTGGGAATGAAAAGCACATTGTGCATGTATCCATTACCTAATTTTACAGTTCCCTTACCACAAACATTATAATAGATATCATCTATCAGTATTTTGAAGGTGCTGCATGGAAGAATTGTCAGAAACACCTCTTTGTAAGGTGACATGTGTTCAATTGTACATGAACTGAGAATCCATTTGTTGACTTCTAATTTTGAAGGTGCCATGGATTTATCTTTTTATCTTTATGAAGATGTGTTCCCCAATTTTGCAAATTGAATCCCTAATTGAACTTTATGTAAAGTGGCACTTTATAAGTTGAGTATATGATTACTCTTGCTTAATTCCCCCCTTAAAGTGGCACTTTATAAAGTGAGTGCATTGTGAACACTATTATTCCCTTTGATTATTTGTTTTCCCCCAAATTTGGCACTTTATAGAAGGAGTGCTTTAGGTCACCCAAAAAGAGCATAAATAGACACTTTATAATTTCCATGTGATTTTATGCTAGTTAGATCTGTGATGAAAAAACATTCACTTTTACAAAAAGAAGCACTCAATTCTGAGTTGATTTGTAAAAGTTATTGAAGTTGCAAGATTTATGCAATTACAAAAAACCTTCTTGAGCAAAAAAAGATTCATATTTTTAGAAAATAAATTTTGCATGCAAAAATTGTGAGTAAGAAAAAAAAATTTGGAGGAAATTTAAGCCCCCTTGGGTTGTGTATGACCAGGGGCTACAAATTTCAAATGGCTCCCCCTCCCCGTCGTTGACATTAAACCCCCTAGTTTCTTAGGTCAGCATTTTGCCTCTTTTAGGGGATGAATAGTGTTGTGTTCTGCCCCAATAAACTTGATAGTCGTCGCTCTTTGTTTGCTATTGCAAACAACCCCAATGGTTGGCCGAACATGGGAGACCAAGAGGGTCGTTGAGGGCGACTGAAGTGGGTCGAACACACTTCAGATCAAGGCCCGTTTAGAGCATATACAAGCGTTGTGAATGCGCCTTCGTTCGGCCAGCAAAGCATGTTGAATGACACAGGGATTGTGGCATGGGAGCTCTGTGCCAAGGCATGAAAGGCACCAATTACCACAGGTGAAGGCACCTGATGCCGAGCATAGGATTCACAAGGTTCTCTCAACACAATAAAGCCATGTACTTGGCTTACATAACCATAGATTCCATTATAATGACTTACTTCCCTTTCATAAACTCAACAACTCCTTTCAAGGGCAGTCATATACTGTCAAAACAGTGATGTGCAAGTTTGATAGGGAAGTGGAAGAAGGGGCAAAGACACTAATGACAGAGAATAGAAGAAAAGATGAAGTGAGTAAAGTAGAAATCCAAGATGGGCTTGTGAAGCATGAAGAAATTGTGATAGGGGCAGTGCCTTGTCCCTTGAAGATAAAAGCAGATCGTGGGCAGTCAAGAGGTGAAGAGGTCAAGAAAAAGACTATGAAGAGGGTCTAAATGATGGTAGAGATCAAGAATGAGATGTTGGCAGTGATAGGCCAAAAGAAGGCCAAGGAAAGTTTGTTTGAGAAGACTCCAGATGAGTTGGAGAAGTGTGATGATGGCATGGTTAGGACAATGCTATGTCCTTTAATGGAAAGAGAAGTGGATAGATAGTTAGATTCTGCCATGACACTGATTCCTAAACCTGGTTGCATGATGGTTCCCAAAGCAGAGAACTTGAAGGAGAGTGAAAAGACAACAGGTAAAGTAAACATGGGTATTTGGCAAAGAAAATGGGATGAGTTCAAGCATGCAGTTGAGATGATGAAATAGAGAATTGATGGAGCATTGGATAAATGCTTACTTGCAAGTGTAAGGATAGGTATGACATCAAGTTTTGATGAGAGGATGGTTAGAAGACATGTAGCTGATTAGTTAGTAATAAGGAAGCCATATCAAGGTATCAAACAAAGACAAAGAGTTGAGTTTGAGTTTGTTCCAAGAGTGAAGATGAAGACAGTCAAAGGAAAGGTTGACAGTGAACAATGTGCAGTAGATACAACATCAATTCATGATGATAAAATGTTAGAGGATCCTCAGCAGATTGGTTTGTGAAGGTGAAGCAAGGTCTAGGTGACATCAAGTGCAAGAGAGCAAAGCATGATGCAAATTTTTAGTATCTAACCCAGTGGAAGGGACTACCAGGTGGAGGAGCATTTGGAGAGCAAGAGAACAAAGTGAAAAAACATGATCTAAGGCAGTATAGTCCTCATGGGACATGAGTTTTCTATAGGCCGGGTGTATGGTGCAGGAGCACCATGTCAAGCTTTGTAAATAAGGTCTTTTGGTAAATTTTGGTGTGTTAAGTCTTTTTTCAAGTAAATAAGGTCATTATAGACCATTTTTAATGTTGAAGTCATCTAGGAGGTCATTTGAGTTCATTTGGCAAATAATGTAAAAAGTTGAAAAAATTGCCAAAAGTTGTCATGGCAAAATTGTAAAAGTTGCAAAGGGTAAGTGCAAGAAGATGGGGGGCCAAAAAGTGGCCAAATTAATTTAAAAAAAAATTAAGTCATAACGCGAGCGCGTTATAATGTGCTCGCATTATGACTTCCTATAAATAAAAAAAAAAGCTTTCCAATTTCATTTCTTTCTATTTTCTCCTCTCTACCCGCGGCTTGCAAACCCTAGAAAGCGCGCTCGCGTTTTGTAAAACACCATTCAACACAAAAAGCTTATCGATTCGTCGCCAAAATGCCGCCACAACGTCGAGCATGCCAAAGGGGTGAGTTATATTTTTTTTTGTTTGAATTTGTTTCTAAATAGGTAGGTTTTTGTTGATTTTTGATGTATATTTCGTTAATTGTCAGGAAATGTTAATGCACCTCCTCCTCCTCCTCAAAATCCATAAAATCCTAAGGAGGAAATACCTACAGAACAACAACCTCCTCCATTCATTCCTCGACATGCCCCTAGAACACAAGAAAATATAATGGGGCAAATTGAAAACAACAAAAAAGAAATTGAAAATATAATTGCAAGGTTGAAAGATCCTTCCACTTCAACCTTGCATAGGTCCATGCTTGCCGAATCTCTTGAGTCTATGTTATCAAATGTAGATTCAATTAGCAAGAAAATAACTAGTTGGACATATAAGAAGAGAGAGTTTAGAGATTACTATGCAGACAAGTTGTCATACCAAGATGTGAAAAAATTACAAATTACAAAATTAGACTTGTGTTCAATTTTCACAAACCCACAAACAAATCAACCTCCACCCATTACATGCAAGAGGTTCCCTATCCATTGGTGCAACAACCAAGTGATAAGGGACAATTTTGGGCAGAGGTGGTGGATGGTTTTTGACCATCCTCCATGCAATAATAATGAGGTCCCGCAATACTTTTTGAGGAAACTCTATTGCGAGTTTGTCCTCAATAAAGTGCCAAACTATTTTGATATGCGGGACTTCCAGGGTAGAGGTGGGGGGTCAGCACAAGATAGACCAGGGGCACGTCTTGACCCACAGTGGGTAGTGAGACGAGTAATCAGTAGACCAGCCCACGAGCATGTTTCTATCCCTTCCATTGTGAAGGAGAGTGTTGAGGTCGATACACTTCAGTCGATTAGTGCCTTGACCCAGAGCATCATAGAGCATATCGGTCCTGCAACACAGAGTGGGTTGGGAGATAGTGCGAGGAGTAGGGTCCCACCCCATACTTGTCAGGCTTGTGGGTCAGCTTATGGTTATGACCCCATGGACAGTCAGGACGCAGGTGCATAGGCTACATCTGTAGCTGAGCAGATGGTGATGATAGATACCCTCCTGAGTGAGACTTTCGGCCTTGATACTCAGGTAAATATTAGCAAGTTTATTGAATTTAATTTATTAAATTTTATTTTTGAAATACAAGATTAACTAATTTAAATTGATGATTTTAATGAAATTTCAGGGTCATAGCGTCGATGCAGTTTTCAGTGGTTCTCCACTTGTATTTTTCACTAGATCATCTACTGTCGAGGTATGTAACTAGTAAACAATTATAAATATTACATGTGAATAGCATTGTTATATGAATGGTATTCTAATATCTGATTTTGGATGTTGAATAGGTTAATACTATAGATTTCACGGCAACACCTGCCAGCGGTGGTGGACTTCAAAGCTTTAAGGAGGTAATAAAATAAATAGTTTAATGAATGAATTGTACTTACTAAATTTTTGTATGTGATTTGTGTGCTTTATTGTGTGTATTTCCATGTTTAGATGAATGTGTGTGTATGTTAGGAGCCATGATTTGCATCACTATTATAGTTTTTGTAATTGAATAATGTTGTTTTATTTCCAGATGATGCAGGCTGCGGAGACACCTCCCCATGTTCATAGGGCAATGGAGCAGGGTGTGGCCTCTGCGATTCATAGCTCCATGGCATTGACAGGGGTATCAGGCAGATTAGTAAATTTCAATTTACATTCATTGTTATAGTTGTCTATTTTTGAAAAATCAAAAGATTATTGATTTGAAGTTTAATTTCTATCTGGATGGTTTCTATAGGACATGACATCACTAGGGCCTATTCCTGCTACTGAGGCAAGTGAGGAGACAGATTATATGTTAGCAGTAAGTGATTATTTTGTTAAATTTTTTATTTTTTATAACATGTAATTTCTATATATTAATGTCTATACTTTTTATTGTAACAGGTAAAGATGCAGGAAGACCTAAATAGGAGGAGTAGCCCTCGGGTTTGTAGTAGACCACCCACATGCGTGTCTCCATCCCCTAGAAGATCAAAGGCTGCTCGTGATTTATTCTCTTCACCAGCCAGAGGGGAATGACTTTTTATTGTGTTCCTTTGTTGTATGCCTATATGGCATTTGTGGACATATATTTTGTATTGTACATAGTTGACATTGTATGCCTATATGGCATTCTTGTAAGCCTATATGGCTATTTTGTATATATGTTATACTTATATCGACAGATTTTGATGTATGCCTATATGGATATTTGGTTAATACAAATCTTTTTTATTGATGGCGTCCATACTTGCATTATAAATCCACGTTTGAATGGATATTTGTAGATGGCTACTTCAAATATTTAAAGTTCGATTGTATTACATAGGATGTTTGTTGATCCAATAAGCTAGCTATTGTTATTCAAGTATCACCTAAACCTCATTTTGGAACTAAAAGATAAAAGTTGTATTTCAAAAAAAATGAATCATCATGTTGAACAGAAAATATTAATATTCTTTATGAGTAGCATAGAATGTCAACTATATGCAATACAAAAAAATGAATCATCATGTTATTCTTTATGTTTGAGATCCTAAAAATGACTAAGTCTGGTAGCCTGATATCTTGAAACACTAGGATGAATATCCAAGTCATTAGGATGATTGCGCCTTGAGAAAAAGTCATTAAGATGAGCGCCTAAAGGAGACTTTCTTAAACATTCAAACATTGAGCAACAAGCACGAAGGGTTAAGGTGCAATTTGCAACTCATAAGCCTCAAAAGGGCGCCCAACTTAGAGAGAGCATTCATTTAAGACAAGGCGCCCATTGACACCTGTTCCACCATAAAATGTGCCTAAGGTGAAAGGAGAACAAGCCTCTGGTAAGTGAAGCGCACCTATTGTCTAAACCACTTCATTATGGCACCCTAGCATGAGGAGGAATATATAAGTCAATAGGAAATGGCGCCTATAATGCAAATGAAGGACTAAGTGGCATTTTCAATAAGCATCAATTCACCTTGAGCTTTCAATAAATACATCAAATTGAGCCCCATAAGCCTGGGCGCCCTTAGCCTGCAAAAGAACCTTGTATCGACATCAAGAGTTGGTCGTATCAGTGTATCGACAGACCTTGGTTAGGCTTCGCCGATAGTGGTCTATCTTGCCGATGAGTGTGGTTCGAAGTTAAAGACATTGGTGTATCGAAAGATAATCCCATCTGCGCATCAGAAGAGCAGTTGAGAGATTCGCTGATGAAGGGAGTCACACTGATAGTCGAAATCCATCGGTGTATCAGCCCAACGAGATTAGAGTTCACCGATGTATCAGAATAACTTGGATAATTTGATCTTAAGTAGATTGGATAATTTGATATTGATTTGGGTGAGTGCACATTTGATCCTACTTTAGATTTGATTCTTGACATAGATCTTGAGTTTGGATGAAAATAAAGCTTTCTTGGATGGGATTGATAGGTTTTACATAATTAACATGGTTGCATGATAGATTTTGACTTGAAATTCTAGTAAGAGACTCTTTGATAGGCTTGATAGGCCATGGATTACATGATGGTGTTTGATGGAAAAGTATGGTACTAGAAGACTTTAGTTCATTCTTAATAGGCTTGTGATTGATAATATCTTTGCATGATTGCACTTGATCTTGGATCATGGGCATGTTGTTAGGATTTTGATTGCATAGTGGTGTTTGATGGATAGGCATGGTACTATGTGACTTTTGGATAGGCTTGGGAGAGGTACACTAATTGAATTTGTGATTTCTAGTTTGAGATTTTTCCTCCACTAGAAGTCCTTGGAGGAAATCTAAAAAGGATGATTTGGATGTAGTGGGTTTGGATTGATGGGATAAGTTGGAATGTAAGGATTATGAGATGGAGGATTTGAATAGGATACATAGGATAAATAGTTCTCACATGCGGTTGGGATTGGAGATATGAATTGAATATGAGGACCTTGGTCTAAAGTGGTTCTTCCCTTACTAAAGGTACCATAAGGATGACCATTAGATGTGTATTTAGGATTGGCATGATAGCTAGTGCTAGTCATTTCTTGTTTGAAATATTCTTGCATGTTCATGAGTGGGAGATGAAGGTTTATGGAAAGTTTGCATGTAATTATCTCATAGTTAATGCTATTGTCATCTTGATATCATCTTGATCTACAAGACTATCATCATCATCATTGTCAAAGGGATTTTTTGATTGATTTGGATAAAATATCTCATTTAAAGGATGCATGGTTTGAAGACCTATTTTGATTGTGATTTTGGGTTTTGCATGAGCCTCGCACAAGGTAATAGGCATAGGGTTTTTATCTTGCATAATGATTTTTTCAAACCAAGGGTCCATGATGGAAATGATTAAGGATGATAGAATGTTTGGATTTTGGACTTTGAGATGTTTATGGCTGTAAATGTTTATTATTTGGACTCAAATTTTGTTAAATGGTTGTTTGAAAGAGGACACATCAAACACAACAATAAGATTGGTTTAAGTATGGATGCAAATGATGTTTACTAGTTTATGAAATGAAGACACATCAGGTACATTAATTGCCTATTCTATTGAAGTGGGTGTATCAATCTCCATGGGCTCAACAATATTCTGGTTTGAGGACATGGTTGATACATGGTGAGACTAGGAGTCTTGTTTCAGTGGGATTTGAGCATAGGTATAGCAATGATGATAATTATGGTGTCATGGATATGTAGGTACATTTGAGCATTGGCAAGACTTGACCATGTTTGTAGTTGATAGGTATGGGTTATGATGTTTGATTCATGATTACAGGTGGTGTTGTGGTTTACTTTTAGCACATTGTTCTTATCTCTTAGATGCTTGATTAGTTCCTTGACTATGGTTACTGATTTGTAAACTTGTTTGGAAAGTTGAATCTATGATTGATTTGGTGAAGTCTATAAGTTATATTATTTGATATCTCAGTTTGGAAGTTACTAATGTGATGATGATTTTGCATGTTTTCAATGGTTGGGATCTACAAGTTATGCATTTTTTTGGGATGCACACCTCATTGATTGTAGTGGGATGACTTGAATGCATATTGCCTATATCCATGGGATTGATTCAGTGTTGATGTAAACTTTGTTATTTTTCCTTGTCTATGCTCATTTGCGCATTAGTATGTTGCATTGGAATGAGAGGATGGATGATGAGAATGATTGGATAGTTGGTTATTTGGACTTGTAGCATGTTTATCATGATGTCATGGATATCTTAGTTGCATAGTTTAGTGTGAGCTTTTGACAGTAATGATGGTTTATCTTCTTAGATTGGAGATCTTGGTTCTACTTTGGAGTTATTAGTATTATAGTTGAGTGTGTGTGGACCATGGTGATCTTCATTTAGGAGATGGTTATCACAATGCCATGTGTAGTTCATATCATGGTTCAGTGGGAGCTTTGATAGTGATGTGTATTCGTCACCTAGTGATGGATGATCTTATATAGTGGTTGGGTGTAATGGACAAACTCTTGGATTATGATTATTATTTGTAGTGAGAGTGCTTTGACATCTTAGCTACTATTTTTAGGAGATGGTTATCTTCATGTGGTTGTAGATGTTGATCCTTGGTTTAGAGGTGTTTGGTAGTGTGTTTGGTAGTGTGTTTGGTGGACTCTTGATTCTAGATTAGAGTATTAGCATGATACAAGTTCTCTTGAGACTAGGATGTCTGTATTGGTGCATGTGATCTTCTAGGAGGAGATGTTAGATCATGATGTCATGTTTGGATACCTAATTTTGTAGTTGGAGTTTTGACAGTGGTCTTGTTGGTTCTCTTCGTATTGAGTACATTGGTCATGTGCTTGGGAGCTTCATGATAATGTGGTGTTGCATTTGGAGCTTAACATGGATTGATTGGTTGTAGGTTCTCATACATACTTCGAGACTTGGGTGAGGCTAGAGTTCTCTTGGGATTAGAGACACTTGTTGAGATGGTTACCCTTTAGAGGTTTTAGCAGGAAAACCAAGGAGACTTTCACTTGGATATGGGCATGAGTTAATTATGGACCTAGAGAAGATTCTTATTGGAGAGAGTCATTGTGGCTTGGTGTATCTTCGAGGAGCATTCTCATTCCCTACTCTTGGTCTACTCGGCAGACTATCATCTAAGAGGTATTTCCCATCCTTTAGATGAATTTTTTTAATGCTTTATCTTCTCATGGTTATGGATCTTGAGCTATGGTTATTGGTTCTAGAGGGTTCATTTGATGGGTGTCTCTAAACATGCTTTTTCTCACGCGCTAAACTGGAGTTGTCTAGATGCACAAGTGCACCTCCCTCAATGAAGTTCATTTTGTTAACTTAGTTCATCCTAGTGACTCAAGGGGTTGTTATATTCTTTAGGCGCAATCTTTCATAGACTAAAACATTCACTCCATGTTAAGACGCTCAAAGGAGGCTCTGGAGATGGAAAATGGTGCCTTAACTCACTTATGTAAATTTTGGACTTTTAGGCAATTGCAAGATGTCTTGGAGGGCTCAATTCTTCAAGGCGCCCATTTTGTTCACCACTTGTAGCATCACTTGTTCAAGGTGCATGTTTGGGATTCTCTAGATGATGAAATGCTCCTTGACTCCCTAGGCAGTTAGACTCCAACTCTAGGCGCAAGATAATGATGATTTGAGCTAAAATAAGCATCTAAAAATCCAAGGTATTATTTGAGGCTTCCACTCCAAATTCTACCTAGGCGCTCACCTAGGGTGAAATGATTATCAAAGTGCGCCTTAATCATTCCTTCCTCTATGCGCCCACTATGAGGATTAGGTCATCAAGGAGCTCTAAAACTCAAACACCACTGACCTCATCATGCAATAACCCCAAGACATCATCTAAGCTTAGTCAAACACATTGGAGTTCAAAAAAAACAGGGGGTCCCCATTTGCAATGGGGCGATGTGTGATTTGGTCACAACAGGTGCCTAGAGTGAATAAGCTTTCATCCTGACTTAATACACTGCCTCCTGACGATTTTTAGGGCAGCAGAAAACCTTCCACCATGGGGAAATGTCTCAGAGATATAAAAAAATGAGAGAGGTTATTGTAGAGGCACTCTACATGATCACATTGCCTCAGATGGAATGTTTGTAAGTGACATGGTTTTTGAGTAACATCTCGTCAAAGATTGCTGCCTTTTTGTACTTTGGACTCTTCAGGGATATCGTTGGTACAATGTAGCTCAGACTGTTTCAACATGTTTGGGTGAAAAATAGGACCATGCCTAGCATAAATGTACCCATTCGGACACGTTGGAATAGTCAGTTTGGTCGCATTAGGAGCAGGATGAAAGTTACACCCCTTTGCAACTTTACACTGCCTCCTTCTGACGATTTTTGGGGTAGCAGAAAAACTTTCACCACGGGCAAATGCCTCAGAGATATAAAAAACTGATAGAGGTTATTGTAGAGGCACTCTACGTGATCATGTTGCCTTAGACAGAATGTTTCTAAGTGACATGGTTTTCGAGTAACATCTCGTCAAAGATTGCTGCCTTTTTGCACTTTGGACTCTTTAAGGATATCGTGGGTACAATGTAGCTCGGACCGTTTCGACATGTTTGGGTGAAAAAAAGGACAATGCCTCACGTAAATGTACCCATCTGGATACGTTGGAATAGTCAGTTTGGTTGCATCAGGAGCAGGACAAAACTTACACCCCTTTGCAACTTTACACTGCCTCCTTCTGATGATTTTTGGGGCAGCAGAAAACCTTTCACCACGGGCAAATGCCTCAGAGATATAAAAACTGAGAGAGGTTATTGTAGAGGCACTTTACGTGATCGCGTTGCCTTAGACAGAATGTTTCTAAGTGACACGGTTTTTGAGTAACATCTCGTCAAAGATTGCTGCCTTTTTGCACTTTGGACTCTTTAGGGATATCGTCAGTACGATGTAGCTCAGACTGTTTCGACATGTTTGGGTCAAAAATAGGACCATGCCTAGCGTAAATGTACCCATCTGGACACGTTGGAACAGTCAGTTTGGTCACATCATGAGCAGGACACCAAAAATACAAAAGTTGCTTTGTGCAGCTTGACAACATTGACACTTTTTTGCAACATGACTTAAAGACTCAAACTGACCCCAAATGACTCAAAGTGACTTAAAATCACCTTGATTTTGGTGCCCAATGTACATTATAGAGGTCAAGGCACTCCTTATCATTCAAACATCTTAGATGAGCGCATAGGAAAGGAAAAAGCTCTAAGTTTCATCATCATGAGCGCCTAATATCAAGAGACTTTAATGGCTCAAACCTTAGCATGGAGTCCTAAGGTGCATTTCATGTCTCCTTTCATCCAGTTGGGCACCCTTATGTAGATTTTTCAACTTGATTTGGCACCCTGTATGTGAAGGAAGATCTAAAGGCATGAAAGTGGATGTCATATTGCAAGAGTTTGGATCATCAAAATTGAAAGAAATAAGTCTATTAAGCTTGGGCACCCTTGGTCTTCTTTTCATTCATTATGAGCGCCTTGGGAGAATGGTATATAGGTCATCATCATGATTGGGCACCCTAGATCCAGAGTGTTGGAGAGATCATCAAATGGTGTCTAGAGGAAGTAGGGTGAGTTATGAGTTTGGTCGCATCAGGAGAAGGACACCAAAAATGCATAACATGATGATGTAAAAATGTGTAGATATGTGTAAAAATGCAGGAGGAAATAAAAAAAAGACAAACCTTACAAATTAATGTGCATACTTACAACTCAATATAACATGACTTTACAAAATCAATGTGAATACTTACAAATTCATCCAATGAACCATCCGGGTCTGCTCTACTCTTTATTGTATCAAGTATTGCTTCATGGTCAGACTCACGCACCTTCCACAATATTTTGTTCAAAGGTCTACCCTGATACTTTATCAAATGAACATTGGATGCCACGACAAGGTTCGAGTAATGAAGAATCATCCGATGTGTGTCAAAGTCCTGAAATAGCCAAATATTAACACTCTTACGTGGGTACATTCTAAGCCATGTTCCAGTAATAACCACTGAGCCTGTAGGGTATTCGATGTTTTCTCCATCTGTAACAGGGGCCTCCAATTTCTTTTTGGCCTCAACACAACGACATAAGTAATAATTTGTTCCCTCTTCATTATCTTCATCTACAATAATTGCATATACGTGCCCTACATTGATATGTGTAGCAAATTAGATGAAATTAGTCAACATTACAAAAACACTACAAAGTAAGATGACATTGCCTGGTTAAACTAGATGAAATTAGATGCATATATGTGCCCTATATTACCTGGTTGAACTAAATCTGATATGTGGTCAAAGTCAACTGACGATTCCATCTGTGTTAGTTCCAATGCCATCGGGGGTCGATACGTGTCAAGTGGGCTAAGATAACTTAACTGCCATTCGTCAACCCACTCCTTTGACTCGCACTCATCCCAGACTTGAATTGTACAGGAAGAACAAAAGCATGACATCTTTTGTGTATGGATACTCCATGAACTTGCAATTGAGCTTCTGAAAGAGTGCATCTCATTTGATCCTGTCAGTGTACAACAATCCTCATATGGTGCAATGTTAGTATCATCTATTAACCAAAAAAATTTATGAACTAAAGACTTACCTTCATTACCTGGACCCATGGAATCATTACACCACTCGACAATCAATTTTGCATCTGTCAACTTTGCATTGTCTTTATACTTTAACTCTTCTCGTGCTATGGCTCTTTTGATACATGCTCCTACACCATCATGCTCCCCCTTTCCATGCCCGGCCTCACAAAAGTTCCACATATGTTGAATACCTGTAAAATTATGCCTCCTACTCAGCCAATAGAAATTCTGCGAGTTCTTGAATTGTGACACACAGTTATCCGACCATATGATATGTTGACTGAACGATATGCCCCTTCTAGCCAAATCATTGTAGAACACCTGAAAACAACCTTGCACGAACTCCATAGAATGCATGCGATCATCACTAATATAGAAATTATACTCCCTTATGATCTTTCTGTCATCCTCTGTACTATCATTCGCATGAATGAATGCGATGTACACAAATATAGAAACCTGTGTGGAGTTGTAATATTGTGATTGCACCTCACACTGTGGCTGTAGACTGTAGTTCTCTGCAATGTCGACAACTGAAACAATGCTATCAACCAGAAATATGTCCTTGCATAACTTGAATTGCAAGTCCAACCATCAAGCTCTATGGGCATGTCTTGCATACTCATACACTATGTTGTCACGAAATATAGGCATAAATTGATACACTGGAATCTTTTCAATAACTAATTCACACCTCTTTGCTTCTTTACCATCTTTTGTATTGTATGCCACTGTTTAATACTTGCCAAACTCTACTAGTTCGTTTCCAACTGCATGTGTTATTTCCATATGTTCACATATTGGCAAATGTTGCAAGCCACCGCAACGATGACATGTGCCATCCAAGCATAATTTCTTATAGGATATTTGACCTTCCTCTCTTTCACATAAAATTCTTGATATGAAGTCTCTTGAAGATGTTGGTGGGGCACATATGGCACAACCCTGCAAATCATTGTTAGTATGCATATCTAAACATATATACCTATAAGCATCAAAATGGTTAGAAAATTCAATATGTAATCTACAACAACAAGTAGTGCGTGTGTGATTTATCTTAACATAGAAAGGTTTTAGCAATTCAAAATATCTTTGACAAATTTTAATTTGAGGATACTTCTCTAGAAATTTACCATAAAACTGTGTTTGAGTCTCATCCAAAAAATGCTTTGGATGTGGCTTGCGGTTCTGACTACCAATTGTCCTTCTTACCACATCCCTTTGATTCGGAGATACCCTTGTGTAATTCTTCCAAAAGTCTTCAATTAGTGATCTCAATGCTTCAACAATTGATTTATCTTTTAGTGGTAGTCTCCCCGAGAACGCCCATAATTCATTGACATTAGTGTCCTCAATTCTTTGGCGTCTTCCAACAGCTCTTGATAAAGTTTTCCTATTAATTCTCATTTCTTGACTTGTCTTTCTAATGAGATGAGCTTTCCTCGTTTGACTACTTACTGTAGTTGATGTAATCACACACCGTGTTGTAGTACTATCTTTTGTGCGTGAGGTGTTACCCACACTCTCATACGCACTCATTAGATTCTTGACAATAGATTTTTCACTTGAAGCCTTTGATGTTCTCAACCCAAGAATCTTCATGATAGACCTATACTTTATACTTCGCATCATTTCAACGAATAGTTGACATCTTGCAGTCTCATTTAACTTTTCAAAGAACAATCTCCAAATCTTATTAGCATATCTTCTACAAGTGCGTTTTAGAATCTTACCTTCCATTGGCTGCAAAATATTCTCATCAATATCAATCAAATACTTTGGCTTTCTATGCAAAATTATAGGTGGTGTCAAGTTAGGTAAATTCATCTCAACATTAGGAATTTCATCAATATTTAAATGAGATGGGTTAGATGGCATACCTTCGATCGAAGATGGAATAGATGACATACCTTGAGGTTGAGGTGGAAACGATGGCGTACCTCCTTCATCACATGTGAGTGATGATGTACTCTCAACTTGAGATGTGGTAGATGGTGTCCCTACATGTTGACTTGCGGTAGAGGACGTGTCTCCAACTATGGTATTCAAATCTCTCGTACCACAAAGTTTTTGCATTCATTCTCTTTGTGCTGCCAATACCATATCTCTTGGTGATGGTTGTGGTTCCTCTTCAATTGGTATGTCTTCATTTATCGTGTCCAATTTCCTCTTCTCACGAAGTTCCCTCATAGCCACTGCTTTCTTTGCATTCTTAGCTCCTATCTCTTCCTATGTTGGTTTAATTCTTGATCGTTTCCTCGACATGACAGAGAATTTGTCTGTAGCATGATAAAGAGACCAATATTAGTTCCTAAGAAATGAATACAAGATAATAGTGGGATTGTACTTTTTTTATGTTGTAAGGATTTATTCTTGTATAGTTTGACATCATGGTATGTTAAGGTTTGTTTATTACACATAATTATTAAAGAGCCCAAGTGTAGAAAATATACATGGCATCATGTGAGATTGTAGGCTGCTTTCTTGATTGGGAATGTGTCTATTTTAAACATGTATGATAAAGCATGATAAAGTAATTCAATCCGAAATAAGGAAAATGTAAAGAACATGCATGTAAAGACTTGACATACCTAAAAAATGAAGATTTGAATGGAGAGAGTACCCAATTATGTAGTGTTATTATCTTCTTGCATCAAACTCCTCAACAATTTGAGTTTTTCACCACTTGCTTCCTTTTCAATGTTAAATTAAATAACACTCAAATATCATTACTAACAACAATACTATTAACCAATCTATAATGTTAAATTCCTAAAATTGAATCACAGTTAATTTGTAGAAGAGAGGTTTCACTTTGGTCAACAGATGCTGTCTATGCTATGAAAAGGAGGAAACGGTTTCTCATTTATTTTTTCACTGTAACTTTGCTAGGGACATCTGGAGCCTTATCCTCAGCAATTTTGGTATTCAGTGGGCTTGTAACTCTGATATCTAGGAAGTTATTAACAATTGGTATCCTCCCTTCTCCCATCCCTAGCTTGTTGAGTTATGGAATCAAACTCTGCCGTGTTTGAGCTAGACTTTGTGGAAAGAGCGCAACCATTGGATTTTTAGAGATACTACCAGAGAGATCCCTCAGGTCTCTCATACTTTCATCAAGACTCTTTTGGAGAGTGTCACTTCGGCCCATATCCGCACTGCGGAGAAACCTCTGTCTCAGGAGGAAGAACAAATTGCGGTTAACTGGAAGATTCTCAACCATATTCTGGCTTATAACAATACTAAATTGTTGCAGAGACTTAACACTAAATGGCAGCCTCCGAGTTCTAACTGGATGAAGCTCAATTTTGATGGGGCCTCTAAGCTTGATGGTACAGCTAGTGGGGGAGGGATCATCCGTGATGATAAAGGGTGGATGTTTGCTGTCTATGCTGGAGGTATGGGCTGTCACAGCAATAACTATGCTGAGGCTATGGCTCTTCTTTGGGGGCTTAAATTGGCCATATCCCTCGATATTCAGAATTTGGATATTCAGGGAGATTCTAAAATGGTCATTGATGCCATAACTAATAAGTCGAATGCTAGTATTTAGTTGAAAGACATTATCAGAGATATTCAGTTTCTCTTGCAGAGGTTTATTACTGTGCATATCTCACATATTTACCGTGAGGACAATGGAGTGGCAGACGCTTGTGCTGACCTCAGACAGAGATATTCCAATTGGAGGGTTTGGCGCCAATTTGATCACCTTCCTTTGAATCTTAAGAATCTTATTCTTAAAGACGTGGCCGGGTCTTGATGAGGCTGATGTGTTCGAAAGATAGCTCATACTGTCAGTTCCTTGGGAAGGGGCTGACGTGTCCCTTGAAGTACGCGTCCTCTTGTACTTTTTCTACTGTCAAATCTGCTCCTCTTTCTCATAAGGTGAGCGGATGGCCGGATCATCATGGCTTGTGCTGAGTAATTATGGTTAAGCATGGGATTGTTGTTTGTAAGGCCTCTCATTATTATGAGATTGTGTGCGATGTTATTACCCACATTATTTGCATTGTTAATGTTAGTAATTCTCCTATTAAGACAACTACGGAGTCTAGGGGTCTTTGTGGAATACGTTGTAATTCCGCCATGGGAGGCGACAGAATTAGAACTGAACCTGTCTCGTGCTGCAAATTTATGGATAATTTGGTTACTTGGCATTACTGCAAGGAGGGTGGGATTAGCCCCTATTTGGAGAGGCTTAATGGATACAATGAAGCTCTTTCTGAACAATTTGTAGTCTTGGCAGAATCGATGGGTTTCGGTGGGTGGCATCAGATTTGAAGTTTTCAAACATGTAATAGCTATGGCCACCGGTATGTCTACCCAGGGCTTGAAGCTGCAACGCAAAACTAAAATTGCGGACCTCTCTAGCCAGCAGCTTTTCCTCAGAGATGGTGAAGAATTGGTCCCTTACCAGGGTGGTTTTGACAGAGCCAAGTTGCTGGAGCCATGGGACGCTATCTGTTTTATCCTCATGAAATATTTTACCTTGGAGGGGCACTTTACCAGGTTTTATAACTACCATCTCCCCCTGTTAAATCATTTCTATTGCAATGCTAAAATTAGTTTTCCGTTTTATTTTCTTTCTTCCCTGGAGCATTCTGTCTTTAGGGTTTGGGTGAAACTGGCTAAAAACCCTACTATGAAGCCTATCCCTCTCCACCAGGGCATTATTCTCTATTTGTATAATCATCATCTTGCCCTCGAACCCTCTAAATCCATTCCAGCCACTAGTGGGGATGGCGAGCCCTCCTCTAACCCTAAGTTGATGAACCCGGGCCCTCCCCTGTTCCTATCAAAACTACTGAAGTTTGCACTCCTGTGGAAAATCCTATTGATTCCCCGGGCCCGACTGCCTCTAAGAAGCGTAAAAAGTGGAAGGTTACTAGTGAAATGGGTACTGGGAAGGCAGTGGTTGGGACCCCTAAAACCCTTGGTAGGAACCCGGTGGGACAGTGAAGGGATTCCTCTGTGAAGGCTTGTGGGGAGGGGTTTTCTTCTAGAGTTCGGCGGTTTGGGCGTATTGCTGGCAAGTCGGCTCCCTCAGCCAAGTTCATTGACTATTCTGAGAGCGGCTCGAATGAATCCACCCAGGGGGAGGATGACAGGGATGTGGAGATTCAGGACATTTCAGGTGATGATGAAGACAAGCAGGAAACACATGATATAGGGGAGGAAATTGCTGACTCTGCTGGAAATGCTGACAAAGCAGGTGATATGTATGTGGAAGAAGCCGAGGATGCTATGGAGACTGATGATGGTCTAGGGGCTGATCTTGCAGGTCTGCGGGTCCGCATTACAAAGTTGGAACAAATTTTCTCCATTGTGCTCAGGACCTCTATTCTCCTTAACCTCTCTGTACTAAAGAATTTGGGGGTTACTGTCAATACTGATAGTGATGATTTGGCTAAAAAAGTGGATGCTATTATTAACTCTATGGTCTAGTAAGGAGAGCTGTTGTCTCCTCTGTCTTTGTTATTTTACTGATGATACTCTGTTACTCTATTTTTTGGCTTTAGTTTTAGTGGCTAGTTTTGCTGGTTTTGCTGGCATTATGTACTAGTTGTATATGCCATTTCTGGTTTAAGGCCCTGTTTTGTCTTCGGGCCTTTCAGTTTTTGTTAAGGGTTCGGCCCCTTGTTTAGCCACCTTATATAATCAAAAACATTGCAACACTACAAAAATTGAAACTTGAATAGATATATATCAAACTTGGTGTGAAAACTATGTTATTTCCTCCTTCTCAAGTTGGCAAAGTAGAAAAGGTGGTGGAAAGATCATGCAAAGGTGGTACAATGTGTCAAATGTGCATGTGAACTTCTCAACAGCATGAAAGCACTTCTTTTTTGTCGGAGCACGCGTAGAATCAGTAAGAAAATAGAGCATGTGGGCCTGGATCATGGGGGTAACCACTTTTTTACCGTTTCAATAGCAAGACAAAATGTGAGCGCATTATAACGCACTCGCGTTTTGTTCGGCTATAGATTCATCACATCCTTTGCATTGATCACATCTCTTTCCTGCAAGAGCTTGCCAAATGCTCCGCCATATGATAGGCATAACAATGAAGGGGCAAGCCCTCATAATCAAGTTCTTGATAGAAAATGCCCTCAACCCTCAATGTCAAACCGTAATCCCTCAACCCTTAACTCTAATCCCTTGACACTCAACCCTATCCCTAAACCCTCAACCCTCAACGTCAAATCCTAATCCCTCAACCCTTCACTCTAATCCCTCAACCCTCAACCCTATCCCTAAACCCTCAACCCTCAACATCAAATCCTAATCCCTCAACCCTTCACTCTAATCCCTCAACCCTAAACCCTATCCCTAAACCCTCAACACTATACCTTAAACCCTAATCCCTCAACCCTAACCCTAAACCTTGTCCCTAAACCCTAATCCCTCAAGCCTCAACCCTAATCCGTCATCCGTCATCCCTCAACTCTAATCCCTCATCTCTAAACCCTAAATGCTATCCCTATTCCTAGACCCTCAACAGGCTTGATACTATACCTTAAACCCTAAACCCTAAACCCTCAACCCTCAATGTCAAATCCTAATCCCTCATCCCTTCACTCTAATCCCTCAACCCTAAACCCTATCCCTAAACCCTCAACACTATACCTTAAACCCTAATCCCTTAGCCCTCAACCCTAAACCTTATCCCTAAACCCTAATCCCTCAACCCTCAACCCTAATCCGTCATCCCTCAACTCTAATCCCTCATCCCTAAACCGTAAATGTTATCCCTATTCCTACACCCTCAATAGACTCGATACTATACCTTAAACCCTAATACCTTATCCCTAAACCCTCTAACCCTATCCCTAATCCTTATACCCTCCACACTCTACTTTAACCCTAATTCCTTGACCCTCAACCCTATCCCTAAACCCTTGACCCTCGAACCTCAACCCTCAACCCTCAACATCAAACCCTAATCCCTCAACCCTTAACTCTGATCCCTCGACCCTCAACCCAATCCCTAAACCCTCAACCCTAAACCCTCAACCCTCAACATCAAATTCTAATCCCTCAACCCTTCACTCTAATCCCTCAACCCTAAACCCTATCCCTAAACCCTCAACACTATACCTTAAACCCTAATCCCTCAACCCTAACCCTAAACATTGTCCCTAAACCCTAATCCCTCAACCCTCAAGCCTAATCCGTCATCCGTCATCCCTCAACTCTAATCCCTAATCCCTAAACCCTAAACGCTATCCCTATTCCTAGACCCTCAACAGGCTTGATACTATACCTTAAACCCTAATCCCTCTACACTCGACACTCTTATTTAACCCTAATCCCTTGACCATTAACCCTATCCCTCAACTCAACCCTCAACCCTCAACCCTCAACCCTCAACTCTCAACATTAAACCCTAATTCATTAACCCTAAACCCTAATCCCTTAAACCTAAACCCTATCCCTAAACCATCAACCCTCAACACTATACCTTAAACCCTAATCCCTATCCCTCAACCCTTAACCCTTAAAACTTAAACCCTATCCCTACACCCTCAACACTTGACACTATATCTTAAGCCTTAAACCCTCATCCCTAAATCCTCAACCCTCAATCCTTAAACCTTCAACCCTAAACCCTATCCCTAATCCCTCTACCCTCGACACTCTAACCCTAACCTCGACATTAAATGCTAATCCGTCAACCCTAAACCCTAATCCTAAACTCTCAACCCTCAACACTATACCTTAAACCCTAATCCCTCAACCCTCAACCCTAAACCTTATCCCTAAACCCTAATCCATCAACCCTCAACCCTAATCCATCATCGCTCAACTCCAATCCCTCATCCCTAAACCCTAAATGCTATCCCTATTCCTAAACCCTCAACAGATTCGATACTATACCTTAAACTCTAATCCCTTATCCCTAAACCCTAAATGCTATCCCTATTCCTAAACCCTCAACAAACTCGATACTATACCTTAAACTCTAATCCCTTATCCCTAAACCCTCCAACCCTATCCCTAATCCTTACACCCTCCACACTCTACTTTAGCCCTAATCCCTTGAACCTCAACCCTATCCCTAAACCCTTGATCCTCGACCCTCAACCCTCGACGTCAAACCCTAATCCCTCAACCCTTAACTCTGATCCCTCATCTCTCAACCCTAACCCTAAAACCTAAACCCTAAACCCTCAATGTCAAATCCTAATCCCTCAACCCTTCACTCTAATCCCTCAACCCTAAACCCTATCCCTAAACCCTCAACACTATACCTTAAACCCTAATCCCTCAGCCCTCAACCCTAAACCTTATCTCTAAACCCTAATCCCTCAACCCTCAACCCTAATCCGTCATCCGTCATCCCTCAACTCTAATCCCTCATCCCTAAACCCTAAACGTTATCCCTATTCCTAGACCCTCAACAGGCTCGATACTATACCTTAAACCCTAATCCCTCTACCCTTGACACTCTTATTTAACCCTAATCCCTTAACCATTAACCCTATCCATCAACCTTAACCCTTAACCCTCAACCCTCAACCCTCAACTCTCAACATTAAACCCTAATTCATTAACCCTAAACCCTAATCCCTCAAACCTAAACCCTATCCCTAAACCATCAACCCTCAACACTATACCTTAAACCCTAATCCCTATCCCTCAACCCTTAACCCTTAAAACTTAAACCCTATCCCTACACCCTCAACACTTGACACTATATCTTAAGCCTTAAACCCTCATCCCTAAAGCCTCAACCCTCAATCCTTAAACCTTCAACCCTAAACCCTATCCCTAATCCCTCTACCCTCGACACTCTAACCCTAACCTCGACATTAAATGCTAATTCCTCAACCCTAAACCCCAATCCTAAACCCTCAACCCTCAACACTATACCTTAAACCCTAATTCCTCAACCCTCAACCCTAAACCTTATCCCTAAACCCTAATCCCTTAACCCTAATCCATCATCCCTCAACTCTAATCCCTCATCCCTAAACCCTAAATGCTATCCCTATTCCTAAACCCTCAACAGACTCGATACTATACCTTAAACTCTAATCCCTTATCCCTAAACCCTCCAACTCTATCCCTAATCCTTACACCCTCCACACTCTACTTTAACCCTAATCCCTTGAACCTCAACCCTATCTCTAAACCCTTGACCCTTGAACCTCAACCCTCAACCCTCGACATCAAACCCTAATCCCTCAACCCTTAACTCTGATCCCTCATCTCTCAACCCTAACCCTAAATCCTAAACCCTCAACCCTTAACGTCAAATCCTAATCCCTCAACCCTTCACTCTAATCTCTCAACCCTAAAACCTATCCCTAAACCCTCAACACTATACCTTAAACCCTAATCCCTCAGCCCTTAACCCTAAACCTTATCCCTAAACCCTAATCCCTCAACCCTCAACCCTAATCCGTCATCCCTCAACTCTAATCTGTCATCCCTAAACCCTAAATGCTATCCCTATTCCTACACCCTCAATAGACTCGATACTATACCTTAAACCCTAATCCCTTATCCCTAAACCCTCCAACCCTATCCCTAATCCTTATACCCTCCACACTCTACTTTAACCCTAATTCCTCAACCCTCAACCCTATCCCTAAACCATTGACCCTCGAACCTCAACCCTCAACCCTCAACGTCAAACCCTAATCCCTCAACCCTTAACTTTGATCCCTTGACCCTCAACCTTATCCCTAAACCCTCAACCCTAAACCCTCAACCCTCAACGTCAAATTTTAATCACTCAACCCTTCACTCTAATCCCTCAACCCTAAACCCTATCCCTAAACCCTCAACACTATACCTTAAACCCTAATCCCTCAACCCTAACCCTAAACCTTGTCCCTAAACCCTAATCCCTCAACCCTCAACCCTAATCCATCATCCGTCATCCCTTAACTCTAATCTCGCATCCCTAAACCCTAAACGCTATCCCTATTCCTAGACCCTCAACAGGCTCGATACTATACCTTAAACCCTAATCCCTCTACCCTCAACACTCTTATTTAACCCTAATCCCTTGACCATTAACCCTATCCCTCAACCTCAACCCTCAACCCTCAACCCTTAACTCTCAACATTAAACCCTAATTCATCAACCCTAAACCCTAATCCCTCAAACCTAAACCCTATCCCTAAACCATCAACCCTCAACACTTGACACTATATCTTAAGCCTTAAACCCTCATCCCTAAAGCCTCAACCCTCAATCCTTAAACCTTAAACCCTAAACCCTATCCCTAATTCCTCTACCCTCAACACTCTAACCCTAACCTCGACATTAAATGCTAATCCATCGACCCTAAACCCTAATTCTAAACCCTCAACCCTCAACACTATACCTTAAACCCTAATCCCTCAACCCTCAACCCTAAACCTTATCCCTAAACCCTAATCCCTCAACCCTCAACCCTAATCCATCATCCCTCAACTCTAATCCCTCATCCCTAAACCCTAAATGCTATCCCTATTCCTAAACCCTCAATAGACTCGATACTATACCTTAAACCCTAATCCCTTATCCCTAAACCCTCCAACCCTATCCCTAATCCTTACACCCTCCACACTCTACTTTAACCCTAATCCCTCGACCCTAAACCCTATCCCTAAACCCTTGACCCTTGAACCTCAACCCTCAACCCTAAATGTCAAACCCTAATCCCTCAACCCTTAACTCTGATCCCTCGACCCTAAACCCTATCCCTAAACCCTAAACCCTCAACCCTAATATGTCATCCCTCAACTCTAATCCCTCATCCCTAAACCCTAAACGCTATCCCTATTCCTAGACCCTCAACGGGCTCGATACTATACCTTAAATGCTAATCCCTTATCCCTAAACCCTCCAACCCTATCCCTTATCCCTTAACCCTCATGATTAATAGCCTTGAACGTAAAAAAATTTAAGGGGAACATAACGCAAGCGTGTTATAACGCGCTCGCGTTATGTCAAACATGACAAACAACAGACTTGCGGCAAAGGAAAAATGCAAAGCAAAACATAACGCGAGCACATTATAACGTGCTCGCGTTATGTCTTGTTTTAGGAATCCCAAGCCTTGGGCTTGGGATTTGCTTTGGATTTCCAACCCAAAGGCTTGGAGTGCCTTATGAACAGTCACAGATGTGTTTTTCCATATTCTTCAAAATTTCACATAATTTCGTTCGTGCTAACCCTTAGATTTGCATGTGTTTCAAGGTCAAACAAATCAAACACTTGGGTAATGTTAGGATTTCTCTTAGCTATTTGACGATGTGATTTTTTTCACATTTTAACAAATTTAAGCCTTTCATCTTTAATTTCTTTTGTTTGTGTGTTCATTTTTAGGCAAAAACCACTGTTTGGTCTTTTTTTCATTGTAAATTAACTATTCATTCAAATTTCAAAAAAATTACATATTTAGAAACTAGACTCCATTCTACAAATATTAAAAAAATAAAAAAATAATTTTCAATTAGTTTTCAAAATTTATAGGGGTAGCATGGCCAAAATTCTATTTTTTAGGATGTGTCCACTTTGAAAATTAGTAAAAAATCAAATATTCATCAAAAAATTATCAAAAAAATCAGGGATAAACTACATGCTATTAGCTAATTTCTCACTGAAGCGATTTTAAAAATACCAAAAAAAAGTTGACCTTTTGAGGGAGCCACAAAACATGCTATGTTATGTTTTTTTGACAGAAACAACACCAATTTCTGTGGCTCCCTCTTTTGAAGCCCTTAATCTATGCCATTTTCAAAATAAAATAGTAGTTTAGAAAGTAGACTCAGAGCACTATGAACATTGTTTTGGTTGCATCTTCAAATTTTGAGTGTAACTATGCTCAATTTCTCATCCAAGGCCAGTATTTCTTGATTTCAGAAAAAAAGTGGCCACTTAAGACCCCTTTTTGGCCCCCCATCTTCCTGCACTTACCCCAAATTAGGGAGTTGAAAGGTCATTTTGTAAAAGGGAAGTTCAAAAATCAGTTGTTTTCAGTTGGGAAGGTGTAATAGGCCTTTAAAAACATGTATCCATGTTGGGAATGGTGGTGGAAGACAGTTGAATGCAAATAATATTGAAAATACCCTATTTTTTTAATGTTTCACTATTTTTTATTGCTCCCGTGTTTGGTATGGCCTAGAACAGCCTGAAAATGGAAAGAATATAAGTTTGTTGGAAAGAGGAGTGAAGTAGATTTCATTTGAAGTTGGTTTCATTAATTTTCATTGGGTTAAACAAAAGTTATAGTCATTTTTGTGAAAACAGGTCTGAGAAACCCTAGTTGAGGGTTTGAGTACAAAAATAATGATTTGGGCCTCATTCCACTGGTGAAATTTGCTCAAAATGGGTGAAATGGAGGGACATAAAATGTATTTCAAGATTCCAGTGGTTATTTTGCAAAAGGTAGAGTTTTGGTTTAGATTTGGTTATGCCCTAGATTGATTTTTCTTATGTTTTGGCTTGAAAAGTGAGGCTAAGAGTGTGAGTTTGCATAAAAACCATTGGTAAGAGACTCATGAAGGTTTGTATAGAATAGGAAGACCTAAGAAGACATGTCTGAGCTATTGGGAAAGTTTGAAGAAGAGTGGAGTGTGGATTTTCAATAAACCCTCTTGAAACTAGCCTAGAAAGGTCTAAAACAAGGGTTTAGTAGTTTGGGGCTTAAATGAGTGTTCCAAAGCCTAAAAGTTGGTTAATCAAAGGTTTTAGAGGTTGTTCTAAGACTTTCCATAGGAATTTTGGTTTGGCATCAAGTTTAGAGGGTACTTGCTTTGTAAAATAGGGCTAACTGCCTTTTTTGTAGCAGTGGAACAACGAATTGTTTGGTGTTTTGGTCTGAAACAACCATACCTACTTCATTTATATGTTGTGTAAAATCATAGTGGGTGCTCAAAAAGGTAATTCTTTTGTGGGTTTGTGATCCCTACAGGAAAATAAGTTGAAAAAACCTCTCTAGGAGGGCTACAAGGCTTGAGGAGGGCTAAACAAGAAAACCCATTATCCTAAGTTCTCCTAACTTGCAAAGTAGTTTGTTGAGGAGTTTGTAATCAGTCTACCTTGCTTGACATCAACACCTGATGCAATGGGACACCGAGAATGCTCCTAATCGATGAGAAAGGGTCGTGGGTCAGCCTTTGTGCAAACCTCGGTGCCAAACACATGCTGTGCCTCCTTTCACAAATGATGCTGAGCCTTGTTTGAAAGAAAACCAGTAACATACATAGTTAAAAAAAACAAATGAAATAATAAACAATGCCTCACAGTATGAACCTCGACATGAATAGGGGCGAGTAGCACAGCAAGCAAATGACGGCTTGAAACTAATCCAAGAAGCTCTGATACCATGTAGAAAACCAAGATCATGAAATAGACTAACAAGCACATGAATTGCAATGGAATCGACCAGTTCAAGTATTAGCCAATAAGGCGAGTATAAATAGAGTTGTTAGGTATCCGAATCTCCATGAAAAGAGGATAGGACTCCTTTACATGGAGTTGTGGTGAGTAACCTCCCACAAACATAGTGCAAGGTGTCAATGCAAGTCGACACCTCTCAAAATAGCTCCAGCTACTTTGACAAGTTCAAATGAACATGTGCCAATACGCCTAAGTAAGCTTAAATACAAATGTGTACACCTATAGATTAAAGGTATACACTAACAATATACACACACACATATGCTTAGATATACTAAATATATACAAGAATATTTGCAAGTTATCTTTCTATAAATTATATTTGGAATATGGAATACGCATTGTAATAAATATAGGGGCGCTGCCACAATAGTGTGTCCCACTTATGGGACATCTTGATTTTTGTCTAAAATCACATATTTTTTAGAAAAATAATTATTTAAGCCTTGAGGGGTTCCATCTAAAGGGGTTTAATTGAAGGGTTCGATAAAACCCCGTTAGATCAAATCCCTTGGAAAGAACCCCCTAGTCTTAAATCAAACCCTCGATGGAGTCTCCTCCACACCTATCAAAATGCTGACAAAAACAAATTTTGCTTCAACTTTTGGTAGATCAAATGAAGTCATTTAGAAATTCTATTTTGTAAATATGTATCCCGTAATATAATCTTTCCAAAAAGTATGATTTTGAATATGTTTCATTTGATTTTATATTTATTTTCTATTTTCTAGTGAATGTAGGTTTTTCACCGAACATCAATGTCTATTCCACACATGGAAAAATAAAAAATAGAGAAAAAAATTCTAAAAATTATTTGTGCACTAGGTATTGATGTCCTTGTTTCACCCAAAGATAAATTGAATTTCGATATATACACAAGTTATGCTTGACGACATACATCTATGTCCAAATTATAGTTACCCTGACTTCAAAAATTAATTAAAAAAATATGCAACAAAAAATTATGAAAAAATATCCATGCACTAGAGATTGATGTTAAAAATCTATATTTTAAAAATTAGAGTTTTATCCTTTCTAGAAAAAAAAAGGTTATGCTGGACGACATAAACGTTACTTTCTGAAAATGTTGTTTACTATTAGAAACTAGTTATTAAAGGAGACGTTGAAATATTCATGATTTATTTTAAAACAAATTAAAAAAATATTTTTAGAATCTACACACAAATCACCAAAAATCACTAGTTTGCATCATCTCAAAATTCTTAATGGTTTAGCTGCTATAGGTCTCAGAAAGTGAAGATTTAGTTAAAAATGTTGATATTAATGACCATGTTGGCCAAAAAGTGGGACTCACTATTGTGGGACTACCTTTGAATAAAGGCATTTGCATAGTAAACACCTACATTTCTGATTACATACATATGCAACTACTTTCTGATATGTATCAAAACAAGCATTTTCATTCTCAATGTTTGTTCAACTCACAGTCTCATACCCCTTATACAACTGTCTACATAATGAGCTTCACAATGTCATGGACTAACATTCCTTAAGATCCTACTTTCCTTTTTATGTCCACATGCATTGTGAAAAAATATTAGTTGGTCGTGGTGTGGTGCGAACATTATATGTAAATCTGACTATTGTATACTTTTTCATTTCTATGCATTAAAAAGTTATATATATATGAAACACACACATTCAGTCAATCACATAATAGAATGCTATAGACAACAACAAACAAAAAATACACATTGCTTCATTCTATATATGGATGACCTATATGAAAACATAACTTCAACATATATGTTTTTGCAAACTCATATCGTATTGATTGACTCAACAAAATGGCATGTAATCTATCTTGCTATTTAGTATAGACAATGGAATACATGCCTCCAAAAAACTATCCACCTCATGCCTTTCCACTTTCTTATCAACCCAATTCATAATCCACATTGAAGTAATAAGTCCATGTCTTATATGAAAGTCTGATAATTCACTGAGACCATGGTGGAAACAAGAATCTTGATAATGGCATGGAGTTTGTTGTTGTGTTGTTGCTTGGTGTACCTTTCCCAGCCAAATGGTCCTCCATGCTTATTGTCTAGGAAGTTGTTGGACTGCCACTTCAATGCCCTTGGGTAACACTTGCAAAAAGCATTGTGGTATCTAATACTGAGGGCAACATTCTATACATGTTCTTGAATATAGCATGTTGTTTAGAAAAGGGATTTAATGGATTGCTCAAATGCCTTTGCCTCTCCAATTCTTTCTTTTCCCTTTCCAACTCTTTCTTTTTTTATTTTATTCCTATGAATCCTCTATTGCTCTTTTTTTGTTCCTTCTAGAGTCTTTTGTTGAATTTTGAGTAGCTCATTTGCTTGTGGTTGAAGTTCTCTTTCCATTTTGATTGCTCCTTCAAGTCTCTAGTGGCAATTATTGTAGCCTTTCTCTCTTCAATTTATTCTCTATGTTTTTGAATGATATTCATCACTCAAATTTCCACTTGTATGTCAAAAAACATATGTATGTTTCTATATAAAAGCATCAAATTTATGTAAAAAGAATTATGTATGTCTCAATCTAATGTATTTAGAATGATATTCATGAGTTAGATTTGCACTTGTATGTGGAAAATATATGTATGTTTCAGTCTAAAAATATCAAATATATACGAATGATATTTTTTAACATAAGTTCATCTAATATATATAAGGTCGTCCCTATACATATAATGTATTTGGAATGATATTGCATCCAATTATATTTAAGGTAATCCCTATATAGTAATTACATTGTATTGGGCTAACAAAGTTGTTCCAACATTAGCGAGTTCCTTAAATAGCTTGTTCATCATAGTAATTACATCATATTGTAGCTCATTCATTTACATAAAAACTGTTGGCCACATGGTCAAGAGACACTGCTGATTTGTTTGAGATATGATGTTGTCATTGATGGCAACAATCAGATGTGACTTGGAACAGTTCTTGAGACAAGTTGTGCACAACATTTTTGGTCCGGGAAGATTGACTTAGTTAAAGTAACTAAGTATTGACAGCTTACTGTGTGAGTGACAGAGATTCAATTAGCACTCCTCTGTAGATGAATATTTTGGTGAGTAGTTCTAGTATGTTACACATAGTTATTATACAATACTATGTTCCAAATTTCATGTCTTTACAATCTTTGGAAGCCATACTGTGAATTGCCTAAGTCTGAGTAAGCAGAGTTCAGTTATAAATAGTGCAGATCACCTGAGGATTTCAGTCTGCATTCCTCCGATATTGGTTGTTTTGGGTTGCAGTTTGGAGGTGTTGTAAACACATATGAGAAGTATCTAATTCTAAATTTGCAGAGTCTGAAGTCTACCAAAAGATCATCTACAAGCTTCCAAGTATTGACATTCAACTTGACATTGTTTCACAAAGATAGAGTCAATAGTTCTGAGATCCACATCTTGCCACACAAGAATATTATGACCTATGGTTATGAATGTATGATTGGTGATGCATATTGAATGTTTGGTATGAATTTCAGAGTCTTGTGTATTTCGCATTGGGAGTTGTGATATGATAGATATGATGGTTGAGTATATACTTAAGGATGAGGCTGACACACAGTTGGATCGATGTGCTGTAAAGGTGTTTTGTTTAGATCATCATCATAAGTGGTTCTATAATAGGTCCACACCTATATGAAGGTTCTTGAAGGATTGTATAAGTTTGCATTGCTGTTTGTGTAAAATATCAAGCCGACAAAGTATAACTTTTATGTACACATTTCATATCTCGGATGCCGACCTAGTTTTGAGTTAAATCTTATTGCAGATATATATACTTGATAGATTTTGATGTTGGAGATGGATGATGATGCAAATGTGTTGCGAAGTTGTTGTGTATATGATTTTTGTAATGCAAAAAATACAGTAAGAGTGCAGAGGACAACATAATAGAGTATATGTGAGCAGAGCAGAGAAACATAGCAGACATGATGAAGACCTTTGAATCTGTATTTTGAACTATCAATGGAATTGTATTCCAGCATTCAATAGATGCAATTGTATAGTTCTTTTGTAATGCCCCTCTTTTTGGCTTGTGATAGTTATTAGTTTTTCGGTTGCACTCTAACAATTTGAGACATTTGAGTTGTTAGACTTATGGTTATGCTTATGATGGACTATGGTTGACTGAGGTGATTATTGACTTGTGATGACATTATTGATATATTCCAATTTATGATGTGATTGACATGATCAGTAATGATTAGATATTATCATGCTTTATGTGATTTGTTGATATCTGATTTTAAATAGAAATGTTTATGTTTATTGTCTTGTTTCAGAGAATGGATGGTGTAGTACTACTCATTTCGAGCACCCTACTATGCTGTGATTCTCTAACTCTGTGTGTTTGATATATATGCATCTGTTCGGATACAACCTATTGTTTTGATGCAGGTTGCAGGTACTAGGCATCGACTCCACCTGACTTAGCAGGTCTGAGCGTGCCCTTGCACCAATGGATAACGTTGATGGGAGATAACATGAGGTTTTCCCTAGGTCAGTTCTCATTTTCAGTTGTGTCATGGGTCTTGAAGTTGCTCTGAGTTTCTTATCTCAGTTTTTGGTTGTCATGTGGTATGTGGAGTTATTGTCAAGTTTTGTTTAGTTAAGCCTAAGTGTATTTTAGTAATGCATTAATGATTAATATAATAGTAATAATTGTAGGAGTTAAGGACAACACTGAGAGGGGGGTGAATTAGTGTTGTGTGAATTTTCTAATCTTTTTACAAACTTTAACTTGGAGAGCACAAGGAGAGAAAGTTATCATTGAATTGTCAAACACATATGCACATAACTTTGTCAAACACATGCAAATAACTGAGAATGAAAACAAAAAACTCATGAGTAAAACATACAACCATAGAGAGATGATCAATATGAATGAAGACACAAGAATTGCACGAGTGGAAAACCCTCCAGGGGTAGAAAAACCACTCCAGAACTACCTCACTGGCTTAACTGATAAAACATGCCTCACCGGCTACAAAGAAGCCTCACTGGCTACAATATGTGTCTCACTGACAAATGTTAAGATCTCACTGACCTGCAAGCCTCACTAGCATACTGTTTAGAAGCACCAGCTTCAAGGAGCACCAACCCCTAATACAGAACAAACTGAAAATAAGAATTCAGAGGGTTTCTCTGTTTCAATACAAAACATTTCTTCTCTCTCATGTGTCTTTCAAATGTCCATTCTATTCAAAATCAATCCTGCATCCGGATACACTCAACAACACTGCATATCAATCCTGTATTCTAATCCATTCAACAACACTTCCTCATTTTGTATGTTTCATCTCTGTCTTTTTTCATCAACACACACACTATCAATGTACTTGTTAAAACCATTATATACAAATTCTGAATATCTTTTCATATTCCTTTCCTCTGCAAAAATTCATTGACCTTTCATATTCATTTCAATCTGAATATTTTGTCTTCAATAAAAAATCAGTGCCCTGTAAGAGAAAATAAAATCTCTTTTACTTGAATCCTCTTCATATTTTCTTCAATGTCTTTTCATTTTCTTTTTCTCTGCAAACATCTCAAAAATAATATCTGCATAATAAAAAATCATTTGCAAGAAGAAAATCTAATTTACAATGTCTTATATTTCTCTTTCAAAAATTGATCCTCTTCTCAAGAAAAAAACATTTTGTATCTCTTTATATTCTCTATAAAGAAAACACATTTCCAAAAACTTGATCTGTTCTTTCAATGCCCTGTAAATAAAATATCTGACCAACTTCATCTTCCATGTGTAAAACCATTCATATTCCCTGCAAGAAACAATAAAAATAATCTTTTTCAAAGGCATTTTCTTTCCTCTATTTTTCATATTTCTGTAGGAACTTCAAACCTTTCATCTTTTCCTTCAAATTCTTCATTTTGTTTTCAACAAGACTCTTCAAAAATCAATTTGCCTTTGTATAAAAAATTCTATTCAATCTGCCCTTATAGAGAATAAAATCTCTTTCAAAGACATAATTTTCATTTGAAAAAATAAAAGCATATTTATGCCAAAACAAAATCAAATACAGCTTTCTCTTCATTATCATTTTCTTCTTGCCCATTCATAATTTCATCTGCAATAAGAAAATATTTTTCAATCTGCAAATAAGGTTTTCAAAAAAAAAACTTATCTAATCTGCCTTTACATCCTTGGAGACACTCACTCATTTTATGAGGAGAAAAACTTATTATCAAAAGAATAAAATCACTCATCTTTACAAATAATTTTCCTCAAATTTAGAAATAAATATTCCTTCTTGATTTTCTCCCTCTCACGAGTTAAGAGGATAAAAATAGAGAAAAATTTGCTAAAAAGATTTCCAAACAAAAAAACTCTCCAAGTGTCTTTTTGAAAAGCTTAAATATAGCCTTTTTTTTTAAAAAAAAAGAACTCCATATACTAAGGCTTTATTTGAAGTCACATTAGAAATGAGACATAAACTTAATAAAGTTTCTAATAAAAAACAAGGAGATCGGGCTGCCTTTTTAAAAGAGGCTCGAAGCATATAAGGAGGTCGAATCTCATGTCATATATATGACATTTTAACCATTTTTTTTATCGGCCTATTTTATTATTTCTATAAAATATGTTTATAGAGTATACTTTTTGATAAAAGCAATTTGATGCTTTTCTTAAATAATTTGCTCCCCCTTTTAAATATACATTAAATTTCAAAGACATTTGATGGAAAACTCCTCCTTGAAAATCAATCTCTCCTTATAATATTAAATATGGGTCTTCAAATAAATATTCATGCTTCCCTAAAGTCATTCGATGCCATTTTTTAATGAGAAACATGTTCCCCCATAAAGTGCCAGATGCTAATGAAATGAGCTCCCCTTCGAATTCAAGCTCCCTATAATTAAATACAAATTGTGAATAGAGATTTCATCACATTGACCAAAGCATACTGAACAAGCTATGATACTGAACAAGCTATGATATGACAACTCCTGTCAACAACTTCACACAACCCTTGATGAAGCATGAACACACATATGAAGCATCAACCTCTTGCACTTACCTCCCGCAAGACCTTTTTGACATCAATGACAATCTGACACCATCAATAATAAGCGTGATATAATGATATTTATGTAAATATTAATTAATATTGTAAATTGGGTAATAATGAGGAATATTTTAATTAAGAATTAAAGTAATAGCTTTAATAATTAAATCCTTTTGACATTTGTCATAAGTGAATGGTATTATTTTATTGCTGAAATTGTATTTGGTTTTACGGGCAAGATTTTATTAGTTAATAAGTTAGTTATAATATTATTTATTAGTCATTATTTAGCAATGTGAAATTAGGAATATTATTTAAGTAAATTTTTAATAAAGATTAAATTAATTATTTTAATGATGTTTTTTATAGAATATGAGTCATAAGTATTTAATATGGTTAAAATAGTATATGGTAATTAGTAAAATAATATTAGTTAGCAAATTAATTCTTGTGAGTTGTCAAATAAGATTTCAGATTTGGGGAATCTCTCTAAAAAGTAAAAATTTAATTGCTTGGAGAATCTCTCTCGAAAGTAAAATTTAATTATTTTTCTTTTTTAGGGAGTTAGTGGGATTGGATTTCTGGTAGTGGAAAAATTAATGGAGTTTGCCAATTTTTGGTTTATGGGAAGTTATTTGTGGAGAGAGGAATTCTGAGAGGGGGGAGACAGAAATTTGAGAAAAATCATCACAAGAAGCTGAGGAAGTGGGAAGCTAAAAATTTTTTGGAGCCTGGGATTGAAATTTCGGGTATGCTTACTTGTTCTTTTGAGCTATTTTGATAGATTAGTTTGCATCTCTGCTGAATTTCTTGTGTGTGTTTTTTTGAACTTGTTTCTTTATTCCTATTTTCATGTCGCCTGAAGATCCTGTAGTTTTGAACTTGATAACTTGGCCTTGTTGCCTGAGTGCTTTGAGAAAATCTAAGTCGGTCCTCTTCTTCTGTCTTGTTGAAACCCCATCTGATCCATATGTAAAATCTGTAAAGTTTATCAAACAAATTAATCATTTGAAATGGTTCTAATTAAAATCTTTCACCAGACTCCATTGCCAGAGAATAAGATTTTAAAGCCAGGAAATGATATGAAATTTCTATGGCATTCTATCAATATTTTACCTCTGTTATACACCCTCATATCCTCTACTTTGTCAGACTATGTTAATGTGTTATTGGGTGATTTTGTTTGATTGTAACCTGCAGCCCACAAACCACCTCTGCTGCCGCCATACGGCCTCACCTCAACCTTTCTTGAATTCCAATTTGCCTTTAATCTTTGCCTTGATTTAATATTTAAAAAAAAAACTTAACTCTACTCCTTCTCTTGGCCCTTGTACAACATTTTGCTGGAATTTGCCAGTCCATACAAAAAAAAGGGATATTAAATTTGTATCTTGCCTGGGGATCATTCTTCTTGGAGTTTTCTTTTCTTCTCTTCTTGAACTTCTGCAATTTTTCTCCTCCTCTTCCAAACAAATTGAAAATCATTGGTTTCTCTGTCAAACTCTTGAATCTCTGAAAATGGTTTCACTCACTACTTTGAAATCTGTATTGCCATTTTTCTTTCATGGCTTTCTTCTGGTAAACCAATCTCTTTTTTTTGCTAAAAACAAACCTCCTTCAGCACAAAATTAAAATTATAAAAAAAATGATAAAATAATAAAAGATATTAAAACTGGTTCTTGCATGTATCCAACACTTCTTGAGGTCAGATTTTTTCCTGAATCTTCAAATTACTACTCTTCTGCCAAACATTTTTGTGGGCCTTTTGTCCCTCTGTAAATTTCTTTCTCTCTCTTGCATTGGAATCTCTACAAATCTATATTGGATTCATCCTATATCTCTGAAATATATTATGGATTCATCCTTTGCCTCTGAAATCTGTATTGCCATGGCTTTCTTCTCGAAGACCATTCTCCATTTGTTTGTTCAAACCTCAGAAGTCTTCCTTCAATTTCACCTCTCTGGATTAAAGAATCCTAAATAAAATTATATTATTAATGTTCTTTCCTCATAATGAAGTTAAAGCAAGAGTCCATTTAAATAGAAGGATAGGCAAAGTAAATTTATTTAGAATGTTTCTAATAAAAAAACTCTAGGAGGTTTAGTTAACTTGCATAAATGATTATCTTTTTGAGTTAGTTAAAATTGTTGAATAGAATTTAATTTTCTCTATAGGAATTAAAAATGAGGAGATAATATATATATATATATATATATATATATATATATATATATATATTTGATAGGATAAATTTGTAATATTTTATTCTTTAGAATAAATGCCCTTATGAAAAATGGAATTGAATTAATAAATGAAGAATATTTAATAAATGAGTTTTCTTTAGAATGTATGCAATTGTAAGCTAAGAATTAGGAAAACTTCTATTTTGAAACTCCTTGAGCAACTCATAAATCTTGCCTTGTGCTTTTTGTAGTTTTGATTTACTAAAATTGTTAATTTAACTTTTTTTTTAATTAAACTCATTAAAAGGCAATAGTGATAAGATAATATTAGTTTATCTAAAAATATTAGGATAGAGTTGTATTATTTTAAAATTAATTTTATTTAAATAAAGTTGCTTTAATAGATGCAAGTTTGTTAAATAAATAAATTAGCTTTTCTTTTAATGTAAAGTAGATTTTATGGTGATGCTAGTGTTGGCAAGAGACACGTTGTGGCTTCATGAGTGTTGTCATTGATGGCAACAAAGTTCATCCACTCATCTGCAGGACATGGTGTGCTTATACAGGAAGTAAGATTGAAGAGTGTTGTGGTTCGGTAAGCAAGAACAGAGCATGTGGCAAGGTCCAACAGTCAGGTCCAGATCTCTCAGAGGAAGTATCTATGTTAAGTGCGGACTTGGGGAAGTCAAGAGGCGTACCTTCACTGATAGATTCCAAGGATTGAGCCTCTGGTGATGAAAGAGTGAATAGATATAAGCACCTAAGTATTGGGTTCCTGTTTGGTAGAGTAGACTAAGGAAGAACTGACCGATAGAGCATTAGACCTTAATCCGGATGAGTTATTGATGGTGATCAAGTCTCTTGAGGTATCATTCATGATTGGCCGACATGGTTGATGACTTCTATGAGCTTCTCTTTGATATGCATCACTTGATAAGCAAGGATTCAGTTGACAGACCAAGAGTTTGGGAAAATAGTAAGTATTTTGGATGCTTACTAGAAAGTGGATGACATCCTTGGTGCAGATATATATGCCAGATTGATTTCGGTATGAAGGTGTGTGTTGTGTATTGTGTTGTGCGAAAAAAAGTAGAAGAGTAGTGTGAAAGCAGTAAGGCAGGTCTGGTATGTGACAGGACGACAGCACCAAAGAAGAGGAAGAATGAAGTGCAGTAGATCAGTACATTGAGCTCAACCGGAATTGAACCCAAGCACATGTGGATGCTTCCCATGAGTTAAGTATCTTGTTACTCTCCTTATAACTTGTAGACAGTGAGTCTCTTGTAGGCAGTGAGCCTCTTGTGAGCAGTGTGCTCGGGCAGTGAGCCCTAATTGGCAAGTGCCATTTTGTATTTCTATTCTTCTAACAGAGAATACATTCTTGGGTTAATCACCCCATGGTTTTTCCCTTAACAAGGTTTTCCACATCAAAATCATTGTGTCATGTGTATTGATATTATTTCTATTTTCATGGGTATGTTTGCTTATATGATTTAATGCTGCACAAATTGATCAGAAAGTTAAAGTAATTAAGATAACTAATTCACCCCCCTCTTAGTTATCAACAACTAGTTATTAAACAAATGATAAATAATATTATAATTCTAGAATTAAATATATTGAGTTAAGTATTAGTTATATTCTTTTCATCTTATTTAAATATAAATTTGTTTAGTTATGATTTAGTAATATACTATCTTGTGGTACATTGATTTTAATTAATAAATAATAAATTAGAGATTTATTGTGAATTGAGTTATTATGGTATTGATTAAACAAATAATAGATGAAATTAAAATTCTAGAATAGAATAGTATATGTTATTATTATTAGAATTTTATTTAAAAAAGAGTTAAAATTTTATTGTGTATTGTTTTAAAAATCATTTTTGTCATAGATGTACTTGCAGTTTGAGTTGAGATTGGGATTCTTTTTAAAAGTGTATAGATGTGAATTGTAGTAGTAAGTTATTAAATAAATCATAGAGGGAATCATAGATCTTGAGATTTGATTAGAATATTGTTGTATGCACCTAAAATTGGCTCGGGTCGAATTAAGTAAATATTTTAATATTTATCTTAATTCCTATTTTCTTCTGTCAATTAAATAAATATTATAAATTTATTTAATTGGCTCATTATCCCATAATTAAATAAAGTCATTTTATTTAATTAAATTCCTTAAATTCTTCTTATGTCTCACATCAATTAAATTCCCTAAATTCTTCTAATGTCTAAAGTCTAAAATCCACCTCATCAATCCACCTCATCTCCTCCACCTCACCATGTTGCACATATAATTAAATATTCTTAATATTTAATTAGCTAATATCCTCCATTTTTCAAAATATATCTTTAAATCAATTATCCTCCACCAAATTGAATATTTAATTTAATGTTCCCCACTAGCCTTCACAAATTGAATATTTAATTCAATGTTCCCCACTAGCCTTCACCAATTGAATATTTAATTCAATTGTTCCCCACTAGCCTTCACCAATTGAATATTTAATTCAATTGTTCCCCACTAGCCTTTGCCAATTGAATATTTAATTCAATTGTCATAATCTATTATTTTCAAATAAAGAATTTTTAATTCATCCATTATGAATTAAAGATTCACAAAAAATGAGAGCCATTGATCTCATCTTTTGATCCTCACCCTCCATTGCATTTTTAGATCTATAAATAGAACCCTCTTCTAAGCCATTAGGGAGGCACTTCATTTGGCAAAATAACTATACCCAAATTTCTCTTCTTCTCTTATTCATTCTATTTCAAGTGTCCTCCATTATCATGTGTTTGAAGCTCACATTCAACACAAATAGGTATTACAGCCATTCTTCCTTTGTTATCTTCAACAAGCAAGCAAGCAAGGAAAGCTTCTAAGGGCTTCACAATCAAGATCAAAGAAAGATAGGCAAACAATGGAAAATGATAGGTAAAAGAGATTGTAAGTATATTCACTTGTGTTTTTGTTATTCTTCTTTGCTTTCAACTTCCATTGGTGTTTGGGTTTTATATGTTTTCATTAGTTTGATTTAACCACACATTTCTCCCCCTCACATTTTGGCACCCACCGTGGGGCTCTTGCCCCTTTACTAATAAAAAAAATGAGTGTTTTTTAGTTGCAGGTCCTTGTAGGTGAAGAACAGGTCTCTGACAGCCTTCTTGCGCATACGACCTCCATAGTTGCGCATTTGACCTCCACAGTTGCGCATATGACAATATTGCGCATACGACCTCCACAGTTGCGCATTTGACCTCCGCAGTTGCGCATATGACAATATTGCGCATTTGACCTCCTCAGTTGCGCATCCAAACTCCTAAGTTGCGCATCCAATCGTTACTATGGCACCTGAGTCCAGTTTGCGCATATACTCTGTGTAATTGCGCATCCGTCAGAGTTGCGCATTTACCCTGTATCGTTGCGCATCTGTTCTGGCAAACTACGCATATGCTGTTATTGCACCTATACCTCTGATTCTTGCACATTTGCTGTCTGTCTTTGCGCATTTGTTTAAAAGTTGCATACACTCCCTGTTTTTGCGCATTTAGGTTGCAGTGTTGCGCATATGTATTTTGCTTTTATTGTACGGTTTTTGTGGATTTTGTATATTGAGCTAACATCTGTTTTGCAGGGGTAGTGGCTGGATTAGGTCATTTAGATGATTTGTCTAGTCCATGTAGACTAACTAGGGGTGAAAGTAACAAGTGCATCTCATACAAATACTTCACATAGTTTTCTAAACTAGGAAGGAAGTAATTGAACCCAATGGTTATCTATGCATTGTTGAATCTATTTTCCTAAAAGTAGGCCACTGCTATCTTTACAAATGGGAATGAACAATGCTATGATCTAAACACTTCCAAGTTAACAATCGTGTGAGTGCACAAGTAGCTTAACTCATATAGTTTTTCTACTTTTAACTAGGTTGGATTAACAAGTGTTTTCTGTGATTGCGAATGACAATAGGCTTATGCTCTCCCCTTAACTGGGTGATCAAAGTGCCAGACTTGTCATTCTATTTGTCAAACCTTTAGGGGGGCCTGCCCTTGGATGTACGCTTGTCCAAGTGGGAACGACCCTGAGTGGTAACAGACTAAAGCCAAGCCCTACCAAGCCACTTAAAATAAATTGTGCTTGGGGTGAAAACCTCAAGCAATGAGTGCTGATGTGTTACACCGACGACCAACCTCCCCATAAACCCTCATAGGCGCAACCCTATGAGGCTGGGAGACTCCATAATGGAGAGTAGTGCCGCTGCATGTGTAACCACTCGAACGGTTGCCCTAACTAAGAACCAATTGTGTAGCAAGCCAAAAACCCCTATTTGTTGATGCAAAGGGTGGAGCCTTTGAAGTAGCCTCGATTCAAGTGACTCTTAGTAGAGGTAGTAGGGACAATCCTAAGGTTCGGTGTGGGTACGAGCCTAAGGAAACCTAGATCTGGTATACGTGAGAAGTGAGTGCCGTGGAGGGGAGCCGGTGCTACCAAATCCTGGAGCTACACGCTTTGAGTGGCATAGCTAGAGGATTCAATGAATATTGTCCCATCTAGCCTAGGTTGTATTTATCTTTGAGTCAAAATAGTCCAAAAACACAAAAAAATATATATAAAAGATAAAAATCATGGAAGACTTCTATGTGTTTGCTGTGCTTTTGCCATAATTGAATATCAACCTCACAAGAAACATCAAGTTTTTCAAAACCAAAAACACTAAAAATCTTGAAAATGATCCAAAATTTCTAAAATCTAGAGAAAACAAGCAAAATAGCTAGAATTGCGCATCTGTACTGACTTTTTGCGCATTTGAATTGACCTTTTACGCATCTGCTAATATTGCACATCTGAACCTAGTTTGGTGCATTTGAAAATTCACCAGTATTGCGCATGTGCATCAACCTGTTGCGCATATACCTTCTGTTGTTGCGCATTTAAACCTGAAAGCAAAAAACTATACCTTCCAAAGAGCAAAATTTGTCAATATTTTTCAAAAAATCAGTTCAAACTGGCTCTAGTTTTAAAAATCTGGTTAAAGACCTTGCAAAATCAACCATTTCTCCTTCTTATCCGCACCATAGCTGCTTGTTCTTCCAAAATCTAGCCAAATCTTTTTCCAAAGTTTCCAACAGGGCTATAGTCAAATTTTTCTTGATCAAAATCAAATCTCAAACAAGACCTAGTGAGCCTCCAAGTATCAAGGATTACTTATCCTTCTCTATCGAAACTCCACTAGTGGATTGTGCAAAGGCTAGTCAATGTCAAGTAAACAAATTCCTAACATCCTAGCTTTTGACTATTGCTTTTGTATACCCACCTTGTTTGACACCATCTAGATCTAAGAGGAACCTTGCTAAAACCTTGTTTCATCCTAGCACCTTGCTTAAAATCTTCCAATCTCACCTCATCCCATCTTTTTACTACCTTGCATGGTCTTGACAAGATTACAAAAACAAAAACAGTTAGAAATGGCAGAGAAAAGTATTTTTGACAGTCACGAAAGCGACGAAGAACTCTCTATGGAAGAGATCCTTAAAATGCAACATGACACAAAATTTCAACGCCTATTAGATGGAGTACTTGCACAAGACCCTACAAAATTCCTCTTACACCTAGCAAGCCTAAGAGTAAAACTTCCCAAAGATTATGATGTAGAGGCTCTAAGGGAAATTGATGAAGAGAGAATCCCTGAAGGGAGTAGACAGGGTGAAGTACCCACGAATAAGAGCAAAGCAACAATTGACTCTTTGGATGCCTTAAGCCTGATGAACCAAAAAGTCAAAACTCTCCAACAACGATTGTTAGACATGGAAATGGGAACATCGACTAAAAATTACACCCTAGAGGATATTTCACCATATCCTTTTGATAGGTCCTTAATCATGATTCCCTTCCCCTCAAGATTTGAAATGCCTAAATTTGATAAATATCGAGGGAAGGGCGATCGAAGAGATCATATCAGGGAGTTTAATGCTGCATGCCTAGAGGTCGCACATAACGACACTTACCTTATGTGACTATTTCCATGGAGTTTGGGAGGACAAGCCATGGATTGGTTCTCTAGACTGCCACCTGGTATCAAAACATTCAATGAACTTGTCAACAAATTTGTCACCCACTTCTCATACAATATTGAGCACGACATCTCAATATTTGACCTCTGTAACACCAAATAGAAAGGGGGAGAATCTTTCGCCGCCTTCTTACAGAGATGGAGACAACTAGCAAGCAAGTGCCCTCACCAAATGCTGGAGAGACAAATGCTAGAAATGTTTGTTCACAACCTACAAATGGACCTAAGCTACCAAGTTCAAATCCAATGTCCTACTTCGTTTAGCAAGGTCATTGAGGTGGGCCTCATCATAGAGAAAGCCCTACTCACAAAAGGTCAGATCAAACACTATAAGGACACGCCTAACACCTATGCCAATAATGATAAACCTAGGTTTTGGACAAAGAACAAAAACATTGTGAATGATGGGGTAGTAGATGCCAAAAATGCGGCACCTAAACAACCAATTTTTAACCTATCAACACCCCAAAATAACCCCACACAAAACAAACCAAAAAATACTCAATCTAGGTTCACCAACTTTCAGCCTAAAAGAGCGTTCATGCCTTTGGATGAATCACTAGAAACGGCTCTACGGAAGGTGATCGCCAACAATCTCATAACACTTCCCTCAGTGCAGGAGTACAAGCCAAAGGTCAAACCCCACTGGTGGAATGATAATGATTTTTGCGAATACCACTGAAATGGGGGGCACAAGACAAATGATTGTATCACACTCAAGCATATAATCCAAGACTTAATAGAGCAAAACAAAATATTTGTCAACGGACAATCTCACGGACATACCTCCAACATCGATCATCAGGCATTCAAGGATCCTCTTCCTAACTATGAGCAGGGAGGACCTTCCAACAAAAATAACCATGGCTCTAACAACGCAAATTACATGAATATCGGATACGACTACGTTGTTAACCATATCTATGAAAGTGACTCACACATTAATGTGATCACTATCAACAAGGATCCAGACTGTAATGTTACTACCCGTAGTAATAGAGTCACCCTTAGAGGAGCTTCCGCTCCTCTGTCTAGTCAATACAGTATCGTGGATCAACTCCACAAAACACCTGCACACATCTCCATGTTAGAACTTTTGCGTCTGTCTCCTTCTCATAGGTCCATACTTGACAAAGCCTTAGTAGAAGCCTCCATTCCCACGAACCTAGCTGAAGAGCAATTCCAAACTATGGTCGATCACATCACCTCACTGCACTCCCTATCATTCACTGAGAAGGATGATATGTCTATCACTCAACCCCATAACGCCTCCCTTCACATTGAAGCTTTCATACACAAGCACAAGATCAAAAGAGTCCTAATCGATGGAGGGGCTGGTTTGAATATCTGCACATTGAAGCTAATCCTTACATTGGGGTTTTAAGAGAAGGCTATAGATCTGAAAAGAAAAATCACCATAAAAGCCTATGATGAGGAAGAAAGAACGTCTAAAGGAATTGTTACCCTACCAATCAGAGTGGGCCCCGTAGTGAAAGATGTGGCTTGTCAAGTCCTTGACATGGAATTAGCATACAACATTCTTCTGGGACAGCCATGGATACATGCTTTGAAAGCAGTGCCTTCCACATACCATCAATGTATCAAGTTCCCACATGAAGGACAAGAGATCACCATCCAAGGTGATCCTAACCCCTATCAATATTGCAACTCCATTTAGCCCAAACCAGAAGTTGTAATCCCTAACAACCATGCTTCTGCATCCTCGTCATCTCGTGTTGACCCAGCTACACTTGCTTCTTCTTCAGGGGCACCTCAACCTACAATCCAACTCAAAGATAAAGGCTTGGGTGAGTACACGATATCTCAGTCCCTCTGCTTGGTACAACTGCCCCTATCTCCTCGATCCTATGGGAGACCTATCTTAAAAACACCCACAGCAGAGAAGCCAACCAAAGGACCATTTGTGAAATGGGGAAACCTAGAAGATGAAAGTGATGAAAAAGATGTCCTATAGTGGCTATACAAAGATGAAGCTATCTCCTCAATGCAACATGACCATCCCACTATACCAATAGAATAGTATGGGCAAGGCTACCAAATACTACAGAGAATGGGATATGAAGGACACGGTCCACTTGGATCAAGAAAGGATGGCATCACTGAACCCATCCAACCTCATACCTTAACAACCTGAGACACTACAGGGCTAGGCTACACTGGAGCACCAAGAAACAACAGAACCAACAAGAACAAAGGCAAACAACCGGGAACCTCTACTAGTAATCTGGTTGAACAAATTCAACGAATGCAACTGGGGAGTGAAACTGATTCTAATGAGTATGAATGGGATAGCCTCTCTGAGATGTCTTGTGACAAAAAGGATATTGACATTGTCCATGAGTATGACCCGACCCATGCCAACGAGAGACAAGGTCCAAGGGCTAGGCCATTAGACTCTGACCCACATAACAACAATAGTGAAAATTGCGAGGAAGGAATGTTTCTCCCCTTGACAGACCCACTAATAGAGAGTACCATCACTGACTTTGTCCACTTCTTCGATAACTCTATCCTAACCATCAACGCCATTGAACTAGATGAACCTAATGGTCTCTTACCATTAGTGCACCTTGAACTTATCGACTGGGACCTCGAAGGTACCACCCCTGAACTAGACACCTTCGAAAACGATGATGCGATCATCGATTACCTTGAGCTTAGAAATCACATACCTGCAGGAGACCACAGAGCTAGCTATGCTATAGAACTCAATGCGCAGTCCTATTTTGGGGAGAGCACCAAGCCTTTTAGTCATAAGAATGTCAAAATAAAAGAAGGGTCTAACGGTGAAAACTGCTCCGCGGCAGCGTTAGACCATCAAAATAGTAAAAATGAAGACACATCCAATGGTGAAAACCTCTCTGAGGCGCCGAAAGATGGAAGGATTGACCCTCTCCCCAATCTTACACATCAGGAGAGATCGTCGATATTGATAGAACCAGCAGAACCTACCAATGTCAACACAGAGGATAAGCCCAGGATGATCCACATGGCTAAGGCCCTCACAAGACCTGAAAAATTAGCATTTACAGATTTCTTCAAAAGAAAGCAAGTCAACTTCGCGTGGACATACACTGACATGCTAGCGGTTGATCCAAATCTCATCATGCATCACTTATCTTTAGCTCCAGGAGCTAAGCCTGTTAAACAAAAGCTCAGAAAGATGCATTCGTATGTGGCTCTCATGGTGAAGGAAGAACTGAAGAAACTGCTAGATGTCTGGTTTATCAAGCCCATAGATTATCCTGAATGGGTTTCAAATATTGTACCGGTGGCTAAACCAGATGGCAGGGTCAGAATCTGTAGTGACTTCAGGGACCTAAACAAAGCTTGTCCGAAGGATGATTTCCCCTTGCCCAACATTGACATGATTGTAGATCTCACAGCAGGTCATACCATGCTTTCACTTATGGATGGTTTCTCAGGATATAACCAGATAAAGATTGCACCAGAAGACTAGCACAAAACTGCATTTACATGTCCTTGGGGCACCTACTATTGGTGCATCATGCCATTCGGTCTGAAAAATGCTGGGGCAACATATCAGAGAGCCATGACAATGATCTTCCATGATATGATGCTTACTATAATGGAAGACTACATCGATGACATTCTAGCAAAGTCTCTCACAAGAGAAGGGCATCTAGCAGTACTAGACAAGATCTTTAACAGACTGGAACAATTCAATGTGCGACTTAATCCAAAAAAGTGTGTGTTCGGGGTTACATCAGGAAAACTACTGGGCTACATAGTATCTGCAAATGGCATTGAAGTTGATCCCGCTAAGGTGAAGGCCATAATGGAGATGCCACCTCCTAAAGTTTTGACTCAATTGAGATCCCTACAGGGCAAACTACAGTCTATTAGATGGTTCATTTCCCAGCTGGCAGATAAGTGCCACCCATTCTCTCATCTGCTACACAAAAATGTATCCTTCAAATGGAACGAGTCGTGCGAGCAGGCTTTTCAATAGCTAAAGGAATACCTAATGAAGCCACCAATATTAATGCCACCAATTCAGGGTAGGCCTCTATTACTATATATCTCAGCTACACCAACAGCTCTAGGAGCTCTCCTTGCTCAGCAGAACTATGATGGAAAAGAACAGGCTGTCTACTACATTAGTCGAACACTCGTCGGATACGAGTTGCTATACACACCAATAGAAAGAGCATGTCTAGCTATTGTATTTGCCTTGCAAAAATAGAGACATTACATGTTGTCACACTCTGTTAAACTGGTGGCAAAGATTGACCCACTGAAATACTTACTCAACAAGGTGGCCTTAATAGGTAGATTATCAAAATGGGTCATGCTTCTTAGTGAGTTCGACATAGAATATGTGGATAGAAAAGTGATAAAGGACAAGTGCTTGCAGATCAACTAGCAGAGGCACCTTTAAGGGATGACAACCCCCTGAGCTTTGAATTTCTAGATGAGTCTATCTTCCATGTCAACATAGCAAACTGGAAAATGTACTTTGATGGCTCCTACACATAGCATGGATCGGGGGTAGGTATCTTGTTGATCACACCTAATGGCGACACTATTCCAAAGTCATACAGATTAATGTTCCCTTGCACTAACAATGTAGCAGAATATGAGGCTCTGGTCATCGATATCAAGCTAGCAGTTGAGTGGAACATCAAGGAACTTCAAGTCTATGGTGACTCACAACTGGTCATCAACCAAGTAAATGACGACTACCAAACGAAGGATGATAAACTGATTCCTTATAAATGCATGGTAGATGACTTCAAGGAGTATTTCGTCAAGATATCATTTGAACAGATACCAAGGATCGAGAATAAAGCTGCAGACGCAATGGCTACAATCGCATCTCTTCTCGACATTCTAAGCAATCAAGCACGATATGAGTTCTTAGTAGAGCCAGTCTCCTATCCTGCTTATGACACTCCAGATTCCCATATCATATGTCACATCGTAGGAACTAATTCCCCTCTCTATGGTAAAATATTTTCCTATATAAAAGAGAATACACTCCCACCTGACCTCTCCCATAACCAGAAAAGAACCTTCATCCGGCAGGCATCCCGGTATGCCATTGTCGCTAACACCCTGTATCGCTGAGGTCTCGATGGTACTCTCCTTAGGTGTCTAGATAGAGAGGAATATCAAACTGCTCTAAGTGAAATACACGATGGAATATGCGGGGCTCACTCTAGTGGCCCTACCTTAGCCAAGAAACTCATACGCATGGGTTACTATTGGCCAACAATGGAACAAGACTCCTATCAGTTTGTAAAGAAATGCAAAAAGTGCCAAATCCATGGGAACCTGATACATGCGCCAGCGCAAGAGCTACAACCATTGACAACTCCGTGGCCTTTCTGTCAGTGGGGACTCGACTTAGTGGGCAAGATTCACCCCCCTTCATCCAGCGGACACAAGTTCATAATCACTGCCACTAAGTACTTCACAAAGTGGATTGAAGCTGTGCCCTTAGCCAACATCACCAACAAACAAATTGCCTCATTCATCTTAAACTATATCATTTGTCGCTATGGTATCCCTTCATCCATTATCACGGATAATGGATGACCCTTCAAAAATTAGGATGCCAGGGAACTATGTGACAAATTCCACATCCAACACTACTTTTCCACCCCGTATTACCCCCAAGGCAATGGTCAAGTGGAGGCATCAAATAAAACCATATTAAAAATCCTAAAAAAGACTGTCAATGATGCCGGCCGTGATTGGCACATTCAACTAAATCCTGCGCTATGGGCCTACCGCACAAGCATCCACACACCCACAGGTGCAACACCATACTCCCTGGTCTATGGAGCTAAAGCCATCTTGCCCATTGAAGTCGAGATCCCATCCTTGTGAGTTTCGTTAAGAGGCCTCATCTCCGATGAAGAATACAGAGTAACTAGACTGCAAGAGTTGGAACTGCTGGAAGAAAGAAGGCAATAGGCCTTTAACCACCTAAAAACATATCAGCAAAGAATGTCCAGAAGCTACAATCATAAGGTAAAGCCCCGAGTCTTCCAAGTTGGTGATCTCGTCCTCAGAGAGAACCCCAGAAATCAGCTAGATAGAGAAAAGAAAGGAAAGTTCGAACCCAACTGGTTAGGTCCTTATGTCATCATCACGGCTTATGGATCGGGGACATATCAATTAGCCAAATCTGAAGGTGAACTATTCGATGATCCTATCAACAGCATGCATCTTCACAAATTCTATACCTGAAAGCCCCGATGTAAGGGAGTCCTAAAAAAATAAAAAAAAAAAATGAAAAAGTGATAAAAAATAGAAAAAAAAATCAAAAAAATAGAAAAATGACAAAAGGATAGGTACCATGATGAAAACCTGGCAAATAGGCATCATGTGTACTTTTGGCTACGCGTGCAAATAAAAGTAAGTGGTGAAAACCTGGTAAACAGGTGCTATCTGTGACAAACCACTCCCTCCATCTATGCCAACTTTATTGACTCTTGTCTCCATCACACCAAACTAGTCCTTTGAACCTTCCTGAACTACGCTGCCTCTGCGTTGTCACGTAGGCAAGGCCATTATCCATGTGCCCCCAAGGCTCCGCTGTCCTGTCAGTCCCATATCTGGTCTTTTTATCCAAGTCCATACCACTTCTGCAGATCCACCATCACCTAGGTCTTAGGTCCATCAAGGTTCACCCCGAACTACATTGCCTCTGCGTCGTCACGTAGGCAAGGCCATTTAGCAATGAGCCCCTGAGACACTAGGTCAGTACCTTAGGGTCTGTCTCTCCACATCTGTTGTCATCTCACCCATAATAAGTCGATCCTGGTCTAAACTGGGGTAACTCCTTGACCTAGTTGCGGATTTGGGTTCTTGAATGCCATCGTTCTGACAGGAGATACCAATAAAGGATTGCGATACTTTCACTAAACACCTAGAACAAAGTTCTCAACACATAACATCAACCTGTCCAAAACAAAAACAAAGCAGAGCACCATATCAAAACACTCAAAACAATTCTATCTCAATTATGGCAAAAAGACACATCTAATGCAAGAATGTTTTGTCAACAGGTTAACTTACAGGGTCTTGAATTTTTGTCAATTATGTCTTCCTATGCTACTCAAGGATGCCAACAGCTAGAGATGCTATGATGGGGGCATAATTGTTTTCTTTGTCTGCTACTTGGGGATTAAACCTTAGTAATATGACGACTTTTGTCTAACAACATGATCAACAAAAGATCATTGAGGACTCTGAGGTCTAAACATCAAAAGGGGCAATCCTTGTCTGTTAAAATGCAAGAAGTGCTTAGGTCATCTAGATTCAAGTTTGGCTAGATGCTTGTATCAACTTGCTATATCAAAATCTAGGTAAGGGATACTCAGGACATCTAGGTCTAACTATACCTAGATGCTTGTATTCTCTTACCACATTGCAAAAAAACAAAAAATACCAAAAAGTGCCCGATGATGAAAGCAAAAAACTTGCAAAGATGACAAATCCGTATCCGCATCTGTCTCATATCCAGTAACTCCATATCATACACACAATAACGCAAACCCTGCAGTATATCCAAACGAAAGTCATTATTTCTCCATGTCTTCTTCTATTCCACTTGTCTATATCATCTCTGTGTCGATTGAGTACATCTGGACATATCAAACACATAGCACATAAGTTGCATATCACATCACATGAGATAGTCATTCGCATGATTACATGATTTGAGATCAATTTCCATACATTTTAGATCATCCATATACATTGTGCATCCATACATCATACCAAAAGAAAATCAAAAACATAGGTCACATACATATCGAACTGCATAACCATATCCATACACATTAGCATTGGCATAACTTAAAAGCATCCTAAACATCCATCTAGTATGCATAACATATATACACACATCATAAAATCAAAATGCATCCATAGCATATAAAATGTAAGAACACATACATGTAGACCATCAAATAGGTAGATCATCATATAAACATCCAACACATGTCCAAATGTACAATATATCACAAACTCTGTCCAAATCCTAGAGTCATGTCATAAGTGTATACAAAAAATAGTGATACATGTCTCAGAATAACAATACATCTATCGGCTATCTCAACCATCATCAAAAAGGTGCCACAATACACGTCAACTACAGGTGTCTGGCTCTGACTAACTCTACCATCGAGGAACACTGCTCTCGGCACTAGCCTCTCCTCTATCCACCCCTGACGGTGGTGGCCCCTCACTGAGCCCACAAACCGAGACCCACCTGCTCTCTACGCTGCCTCTAACTGGCTCCAGAAGCTCGAGGCTCTCTGACTCGCTGGCACAGCATCGTGATATAAGCCCTGGTAATACTGAGTCTGTGCCTGAGCTCTAGTAAGATCACTCTGTAACTGCGCTACCTGGGCCTGTGACTGCTGTACCTATGCCACCAAGAAGCTAGAGGTCCCATCGGTACCCATGGCCATCACGACTGCATCCCGCTCTGACCTCATAGCCCGCATACTAGCTAAGGCTGCATCTCTCTCCCAGCTCAACTCTGATATCTGAGTCGCATCTGACTCTCTGCGTGACTCCGCAGCTCTCAGATGAGCCCTCAGCTACCTAAGCTGAGTCTGTAAGGAAACTAGAACCTGCTGCTGCACATCAGGCTGTGGACCCTGCTCGGCCTGTGCCACCTGCTGCGCTGGCACCTGTCCCTGTATTGGCTGTGCCACCTGCTGAGGTGGCGGCATTTGTCTTTGTGCTATCTCTGGCTGCACTGGCACCTGGACCTATGTTTGTCCCATTACCTGCTGCCCCACGAGCCCCTCTTTGACTCTCTACCTCTGTCTCTATCTCCCATCATCTCCCTGATCTCTCCTCCTCCTTCGCCGTCCACCCCTCCCCTTGCCAGCTCCACCCCCTCTGTCTGAGTCGCCCTCATCTATATGAGGAGCTACCTCTCCAGGACCTGAGTAGTGAGGAAACGGATATGCTGCAAACCACTCCTCATAGTCTGGCATCATGCCAGCGTCCACTATGTCTCTCCTTAGGGGCTAGGCTGCATAAGGAATCTACTAAAAATTGGCCAATGCCTCCTCATAGGATGCCACAGGACCCCACCTATATCGCTCGGCGTATGTCCTGGCAAAGCGTACCTCACCCTGTGGTCTACCCTGTACATGGCCAAACTGTCTCTACACTCAGCTGACAATCTGTCACTCCAAAATGTACCGAGTTCAACCAATCAGCCACCTCGTCTGGAAACAATAAGGGAGCTCATCTGCCTTGTCCTCCCATACCTCACAGTCAAGGTATAGCCGCCAGACAACTACATCCACTCCATCAAAGGCATGACTCCAGTACTCAAGCCTCCCCAGCCTGTGCTTGGAAATCACACCTGCATAGTCGTAACTATAGGGCTCACCCCTCTGCCTACGAAATACACAGATCGGCCGTGTGATAGCAATGTGCTCCCACAACCAAAACTGTAAGAGCGACGCACCTACTGCTAAACCAGAGCCTCAGTGGTACACTGCCTGATGCATGTCTCTGTATAGGTGTGCAAGCACGCACACACCCCACGCATACCGGGTCCCGTCGGTGATCATACTCTCCAGCACCCATCCCCAGCCAATGGGGAAGCCGTGCGCTCTCCTATCGGGGCATACTACGCCACCGATTAGTCTAGCCACTATACCTGGGAAGTAGTCATAGCAGTCATGCATGTCCTGCCAAGAGATCTCCTCCCTTGCAAACTCGGTATCATCAAAAACACGCCTGCACTTCTCCAGCCTAGCGTCACACTGTGACTCGTACTCAACCAACTCTCCTTGAATAGGGAGGTGCAGAATCTGATAAACATCTTCCAGAGTAATGGCCATCTCCCCCGTCGGAAGATGGAAGGTCCCATCCTCATTGTGGAATCGCTCCACGGCTGCAGTCACCATCGCCCAGTTCATGCGAACCTCAGGCATGAAGAGCACATGATACAAACCCATAGCACCTAGAGCCTCTCGCTCCATCTTAGTTAGCATATATTGCTACAACAACGGCAATGGGAACAACTCTCGCGATGTTAGAACATTTCGAATATCCTCCTGCAACCAAGAAACACATACCGTCAGTGAAATCCAAATCCATATCAAAAACCTACTACAAGCAATCAAGCTATCCTATCATTGGCTCAACATATCAAATTAATCAAAACAACATATCATCTCTTGACTAGATTCTCAGCAATCTCAGAGATCGCTAATCAATTGACACATCGATCAAGATGCCAATTGAGTAAATTTTGTTAAGTCAACTGATTTGCCTAAAAGTGTAAATGCGCCAATCCCGGTGGCAAATGTGCCATTTCCCTATCATTGGCTCAACATATCAAAATTAATCAAAACAACATATCATCTCTTGACTAGATTCTCAGCAATCTCAGAGATCGCTAATCAATTGATGCATCGATTAGGATGCCAATTGGGTTAATTTTGTTAAATCAACTGATTTACCTAAAGTGCAAATGCACCAATCTAGGTGGCAAATGCGCCATTTCATACCAAAAGCGCAACTTCACCATAAATGCGCCACTTTCTGATGCGTATGCGCCATTCTGACACATGCGCAACCTATTATAGCAAATGCGCAACTTCCCAACATATGCGCCATTCCATAGATTGCATGTGCAACGCAAACATATGCGCCCATTCACAGCACATATGCGCAACTTCAGGACGAATGCGCCACTTACATGCTCAAATGCACAAAAAGAATGAATGCACACATTCAAGAAACAAATGCGCAAAAGAATCATATGCGCCATTTGGCAGCGTAAATGCGCAATTTTGCAACATATGCGCCATTTCGGCACGCATATGCACAAAACAAGGGTTGTTGCGCATTTGCCCTAGATGGTTTTCCTAGCCATTAATACGCATAAAAATCAACTTTCGACAAGTTTTGAAGCACTACATACTGGGGGTCCTGCCTCTGTTGGCCGATCGAACTGTTGAATCTGCTGAAACCGATGCTCCTCGCGTGGAATATCCATCTCTCTGGCTGCCATGCTCTCCTAAGCTCTCTAGAGGACAAATCAATTAGGGACAAGTATACAAATGAATCATACTTGTGGACCCAGCTCCTATATATAGTAAGTGGCACATATCTGACTGTATGACCCTATGACGGCTTCCCATGTCTATTTCTCTGAACCATAGCCCATTTTTCTCCAGCCTAACCCGTCTTCACCTTCCTCTTCGAGAGATTGTCCGTCTCATGCCTTCCACCTTCTCCTTGTCCAATCTCCCGAGGGGGCATCCTATCACCATAACCTGTACCAGGGGCAAACTGGGGCATGTATCAGCATCAGACTATTCTTATTCTTTGAAACAACGTGATAAAACACATTGCTTCAAAGAGGGGCAAAATGTATACACCTAAAATTGGCTTGGGTTGAATTAAGTAAATATTTTAATATTTATCTTAATTCCTATTTTCTTCTGTCAATTAAATAAATATTATAAATTTATTTAATTGGCTCATTATCCCATAATTAAATAAAGTCATTTTATTTAATGAAATTCCCTAAATTCTTCTTATGTCTCACATCAATTAAATTTCCTAAATTCTTCTAATGTCTACAATCCAAAATCCACCTCATCTCCTCCACCTCACCATGTTGCACATATAATTAAATATTCTTAATATTTAATTAGCTAATATCCTCCATTTTCCAAAATAAATCTTTAAATCAATTATCCTCCACCAAATTGAATATTTAATTCAATGTTCCCCACTAGCCTTCACAAATTGAAATTTAATTCAATGTTCCCCACTAGCCTTCACTAATTGAATATTTAATTCAATATTCCCCACTAGCCTTCACCAATTGAATATTTAATTCAATTGTTCCCCACTAGCCTTTGCCAATTGAATATTTAATTCAATTGTCATAATCCACTATTCTCAAATAAAGAATTTTTAATTCATCCATTATGAATTAAAGATTCACAAAAAATGAGAGCCATTGATCTCATCTTTTGATCCTCACCCTCCATTACATTTTTAGAAGATCTATAAATAGAACCCTCTTCTAAGCCATTAGGGAGGCACTTCATTTGGCAAAATAACTATACCCAAATTTCTCTTCTTCTCTTATTCATTCTATTTCAAGTGTCCTCCATTATCATGTGTTTGAAGCTCAAATTCAACACAAACAGGTACTACAGCCATTCTTCCTTTGTTATTTTCAACAAGCAAGCAAGCAAGGAAAGCTTCTGAGGGCTTCACAATCAAGATCAAAGAAAGATAGGCAAACAATAGAAAACGATAGATAAAAGAGATTGTAAGTATATTCACTTGTGTTTTTGTTATTCTTCTTTGCTTTCAACTTCCATTGGTGTTTGGGTTTTATATGTTTTCATTAGTTTGATTTAACCACACATTTCTCCCCCTCACAATTGTTATCTTAAGTAAGTTTATGATTTAACTAAAAAGAGAGATTTAAAGTCTTTTATTGAATCCATGTTAAATAGTTTGAAAAGTGTTGTAGTATTTGGGTCTTGGATATATATATTCTTTGATTGTTTATTGCTAATTTTAAATCGATGTGTATCAACGATGCAATTGGGTCATTGCATTTAATTTGGTTTTGAGTCTTGTTGTTATGTTTTGTCTAGCTTAATGTAATGGTGATCATGTTAGTTTTGTGAGAGGTCAAGGTTGTTAAGCGTCATGCTTTGGTTAGTTGTTTATTAGTATTTGTGTTAAAATCTTTTTAGCTCCAAAGGCTTGTTACCTTGAATTCAGTGTGATATTGTGGCAAGGATGTTTTGGTGATGTGTCTTTTGGTATGAGGTCTTGATGTAGATTGGAAAAGATTGTTGTTTTGAATTTGAAAATTGTTGATTAAATGTTTTATTTGATTTGGGATTTTAAAATGGACAGGGGAAAGTTTCGTGGTTGAGAGTTTGGATTTAAAATGATATATGTAATGTTTTGGTTTGCGAAAAGTTTGATGCCTTTCAATCCCTTGTCTATGAATGTTATTGGTTTATGGGTGATGGTTAAGGCTTGCTAGTTGTATGTAGGAGAGTGGCTTTCATGGTGGGGCCAGTGCCAAAGTGGCTTCCTGGATAACCCCATGGAAGTTGTAATCAAGTGATAACTTAATAATTGATCTAGGTGGGTTGGGTAGTAATTCACATAACAAGATAAGTATGATACCTCACCCAGGCCTTGAGTGCTTTCACGGGCTAAGGATGGGATGAGAAGGCCTGGTTGGCAAGGTCGACCTCCTTGTCTCCATGAGAGGATGTGTTGGCTCCACATGTGTCACCCTATGGGGCCGGTGCCTATAGAGAGGTCACCAGGAAAACCATAGATGGGGGCCGGTTTCTAGTGAGAGATAGCCTAGAAAACCTATGCTAGGACCATGCGATGACACTCTCTCTACTACAGCTTAGTTACTTCCTCTTTGTTTTGGTTGTTACCTTTGAAGAATTGACTTATCTTGAAGATTTGTCTTAATGATTTGACTTGAAGAATTGACTTGTCTTGATGATTTGACTTGTCTTGCTGATTTAACTTGACTTGATGATTTGACTTGTCTTGATGAATCAACTTGTCTTGAAGATTTGTCTTAATGATTTGACTTGTCTTGCTGATTTAACTTGACTTGAAGAATTGACTTGTCTTGAAGATTTGTCTTAATGATTTGACTTGTCTTGAAGATTTGTCTTAATGATTTGACTTGTCTTGCTGATTTAACTTAACTTGAAGAATTGACTTGTCTTGATGATCTGAGTTGTCTATGCCAAGTCTGTATCTATCTTCTTGTATCCCTTGACTTAGTGGAACCTCATTGTTATCTCCTAGCTTAGAGGGGTGGACCTTAGGGTTCCACATGGTTGGGTGGAAGAGCTTAACCCATTCATTTTTCTTGGCTGACCTGATTCGTGATCACTGTAGATGATTCTACAATTTTAGACTTGTACTTGCATCCTCAAGAGTTATATTATAATTTCAATATTGTATTATATTGTTGTATATTGTAAACTGACATGATTGGTCATGTAATCTTGTATTTGAACCTTTGTAACTGTTCATCTCTACAAATGAATGATGTAAATCCTCTTTTGTTGTATTATAATGTATATCACTTGTATTGTTATAATTTTATGTTTATCTGATGCAGTTATGTTCCCTAGAGGTGTTAGCTGTTCATTTTATTTAATGTTGATAATAGTGTAATTATATTTAATGATTAATGAATTTACTTGCTTCAAAAAAAAAATCTGTAAATTTTGCACTTGTTAGTCTAACACTCTAGGGTTGCATGACGGGGCATCACATCTTTCCTGGTAGTGAGCCACCCTTTCTCTATCTTTTTTTCTTTATGACAGTGAGCCTATTGCAGTGAGCACTTCTTTGGACAGTGAATCCTTGGGCAATGAGCCTTTCTGTAATCCGGTTTTGATATTATAATATATTGTGAGCTAACACTCACCGTGGTTTTTCCCTTTTTGGGTTTTCCACGTAAAAATCCTAGTGTCTATGTGTTATGACTTTGTTGCTGCTCCTATATTTATTTTGCTTTCATGTTATTGAATTTGGTAAATGGATTAAAGAACATGTGAAGGAATGGTTTTATAGAATACTGACTCACCCCCCCTCTCAGTATTCCTTGTGTTCAACAAAAACATCATATGCTTTATATGTATGTCTTTCCTAAATGTATAGTGTTTTGGAATGATATTGAAGAGTTAGATTTGCACTTGTAACCATTTTATACATACAACTTTCCTAGTTTGATCACAAAACCAATGTATAGCTACAATGGGACGAGCTTGCTATTTTATAGGTTTTATTAGACACATTAGAGGAAGTAGTGAACATGGTGGATTGGTTGACATGTAAGGGTAAAATGCATTACATTACTCAATAGTTTCTAATGAGGAGGAAGAAATCAAAGAACCTGAAAGATTAGAAAAGGAGCAAGAATAGAAATTGAATCTTGAAGATGATGATACCAAGGGTGGTACACTTGCTTCTCTCTCAGGAGCACCAAGGTATTATCCTTTTAGATTTTAGGGATTCTTGTATGGGTGCAAAATCATACCACTCATTGATAGTGGGGCTGCCCACAATTACATTGATGAAGGTCTAGTGATTAAAATGGGACTTAAAACATATATATATATATATATATATATATATATATATATATATATATATATATTGACTTGTGTACATGTTATACGTTTTTCAACAACCTGAAATGTAGTCGACTCCTGATATAAACTTGGATTATCCAAGTGTGCTACAATGCCCATCCTCATTGTTGTGTCAACCTGCATAGACATATTTATAAAATATTAAATAGTACATGTGCACGTTTTTAGATACACTGATATCAAAATAGAAAAATTTAAGTATATATATAGTTTTTTAAAACAATATACATACTGTAAGAGTGTCACGTGAGATGCCCAATGATGGAGGAGCGCTCAAGACACCCTGAGATGGAGGATTCAATGTGGAAGAACCCTGAACCAGTTCATAAATAAGTTCATAAATATTTAATTGTACACACATTCAAGACTGAATTTTACAAATTTACAAATCATTGAAAATGTACCCCAAATGGGTGCTCGAGATGAATAGGTGTCGATGAAAAATTAATTCGATCAATGGTGACCCCTGTTGCCATCATCTACACCAAACAATTTGATTGTTAAAATATTACAATTTAATTGATCTATATGTTGATTAAAAACATGTGGTTAAAAAATTGTTTTAAATTCAACATGTGTACATAACCTATATATACCTGTGTCGAATGATCAGTGGGATGATCCTCAGCAAATAGATAATCAACAAATGATTCAGTGCCCACATTATCAGATGATGCATGTGTAGCTGAAGTGGGTGCAGCTGCCTGATAAGGTCCATAACACAATTGATTGCAACTCGTACATGTATGAGGCATCGACACATGTGGAGTGGTACTAGGACCACTTCCATCATCAACTCCTCCATGCTCTCTAACTCGAGCTACCATCATAGAAGTCTGCTCATGTAGGCTACCTGAGAGTGCACTCAATGTGCCTAGTGTGGATACCACTGCACGATGCTGGAAGGGTGAAGGAATGGCAGCAACAGGAGGGTCAATAAGAGGTTGAACAGACACCGGTCGTTGGGGATCAACCCGTGCCCCCAACCTCTATTGTGGCATGCCACCACCAACACCCTGGAATGATCTAAAATCAAAGTAGTTGGGTTTTTTATTCATAACAAACTCTACATATAATTTTCTCAAAAAATATAAAGGAACCTCACAATTAGCATGAGGTGGATAATCAAACACCATCCACCATCTATCCCAAAAATTGGTAGACATTCCTTCATGCCTACACCACCTGATTGATATTCTTTTCTTATTTGCAGGAATAGGTTCATTTGTAATGGGATGTCTAAAATATTGTGCTAAATGAGCTTTTGTGATTTTAAGATCCAAAATAGTCTTATAGGAGAGGCCATCAGCATAAAATTGGCACCTCTCCTCTCTCCATTTCTGGAATCCATCAAAATCTGAGTCAATAGACCTCACAGAATCTAAAATATTTTGCATCAAAGATGCAAAACGTACTACGTGAGGTGGCATGAATTGTTCATTGCGAATGGAATTCAATTTTTCTTGTATCGAATCCACATTTTCATTTATTATGGCTCGCAAGCGAGCTTGGTCTGTTCCAGGTGGGGGTGGAGGTGGAGGTGGAGGTGGGCCATCTGTAGGTGGGGCATCTAGAGGTGGTGCATTTGGTGCTGGGGGTGCGGGTGCGGGTGCAGGTGGGGGTGGGGGTGCGGCCGGATCATCTTGTGCATTAAGGAAGTCCTCAACATCAAAGTGAATATCATCTAGGTTCATGATGTATATATAAAAATAGATATGAACCTGCATATATATACATATAAACATTTAAACTTCAGTACAAATTTAAAATTAAATCAAGAATATATATATATGTTTCAAGAAATTACACTTGAAATAAATTTAAATTAAACATACAGATAATGTATACATGCATGTACAAATTTCAAAATGTAAGAGAGCTATTAGGACTACCATAATGATTGATACAATGGGAAAGGTGACCCATGTCTTAATGTATAATGTGCATTTAAGTAAGGAAGTCTCTAGACAATCATCATGTATTTCTTAAATGTGAATATGCATCCCAAATTTTGGACTATTTTAAAGAAATATGGTGCATTTAGGAACTTGGTGATTGTTGGGGTAAAGAGGAATATATGATCATGCTAGAAGAGGTGGATTAGGCTCATAATTGGCCAAGGTTGCTTTGAATAAGGTTAAAACAAGGAGATACCCATGTTGATATTCACACCCTTTGGTCCACACCTACATTGGGATGGATTAAGCTTGAAATTTTGATGGGTAGCCAAGGGTAATCCTAGTGAAGTAGGAGGAGTATGTTTATTAAGAGATGATAAGGGAAAACCTCTACCTATCTTAAAGCTTATGATTTTGGTGTCAAGAACAATAATATGGTAGATTCTAGGGCCATGATATCCAGGGCCTCAAGATGACTTGGAAACTAAACAAGATATCCCTTAGTGTGGAAGGAGATTCCAAGATCAACATTGATCATATGAAAAAGCATAGATGAAGCTTGTGGTTATTGGAAGAAATCATTATTTAAATCTATCTCCTTCAAACATATCAAAAGAAAAGGTAATTATATTCTAGACTAGGCAGATAATGGAAGAAATCATTAAATTGCTCCTAGACATCTAGCATTTGTTGGGAAGAATAATTTTTTTACATTCAACTCAATCCCTAAGTTGTGCCTCCATGCTATCAAATGTTACTTGTATCTACCTTCTATACAATGATATTGAAGGGGTAGAAGGTTAGGCTAAGGATTTCTATATTGCTACTTAGATAAATTCCACATCTTCAATGTGTGGCATGAGCATATGCACAAAGCCTTGGAGGATATTTCTACGATAATGAAGATAAACCTTCATGTCTTGATGCTAAATTGGATGATTCTATCCACTATGAGAATTAAGATGAGGAGGAGGTGACATAAATCCCTCCTATCAAATTCGAACAATGTTAAAAATGTCAAGGAAGTGGTAGAGGCTTTGTAAGGCTTGTGTAATTTGTCCCACCACCCTAGGATAAAGTTTTTTAGTTTATTAGTAATTCTAACACTACTTCAACTTATTACTCTAGGGTGAGGGCCACTATAATTTTCCCTACCACTAATATATCTTAAGACACCTATTGGTTTATGTTTGATGTCATTGTAGTATATTAATTTTCCCTACCACTATTGATTGAACAAAACTATACCATATATATTAAGTACTCTAGCTCAATGATCTTAAGATTAATGAAATCAAGACTAACTATATCATCATTATGCTTAGATACACCCAACATGCTAATCAAGAACTTAATTACCTTCACAACCCTATTAGCATTGTATCACTCCTATTAGGGAGTGGACTTGAATGGGGCCAAAAGATTCTTTACCTCTTAGGATTGTGACTTTGGGTTTGGCATGGTCAACTTGGAGAGGTTGTGTGGCATATCCCTATAAGAGGATGAAGGGTGATAGGAGGTTGTAGGATGGCTAAAAGCATTCACATGATGACAATGTTCAAGTTTAAATTTCAAGATATGCATCATGGTCTACAAGGTTCTCTTGTTCAAAAGGTTCATCATATTCTAGACAAGGAACTCACAATCGTTGGTACCAAATTAAAGACCTCCTATTACAAGTCTCCATATAGCTTTAAACATAACACCTATAAACACAAAATTTATAGGGCTTGGATACAAGCCCGCCTCCTAGTTAGGAGACTTCCAAATAATTGGTGAACTCACATGCAATAAGGGAATAACACATGCATACAAAATATGTAGAAGAAAACCCTGTAGCATGATTCATGATTAATTAAAGTTAGGGTTAGGGTTTCAATTAGGATCAGGCTTAGGGTTAGAATTGAGGTTAGGGTTAGAATTAGAATTCAAGGGTTGCTAAATTAGGGTAAGTATTAGAGCTACAATTATGGTCTGGGTTACGGCTAGAGTTAGGGTTACAATTACAATTACAAGTAGCTCGTTAGGGTTAGGGTTAGGGCTAGAGTTAAGGTTACAATTACAATTACAATTACAAGTAGAGTTAGGGTTAGGGTTATGATTAGGGTTATAATAAGGGTTAGGGTTTGAATTGCATATAGAATTAGGGTTAGGATTAGGGTTAGAATTAGTGTTAGGGTTAGGGTTGGAATTGCATATAGAATTAGGGTTCAATCTAGCTAGAAATAGATAAATTAGTCAAGATGGTTCTAGCTCGATTTTGTTTCCTATTTCCTAGATTTGCAAAACTATTGTTTTCTATTTAGTTGTTAGTACCAACTCTTTCCTTTTAAGAAGTATATCAAATCTAATGTAGTAGTAGATACTTCTACATATACAAGTTTCTGTTAGGAGAAAATATCTTTTGCCAAATTTGTATAGAGTTGTCTATAGTGTGTTCCAGGGTAATCAAATGATGTAAGTCACAATTTAGAGGGTTGAGGGATAAGTTTGTGTTGAGTCTATAGGAGGTGTTTTCTTACATAGACTGAGCTCCATAATCTAGGTGTCTCCATGTCTAACTCAAATGTTTCAACTTGGTCCATATTATATCCAGATTAATGATAAAATTTTATATATATGGCTATGAGATCCATGATCATATCAATGTTTGGTAGAGAAAAGTTATCTAAGTTGGGTTAGATCCTTTTTTGATGTTTCAAAAATTAGTGCAAACATGAATTCCCTTAGTTTTCTTGTTAACTAAGACCACATTAGAGACCCATTTAGGATAAGTAATAGTCTGAATGAACCCTGGACATCCAAGAGTTTATACATTCTTCTATGACCACGAGGGCTACTTGGGGGTGCATTTTGCGTAGCTTTTATTGAATAGGTTTGGCATTGAGGTGAACCACAAGATGATGCATGACTTTAAAGATGGAGTCTCAAGGCATAACACCATAAGACCACATGAAGAAATCAACGTAATCTTTAACATGGTGACATGGTTATATATGCCTTCTTTGATGTCAGGGTCCAGTGGAGCTACTATCTTAGAGAGTTTAGGGTCTGAGCTTCTATTCACAGGTTGATGTCTATAGCATCCTCAACAAGGAGAGGGGAGTCATGTCTTGTATCTGAGTGGTATCTAATGGAAGGTGAAGTTTGTCAAATTGAGGAGCTCTTGGGAAGTGTCCATTTTTATTGTATCATTTTAATCGATCACAAGTTTCTTCTTATATCTTGTTGCTATTTTGCCTAGACTAGGGTGCCTTAGGACTAAAGGGTTCTTTCTTTCTCTCCAAAATAAGCATATGTAGGTGTTAAGTATGGTGGAAAAGTCTTTCTTATGATTACAATGGGGATGTGGTCTTGGCACTTCATAAGTTTCATGATGGCTTCATCATTTTAGAAAACATCAAATCATAAAGGGTCGTGTTGGTCCCAATCGATAAGCTCAAGGTATTATAGGTCTAAGGAGATGGTGATGATAGTGACCTATCATGAAAGAGGTTAGTGGTGGAAAGATCTTCGTAAGGATCATGAGTGGAGCCTACATCAATGTCATTAAGATTAGGGGAAGCATTACCAATGAGGTTGAGCTTGTATCACAATTAACATCATGATGTTCATTCCAGGGGCATAACCTAGCTAGTGAGGACAGCTACTTGAGTATATCAAAAGTTACATAAATGTTGGCTTCATTTCATTCTTGATTAGTTGGCTATCACAAAAACTGTTAAAATTTCTCAATTCTTGATTAGTTGGTTGTCTCTAAAGGTTTGATTATGAAGGATGTGATAAAGGTTTTATTATGGTTTGTTGTAATTTTTTTACATGATAGTTAGCTATTCAATAATGCCTTTAAAATACAATGACATACAATGTTATAAGTAAATTTTATAGAAACCAAATATATATATCATCCCAATGCTATATAATTTTTGACAGTTTGTTCAAAATCTCTCCTTTCATATGATACAATCGTTTCAAAATTTCAATTGTATTTTACAGCTAAAATGTTTAAATACAGCTATTCAACACTCAAATTGAACTCAAATTTTGACAGTTTGTTCAAAATCTCTCCTTTCATATGATACATTATTTTCAAAATTTCAATTGTATTTTACAGCTAAAATGTTTAAATACAACTATTCAACACTCAAATTGAACTCAAATTTTGACAGTTTGTTCAAAATCTCTCCTTTCATATGATACAATATTTTCAAAATTTCAATTGTATTTTACAGCTAAAATGTCTAAATACATCTATTCAATTCTCAATTTTAAACATAATTTTGACAGTTTGTTCAAATTCTATCCTTTTATATGTTATAGTCTTTCAAAATTTCAATTGTATTTTACAACTAAACTGTCAAAAATTAGCTACTGATTTCATAAACCCTAAACCCTAAATAACAATTCACAATTTAAATTTTGATTGTATTTTACACCAAAACAAACAAGGGAAGCTTAAAACGATTGATGGGTAATTTGTAGAAGTGGAAAAATCCACTTACTTGGTGGGTGGATGGTGATGAACTCGAGATCCCATTTTCGCCTGTTGACAGTCGCTGTTGAAAATGGGGTCTCTGCAAATTTTTTTAAAATTTAATACGTTTTCAAAACGAGATCTCATTTTATGAAACGGGATCCTGTTACATAAAACGCGATCCCGTTCCATAAAACGGGATCCCATATTATGGAACGGGATCCCGTTTTTGGCCTCTAGGTTCGGGATCCCGCTAAAAAATGGGATCGCATTTTTTGTTTTAGGCTCGGGATCCCGAGGCAAAACGGGATCGTGTTTGATATAAACGAGATCCCGTTTTATAGAAACGGGATCCCATTTTTGGATCCCCGATTTTGGATTTTTTTTAACTCCAAAACTTCCACCTTAAGTGGACACAACTTCTTGCATTTACCTGTAGTGTCCTCTTCATCTAAAGTAAAGTGCAAAAAAATGAAGCTGAAGTCGAAGTGACAAATCTTCGCTACTACGACAACGTTTTGACTTTGTGATTCTCAAATTAGGGCTGTTGTGGCCGTGAACTCAACTATTTTATCAGAACAAGTGAGATGATACATAGAGAGATGATTCCTAAATAATTTGGGAATGAAAAACACATTGTGTATGTATCCATTACCTAATTTTACAGTTCCCTTACCACAAACATTATAATAGATATCATCTATTAGTATTTTGAAGGTGTTGCATGGAAGGATTGACACAAACACCTCTTTGTAAGGTGACATGTGTTCAATTGCACATGAAGTAAGAATCCTTTTGTTGACTTCTGATTTTGAAGGTGCCATGGATTTATCTTTTTACCTTTATGAAGATGTGTTCCCCAATTTTGCGAATTGAATCCCTAATTGAACTTTATGTAGAGTGGCACTTTATAAGTTGAGTGCATGATTACTCTTGCTTAATTCCCCCCTTAAAGGAGCACTTTATAAAGTGAGTGCATTGTGAACACTATTACTCCCTTTGATTATTTGTTTTCCCCCCAAATTTGGCACTTTATAGAAGGAGTGCTTTAGGTCACCCAAAAAGAGCATAAACAAGCACTTTATAATTTCAGTGAAATTTTATGCTAGTTGGATCCATGATGAAAAAACATTCACTTTTGCAAAAAGAAGCACTTGATTTCGAGTTGATTTGTAAAAGTTATTGAAGCTGCAAGATTTATGCAATTACAAAAAAACCTTCTTGAGCAAAAACATTTTTCATATTTTTTGAAAATAAATTTTGCATGCAAAAATTTTGAGTGAGAAAAAATTTTTGGAGGAAATTTAAGCCCCCTTGGGCTGTGCATGACCAGGGGCTAAAACCCCTTGTGACTAGGGGCTACAAATTTCAAATGGTTCCCCCTCCCCCTCGCTAACATTAAACCCCCCCAGTTTCTTAGGTTAGCATTTTACCTCTTTTAGGGGATGAATAGTGTTGTGTTCTGCCCTAATAAACTTGACAGTTGTCACTCTTTGTTTGCTATTGCAAACAACCCCAATGGTGGCCGAACAAGGGAGACCAAGAGGGTCGTTGAGGGCGACTAAAGTGGATCAAACACACTTTAGATCAAGGCTCGTTTAGGGTGTATACAAGTGCTGTGAATGCACCTTCTTTCAGCCAGTAGAGTGCACCAAATGATGCATGGATTGTGGTGTGGGAGCTCTGTGCCAAGGCGTGAAAGTCACCAATTACCACAGGTGAAGGTACCTGATGCAATGGGACACCGAGACTGCTCCCAATCAATGACAAAGGGTCGTGGGTCAGCCTTTGTGTAGACCCCAGTGCCAAATACACACTGTGCCTCCTTTCACAAATGATGTCGAGCTTCATTTCAAAGCAAACCAGTAACATACACAGTTAAAAGACAAATGAAACAATAAACAATGCCTCACAGTATGAACCTCGACATGAATGGGGGCGAGTAGCACAACAAGCAAATGACGGCTCAAAACTAATCCAAGAAGCTTTGATACCATGTAGAAAACCAATTTCATGAAATAGACTAACAAGCACATGAATTGCAATGGAATCGACCAGTTCAAGTATTAGCCAATAAGGCGAGTATAAATAGAGTTGTTAGGTACCTGAATCTCCATGAAAAGAGGATAGGACTCCTTTACATGGAGTTGTGGTGAGTAACCTCCCACAAACATAGCGCGAGGTGTCGATGCAAGTTGACACCTCTCAAAATAGCTCCAACTACTTTGACAAGTTCAAATGAAAATGTGCCATTACGCCTTAGTAAGCTTAAATACAAATGTGTACACCTATAGATTAAAGGTATACACTAACAATATACACACACACATATGCTTAGATACACTGAATATATACAAGAATATTTGCAAGTTATCTTTCTATAAATTATATTTGGAATATGGAATACACATTGTAATAAATATAGTTTGAGGGTGTTGTCACAATAGTGTGTCCCACTTATGGGACATCTTGATTTTTGTCTAAAATCACATATTTTTTAGAAAAATTAGTTATTTAAGCCTTGAGGGGTTCCATCTAAAGAGGTTTAATTGAAGGGTTTGATAAAACCCCATTAAATCAAATCCCTTTGGAAAGAACCCCCTAGTCTTAAATCAAACCCTCGATGGAGTCTCCTCCGCACCTATCAAAATGTTGACAAAAACAAATTTTGCTTCAACTTTTGGTGGATCAAATGAAGTCATTTAGAAATTCTATTTTGTAAATATGTAGCCCTTAGTATAATCTTTCCAAAAAGTATGATTTTGAATATATGTTTCATTTGATTTTATATTTATTTTCTATTTTCTAGTGAATGTAGGTTTTTCACTGAACATCAATGTCTATTCCACACATGTGAAAAAATAAAAAATAGAGAAAAAAATTTTAAAAATTATTTGTGCACTAGGTATTGATGTCCTTGTTTCACCCAAAAATAAATTGAATTTTGATATATACACAACAAGTTATGCTTGACGATATACATCTATGTCCAAATTATAGTTACGTTGACTTCAAAAATTAATTAAAAAAATATGCAACAAGAAATTATGAAAAAGTATCCATGCACTAGATATTGATGTTAAAAATCTATATTTTAAAAATTAGAGTTTTATCCTTTCTAGAAAAAAAAAAGTTATGTTGGATGACATAAACGTTACTTTCTGAAAATGTTGTTTACTATTAGAAACTAGTTATTAAAGGAGACATTGAAATATTCATGATTTATTTAAAAACAAATTAAAAAAATATATTTAGAATCTACACACAAATCACCAAAAATCACTAGTTTGCATCATCTCCAAATTCTTAATGGTTTAGCTGCTATAGGTCTCAGAAAGTGAAGATTTAGTTAAAAATGTTGATATCAATGTCCATCTTGGCCAAAAAGTGGGACTCATTATTGTGGGATTAGCTTTGAATAAAGGCATTTGCATAGTAAACACCTACATTTCTGATTACATACATATGCAACTACTTTCTGATATGTATCAAAACAAGCATTTTCATTCTCAATGTTTGTTCAACTCACAGTCTCATACCCCTTATACGATTGTCCACATAATGAGCTTCACAATGTCATGGAATAACATTCCTTAAGATCCTACTTTCCTTTTTATGTCCACATGCATTGTGAAAAAACATTAGTTGGTCGTGGTGTGGTGCAAACATTATATGTAAATCTGACTATTGTATACTTTTTCATTTCTATGCATTAAAAAGTTATATACATATAAGGATGAGGCTATATAAAAAATATTATGTTCCTTTGTGCCATATATATATATATATATGAAACACACATATTCAGTCAATCACATAATAGAATGCTATAGACAACAACAAACAAAAAATACACATTGCTTCATTCTATATATGGATGACCTCTATGAAAACATAACTTTAACATATATGTTTTTTCAAACTCATATTGTATTGATTGACTCAACAAAATGGCATGTAATCTATCTTGCTATTCAGTACAGACAATGGAATACATGCCTCCAAAAAACTATCCATCTCGTGCCTTTCCACTTTCTTATCAATCCAATTCGTAATCCGCATTGAAATAATAAGTCCATGTCTTATATGAAAGTCTGATAATTCACTGAGACCATGGTGGAAATGAGAATCCTGATAATGGCATGGAGTTTGTTGTTGTGTTGTTGCTTGGTGTACCTTTCCCAGCCAAATGGTCCTCCATGCTTATTGTCTGGGAAGTTGTTGGATTGCCACTTCAATGCCCTTGGGTAACACTTGCAAAAGCATTGTGGTAGAATACTGAGGGCAGTATTCTAACCATGTTCTTGAATATAGCATGTTGTTCAGAAAAGGGATTTAATGGATTGCTCAAATGCCTTTGCCTCTCCAATTCTTTCTTTTCCCTTTCCAACTCTCTCTTTTTATTTTATTCCTATGAATCCTCTGTTGCTCTTTTTTTGTTCCTTCTAGAGTCTTTTGTTGAATTTTGAGTAGCTTATTTGCTTGTGGTTGAAGTTCTCTTTCCATTTTGATTGCTCCTTCAAGTCTCTAGTGGTAATTATTGTAGCATTTCTCTCTTCAATTTATTCTCTATGTTTTTGAATGATATTCATCACTCAAATTTCCACTTGTATGTCAAAAAACATATGTATGTTTCTATACAAAAGCATCAAATTTATGTAAAAAAAATTATGTATGTTTCAATCTAATGTATTTAGAATGATATTCATGAGTTAGATTTACACTTGTATGTGGAAAATATATGTATGTTTCAGTCTAAAAACATCAAATATATATGAATGATATTTTTTGACATAAGTTCATCTAATATATATAAGGTCGTCCCTATACATATAATGTATTTGGAATGATATTGCATCCAAATATATTTAAGGTCATCCCTATATAGTAATTACATCGTATTGGGCTGACAAAGTTGTTCCAACATTAGCGAGTTCCTTAAATTTCTTGTTCATCATAGTAATTACATCATATTGTAGCTCATTCATTTACATAAAAATTGTTGGCAACATGGTCAAGAGACATTGCTGATTTGTTTGAGATATGATGTTGTCATTGATGGCAACAATCAGATATGACTTGGAACAGTTCTTGAGACATATTGTGCACAACATTTTTGGTCTGGGAAGATTGACTTAGTTAAAGTAACTAAGTATTGGTAGCTTATTATGTGAGTGACAGAGATTCAATTGGCACTCCTCTGCAAATGAAGATTTTGGTGAGTAGTTATGGTATGTTACACATAGTTATTATACAATGCTATGTTCCAAGTTTCATGTCTTGACAATCTCTGGAAGCCATACTATGAATTTCCTAAGTCTGAGTAAGCAGAGTTCAGTTATAAATAGTACAGATCACCTGAGGATTTCAGTCTTCATTCCTCCAATATTGGTTGTTTCGAGTTACAGTTTGGAGGTGTTGTAAACACATATGAGAAGTATCTAATTCTAAATTTGCAAAGTCTGAAGTCTACCAGAAGATCATCTAGAAGCTTCCAAGTATCGGTATTCAACTTGACATTGTTTCACAAAATAGAGTCAATAGTTCTAAGATCCACATCTTGCCACACAAGAATATTATGACCTGTAGTTATGAAGGTATGATTGGTGATGCATATTGAATGTTTGGTATGAATTTCAGAGTCTAGTGTATTCCGCATTGGGACTTGTGATATGATAGATATGATGGTTGAGTATAAACTTAAGGATGAGGCCGACACACAGTTGGATCGATGTGAAGTAAAGGTATTTTTTTTAGATCATCATCCTAAGTGGTTCTATAATAGGTTCACACCTATATGAAGGTTCTTGAAGGATTGTATAGGTTTGCATTGTTGTTTGTGTAAAAAATGAAGTTGACAAAGTATAACTTTTGTGTACACGTTTCATATTTGGGATGCCAGCCTAGTTTTGAGTTAAATCTTATTGTAGATATATATACTTGATAGATTTTGATGTTGGAAATGGATGATGATGCGAATGTGTTGCGAAGTTGTTGTGTATACGATTTTTGTAATGCAAAAAATGCAGTAAGAGTGCAGAGGACAATAGAACAGAGTATATGTGAGCAGAGCATAGAAACAGAGCAGACATGATGAAGACCTTTGAATTTGTATTTTGAACTATCAATGGAATTGTATTCTAACATTTAGTAGATGCAATTGTAATAGTTCTTTCCTGGCAGTGAGCTACCCTTTCTTTATCTTCTTTTCTTTATCGCAGTGAGCCTATTGCAGTGAGCACTTCTTTGGACAGTGAGTCCTTGGGTAGTGAGCCCTACGGCAGTGCACCTTTCTGTAATCTAGTTTTGATATTATAATATATTGTGAGCTAACACCCACCATGTTTTTTCTCTTTTTGGGTTTTCCACGTAAAAATCCTGGTGTCTATGTGTTGTGACTTTGTTGCCGCTTCTTCTATGTTCATTTTGCTTTCATGTTATTGAATTTGGTAAATGGATTAAAGACCATGTGAAGGAATGGTTTTATAGGATACTGATTCATCCCCCACCCCCTGTCTCAGTATTCCTTGTGTTCAACAAAAGCATCATATGCTTTATATATATGTCTTTCCTAAATGTATAGTGTTTTCGAATGATATTGAAGAGTTGGATTTGCACTTGTAACCATTTTATGCATACAACTTTCCTAGTTTGATCACAAAACCAATGTATAGCTACAATGGGATGAGCTTGCTATTTTATAGGTTTTATTAGACACATTAGAGGAGGTAGTGGACCTGGTGGATTGGTTGACATGTAAGGGTAAAATGCATTACATTACTCAATAGCTTCTAATGAGGATGAAGAAATCAAAGAACCTAAAAGATTAGAAAAGGAGCAAGAATAGAAATTGAATTTTGAAGATGATGACACCAAGGGCAGTACACTTGCTTCTCTCTCAGAAGCACCAAGGTATTATCTTTTTAGATTTTAGGGATTCTTGTATGGGTGCAAAATCATACCACTCATTGATAGTGGGGCTACCCACAATTACATTGATGAAGGTCTAGTGATTAAGATGGGACTTCATGCTAAAGAGTTTGAAGGATTTGATTTCATAGTAGTTGATGGGTTTATCATTCCTTGCAAAAATAAGATCAACCAACTTAACATTCTCATAGTTGAGCATAAAATTTGTGATTATTTTTTGTTGTTGGCTTAGGTGAGATTGACATAGTTTTGGGAGTTCAATGGTCACTCTCACTTGGAGAATTTCCCAAAATTATCAAACTTTGGAGCTTAAGTTTTAGTTTGAAGGGAAGGAGGTGATATTGTAGGGACTTCCAAATATGCCACCCTATCAAGTTTCAGCAATGGGAATGGAAGTTTCAATCCGCAAATATCCTATCATAACCATGGGTAAGCAAGCTAATCCTCTTATTTAAGGTACCAATGAGAATTATGCTGTGGATTTTAGTGGTTTGCCTTTGGGACTAACATAGGACAATAAATTTCTGCACAAATATGACCATCATTTAGGATTATAGGAAGTGAAAATAGATAGTGTATACATAGATTTTTTAATTTTTATTAGAGTGGTACAGCAGAAACAAGATCAAGTAAAGTAGATTTTTGGGGACTTTGTAGAAGTCTTGCAAAAGATTTCTATACAATTGGAAAGGAAATTAGAGTCTAGGTGTATTTTGAAGGTATATTCCAACTTAGCACATCAAGCAAAAGGGCAGAAAAACCTCCAAGATTGATTTTTGATCCTAGTATTACAGGGATGTGCAATCAGGTTGGAGTGTTGAGTTTGCATTGCTTGATGACAAGCAATCTTGGGAAGGGAGGACTGTGACATGTCCCTTTTTCCTCCGAGGTATTATTTTATTTTTTCATAGATAAAATAATCGTAATAAAATATTATTTATAAGTTGGTCCTCATATTATTTTAAATATTGTAAAGGACAACTTAATTATTGTTATTTTAAGTAGATAATGGGCTGCATAAGTGGGGGAATTATAGCCATTTGTAACTCCTAGGAGTATTTTAATTATTTCTCTAAGAGTGTGAGTTACAGTTTAAATCAAGAGAGAACCTTTGAAGGAGTTACAAGATAAATACTTTTTGGATATTAAATGATGGTAGTGGAAGGGGAAAAATGAAAGAAAGAAATAAATCTATAAACGAAGGGAAAAAAGCTATAGAAGTTATCCATCTTGATATTGTCAAACTCTCACATATTTTCTAGAATATTTGTGTTAAAAAATCAATCCAGGGAGAAAACCCCTTGTGGTTACAGATCCATTGATGAAAACCCTTGAGATCTTTGGGATTCGAGAATGAAGACTCTCATGATTCTAGTTGGTGATTCCACCCAATAATTACATACAGATTCATCAGTATTTCCAGTTTGTTTTAGTTTCTTGTTCAAATTGTGAAGATTTTCATATTTTGGAATTTCAATGTTGGTTGTTCAGTTTTCAATAGTTTGGATTGCAGAGTTTTGTGAGTTGCTAAGTTCTTAGTATGGGTGTGAGTTTGTATGAAGGTTTTGATTTGGATTTATATGAAATTCTTGGGTTTGAGTTCATTGTGTATGATTATGAAAACATCAATTTTGTTAATGCTGAGCAGAGTGATTTTTGAATGTTCATCTGTATATGCTAAAGGATTTTAATATCCTTTACTGTCAATGTTTGGTTATCAATATAAATACTTCTGCAATCGATTAATTAATTGTTGGTTCAATTATTTGTAGTGATTCCTTTTTAAGCTAGATCATATCTATGTAGTTAGTATCAAATTAGATGTAGGTTGATTGGTTGATTTATGCATGGATTATGTAATCTACTGGTCACATCTTGTTAAGGGGTAATTGTTGAATGTGGAACACCCAAATTGATCAAGACTATGGTTTCAAGTTGTTTTTGGAAACAACTATTGGCATTTAAAGTTGTTCTTTTTATTGTTGGCCATGACATTTCCAAAAGGTGCGATTGAAATATTATAGTGATATTTTCATGCAAATTCCTTATTTCTATTCAAGTTGTAGGCCACATCATTTGGTAAGAAAGCTGATTGATTTAGAAGTGGATTGGGACTTTGGTGGGGATAAGTGGAGATAAAAATGGGTGTCGATGAGTTTATTTCAAAATCTACCTTTATCCATGCTGGTCATAACTTCATATTGGAGGAGTCTATCTATATTAAGTTGCAAATTTATGGTAGTCCATCAAATTAATTAAAAATCTATCCAAACTTAATCACCAATATTCATTGACTATATGCATATAGTTTCTAATAAAAATTGTGCAAGTGACCAGTGTTTAGTTTTATCAAGGAGGTTGCACTACATCAGTGTGGCATATAAAGGAGGAAAGCCACAAGGATCACATATCACTATTGTCATTTCCATTGATGTTATCATCTACGAAAAATATTTGAGCTAGCCATAGCATCAAAAGGGAATGAACTCTTGTTTTAGTCGTTGCAATTAGAGCAATCTTTGGAGGTCGAACATTGTGACATCAATCTAGTTGTACCATATAAACAGGTATTAAATATATTATTATAGTTTAGTATTTCATATTTTGATTTATATATGCAAATATTGATTGAGATTGAGCTGGGAAATTCAAGAAAAAAATTGCATATCTGAGAAATATTAAAGGGGACATTACATGTAACCATAACATAATGGTTACATAAATTAAGGCATATAAATAAAAGTGTATTCATGCATCATATTTACATGTCCATAATCATTATAGAACAAAATTGAAACACTTGAAAACAAAAAGTTCATCTTATAGTTGAAAAGGAGGTTCCAAATTATAACCAAAGCTGCAATGAGTGTATGTATTTTAATCCAAGTTGCAATAGTTGTAGAAAATAGTTGATACAAGAAAAAAAAAATTATTGACATATTTTAATGTTGATTTGTGTGGTTACATTTGATTGGTTGATATTGAATGTAGAGGTATTTGATTGGGCAATCTTGGAAGTTAAGATCAATTCATTTAAGATTGTTGAACAAGTGAATGGATTTGAATTAATGGAGGGAACTGAATTTACTTAGCTTTTAAGATTGTAGACTTAATGGATGGATTAGAAGTTATAGAAAGAAATGATTTGATATCTATTTTTAATAGTGTGTAAGGGATGGATTTGAAATCTGTTATTAATAATTTAAGAAATTGTTATTTGTTTAGGATCAATGCAAGATGAATTTAAAATGTGCAATGAATAACTATTTTTATTATTACTGTTTCTTAATGGTGAGCCTTACGACCAAATTTACATTATTGTAGGCTTCATCTGGAGTAAATGAACTAGTACTTGGGTATGGTGGAATTAGAAATTATTGCAACAGGGTTGATCTATGGAACAATATGTGTCGTTTTGATGGGATGGTTGAAATCTAATATAGTTTAGGATAGTTTATAGCTTGTTAGGTATAATGTATGTGAGTATTAATAGGAGGATGTGTAATATTCACAATTAATATGTCATGTCAACCATAGGGCAAATTAATATGTGTCAACCATAGTATTAATATGAATCTTTTTCAAATCTATATGGAAAGTGGACATATGTCATGTCAACCATAGGGCAAATCAAACTCCAATTGACCATGTCATATCATATTAGTAATTTTACAAACTAATTTATATTTGAAATATAAGTATTTAATGATAATAGCTATACTACTCTGATAAATGGATATTTGTCTCCCAAACATTGTTTGGATCCTTATAGAAGATATAAGTACACGTTATAAAGAATGTTTAAATAAATATATACCCTGTTATAAACAATTGTTGAGTGCATCGACTCAATTAATGGGACCACGTGGTCTGCCTACATAACGATTAGGCCCTCTCCTGGTTACAATAGCATAGTTGGCAAAGGCGAGTACTAATTAAGAAGAAAGCAATGCGAGGGCAGTGTTTACGAGACAATGGATGGAGTCGTGATGTCGGGTGAGACCTATGCTCCCCGATAAGCTACTGAAACTCTCTATCTCTGACGTTGTTTCTCCCACACGCGCCAAAGCACCCTCCAATTCTAACCTTTCCGTCAGAAAACATGCTTTGTCCTTTTCCAGCATAGAAATCACAAGCTCAATGCAAAATCTTCTAATGTATGGAACCTTGATTGATGGACGAGGGTGCCTCAGCAAAACCTCTGTCAATCGCATTACAAACGATCTCTTAGCTATCGCCGCCTCGTTAAATACATTATCCATGCTTGGTTTGTTGAAAAACTTGAAGATTTGATCTGCTAGTCCTATAGCGGCTTCTTGAAGCGCGCCTTGTTCCTCCATCACAAGCTTTAAAACCTGAACGATAGAAAACAGTAGGGGTGAGCATGAGCACTCTAAAAATTTATGTAATTCAAAACTTAAACATCTTAAAGTGTGCCAAAGGTGTTTTACCTGCGCTGCCGCTTCCGTGATTTCCCTGAGCTCATCACAATCTGTGTCGGCATAAGCGCACAGGTTACGCAGAATTCTTGCGGCATGAACTCCCTGAAGAGGATCGTTGAGCACACCAATCAAATCCCTTATCACATGGCCATTTCTGCTTCGATGCTGCGTTAATTTCAGTTTAATCATTGCTTGGCAGTTGCGATTACTGTGGAGTGCAAGCAGAGTGAGGGCTTCCCCTGCCTTGCTCACCAGCTGCCTCATCTCCTCATCCTCATTAGAATCAATCCTCTCCATGAAAAATACAGAGAGAAGATTACCCAAAACTCCGCCTGTGCTTCCGATGCTCTCTCTGCCTTCCTCTTCCAGAGCAAGGCTGCTGAGCGTCTCAATGGCCAGGATTTGGAGCCGCAAACGGTGGGAGCCTTCGTAGAGAAGAAATTCTCTTAGATTGCTTATGGTGAAGATGTTTTTCAATATCTCTCTTCTTAACACATTCCCTGTTTCACCTTTACTAGCCGCTAGCATTTTCAGCAGCTGCAGGGAGAGCTTCAAAGTCTTGGTCCGGGCTTTAGAGAATTTCGCAGCATGTACGTCTGTAAACCGTATGATTTTGGGAAGCAGGCCTTTGGTGCTTCCAATCTTGGCACAGTTGCCGTGGTCCGTCGCAAGGTTTTTCAGGATGCGGAGCCCCAAAAGACTAAAACCCGAGTAATCGTAGTCTTGCTGCTCATTGCGTGCGCGTGTGGATTCGTAGAGCAAGGAAGCAATGGATTCCAGAGCCCCAGGGATCTGCGCCACACGAAGCGAATTGCGATTCTTTTTAACAAGATTACAAACAATCTCGGCCACAGCCTTTCGAATCTCCTGTTCATGGCGATTCTTCCAGTTGAGCATCTCCAGGAGGCGCTCGACCACGTCCTGCATAACCCCGATGGAGCGCAACGTTTCTTCAGCGAAACGAGCGTCGTAAACCAAGGCAGACAGCACCCGGGCGCCGGGCAGCTGCCCGTGGTCCGTGCTCGACTTGAGCAAATCCACGCTGAAGCCCACCAAATCCATCTTCAGACCGTCAAAAACGCTTCCATTGACGCACTGCGAATATGCGTCGTAGAAAAACCGTTGAAGCGTGCCCACCTCTTTGTCGTCGAATCCGAATTCGTCCTTTACCTGCACCAGCAGTTTCTGCACCTTGATTTTCCACTGCCAGTAAGCCTTCTCCACCAAAAACAGAAGCGCCTCCGCGACAGCCAAGCCGTAGAACACATTCAAAGCGGGCCTCCGATTCTGCTTCTCGGTGCCTGTAACGGCGCCGTAGTTTTGCCCTGTTAATCTCCACACAGACAACGAAATACAGGTGGAGGCGGACAACAACTGCGCCCAGAAGAGCAGCCTGCTTACGCTCTGAGAAACAACAAATTGCACCAACGGAACGTCTGAGGCAGACCGGCTTCTTTTCACTGCACGACGGCCCCAATCAGACCTTTTCTTCTGCGAGTCTTGGGTGACATTGGCCGCTGAGAATTTTGCAAAAATTGAGGCGAATAAAAAGCGGCCGGCCTTGAAGATTCTGAAACTTGCCTGTTTTGCGTCCTCCTTGAAATCCGCCATGGACAACGTCGTCTCGTGCTGCCATTCGAGCTCGCGGCTGCGGCTGAAGATGCGGTAGCTTTCAATTACGAGTATAATCGTGACGAACCAGAAGTCTGCCCTTTCTAAGGTGATTGCGAAGCCTCCGAGGAGAACAACGGTGGCCCAGACAAAGGCCAGAGTTCCCAGCCCGCTTGCAGCCTTCTCCAGAAGGGCCAGCCTTAAGGCAAACACCAATATTTTCTTTTCCGGAGCTGTTTTGCTACCTGATGTTTGCGTCTGCAGGCCCGTTGGACGCACTTCCGAAGTTATATAACTACCGCTGTCTTTGGGGCTCGCGGAATCTCTTATTTCGACTGCTTCAGCTTGCGATTCCATTTGAAAATCTCGTTGGTCTGCGACTGCGGATCGAATGTCTAACCGCACGCTACTCTCTGCTTCATCATTAACGGAATTCCGCATTGAATCCCATCACGCACTCAATATTGTTTATCAATATAATTGTCCTGCTTAGCTTAATCCATCTGTTTCGAATGCGCTCTATTGCTTTTATATCTCATTGTGGAAAGAGATTTAAGAGCCCGTTCTCCACCGTTACGTCACTTCTTCGATTGCTTGCACGATATCAGAGATGTGGAGAGACGGAGGGGCAAGAAATAATCATTCAAGCCAAGTCTGTGTAGAAGGTGATTTTTTATTTGGGGGAAATGCGTGGTGGGGAGATTTGCACGGCACTCTTGTTATTCAAACTTACGCTCTCTGCCATCGTCGAGAAATTGTCCTCGTCAATAAGTCGACCATTTCTTGAAAAATTCCGGACTCGAACGAATTCGTAAATTGCTAGGTAACATCTCGACCAACTGACTTGGGCTTCAAGTTTCATTCGATTGACAATAAATCCCAGTATCATCTTGAACGTCTTATTATTTCTTCCTTTAATCATTTTTTATTTTAAAAAAGGAAATTTCGATTTATTATTTTTTATTATATTGTGTGGGTTGTAAGTTATGAATATAATTTAATTTATATAAGTTATTATTTGATTTAGGATGTTTCAGTCAGTCTCAACATGGATACGCCAAAATTTTAAATTACTTGCTAATTCACTATTGCCATAAATTTCGTGCATCTTCCACAAATCGGTGTTCAAAGTTTAGAACGAGTAAACGTTCAAGTTTTGCCCAAAGTTTAGAAACAGTAAACGTTTAAGTTTTAATACAAAATATATACTCTACCACATAAAAAAGATAATGAAGCATAAACTTTATCATATTTAAAGCACGAAGATGACCATGACAACCCCTAAAAAAATCCGACTTAACCAAAATCTAGGAGTTTTCTCTTCTTTATACGTGAGGAAGTGGATTATATCATATTGAAAAAAAAAGTTTAACCATAAAATTAGCTTTACTTATTATATTAACATTAAACATGCTTATAATTATAATGAGACTTTCAACATGCTTATAAGTATAATGAGACTTTCAACATGTTTATAAGTATAATGAGACTTTCAACAAGATTAATTTTGCATACCTTACTTTTTTTAGATTTCAATAGTGTTTGAGCATCTTCTCAACCCCTCATACTTACCTTTTTTTTTAGATTTCAATAGTGTTTGAGCAACTTCTCAACTCCTCATACTTACTTTTTTTTTAGATTTCAATACTATTTGAACAACTTCTCAACACCTCACACTTACTTTTTTTTTTTTTAATATTTCAATAGTGTTTGAGCAACTTCTCAATCCCTCACACTTGTAATACTTTCTTCTTCAAGATTTTCTCAAGCCACTATCTCAAACAATGTACATATAGACAAGGACCAACATAAAAGCTTAACATGGAAAATTACTAAAAAAACTTAATACTAATACCTACTATATCTCCAAGTGAAATTTCCCAAGGTCAGTGCCCAAGTTTGACTCCATGTTAAAACCTTAACTTTTAAACATAGACTCAATCCTTCAAACTTTGAAACACATGTCTTAACCTAGCCAATATACTTTCTTAGAACTTTCTCCTTTTCTTATGTAATCTTGTCCCTTGGCATGCCTACCCTAGTCCACATTTTGCATACCAATTCAACAACCTTTGTCTATTGAATTCTCTCGATAAAAACCAAATTTTATCACTTTCTCAAAATTGTCAAAGAGGTTTATCAAAAATTGAACTAATTACTTGAACAATCAATCATCAAATGTTCAATCACATAAATCACATATGGTAAATGAAGCTATACAATGCATCAAGACATGAGATTATGACACAAGAAGATTAACGAGTAGAAAACCCTCCTGGGGTAGAAAAACCACTCAAAATGCCTCGTTGGCTTAGCTTTGAAAAATTTCTTTACAAGGCCTCACTGGATGATATATGTCTCACTGACAAACACAAGGTCTCACTGACCTAAAAGCCTCACTGGCTATTGACCAATCAGATAGACAAGAAAATGAATTCAATTCAGGGGGTTACCCTGATTCACTGAAATACAAAAACTTCACTTATTTAATCTTGACTTGACAAGATTTCTTTCAATAACAATCTATTCATCCTGATAAAAAATCAACAACTCACCATCTCTGTAATTTGATGCAATTAACATCCGCAACATACAATCTTCTTAATTGTCATCTTTGTATTATAGTTCCTACAACTTCAATCATTAGATCACACACTACTTACACTCTGCTTCATCTTTTAAACTCTATCTTCCAATGAATTCTGGTTTTCATTCAGATTCAAACTCCTTAATATGCCTTCATATCTACTCCATGTTTTATCAATTCCACATTTGCATGTAGGTATCTCTCTGCTCATTACAATGAGTCTTGTTTGCAAACTCCATGCAAAGACTACAAAATATCATTCATGTTTGACTGCAAAAATCTTATAATCCATCACTATTTTCTTCTATATTCATATAGACTCATAGGTATATGTCTATGCTTTCAATCTGTTAAGGTCTGCTTCAAATTTCTTTCATACAGACTGAGATACAAATTTTTCTGGCCCTCTCTATCATTGATAACAATCACTGTCAAAAGCATTACCCTTTGCTCTTCAATTTGATCCTTTCTTTTTCAATCTTTTCCTGCACCAACTCTTTACCCTTGACTAAACAATGTCTTCTAACCTCTTCAATATTCAACTCTTTCATATATGTAAAAGGAATCTCTAGATATCTTCATTATACTTCACAAACCCTTTTATTCTAATCATTCCTTTCAGATTATTGATGTTTTAAAAACTTTTTCAATATCTTGTCATTTTCACATACATGTAGAAATCTGAATCTATTGAAGCCAAATCATAAAAAAATCCATCATCAAAATCATCTCATAACTATTCATATATCTTTTTATGGTCCTTGTGATTCATTGGTATAACAGCTTTGAAAGGTAATTAAAAAGCCCCCTATCAAATTTCATGATGCATAGAAAACCGTTGGTATTCAAATCAAGATTAAATAATGACCTTTGATTATTAACTTCTTGCCACCTCATCTTTTGATAATAGCCTTTGATCTTTATTTGGGCACTCGAAGACATCAATAACATATACTTACTGACATCCCTTGGAGGTTGGAACCAGTTAAACAATGAGCAAATAACCCTTAAAATGTTACTTAAGTTATATGCAACCGATTAAACCGATCAATGCACAAATAGACATAAAGTGTATGACATGTAATTAAGGGCTTTTATAATGTGATTTATGATCTTCTATTTAGGGCTTTGTGAGCTCACACTTGACTTATTGTTGTTGAACAAGAATATTTCACCTTCACATAAATCTGCCAAGAATAACTATACAACTGATAACAAGGCATATGACAACACTTTTTTTTAAACATAAGTCTTCTACACAAGTATACTCTCTGCAAGCCTTACACTATACCTCTCATGACATGAAGAATTCTTTTGCATAGAGATTCAAGCTTGTATCTGAGATTAACATAACAAAGATCATGAATGAAGATCACTCTGATTATCCTAAATAACACAATGATAACATGAAGCAAGATCCCACTATCCAAAATGTTCTTTCCAAGGTGATTGTGAAGACAATTTGAGGCATAAGACAATATTTATAGCATGATAATATATGCAAAATCTGAAGCATCATACTACAAGGTGTCAACAGAGAAGCGCAATAATCTTACTTGTCCACACCTCACAACATACCTTTGAAAACCATGTAAACCATGAATGAAGATCACATCTCTGCATATCTACATAACCATGCATGATGAGTATTATCCAAACCATTAAGATAGAAACCATTAAGATACACTATGATGGAAAAACAACCTGATCTTTCAACCCTTCTCAACAATGACCTGAGGTAGACCCATGCAACCTTTGCTCTAATGATGGAAACATTTGAGACACATCAAGGTGACAAGGTGAACCAAGTCACCATTTGACAACCAACTCTGACAACCAAACACCATGTGAACCTTTGATAAGCCTGTTCCTTTGAAGCATGATTATGATATGAACAAGAACCACCATATGAATACATCATACAGACATGACTCCATCTGATCATATGAGCAACTCCATCAAGCATCCTGTCATCAAATCAACACCATGAACATTCTGAAATACCAAGACTGCCATCAGAATGAAGCAATCAACCTGTTACAACCTTGAGGCACATTACCAACAATATATCACCAACAACCTTGTCTTGAGCACATCCTGAGATCTATTGGAAAATACCATGACCATGTTTTGCATTATCATACTTGAACCATGACCATGTCCAACTAGACATCACTTTGTAACACCAACCATAAACAACACTACAAGAGCATGAGTCACCACACCTTACCTACTTTTGACATCAATGACAAACATGACCATCAATTAATTGTTGGAATCGTTTGCCGTTGCGCCAAAAGCTCGAGCTATCAACGCTCGCTACAAATGCTAGACTTAACCCATATCCACAGGAGGCTCACTGCCATGTCGCAAATCCTGAGGTCAACGTTGAATGCCTCACTGACAAGGGGACAACTCACTGACAAGGGGGCAACTCACTGCCAACAATCCCCCCTCAATGCAACCTAAGGGATTCAAACCCGTGACCCATGGCTCTGATACCAATTGTTGGAATCGTTTGCCATTGCACCAAAAGCTTGAGATATCAATGCTCGCTACAAATGTAGACTTAACCCAGATCCATGGGAGGCTCACTACCATGTCACGAATGCCAAGGTCAGCATTGAACGCCTCATTGACAAGGGGGTAGCTCACTTAAGCACATCCCTAGAATTATTCAAGTGGGTTTGACTCCTAGTGTGGGCCCACACTCAATACCTTCCAGGAGAAAATAGCTAGGGAGCAAGTGGCGAGCGCTCACCCTATCCCTTTCCTTGGAGGCCTTAACATTTTTCCCAAAGAAACCTTCTATCTCAACTTAAGGAGGTACATGGTGAGTAACTTCAGGGTTGATTACTGACCCTTGCACCACACTAAAAGATCAAACGAGAGGTCTTAACTATGTTTCAACAAGCTCTCTAAGGGCATCCCCAATATACACGAGGCATGAAAGCTCAAGTCTGTGAACACTAGTCAGTTGAAGGCATTAGATCGAAGAAAAATCTTGAACGATGCCTTCACCTTTTGTCTATAATCACTCGGGGCCCCAAGGCTATGCCAATGATGACATAACTAGATTGGGGTACAACTTTTGTTCTCCCCCTTTGATTGACCATGCTAGAACGCATGGTTGAGGTTGTCCCTTGGGGTGATGAAATCACCAAGCAGGCCTCTTAAAGGGAAATATTGATATTAGGTATTTTTTGATCCCCAAGCTCACATGAGGTGCAAGGACAGAGCATACACACGCTAATTCAACCTTAGGATCTAATCTAGAACATAAAGGAAAAGTGAGATTTATGATCTCTAAGATCATGCTAGGTGCATGGATAGAGCATACATCTACATGTTTCTACAAGCATGACAAACATAGTTAATTAACCTTCTAAGTTAATCTAATGTGCCTAGATTAGTGGAAAAACTGAGTCTTTGACATACGAATCTGCAAGCCAATACATTAGTAGTTTCAAGTTTGTTTGTTCATTGGCTCACAAATAAGAAGCTGCACCACTATTTAGTTCAAAAAGTCAAACAAATATTAGTGATAAATCTTAAAATATGAGATCTTGAAATGTACAGAACAAAAGTGACTTGAGACAACCAAAAGTGATATAATGTTGTAAAGGCGATAGAATTTCAAACAAAAGTGACACATTTTTACAAATGCGTCACAATTTTTTTAAACAAACGCATCATGATAGACTGTGAAAGAGAGAATTGATAGAAAATTGTACTTTTTAAATTATTTTTGTGATTATTTAAATTTTTATGTTATTTTATGATTTTTTAATTTATTTTTATGATAGCTTGAAAAAAGTAGGACAAATGTGGAAAAACTAAAAAATAGATGCTAAACAAAAGTGCCTCAATATAGACAAAAGCACTTCACTATAGACAAAAGTGCCTTGTTTTGTTCAAAAGTGGCTCAATTTCACTTAAATGCTACCTGATTCAGTCAAATACATGTGGATCCCACCGGGCGTGCCAGAATGAAAGACAAGAAATGATGAAGAAAGAGAAATAACACTAAGATAAATCAAACACAATTATACCTTCATCTCAATTGGTTTCTTCTCCTTGTTTGAGCGGAGTAGAATGCACCCAAGTCCTACTAGCTATGCTCATGGATGAATTGGAAATATGAGTGAATGTGGATTGCTTTAACAAATTAGCATAACCATAAATAAAAGGATGTGATTTATGTGCAAAAGGTGTGATTTTGCAAAGATAAATTAATAGACTAAGTGTGCAAAATGGATGTGTTGTTCATGGCTTGAATGAAAATGAATTTATAGATTCTTGAAAATAAGAATCAATGATGGAGGATGGATTGAGATCAATGGTTGAAATTAGTTGAGGAGAACTGATGAGGGAGTTAACAAAAATTGATTGATTAGTTAACTCATTTGCATCATTTGATTGATTAGTTAACTAAATTGATCGTATGGTTAACTCTTTTCATGGAGAATGATTAGTGGAGAAGATTGTGGAGCTATTTTCATGAAATAAGTAAAATGGAAATAGAAGAAAATGGAAGTTAATTTGATTAATTAAATGAACTATATCAATTCATTTAACATATAGAGGAAATGTTAGTTCATTGATTAAATAATTAAAACTATTTAAGTAATGGATAGAGGAATAATTAATAGATGATGTAGAATAATTAATAGATTAGGGAAGCGATGTCATTGAAGAATAATTGATGATATAGAATAATAGTCAATGATGCATAAATGCACTAGTTAGTTTTAGGTGTCTACAATAAAAAAAATAGTTCTTTGCTAAATCATCTTTACTTTGAATCTTTGATATAAATTTGAAGAGATTTGTGTATGCTCTATATTTAATCAAATATTCTATTTTAAACAATTAAAGATCAAACCATTGTATTAATGTGAAATGTATTCACAAATAAATGACACAAACATACATGCCAAAAACTTTTAAGTATGTTGCTATTATTATACTATATTTCTGTTTTATTGCCCTCTATTTTTTATTTGCTACATATTCTTTTTGTACAAAAAGTTTTCATATTTCTAGCCTACTAGACAATTTTAAGAAAGTTCAATGACTTCTTCCTCAAAACATTTATATGTACTAAATCTATTGTAGAAATAAAACCAAAATTGAATTAGTACAACTAATATAAGAAAGAGACGAATATATATTTCTAATATATTATTTTAAGATAGTTCAATAACTTCTTCCTCAAAACATTTATATGTACTAAATCTATTGTACAAATAAAACCAAAACTCAATTAGTACAATTAAAATAAGAAAAAGGCGAACATATATTTTTAATATATTATCATTATTATTATTTATACATTGTAATTTACTCCTCTAAAATGAGGAATATATAATAACACGTATTATTCCAACTTTACAATATCTTTTAATTATATAAATATAATTTAGTATGAGTAAAACTTCTAAACTTCACGAGTGATTTTGACGGCAACAAATTCTTAGGGCCAGGTGAGGAGGAGGTTCATGCTTATCAACATACCACATTATAGATCCTTTTTTCCCCAGCCGTGTCCGAAATGACAGACATTCAAAATAGTTGGATTCCTAGAAATTCTGGACGGGGGAACTTTGGAGAAGAGAAAGATTACTACAAACTTCGCCAAAGTTTATCTATACGTCTGGAAAATAACTTGAAAGACTTCTCAACCCGACACAATGAGTAGGAAGGAACAAAACAAAGAAAGATTGGCAGGAAGAAATGAATAAGAAGGAAGAAAACAATGAAAGATTGGCAGGGAGAAATAACACCAAAATAAGTAACGTTAAATCATCCATGTCACTCTCTGCTTAAGATGTAAGATGTAGATCCATTCCAATTCATAATATTTGGAATACGGAGCCGTATGGGTTTAGGAATGATATTTTTAAAGAAGCAGGTGTTGGCTTATACAGTTTGAGTTGGTCCCTTGGTGAAGAATTTGTCTTCTTTAAGGAGACGTTATAAGTTCAAATCCTATATGTCTCATATTAGAAGCACAGTTAAATGCCTCCTACATACATATTGAAAGTATGAAGTAGTTTCATACGTTATAAGCCACTACACTATATTATAGACTTTACAGTGTGTACACATAAAATCACAGGAGAAAGCAATGCGAGGGCAGTGTTTACAGGACAATGAATGGTGTTGTGATGTCGGGTGAGACCTATGCTCCCCGATAAGCTACTGAAACTCTCCATCTCCGACGTTGTGTCCCCCACACAAGCCAAATCACCCTCCAATTCTATCCTTTCTGTCAGAAAACATGCTTTGTCCTTCTCCAGCATACAAATCACAAGCTCAATACAAAATCTTCTAATATTGGGAACCTTGATTGATGGACGAGGGTGCCTCAGCAAAACCTCCGTCAATCGCATCACAAACGATCTTTTAGTTATCGCTGCCTCATTAAATACACTACCCATGCTTGATTTATTGAAAAACTTGAAGATTTGAGCGGCTAGTCCTATAGCGGCATCCTGAAGCGCGTCTTGTTTCTCCATCACAAGCTTTAAAACCTGAACGACAGAAAACAGTAGGGGTGAGCATGAGCACTCTAAAAATTTATGTAATTCAAAACTTAAACATCTTAAAGTGTGTCAAAGGTTTTTTACCTGCGCTGCTGCTTCCGAGATTTTCGTGAGCTCATCACAATCTGTGTCAGCATAAGCGCACAAGTTATGCAGAATTCTTGCCGCATGAACTCCCTGAACAGGATCGTTGAGTCCAGCAAGCAAATCTGTTAAAATAAGAAAAATCAGATTTGTTTGTTGTTTGTTGGGAATGTTTCCCAATATTTACTGTGTTATTATTTCTAGTTGGGAAAGTTTCCCAACGTGGCTGTTAGAAACTTGAGTAGTTGCTGTTTTATGTATATATTTCAGTTTTCTTCAAATAAAGTTTAGAAGACATTTTGCTGCATTTTTCTGAGTAAAAATTATAATAGTTTTATATTCTCTACCTCTAGTGATTTTAATCACAGTTTCATTATTGAGTATTATATTTTCTAGTTTATTTATTGTGTACTGACATTTGTTTTTTAGTTTAATCTTTTCTAACATATGGTATCAGAGCCAGTTCAAAATGACAACAAATGTTAACATACACAGCTGCAAATTCCTAAATTTAATGGGAAAAATTATGATTTTTGGAGTTTTCAGATGAAGATTTTGTTCATATGGGATCTTGTGCAAAATGAGTATCAGAACTAGTAGATGTAGCAACATTAGCAGCCCTCACACAAAATGAAAGGTATTTACTATGGGATAATCTAAAAAAAGATCTAAAAGCATTATTGTTCATAGTGCAGGGTCTTGATGAAACTCTCCTTCCAAGAGTTACAGCCACTTCGAAGGCCAAAGAAGCGTGGGATCTCCTTGCACAATCATTTCAAGGTATAGAAATAGTTCATCTTCAAATGCTTAGAAAAGATTTTGAAATTTTACAAATGTCAGATTCAGAAAGTTTAAGAGATTTGGTGAGGTTGTGATTAATCAAAAAATTGTTAAATTTTTTTTAAGAAGTTTGCCTGCAGTTATAGCTATTGAAGAATCAAAAGATCTAACGTCTTTATCTATAGATGAGTTTATGGGTTCATTGTGGACACATGAGCATAGAATAAATAAATCAACAAAGGAGCCACTTGATAAAGTTTTAAAGAAAAAGAAATGGCACCAGAATCATCTTCAGCACAAAGAGAAAGAGGTAGAAATTCAAGAGAAAGAGGAGGATCTTTTCAACAAAGAGGTAGAGGTCAAAGAGGCAATAGAAGTGATGAAGAAAATTGTAGTTACACTCAAGCAAGAGGTAGAGGCAGGAGCAATTTTTTAGCAAAGAGGTAGAGGTTTTCAGAGGTATGATAAATCATCTATACAATGTTATTACTGTCAAAAGTATAGACATTTTGTAGCTGAATGTAGGAAAAAGATTGTAGATGAAAGTAAACAAGCAGCCTAATATGCAAATGAAGGTGAAGATGCAGCACAAAGGAGGAAGTAAATGATGACAAATGGTATGTTGATAGCGAGTGCAATAATCATATGACAGGAGGCAAAGAGATATTTCAGAATTTGGATGAGTCCATCAAATCTGAAGTCAAGATGGGAAATAATACAATTGCACCAGTCATGGGGAAAGGGAGGATATTAATCACAACAAGACAAAGTGAGAAAAAATATATTGGTGATGTATTTTATGTACCAAGATTAAAGCACAACTTGTTAAGTGTAGGTCAACTTGTTCAAAAAGGCCACACTGTCATTATTTTTGATGGTAAAAACAAGCTAATAACCAAGGTACCCATGACTACTAATAAGATGTTTTCCCTTAGTATCAGAATTCCCTTAGTATCAGAAACAATATGCATTTAAGTTTCAGTGCTCTTGTAAAAGACACACAGTGGTTACGACATCTTAGGTTTGGTCATTTGAAATTTGGTGGACTAAATCTTTTGCATAAAAAGAACATGGTAACATTTTTACCATTTATCCAAAGACCAGATGAAGAATGTGAAGGTTGTATTATTGGAAAGCACCATAGAGAATCCTTTCTAGTAAGGGATTCTTGGAGAGATTCAGAGCCATTAGAGCTAGTTCACTCATATCTAAGGGAATTTAAAGAATTAGTTGAGAAGCAAAGTGGTTATTTTCTCAAGATATACACCTCAGCAAAATGGTGTAGCTGAGAGGAAAAATAGAACAATTTTAGATATGGTAAGGAGTATGCTTAATGTTCAGAATTTACCCAAAATTTTTTGGGCAGAAGCAGTTTGTTGTGCAGGTTATATTTTGAATAGATGTCCTATGAATGGGGCATGACACCAGAAGAAGCATGGGGAGGATACAAACCCCGGGTAGATCATTTGATAAGTAGTGATGCAAAGTTTCTTGAAGATCAGGAGTGGTGTTGGAAATCAACAACAAAATTCAGTTGTTAACACAGGAGTTAGTAGTTGTAGCATTCAACAATCTGCACTAAGAAGAAGCTCTTCTTCACCAGAAGGCAGTTTTTCTCCACCAAGTCATAGACATGTTTCATCAAGTAAGAATCTCTAAAAAGTATATCAAGAAACAACAAAGGTAAATGAAGATATTTGCGCCATTTTGCTTTTTTGGTTGATTGAAGCTGCAAATCAACAAGTTAACATTGAATGAAGCTGCAAATCAACAACAAAATTTAGTTGTTAACACAGGAGTTAGTAGTTGTAGCATTCAACAATCTGCACTAAGAAAAAGCTCTTCTTCACCAGAAGGTAGTTTTCTCCACCAACTCATAGACATGTTTCATCAAGTAGTTCTTCAGCATCCACCTCAGAATCTCTGAAAAGTATATCAAAAAACAACAAAGGTAAATGAAGATATTTGCCATTTTGCTTTTTTGGTTGATTGTGATCCTATTACATTTGAAGAAGTAATAAAAGATGATAAATGGGTTAAAGCTATGAATAAAGAAATTGCAGCCATAGAAAAGAATCAAACTTAGGAAATTGCAGATCTCCTTGAGCATAAGAAGCCAATTGGAGTAAAGTAAGTGTATAAAACAAAATATAATGAGAAAAGTAAAGTGAATAAATACAAGGCCAGGTTGGTAGTGAAGGGCTACAAATAAAAATCAGGTATTGATTATAATGCAGTTTTTGCACCTCAGCACAAAAGGGTTGGAAACTCTTTCATATGGATGTAAAATCAACATTCTTAAATGGTGTATTGGAGGAAGAAATTTAAATTGAGCAACCACCTAGTTTTGAGATTAAAGGTCAAAAAGGTAAGGTGCTAAAACTAAAGAAAGCTTTGTATGGTTTAAAGAAAACACCTAGAGTTTGGTATGAAAGGATTGAATCATATTTTTTTAAAAATAGTTTTGAAAAATATCCTTATGAGCCCACCTTATTCATAAAACAAAATTAACAAGGAGATGTTATGATAATATGTATTTATGTTGATGATTTTCTTTATACTAGGAATAATGAAAACATGCTTAGAGAATTTTCAGTGGCAATGAAGAGTGAATTTGAGATGATTGATCTTGATTTGTTGCACTATTATCTTGGTTTTGAAGTAACTCAAAATAGTGATAGGATTTTCATTTCACAAGAAAAATATGCAAATGATATTTTGAAAAGGTTGAAGATGGAAAATAGCAAACCAGCAATTACACCTATTACCATGGGTGTGAAGTTGAGTAAAAAAGATGAAAGCAAAAAGGTGGATTCTACTTTGTATAAAAGTTTGGTTGGAAGTTTAATGTACTTAACTACAACAAGACTAGATATCATGTATGCAGTAAGCTTGATAAGCAGGTTCATGGAGGATCCACATGATACTCATCTACAAGCAGGTAAAAGAATACTAAGGTATGTGAAAGGGACTGCAATTTTTTATGAAAAGAAGGGTGTTTTGATAGGATTGGGTTGGAATTCAAGATGATAGGAAAAGTAATTCTAGGTATTCTTTGAAGCTTAGGTCAGGTGTAATTTCATGGTCTTCAAAGAAACAACCCATTGTTGCATTGTCCTTAGTAGAAGTAGAATATCTGGCAACCACTTTAGCAGGTTGTCAAGAAGTTTGGTTATGAAGGATGTTTGAAGTATTGATTTAGCCCCAAATGGTAGAAATAATTATATTTTGTGATAATCAATTAGCCATTGCACTTTCTAAAAATCCAGTCTTTCATGGAAGAAGCAAGCACATAGACATCAAATTTTATTTCATCAGAGAGCTGGTTAAAAATAGTGAAATCAAACTTTCTTATTGCAAGTCCAAAGATTAGGTTGCTGACATTTTGACAAAACCTCTGAAGGAAGAAGATTTCAATGGACTAAAGAATCTTTTAGGGATGAGAAGCTGTCCCACAAATTAGATTTTAGGGAGGATGTTAAAATAAGAAAAATTAGATTTGTTTGTTGTCTGTTGGGAATGTTTCCCAACATTTTCTGCGTTATTATTTCTAGTTGGGAAAGTTTCCCAATGTGACTGTTAGAAACTTTTTAGTAGTTGCTATTTTATGTATATATTTTAGTTTTCTCCAAATAAAGTTTATAAGACATTTTGTTGCATTTTTCTGAGTAAAAATTATAATAGTTTTATATTCTCTACCTCTCTTTAATCACAGTTTCATTGTTGAGTATTATATTTTCTAGTTTATTCATTGTGTACTGACATTTGTTTTTTAGTTTAATCTTTTCTAACAAAATCCCTTATCACATGGCCATTTCTACTTTGATGCTGCCCTAATTTCAGTTTAATCATCCCTTGGCAGTTGTGATTATTGTGGAGTGCAAGCAGAGTGAGGGCTTCCCCTGCCTTGCTCACCAGCTACCTCATCTCCTCATCCTCATTAGTATTAATCTGCTCCATGAAAAATACAAAGAGAAGATTACTCAAAACTCCACTAGTGCTTCTGATGCTCTCTCTGCCTTCCTCTTCTAAAGCAAGGCTGGTGAGCATCTCAATGGCCAAGATTTGGAGACCCAAACGGTTGGAGCCTTCGTAGAGAAGAAATTCTCTTAGATTGCTTATCATGAAGACTTTTTTCAATATATCTTTTCTTAACACGTTCCCTATTTCAGCCTTACAAGCCGCCAGCATTTTCAGCAGGTATAAGGAGAGCTTCAAAGTCTTGATCTGGGCTTTGGAGAATTTCACAGCATGTACATATGTAAATAGTATGATTTTGGGAAGCAGGCCTTGGGTGCTTCCAATCTTGGCACAGTTGTCGTGGTCAGTGGTGAGGTTTATCAGGACGCGGAGCCCCAGATTTTGTACCATGCTTTACATTTTTTTGTAGATTTCAACATTCTTCTCCAAGCTTTTCCCACTTCACTATCTCAAACAATGTACATATAGACAAGGATCAACATAAAAAATATAAAAACTTACCGTGGAAAATTATTATAAAAACTTAATACGAAAATTTACTATGTATTTCCAAGTGACATTTTTCAAGGTGGGTGCCCAAGTTTGACTCTCTATCAAAACCTTAACTTTTAAATATAGACCTAGTCCTTAACTTTTAAACACATGTCTTAACCTAGACAATATATCTTCTTAGAACTTTCTTGTTTTATTATGTAATCTTGTTCTTTGGCTTGCATATCCTAGCCCCACATTTTTGCATACCAATTCAACAACCTTTGCCTATTGAATTCTCTTGATATTTATACAATTTCTTGCATTCTTTCTTCTTAGATTTCATTGGCTGATTTGGGTGGCATATTAATCTTTAGAATTTGGTCTACGACATTCCTTTGTTGGGGGAATTATAACATTCCTTGAACTCTCCAAGCCATGCAAAATCTTGGCATCATCTAATTGGCTATCTTTTTGGTGGTGTATTTATGTTGGTACCTCTACTATTTTTTATGCACACAAAATCCCTTGGCAATTCGAGGTTCATTTACTTTGAGCATATTATCCTTAGGTTTTGCCTATGTTCATGATCTCCTATAGATCTAGCCACTCCTATTTGTTGGCAAGAGACACTATGTGGCTTCATGAGTGTTGTCATTGATGGCAACAAAGTCCATTCCACACATTCGCAGCTTATGGTATGTCTATATTGGAAGTCAGATTGAAAAGTGTTTTGGTCCGGTGAGCAAGAATAGAGCATGCAACAAGGTCTAACAATCAGGTCTGAATCTCTCAAAGGAAGTATCTCAGCAAAGTGCATACTTGGGGAAGTCAAGTGGAGTACCATGACTGCTACATTCCAAAGATTGAGCCTCCGGTGATGAAAGAGTGAAAATATATGAGCACCTAAGTGTTGGGTTCCTATTTGGTAGAGTAGACTGAGGAAGAACTGACCGGCAGAGCATCAGACCTTAATCCAGATGAGGAATTGATAGTGATCAAGCTTCTTGAGGGATCATTCATGGTTGGCTGACATGATTGATGACTTCTATAAGTATCTTTTTGATACACATCACTTAGTAAGCAAGGATTCAGTTGACAGACCAGAGTTTGGGAAAATCTTGAGTATTCCGGATGCCGACTGGAAAGATGTTGAAATCCTTTGTGCAGATATATATACCCGATGGATTTCAATGTGAAGGTGTGTGTGGAAAGGTATGAAGTGCGAAGAAAAGCAGAGAGCAGTGTGGAAGTAGCAATACAGGTCCGGTATGTGACAGAACAACACTAAAGTAGAGGAAGAATGAAGTGCAGTAGATCAGTATATTGAGCCTAACCAGAACTAAACCTCAGCATATGTGGATGCTTCTCATCAGTTCAAGTACTTGGTTTCTTTCTATAAACTATTGTAGGTAGTGAGCCTCTTGTGAGCAGTGTGCTTGGGCAGTGAGCCCTAATTGGCAAGTGCCATTTTTGTTCTTTCTATTCTTTTAACAAAGAATATAATCTTGGTTTAGTCACCCTATGGTTTTTCCCTTAACCAAGTTTTCCACATAAAAATCCTTGTGTTATGTGTGTTGATTGCTTTTCTTCTCTCATGATAATGTATGGTTATATGTTTTGATGCTACACTAATTGTTAAAGAACAAAAGAAAGTTGAATATTTAAGATAACTGATTCACCCCCCTCTCAGTTATTTGCCTTATTTACAGCAATTGGTATCAAAGCTAAGTTCCTCCAAACAGAGCCTAATAGCTTGAGGAAGATCTGATAATCTCAATGGATATGTATGGTATGAGGAAACAACTTCAATCTACCCTAGATGATCTTGAGCAATCTCACTCTGAAGTCAATAACCTGAGGGAAAGACTCAAACAAGCTGATGATTTCATAAATGAACTCAAAGAAAAACTAAGTATCTCAGTGAAGAAAAGAAAGGAACTACTCCAACAATTAACAAGTCAAAGTGAAGCCAATGATACTAATGAAGATCTGAATGAGAAAAATAAGTTATGTGAGAAGCTATCAAAAGAGGTCATTATGGTAAGACATGAAATGGAATTAGGGGTTATGAAATTCACCCAAGAAATTGAAGGGAAAAGAAAAATTGAAGATAATCTAAAACAATCTCTCAAGGAGAAGTCAGAAGACTGCCACAAAATAGATAGAATAATCAGGCATCTAGAATCTGATCTTGAAGAAGCTAGAGATAATGAAGAACAACTTAAAAATCAAATAGACACTCTTAAAAGGGATCTTCAAACTGCAAATGAATACAAAGAGAAATTCAAGATAAGCTCTGCTCAACTTGAAGTTCTTCTTGAAAGCCAAAAGAGGGTAGATGACAAGCATGGCTTGGGGTATGAGAAAGGTGAAAGCTCTGGATTGGGTCAGAAGAACTTTGGATCAGGAAATCCAAGGAACAGACCTAGAAGACCTCCGGTAAGGCAACTAAATGCTCAAAGATATCCATCCTTCAATGGTTACTGCTACAATTGCAATAACTTTAGTCATAAAGCAAATTAGTGTAGAAGAAGAATGAATCAGACTAATTCATCCTTCTTCAGACAATGTTTCAACTGCAAAAGGTACGGTCACAAATCTCTTGAATATAGAAATTTAGGCAAATAAATAATTCATTCAATGGTAGATGCTTTGAATGCAATATAATGGGACATATGGCCAATCAATGCAGGTCAAGAGGATATCAGCTAAATATGCAAAGAAATGTTATTTGCTACAACTGCAATAGATCTAGTCATATTTTCAAATTCTGCAGAAGTAAGAATAAAAATAAAAGGGGTCCAGTGCATCATAATCAAAATTAAGACAAAGGAAAAGGAAAAGTAAATGCGGATGAAGTTCAAAGAGAGATGAACAAGATTTGGGTGAAGAGAAGCACATAAAATATTGGGGATGGATCCGCACCAGAATCTGGTGTTGATATTCCTTCCAAAAATTGAATAGATGAGCTTTGGCTTAGGGGGAGTCACAAAGGAAAATAAACTCCCCCAACCAGTCAATTGGTGCCTAAAATTGGCACATGGAAAGTTGTGGATAAAAGGGTTTTGAGAGAAATATCTAATTAACCCTTGTTAAAAATATGAAAGATCCGCAAGGAGTTTTGAAGAGGTTAATCAACCAAGATTGATCCGGTTTGATATTCATCTGGTAAAAGCAGGACTCTCACAGTTAGATCCAGTATGATTCTAAATTGAAATATCTTTGATCTGCGGATAAATAGGATGATTCAAGGAAGGGAGATACATTGCAAATTATCATTCTAAGTACATCTCAGTGATCCAGAAAGATCTCTCTCAGAACAAGGAGAACAAGCCAACCAGAATGACTTAAGTTGTGCATTTATTGCAAAATGGAATTAGGGTTGGCGCAAAAATAAAAGGGTTCTTTTGTTCATCATTTGCACATTTGCATTCGAGAAGAAGAAAGAAGGAGCTCTACAACAAGATTGCCTCAATCCTCTCAAGGATCAACCACAGAATTTAATTCAACCAGTGATCTTTTCGGCTCTTATTGTGAACCCTAGAAGCGTAAAAAGGTATTTCCACTCTTGAATATCTCTCTCTGAATCTTTTGAAAGATGTCTACTCCAAATGTTGTTAAGATCACTAATAGGCCATGCCCTAAGTTCAAGAAACATCCTTACAAATCCCTAGAAGTTGATCCCCTAGGTGCATTCTCTAGCATTCTGCATGGGGTTCTGCACGTAGAAGATGTTAGGGTATACATTCATGCCAACATTGAGGAATTTGGGGAATCCAAGATGATGGATATCTATCACAAAGGAACTAATAGATGAATCTTTTGAACTTAAATCCCAATACAAGGCCATCCAGGATAAGCATTTTGGACATTGCATCCATTTCCCCTGTTTTGCCGAAGATGAATGGGTTCGGTATGTTCTTAGTAGAATACATGATAACTTCATATGGTTGTTGAAGCCCTTCAAGATAACCAAGGATGTAATTAGGGCAGTAACCAGATTGCACTCATCCGGTGGGTTGCCTGCTCTCAAATCAGTCAAAAACCAAACTGTGAGTGAGGCTACTGGATCAAAATTTGACAAGAGGGCAATGACAATAGAAGACATCATAGATCCGGATATCAAATTTGCCTCTATGATAATTGGTTACAAAATCTATCACTCCAGTAGGAAAAATTTAGTATCCAGAACTGCCATATATACGGCATGTGAAATGCTAAGGAAAAATGCTAACTATGATCTTCGTGAGCTTCTCCTGAACCAACTGTTAGAGAACTTACAGAAAATAAAGAAGGATAAGAAGAATTCATTTAAGTATAGTGGCTTGATACTATATCTATTCTTTTACTATATGAATGAGCTACCCGGATCCAGTGGTTGGGTATGGAAAAATGACAGACCTGTGGCCATACAAATCAGAGACTATATGTATGGGTTTGGTGATGCCAAGGCACAAAGCACAGCACTCTGGGGTTACTTCAAAAACTTCCAAGGCATGATGCAGGCCAGAGAGAGAATCCCCCAATCTCTAGTTGAAAAATACAAGGATACAGTGTGCTTCATGGTAGACACTAATTAATGCCTAATGGAGGTAGTGGAACCCAAAATAGTCTGGATTATGCCAATGGGCTATGAGGTGGATGAGAAAATTCTAGAACTACATGTCCAACACCTACTAAGTCAGTCTAAGGACCCTGAAGCTGAAAGGTTTGGTACCTTTCAAGAATTGAGTGTGAAAATTCATGTTGAACTAAGGAAACCTGAAATAAAGAGAAAAGTCACGAAGGAAGTAGAGGAAATTGCCAAGAAATATGGCATATCAAAGGAGGTCGTTGATGCCAATAGAGAGAAGGTAGAAAGAGCAAAAAAAGAGAGACAAGAAGCAGAAAAAGAAAGTGTTCCGGTGCAAGCCCCCTCCCGGACTAGATCCTCAAAGAGCTCTGCACCTGCCACCTCTAAGAGCTCAAAAGCCTCAAAACTGAAAGCAAAGACATCCAGAAAAGGAGAGAAGAGAACAAAGACAAAGGCTATAAGGTTATACACAAGCCACAAGGATGGTGAAGAGACAGAGACAGATGAGGAGGTTAAGATAATGAAGAAGAAAAAGAAAACATATGTGGAATCATCTACCGGTTAGAACAAAGAAGAAGAAGTAGAAGAATTTGTTGAAAGGACCACTCCTTCTGTTGATGATGTCATCAAAGCAGTCACTGTAGATGGGAATCTACAGCCCATAACTAAATTTTATGATGAGTATAATGACACTGACAAAAGATTATTGGAGGAAGCCACAGTTAAGTACTTGAATATCTATAATAAAGCATTCATTGAAATCATCTCTCTAATCCCCAAGAGTTTAGAGAAAATACTTGAACTCAGAAAAGACAATGCTCAGGAAAAGGATATGGAGATCTAGGAACATATAGCTATTTAGCTCTATCCTTCCATCACTCCTAAACAAATGAACATGATCTTCAAGGATTGCAAGGATGAGTTCCAGAGCAAAGCTAGAATGAACAAGCTTATGCTCGGAGAGACTGATCAGGTGGCAAAAGAGACTGAAGACATCCTCTGGAATGCATACAAAAGATTCAATCTTCCTACTATAGAGGATATAAGTGATGAACCTTCTGCCATGGATGTCGAAGGATTAAGTGCATCTAAGGAAGATTCTACTAAGAAAATTGTAGAAGAATCAAAGGAGATAAGTGAAGAGAAGACCAAGGACTTAGATTCCTCTGTTTTGGAAGAGGAAGTCCATGAAGAAGTAAAAATCTCTCTTCTAGATCCCCCAGCAAACTCTGAAACCAAAGGAGAAGAAAGAAAAGAAGAGAAAATTACTCAAGGAGAAGAGGTAAAGGGAAGAGAAGAAGATCAAACAGATAAGATCTCGGATGATAGTTCGGAAGTGGGAAAAGAAAAGAAGACTCTATCTCCGGCAAGAGACACTGCAGAAGCAGTTAAAGACTTCCTGACCAAGGAAATGATGGAATTAGATGAATCGGAGCTGTTTCAAAGACCACTCAATTTTGACTCTCTCTCTCTCTGGTCCAGACAATGAAGGTAGCATCTTTTTCTCAAGCCAAAGAAAAAGAAAAGCTTCTAAAGTCTCACATGGAAGACTGTGAGCTAATATAGATTGCATCCAGTGTGTTGGAGAAGATCATGCCATCCTTCCAGAAGGATCTTTCGGCCTCTTCATCTGGTAACTTGAAATCTCTTGTTAATTCTATTAGCACACATTTTGATTCTTTGGAGAAGTCAGAAGAAGAGAAAGTCCAAAAAGAGTTTTTGGGAAAGAGATTCTCTGAAGTACAGGGACTTATAGCAAATGATAGGAGAAATCTAGATATTTGAATAAAAAGCCTAGAAAATGCTCTTAAAGATGGCTGAGATTTATACAAATTTTGTCTATCTTGGTCCACAGTGACATCAGACATTGCCAAGAAGGTGGAAGAACAAGAGAGTAAATTGTCAAGTTTATCTCAAAATTTTGATCCTCTCACCTCTTCCATCATAAATCAAGAGTGTCAGACTATTGCCACTATTAATGAAATAAAGAGGCTTGAAAAGGAGAAGAAGAATAGAATAAGCAGGCTAAGTGAAATAAGAGGGATAATTATCCCCAAGTTAGAGGCAATGCATGAGGCCCTAACTGATGCCCAGACCACAGCCTGGACCAGTGATCTGGCAGACCTAAAAAGGGTAGAAGCTTTTGCATTTTTGCTAAGTGGTCACATCTCAATTTTGGACAGGATGAAGTAGAGTTGGGCGACAGAAGTTGTATAGTTAAAGAATACTTTTGCGGATATACTTAAGTTTATGTAAGTATAACTTGTATATATGCGGCTATGTATAGGCTACTTTTTGCAAATTTTGGTGTGTGGATTCCACCCTTTGCCATTGATGTCAAAGGGGGAGTGAGGAGCAGTGAAAAATGTGAAATCTAGCTAAGGGGGAGCTCCAGAAAAGTGTACATAAGAACAGAGCATTAGCCAAGGGGGAGTTTATTATGACACCTAGTCATTTTTCACTAAGTTTTGCCATCAATGCCAAAGGGGGAGATTGTTGGCAAGAGACACTATGTGGCTTCACGAGTGTTGTCATTGATGGCAACAAAGTCCATTCCACACATCCGCAGCTCATGGTATGTCTATACTGGAAGTCAGATTGAAGAGTGTTTTGGTCCAGTGAGCAAGAATAGAGCATGCAGCAAGGTCTGACAATTAGGTCCAGATCTCTCAGAGGAAGTATCTCAGCTGCAAAGTGTGGACTTGGGGAAGTCAAGAGGAGTACCATGACTGCTACATTCCAGAGATTGAGCCTCTGGTGATGAAAGAGTGAAAAGATATGAGCACCTAAGTGTTGGGTTCTTGTTTGGCAGAGTAGACTGAGGAAGAACTGACCGGCAGAGCATTAGACCCTAATCCGGATGAGGAATTGATAGTGATCAAGCTTCTTGAGGGATCATTCATGGTTGGCTGACATGATTGATGACTTCTATAAGTATCTCTTTGATACGCATCACTTAGTAAGCAAGGATTCAACCGACAGACCAGAGTTTGGGAAAATCTTGAGTATTTCGGATGCCGACTGGAAAGATGTTGAAATCCTTTGTATGGATATATATACCAAATTGATTTCAATGTGAAGGTGTGTGTGGAAAGGTGTGAAGTGTGAAGAAAAGTAGAGAGCAGTGTGGAAGCAGCAATACAGGTCCGGTATGTGACAGAACAACAGCACTAAAGCAGAGGAAGAATGAAGTGCAGTAGATCAGTATATTGAGCCTAACTGGAACTGAACCTCAGCATATGTGGATGCTTCTCATCAGTTCAAGTACCTGGTTTCTTTCTATAAACTATTGTAGGCAGTGACCCTCTTGTGAGCAGTGTGGTCGAGCAGTGAGCCCTAATTGGCAAGTGCCATTTTTGTTCTTTCTATTCTTTTAATAGAGAATATAATCTTGGGTTAGTCACCCCATGGTTTTTCCCTTAACCAGGTTTTCCACATAAAAATCCTTGTGTTATGTGTGTTGATTTATTTTCTGCTCTCATGATAATGTATGGTTATATGTTTTGATGCTGCATTAATTGTTAAAGAACAAAAGAAAGTTGAATATTTAAGATAACTAATTCACCCCCCCTCTCAGTTATCTGCCTTGTTTCCAACACTATTATCCTAGTAATTGACACATGACCTCTCTATCTCTTCCACTATGGGCCCACTCATGCACCATCACTATTCACTAAAAACCTTCTCGTGAAATAGAATACTCCTATCTACTTGGTTGGCCTTGTCCTTATCAACAAATTACCTACATACCTAGATTAATTAAATTAGGGCATCAAATTTCTCAAGATAATTTAAAATTTCATAATTAAAAGCAATTAATTCTTTGAATTAAATATTAGTCTAAATATTTATTCTAAGTTCAATACTTGCTAAATAAATGTTAATCTACACAACCACTAATCTAAGTCACTTTTATAATTATATATTAGCCTAGATAAATGTTAATATGAAGATATTTAATCTAACTACATTTATCAAGATATAAATCATATCATTTAAATGCATACCATAGTAAAATCTAAAACCAACTATAATTCCTTTAGTCATGATTATTATAAAGCTTAAGTCCCAAATTAAAAATTCATAAAATTTCATTATAAGGTCCTTAGAATTTTCATCTTAATTATACGATCTTAGCCAAAAATAGTGTTAGGGTTAGCTGACAAAAGATATCAATTAAATGCAAATAAAGATTAAATAGAGGAATAAAAAATACACAGAAATAATAACAGTGAGAAACAAGTTTTAACGTGGTTCACCCAAACCTAGGCTACATCCACCAACAGAGAGTCCAATATTATTATCCAGTAAATCAAACCAATTACAACCAGCAATCCTTGCAACTCAATACCGCTGCAAAATGCTACAATACATCAACAGAAAACCCTAACCCTTAGCCACTTTTATCAAGCCTTACGTAGGTTACAAAAATAGGGTTTTTTTATGTCAGACTCCGCAAGGGGTGCTGCCCCTTAACCTCATTAAATAATTTGGGGGGAAATTGTGCCGATAAAAGTGGGGTAAATTTAACCTTCGAGTCTGATTAGGCTCCATGTAACAACAAATAGGAACTATGGGGTATTATATGCCACCCAAGAAACTTTTTCCTCAAAGTTTGATTCAAAATAAATGTGGATATAGCCACTACATTTCCCACACTTCTTCCCATGTTTTTGCACTTATACTTGATTAATATCATGTTGTTCCATAGTTGAAGTGCATGTTGATCTAGAATTTGGATTGGTTCCACTTGAAGATTGATGTCATACATCCATTTACATACAAGACCAATCAATTATATGGGTTGAATTAGGTACATATTTTTGTGATATAGACACATGGAAGACATTATGTAGCCTATTCAAGTGTAGGGGAAAAGTAAGTCTATATGCTATTAGTCCAACCCAATCTAAAATTTTAAAAGGCCCTATAAGCCTAAGAGACAACTTAAAGGTTTCTTGAAATCTCATTGTTCATTTACACGGTTGCACTCTCATGAATAATTTATCTCCTATGGTAAAATTTCTAGGGGTTTAGTTTAAATCTACATAGCTCTTTTATCTATAATATGCTTTCTTGAGCCTTAGTTGATTATGTGTCATTGTCCCATTTCTTGAATCATATTTGGCCCAATGGAGATTCAATCTTCAACTCCTTCCTAGTTCATGGTGTTTTGCATGCTCTTCCATATAAGGTGGCATATTGTGCCATTCTAAGTGAACTCTAATGATTTTTGTTGTAGGAAAATTTGGCCAAGGGTAATATTTTTTTGTTCTTTTTTATCCATGACATGCATTCATAACGTATTTGGTCAAGAATCTAGTTAACTCATTTTGTCTTCCCATTAGTTTTTGGATGATAAGTAGTACTAAGATTCAACTTGGTTCTAAGGACGGTATGAAAAGTACTTTAGAAATATGAGGTTAATAGAGAATCTTTGTATAAACTTTTCCTTGGTACTCCATGAAGCATAACAATCTAATTTACGTAGATCTAGGAGATTTCTCTTGCAAATCTACTATACCTAAGTTTAGTAGAAAATGCACAACCATAGTGAGTTTATCTGCCACAACCAAAATTGCATTATGTTTACATTGAGTTCTAGGTAAATTGTTTATAAAATCCATAGAAATCATATCCCATTTCCACTTTAGAATATCATATGGATATAGTAGACGTATCAGATGTCCATGTTCTACCTTTACTTGTTGAAAATCTAAACAATTTTCTACATGATTTGTGATTTCTTTCTTCATTATGGTCCACAAATATAAGCCTTTTAGATTTGAATACATTTTGTCAACTCCTAGATGTGTGGTATATGGCATAAAATGCCCTTCTCAAAGGATTAATTTTTTTAATTTGGAATCTCTTGGTATCATGATTCATTGTTTGAATTACAATATCCTGTCCATGATGGAATATTTATCATTTAGGATAATTTAACTGGGATCTAGTTAATTTATCACTTCCACAAATTGATTTAAAGTATCATCTTATTTCTTTTAGCATGAATTAATTATGTTATGTTACTCTACACATTTATCATGACATTCACTTGTGGCCTTTTATTCAATGCATTTGAGACGTTATTTTTCTTCCCTTGAATATAAGAGGTTCCAAAATAATACCACTCAAGAACTCCATCCATCTACACTACCTATCATCTAAACAAAAAATCTTAAACTTTGATCACCAATTTTCAATTCAAACATGTACCCAATGAGGTAATGTCACCACATTTTTAATAAGTGCACAACTATGACTAGCTCCAAATTGTGAGTTAGATATTTCTACTCATGGTCCTTTAGCTTATCAGACTCATATGCTATCACTTGTCCATGTTACATTAGTATTCCACTTAGGCCTTCTCTTGACACATTTATATAGACTACAAAATGTTTCTCCAAGTATTGGCACTGATCTTAACTTGTGTTTCACCTCTTTAAATGCCTAAGTACATTGTTCTACCCAATTAAAAGGCTTGCATTTCTTCTAAAGATATGTGATGGGTGTGGTTATCCAAGAAAATTCCTTTGCAAACCTTTGATAGTAACCTACAAGTCCCCTAAAACTATAAACTTTTGTGATATTTTGTTGGAAAATAGAGATAATTTCTATTGGATTAATCCTAAGAGGATAGTTGTGTAGTATTTAGATAAAAAATTGTTTTAGTAGTATAATGACCTATAAAAACTACTTATAGAGAAAAACAAAAAAGAGAGAAAAAATAGAAGAAAGAAGAGACAACATCTTCCATAGAGAAGAGTCACAATATGTACATGAGGAAAACCATTTTGAGTAAAAAACCTAACCTCCAAGCACCATGTAACCCTTATATTATTCAAGAAATAAATGTTCGTACAATATAATGATCAATTTGAACTTGGAGATCAACACCTAGATCTGTAACACTTATTCTTCAACCTCTAACTCAACATGTGATATCTTCCTACTTGGAAACTTGTCACACCCCACACATACAATGACACACCTAGATAGCCATATTACATATTACAGTGAAGAACAAACAACAAGGTTATACCATCTCTTCTTCATGATGGAAACTAGGTATAATTTTTGTAGAGTAACCTTGCTCAACCTAATCTCTCACAACCTCCATCCCAAGCCTTCAATATATAGGCTTAAGGAGGCCCAAAGTACCACCATAAGATATTACCATGGTAAAAGTTCTCATGTCACAATATGAGAGAGTGGCCTCCAAAATATAAAATAAGTCCCCACATAAGCATATTTTACCATAGTAACCACAATGGGCAATTTTAACTCCCAAGCAGTCCCCCATGGAGCACTAATTACACCTCACCCACTAAATAAGGAAGACGTTCCACTATCTTTCAAGTTTGACCTTTCTAATGTAACTCCCTCATTCAATGTCATCTTGCAATAATATTTCCACATAACTAGAGAATAAATAATAATTAAATATGCTCCAACTGTCACATGGGTGTCCCATTTTACCCATTCCATGATATTTGGAAACACATACTTTCTTCTACCATCTACAAACAATTAAGTTGTACAATAGACCTTAGGATTTGTACACCCAATCCTAATAGGAAATTCGATGATGGATTGAATCTTTGCTAGGTCTACAAAATTTTATCATTGAAAATGATGTGCCATAAGTATTAAATCTCCTTTTGAAAGAATGAGTACTTGGACAACTTCCCATATAGCTTATTTCCTTTGAGACAATGTAGCAATATCTAGAAATGTTCCTCATGTTCCTTCATACTTTGGGAATATCTTCCTTCATACTTTGGGAATACATTAGAATGTCATCTATAAATAATATAATAAACCTATCAAGATAATTCTTAAATATATGATTCATCAAGCTCGTGTATACTATTGGTGCATTAGTTAACCCTAAAGGGATGACCATGAATTCATAATGGCCATACCTTGTCAAGAATATTGTTTTACAAATATCCTCCTTCTTAATTTATTTGAGGGTATCCTAACCTCAAGTCTATTTAGGATAAAATATTGCTGCCCTTCATTTCATTAAATAGATCAATTATTTAGGGAAAAGGAAATCAATTCTTAAAACTATGGCCTTGTTTAGTTGTTTATTATCCATACACAAATGTAAGGTACCATCACTCTTTTGCACAAAAATCATTGGTGCTTTCCAAGGTGATACACTTAGTCTAACATACCCTTTTCCATTAGTGTGCTTTCACCTAAATCCTTCAACAAAACTATGCAAACACTGAACCATTTTTAAAGAGATACATCTCTACAACTAATTGCAATTCTTCATTATAAAATGACTTGAACACTACTTGCAGATTGCTACACAAGTAGTTTAAGAACAAGAGCACTCTATAAGCTCCATTGGTAACATTTTCAAGCAATTCTAATAATTCTTCAAGACTCATTATCCAAGCATCTTTGACAATCACTTCCATGGTGTTCGGTCAAGAATTTGAACATAACCCATCCACCAAGGGTCTTGTTAGAGGAATTCAATTATTTGACAACTTAGGCTTCCTCAATGAAATCGAATCTCTTTTCCAAAAGATATGCATTAAATTCACGCACTTTTAACAATGCAAGACATTTTTCTTGAATTTATTGGAACAACTTTTTAAAAATGGTTATTTCTCGTGCACTACAAAACATCTTTGGATTGGATTCCTTTTCCGAACAGGGGAAGATCATTCTTCTCGAATCCTACAATTAGTATGAATACTATCTGATTTGCTTCCGTAGCTATCCTTCTATAGTTAGTAACGTGGTGCTCAAGTATCTTTTGCCTGTGTGGGTATCCATCCAATCCTCTGCAATGTTCTTCAAAACATCCTCCTAAAGCCCCTACGAACTTAGGAGTTAATTCTTCAGTCAAATCAAACTAGGTTCACCATTATCAAATAGGGAGTTGGGAGTTAGTCAACCAATCCCCTATATGAGGATGTTCGAGCCAATAAGAGAAGTACTGCAATCTAAATTAGATCAAAATCAAACTCAAAGTTCCTACATATAAGAAAACAATCATTAAATTCAATAATTATTTTGATCCTATGGCATTAATCAAACTTGATTTGGTTAAAAAGATTAAATTTTGCTCTTACAAGCTTTTCCCTTATTTTGGCTTTCAATCCCTCTACTATTTCATGCTTTCAATCATGATCATACCATGCAAATCCGACTTGTCATTTCAAAATCAAAGTTTAGGGCCAAGCTTATAATTACAAAGGGGAAATCATTTCACAATTCATGAGAGCCCTTTTATATCCATGGTGTCAGAGCATTTTCATCGCTCAGAAATGGTATCAAAGAATTTGTTACCAAAGAGAGCAGCCGTCAAAAGTATTCTCACCCAAATCCACATTGTGCGTGTATGGATCCCACGGTGGTGAGGACAAATTGTGTGTCAATCTTTGATCAGCGAGGACTATCAATCTGAATTAATTTAAGGGTTCATAGGGTTTTTAAATGTGTCAAAGCTTCAAAATTTTCCAAAGGAGCAAGAATCATTGATGCATTTTGATCTATGACTATGGTTTGTTCAAGCACTCGGGCCTTCCCCTCGAACTCTTTTACTTTCTGTGTTAACACATGGCCATGATCAATGGTTAAAACTCATCATGATAAGTGCTCACAAGATCAACATCTGTGGGGAATGATAGAGTGTCGAGCATTTCAATCCCCTCTACCCCACATTTGTCCGCAATCAATTAAAAACACCACGTCGCTAATCTTGAACGTTAACAGTGCTGGCCATGAGCCCACTTAATACTTCCCTTTGAATGTCCGTAAAAAATTGTTAAACACTAAAAAATTGTAAACGATCGTCAATTTTATAGGACTTCGATGATAGAGAGAATGACGGATAAGATTTCTGAACCCGGTCCAATAGACTGCATCTTAGTATTTATTAATATTATTCTTAGAGCTAAAGAGCGGAGAAAGAAAATGACAGTGGCAATTGTTAATAGATTAAAAAGATTTCTTCAAATTTCTGTTGGATGCACCGGTTGACAATTTTTCGATTGATTCCTCCAGAAGGGCTCTTAAGTTTCATATATATATACGACACACACGACAGTGGCAATAAGTAAATCAATCAACTATGACGTTGCTCTTTCGTAATGGAAATTTAGACCCTAATCCGCTGAAAAAACTCTGCTAAGATTCTGTTTGTTGTCGGTGATTACCTATCAACGCTTTCCATTCTGGGTATGCATCAGATGGATAGTTGTTACCATTTTTTTTGGAAAGTGAACGCTGTACAAGCTGACTTGGATGATAGTAAAGGCTTATGCTCATTAATCTCAGCTCTCGAGGTGTTGTTTATTGATCTAACTAATGTTTTTAAAAAAAATTCAAAATAACTTTTTACCACCATAGGAAAGGTGAAATGATTTTTTTAAATTTAAAAAATAAAAATAAAAATAATTGGATTGCATAGATATTTGTATTTCTATTTTTATATAGTGAATTATAATATTATGTGCAGGTTACATTATTAAGAGGACACATACATTTAAATCAGAGTCTTCTTTACTAAGTCAGTCAAAGTCATTGTTGAATCAAACTTTAATAAATGATGTAATCAAGAAACATACTCTTATGCTCGCTAATTGAACTACAGCCCTTCACTAATAGTGAAATGTTGGTTTGATAGTGGCACAATATTTTACTTTAAGCTTATATTCTTATGTTCGGCCTTCTTTATCTATCCCATGTGTATCCCCATTTGCAATATTTTCCACATAGGGGCCATCATTTGCACTTATGATCCATTATCCACATTTCCCTACCTTGATTTTACTTCTTGATCCTTAGATATCACTTTCGTAACTTGCAGAGTCAACCTTGTGGATTGTGGAAGTGACCCTTAGCAATCAAGCTTCAAATTTGAATTTTTCAATTCTTGCCCCCATCTCATAGCCATTATGGCCCAACTTCCCACACATCATGCGACTCACACTTATGTCATTATATTTAAAGAGATTTAATTACACTTATTTTTATTAGGGTAGAATAACACAAAGCACCTAGCAATTATTCTAACTCACATAAGAACACTTTAAATTTTGCTAAGAGGACAAATAATTTGGTAGAAGGTCAATTGAACTACACATGCTAGGAGTTTTCTTGTTGGCTTCACTAAATATTCATCATCGCTGATTTGGCTTGGAACATGATGTTTACCTAGGAGAACTTAAATGTCACCTTGCAACTCAACAAATACCCAAAAAAGTATTCATAAACATTGTAAGTCCTTACCCTTAGATATCATAGAGATCAAGGTGAACTAGATTGTGAGAAGCACCTTTGGCCAAATCAATCATGCATGATAGAGATCACTTTAACACACTAGATCAATTTTATTGTAGTAGGTAATGCCCTTGTGGGATGCAAGATCGTCCCACGTGATAGTTTCTAACCATGCATAGACTTTGAGGAACCTTGTGATGTCCCCTTTTCAAAATTAAATAATTAAGTCCTTTGGGGTATTATTTTATTTTCCGTAGGAAAATAATTGTAATAAAATAATATTTTATTAAGTTGGTCCTCAATTTTTAAAATATTGTTAATTATTATTTTAAGTAAATAAGTGGTATTACCTAAATGGGACAAAAAAAGGCCATTTGTAACTCCTAGGAATATTTAATTATTTCTCTATCTTTAGGAGTGGGAGTTACAATCTAAAATTAGGGGAAATTTCTTGAGGGGAATTACAAGCTAAATATAGTATAGAATATCTGAAGAAAGAAAAAAGATATTAAATGATGGTAGTGGAGGAGAAAAAGAAAAAAATAATAATTAATTATTCCCTCAATGAATCTATTAAAGAACATAAAAATCCATAGAAGATATCATCTTTGAATATTATCAATTTCTTAGATTTTCTTGAACATTTGTGTTTGAAATCAATCTAAGGATGAAACCCCTTGTGGTTGCAGATCCAAAGATAAAAGCCCTTGAGGTCTTTGGGATTCAGGAATGAAACTTTCAAGATTCTAGTTGGTGATTCCACCCAGGAATTACACAAAGCTTCATTGGCATTTGGAGTTTCATTGTTGGGGTTTGGTGAGTTTTCTAGGGCATTTGGTTTCAGAGTGGTTACTTTAGTTTTCTGTGTGGAGTGTGATTTTTTGAATGATCCAATTTTTGTGTGAATTTTATTAGTTAGTAGATTTTGATTGTTCCTATTTTCAATGTGTGCATGAAACATCTCATATTAGTTTGTATTCTAGGTGCTATCATATCATTTGTAATAGAAGTAAGCTTGTTAGCTTTTCTATGTTTGGAGATTATATTATTCTCTTTCTAAGGCGCTACCACTATGGTAACCAGTCCTTAATAAATCACCATTAAACACCCTAATCTCTTGTGAAGGATTGCGGCTTGAGTATGATGCAGAGCATCTTCCTTAACATTCTCCTTCCCACATCCTATTAGTTGAGTGTGGTTCACTAATTTTAGGACCTTTGTTAATAATAGTAAATTATTCAATAATTTAATTTTTGTCTAGTTTTTAGTTAACATATGTTAACTTCTTTCCATATTTAGATTGAGGAATAAAAATAGGAGTGAATAATTGTGCTAGCAGTAGAGGATAGCATGGATAGGTTCTTAAGAAAGTATTAGTTTTGGTGGGAGTAGTTAGAGGCAAAATTAGAGGTATTGATAGAATTCAAAAGACAAATGACAATGCATAGGACAAGGGTTGAATTGTATGGGAAAATGTTTTAAATTCAATTGTTGTGTCTATTTAGGGTAGTTTCTGAGTATTAATATACTATAAAATAGCTTCTTTTGTATTTCATTGGGTTATAGAATGGATGTGTTTATGCCTTTTTAGTTCTTTGCTATTGATATTATTTATATTCATGAGTTAAAGCATAATAGAGTAATTTTTTGGAGTCTAATGTATAGGTTCAAGAAACTGAACTACATTAGAGTATGATTACTATTATATAAATTCTTTGTGGTCAATGGTTACTTTGTAATTGTAAGCACTAAAAAGGTTAATGAGCCTACATGGTAATCCAATGATGAGTTGTAGTCCTAAACACGCACATGTAAGCATGTACATATGACCTCTCAGTAGTATTCTTCTTGGAAACACATGGATTAAATTTCTTCACTTTGTTTGTACCTCCCTTGTCTCCTAAACAACCTTCTAAGGTCTTGCATCTTCTCCAATTACCCTATGTCGACAATTCATTTTTGTCACTTTCTAACCTTGTTGACTTGACCTACCAACATCACAAGATGGTAAATTTACTTTCTCTAAGCCCCTTTCAACCATTTCAACTCTCTAGAGGCCTCTAATTGACCTCCTAGACCATCTCTAACGGTTAATTACAATGCCTAGTTCCTTAATCTTGGGTCACCCCCTCTGGTTTTTAGATCTCCCAGGGGAGATCCAACCATTGAAGTGGATCTCCCAGGGGTGATTTTCCCTGGTAAACTAGGAAACCCATCCTCTTTCAAACAAATTACTTTTTTTTGGGTCTTCAAGTCATCTTTATCCCTTGAGAGTTGATACCACCTATAGAACCCATTTTTAGTGGGTCACCCTATTTGAGTTCCAAATCTCCCTTGGGTGACCCTACTATTTAAGTGAATCTCCCGTGGGTGACCTACCTTGGTAAACTGGGCAACCTAGCCATGTTCTAACATGCACATTTCTCTTTAGTTTGGGCCTAAATTAGCTCCATTTTACTCTAGTTTACATGGCTCTTTGACCCTAACTAAGCCCAATCTATTTCTAACTCATTCTCGACTCCCAATCACTCTATTCTTAGATCCAACTAAGATATTCTTATCTCTCCATCTATCTCATGCTAACTCCATTCTTCCTCCAGTGATAAGCTTTCAAGGCATGTTTACTCCCTAATCAACCTAGTTCACTCTTCAATCAATTTTGTTAGCTCTAAAATCAAGGGAGTTAACTCACCAATCAATCCCACCATTCATGAGCCTCTCCAAGCTATGAATACCCCCTCCTATATGCATTATGGGAGGCAAATTCATTGTTGCATACTCATTCCAGCCTTGCATTTTTCTCTTCATAGCATGTTTATGCTCTTTGTAGGACTTTGTGAGCCTTTTATTCTTGTTAGCCTAGTTTCCCAAGCTTCAATATCTTTAGAGCATTATTATGCTCATCAAATTGCTTCCAAAAATCCCAAGCCATAGTGCTCCCATCGCTCTAGTAGCTCAAATTATTTCATCATAATTTTCATAGCTCAATCCATATTTAAAACAATTACTTATTTGTCCATGTCACCAAGAGGTGAACCCTGCCGTTGCAGAGGAAGGGAGGTTGCCACAAAAGGACTTATGAGGATATGCCAAGCTCTTGCGACCAAGTCACACTAGTTTTTTCATGCTTCAAATTAGTAATTATCTCACACTTTGGCTCTTCAGAAAGTAATCTTTGTGTTTCTCTTTCCTTGATAGGATTTATTTTTATGTAATTAGATTAGCATTTCTTTAATTTAGTTTCATTTCATTAATTCCATTGCATTTCAATTCAAGTAATTTAATTTCTAGAATACACTCAAAATCACTCCACAGAAATACAAAAAACATAAGATTAGATTGCATTTGAAAAAACACATATAGTTGCATTCATATTTCATTTCATAGTTAATTAGATAACTTCTTTATTCAATTTGGAAAAAGGAACCAAAAGTTGTTTTCATTCATACTAGGTTGCATTACAAAATCAAATTATAAAAACATTAGAAAATCTAGAGAAATAAACCCTCAATAACATCAGGGGGTACATACAAAGTCAACGTCTAGTTGAACCTAGGTCAAACATATCAAAATATCTCTCTCCCTCTCTTTGATTTAAGAATTCAATATGCCCAGGGATTTGGGGAGATTGAGTTAAGGCTATTCTCAAAGAAATAGAGAAAATACACCCTAGACCTCAACACACAACAAAATTAGTGGAAGAGCAAAAAAAAACTCTCAAAATCATTCAACAATGAAATATCATTCAATAGGTCACTCAAGAAAACTAGAATAGATTACAACACCTTAGGAAAATCAACGAGCAAAACAATCTTAGGACTAGTCATTAGAATTTGAGAAACCCCAACAAGAGACTTAGAACTAGTGTCCCTTTAGGTCGTATAGTTATCTCCGCTACAACCACCATAGAGTGCATTTGTCAAAAATAAATACATACTCAGCCCACAAACTAGCCAAGCACCCTCCACGACATTCTACTTCCATGTGAACAGAACCACCCCAGGTTACGCCTCAACTCAACTGACTTTTTCCATAAGAGTGAGAGTGACTTGGAGGTCACCAATTGGAAGGAGGCATTTCATGTGTGATATCGAAGATGACTCATTTGTGTTGTGCTTGAGTCATGTTTTGGAGCATATAATATTATCTGTCACAACCTTGATTGGTTGCTAGTCTAGTTATCATACTTATACATAGGCTACAATGCATCAATTAATCTTTGCTCAATGTAATATCTTGATAGGTATGAAGGATAAATGTTAAGTGGAGGTTAAAGTTTAACTAAAGCAAATATAAGGACCATTTCATAAAGATACTTAACCATAACACTTGTTGGGACCCATGCCTATTTCAAGACCCATCACACCAAGTGGAGGTCACCACAATTATGAGTTGGAGAATATCATTTATTCTATTGGAGCCATTTCCATTACAAGGAGGTTGTATCATATTGCAACTAAATTTGAGCTCTAATTTAATGGTTGAATAGTCTTCCATTCTAGTGACACCTCTTTTGGAGATGCAACCAAAAAAATAATGAGATTTCAATGTTTGATGTCTGTACAACCCATTCCCATGTAGTCATACTATTGTATTTGGGCATCATATGGTTGTGAATCATTATTGGTAGAGTTTTAGAGGGGGTTTAAATTGTTAGCATAATCAATGTTATTACATTGTTTACTACGTAACTACATTTCATGGTTACGTTAGTTTCTGCAGTTATAGTATAACTATCAACTACTATGTTAGTTGCATCAACTGCCACATAGTATTTATACATATCTTGTATCCACATTTCATCATGAAATAATCATAAACTTCTATGCTTCTCTTCAAATGGTATCAGAGCCACTTCTCTAATCGCTGGGCATTGTCTATGTGAAACGAAGTATCAGCAATGAGTAGCAATACTGACTGTGATGACTAGAAGATATGCGCTGGCGATGAAATTGCAGTGGTGAAGCTTGAAAATTGTGCTATGTGAGTCTAGAGTTTCGTTGAGTTTGTCTCTTTGCTAAAATGAGACCGCTGAGTTTGTCTCTTTGTTGAAATGAGACCTATACGTGGCCAAAGGAAGACATAAGGCACTTGAAGACTGAGTTGAGGTGTGTAGAGGGAGACACACGATAAACTTTGGCACTATTTGGTGAAGTATAGACTGTGACAAGGCACTTGAAAGAGGAAGACATAGTCTGCAAAACCTGGCAATGAAAGAAAAGTGGATGTCCACCACACCAGATGCCAATAGTGTGGCCAGTAACCATGCAAATGAGCCACCTCGAGGTGGTCGTGCTATTTTGGAAAGCTCAGGCTTCTACTTTGCTCTCCTAGATGCCCTGCAAAACACCACTAATCTTTAATTCGATGAATTGTTTAGGCAAGGATTGTTAGATTACTTTTTGTTTGATGTACGATGTCAAGCAAGGAAGATTAGTTCAAAAATTGACGAGGGTTATGATGCTGATGATGAAGATGAGGTAGAACGCACTCACAAGCATCCCTGTCTCATAGCATAGGCCTATTGTGCTCATCTTTGTGCTACAATTTCTTCTTGAAAGTGAATGTATTGACAAATAAAATAATAATAAAATTGTTGTCTGGACTAGTCTTTTCTGTATTTGTGGTGAACAATGTCAGCCCTGAAATTGCTTCTTTCTGATGCTCAACTCTTGAAAGGGCCAAATTATGCCGCATGGAAGACAAAGATGTGATCAATTCTCATTTTCGAGGAGCTATGGGGAATCATCATTGGTGATGTAACCAGAGCAGAAGACCCAGATGAAAGGCAAAAGTTTGACAAGGCCAATGCCAAAGCGTTGATGTTGATAACCCTCAGCATCACCGATGAAGTCCAGCCTCACATTCAAGATGCAAAAACATCAAAGGTGGCATGGGATTCTCTCTCCACAATCTACCAAGTGAAAAACCAGATGAAGATCCTCCATCTACAATCCAAGCTACATACACTCTGTATGCAAGCTGGCGAGGAAGTTGAGGAATTCTTACGGCGAGTATCTGAACTGTGAGCTGAGCTTGTTGCACTTGGAGAAAAGGTGGAGGACAAACTGCTTGTCCCAATTACGCTGAGAGCTCTGCCATCTTAGTTCAAAATATTTGTCACCACATTGAACATCACAAAGCAAGATGTATCATTGACAAATTGGTGAATTTGTTGTAGCAGGAAGAAGCCATCCAATCAGTCCAAGGTGAACTTGAGGACAAGGCCCTGATTTCTAGACAGTCAAAAGGTTAGAAGTCTCACAGAAAGCAACCACATAAACAACAAGAACATCAACAGTCGAAGCCTCCAAAGGCAAACCGATGGTGTCATATATGCAACAAAAACAATGATGACAGTATCAACTATTGGTACAATGCCTTATCACAAGGTAATTCAAGTAAAGAAGGCTTTTCTGGTTGCAGTGATACTCAGCCATCTAAACGCTGTCATCATCACAGAAAGCACAAAGGCAATGTAGCGGCCCAACAAGATGATGTATCGGAAGAAGATGAACCAGACACAGCTAACTACGACATTCATCACAATCTAGTCCTAGTCTCCCAAACCTCATTGCTCATAAGGGATATTTGGTTGATAGACTTAGGTACTAGCAAGCATATGACAGGCAATCATGAGCTATTCGATGCACTGATAGAACAACCTACTGGAGATAGAGTTTGAATTACTGACAATGAGGAGTATGTTGCAGAGGGAATAGGCAAGGTCATCATTCCTCTTGGGACAAGCCGTTGTACCCTCAAAAAGGTGCTGTATGTTCTTGGTTTGACAACAAACCTGCTATCTGTCAGTCAACTTCTGAACCACAAACTCAAAGTCAAGTTCTAGGTGAAGGACGGGGTCAAGACCTGTCTAATCTCAAGAGAAGGTATGATACTTGCTAGAGAATTTATGAAGGATAGACTGTTTGCATTAGATGCTGTCTCCTCCCCTACAGTAGCTCTATCAGCTTCAACAATAGAATCTACTGGACTCTGGCACTATTGCTATGGGCACCTTTTAGTCAGCTCCTTGCATCATCTCAGCTCCAAACAAATTGTAAGAGGACTTCCCCCAATTTCAAATTCAATGCCTATATGTCCTAGATGCCTTGCAAGTAGACAACATTGAGATCTGTTCGACGCTGGTATCTTCCATGCTAAACATCGCCTTGAGTTGGTACATACTGATCTGTGCAGACCCATGCCTACTTCATTTTTAGGACATAAGTACTTCTAATTGTTCATGGATGACTTCTCATGAAAGACCTGGGTGTACTTCCTCAAGAGGAAGCATGAAGCCTTTGCCACCTTTCAGGACTTTCACAAGCAGGTTGTCAAAGAAGCAGGCCAGTCTCTTCTTGTCCTCCACTCAGATTGAGGGGGGGAATTCACCTCCAAGGAGTTCATGGCATTCCTAAAGCATCATGGCATCAAGTAGCACCTAACTCCTCCCTATACACCCCAACAGAATGGAGTTGCAGAATGTCACAATCAGACTGTCATGGAGATGGCTCGATGCATGCTCTCCACATCCAAGTTAGAGGAAAGATTTTGGATAGAAGTAGTGTGGATAGCTGTATACCTCATCAACAGGGTACCAACAAAGATCCTGCAACACAAGACACCTGAAGAGGTATGGATTGGACAAAAGCCTTCAATTTCTCATCTAAGGGTGTTTGGTTGCACAGCATACATGCATGTCCTTGGCAATAAGAGAAAGAAGATTGATCCTAAGATGCTCTAGTGTATATTGTTGGGATACAGTATTACATCAAAAGCATATCATCTCATAGATCCTGAGATAAAGAAGATATATGAGAGTCAAGATGTGGTGTGTGATGGATCGTCATTTGATTCCTTATCACAAAAAGAAGAGCAACAGCCTCCTACTTCTCACAATTTGCTCTCACAATTAGATGATGAGCATGTGGAAGACTCTCACGGAGAAACTGAACTACAAGGAGAGTTGTATGTTGATTTGGGCCCTCTAGAAAACATTACACACTAGCAGTAGCACAGTCAACCTCCGAAGTGGGTCCAAAGTACAATCAGGGACTCTAACCTACACACTCTTCCAGACACTTCATTAAGAATTAGAACCAGGAGTTAGACAAGAAATGAAGTGAATCTTGCGCTCATGAGTACTGTTGTTAAAAGCACTGAACCTGACACAGTTCAAGAGGCATTAAGTCAACCTCAGTGGAAGAAGGATATGGATGCAGAGTATAATTCTCTGATGCAAAATCATACATGGGAACTAGTCGATCTGCCTGAAAGGGAAGAAACCCATTGGCTACAAATGGATCTTCAAAATAAAGTACAAGACAGATGGATCTATCGACAAGTACATAGCACAAGTTGTAGCAAAGGGATATGCTCAAGAGGAGGGCATTGATTATGAATAGACCTTTGCACCCACTGCCAAGATCAAAACTATCAGAATGGTCTATGCATTAGCAGCGTAGAAGGGATGGAAGCTTCAACAGATGGACGTCAAGAGTGCTTTCTTAAATGGTGATCTCAAAGAAGAAGTTTACATGACCTAGCCAGAAGGGTTTGTTGATGAACATCATCCACACAAGGTATGTCATCTCATCAAATCACTTTATGGCCTTAAGCAAACTCCTAAGGCATGGTACATTAAGATTGATGGTCACCTATTGCAGTATGGATTCACTCGTAGCCCCTTAGATCCTAATTTGTATATGAAGAAGGTAGGTACAAAGATTATCATTCTGGCTTTGTATGTGGGTGATCTTATTCTCACTGGCAGCTCAAATAGTCTCATTGATGATGTAAAGAATGATCTCAAGAACTCCTTCGACATGACAGATTTGGGGCTACTTCATTATTGTCTTGGCTTGGAGATATGGTAGAAAAAGAACCATGTATATTCATCTCCCAAATGAAATATGCCAAGACTCTCCTAGAAAAGTATAGAATGGTCAATTGTAAGCCTGTTTCCACTCCAATGGAGAAAGGTTTGCAACTATCCTTCTTCCAGGATTCACCTCAAGTAGATGCCACTCTCTATAGGCAGCTAGTTGGGAGCTTCATCTACTTGACCTCCCCCAGACCAGACTTATGTTTTGTTGTCAGCTATCTCTCTAGATTCATGCAGGAGCCGAAGAAATGTCATTGGGTTGCTGCAAAACATGTGTTGAGATATATCCGAGGCACAGTTGATTATGGTCTGGAATATAAGAAAAATAACTAGTTCTTCTTACAAGGATACATAGATTCAGATTATACAGGATCTGTAGATGACAGGAAATCAACCTCAGGTTATGTTTTTCATCTCAGATCTGGGCCTATTTCGTGGGTTAGTAAGAAGAAAACTGTTGTTACTCTTTCATCCACTAAGGCTGAATATTGTGCCGCACGGGGAGTTGTACGCAAAGCGATTTGGTTACGTCACATTTTGGCAGACATGGACATTCCTGAAGAGAAGTCACCCATTCTTTATTTCGACAATCAGGTTGTGTTAAAACTTTAAACTTCTATGCTTCTCTTCATAAATTTGTAGTAGAGGTTTGTGTCTTTCTTTTCAGATCCAAATGACTTGTTCTAGCTGATATAGTAGATTCTATTATCTTTGAGTAATCTGGATATTGCATTTGATATTTATGTGTAGACAGGTCTAAAATTAACCTCACTTCTTGACTTGATTATTCTTTTCATTAATTAAATGATTTTTAATTATTTAATTAATTTCGATCATTCAACCTTATTCTTTTACATTAATTAAATAATTATTAATTATTTAATTAATCCATTCAATTTTCTAAAGTTAAATTAAATCATCATCCAACATTAATTAAATAAATTAAATATTTGTTTAATTAATAAAATCCAAATCACATCTTCTTCTCGATTTCTTTCCAAAATTGAATTCATATGTATCTAATTAATTAAATTAATTAGATTAACTTATCAATTATCCTCTCATCTTTTTCAAGATTTGTTTCTTTTTTAAAACTAAAATCAAATCCTTTCTATCTTTTCAAATCCTATTTTATCTACTTGTTTTATTTCCTATTTTGTCAAATAAATAAAAAAAGTCTTATCTCCAAAATCAAATCCTTATCTCTTCATAATTAGAAAATCTTTAAATCTAGCCTGTATGAAGCCATTATGAACACAAAAGCAAATAATTTTATGCTATAGAAATCACGAACAATCAACATCTCATTCTATCCATCAAAGATCATAGAGAATAAAGCTAGTAGATTTGGGTACATCTACTCTGTTCTATTAAGTGTCGAGGACTTGGTTTGAAGGTGAAGGTATCAAGTGTATTTGCATTTATCTTCTTATTACCTTTGATCATTTTCTTGCATACATTTTGGCACACCCCGTTGGTCTAACCCCACTTATTGCAAGTTTATGCATTTTCTTTTTCAAATTTGACCTCTTTTGTGGCAAGATTTGGAATTAATTTTTTGTAGGTGATCTCCTACACCAAATCTGACCTCACTATTGAGTCTAAGAGGCCTTGCAGGTAAATTTTGACATATAATACTATAGGTTTTACTTTTTAAATTTTTTTGAAAATTGTTTAGGGTTACAGATCTGTACTGTATGGATCCATCAAACCCTTTTTTGTAGACTTGGTCGCTAGTTTTGGTTTCAAAGTGTAGGTTTTTGTTTATATTCTCTTGCTGATTATAAAAAATCCTTCACCAACCATTTAAATCCTCTCATCGACTACTCAAAACCTTGTCGTTGCCTCCCATTTCCTCCTAGTTACCACCCTTATCTCTCATGTCAACATCCAGCCTCCAAATCTCCCTGTCGCTACTCTTTTGCCACCCTTTATTCCTTTGGTTGCCTCCCCAATGAACACCCAACTCCTCGCTCCCCTGTGCGACACCTCTCGTTGCAACCCATTCTCCACCACTGACACCTTGATTGGTATCCCCTCCTCTGCCCTTGGTCACATCCCTATCAACTGCCCTCACAAAACCCCCATCCCCGCACCTTAGCCATGGTCACATTTGTGACTAGGGGGCTAGCACTGTCTGCCTCCCCCTTTTCATTTTTCTTGGCCCTCAGGCCCTGGTCACATGGGTGACCAAGAGCCTAGCTAACTCTTAACCACTGAGTTAAACCACTACCCCAAAACCACTGCATGTGAACAGTATTATGTCTAGCTATTAGTGGCTAGGTTAATTGTGAACCTATCCTCTTCGCCCTCTAGAGCCCTAAAAGAGTTGTTTTTTTCTTTTTCACATAACTTGGGCATAAGAGATCAAATTTTCACAAAATTGTTGGCATTGGAAAGATGGTTCACCTAGCTTCGCTATGGCATAGGCCTCATTAGTCAATTTTATTAGGTTTGTTAGGTATTTAGTCAAACACACCCTTTCTTTGTAAACTTAAAATCGCTATAACTTTTGCATTTCTTAACCAAATTTAATGAATTTTTTTTGACACAACATATAATCTTGCATAGAATTTGATTATCCACTTCAATCTTCTATAGCTAATCATAATTTTTAGATATTTCTAGATTTATCCTTTTTTCACTCTAACAACTAGGTTTGCAAGTTTGTTTTCTTTTTTGTTTTGGTGGAATAGGGGAAGACTCAAGGTGTTGTATCAACATCAGATCTAAAGACAAACATTCTAGGTGCACAAAATCTAACTTTTGTGTTGTCAGTTGATCAAAGAATGTGTTTTCTATATCACACTTCAATTTGGGCTTAAAACAAACACTTGTTTGCATCATCATATCTTGATTTTGGGCATAAAATGAACATGTGTTTTCCTCATAAAATTTGGGCTTGGACATAAAACAAACTTCTTCTTGCATTTCTTGGTGGATTTGAGTGCTATTTTAGGTGTGTATGCTCTTCCCTTGCACTTCATGTGATGTTGGGAATCTAAAACATCCTTTAATATATTCATCTTCACGCACACATTTCAATTTATAAGGGTAAATCAATATTGTGAGTGTGAGTCAATTGTGTGTGTATGCTCTCTCCTCGCAGCACAAGGTGATCTTGGAGATCAAAACTACCACTTGATTGGAGACACACCACTCTAAGGGATGACCTCAACTCTTGTGTTCTGATGAAGTATAAAAAGTTAGGAGTGAATTGAAAGACATGTTGGTGTATAATTATATTAATAATTGGTATTACATTGTTGCAGTTAAAACTGTTATACAATTATGTTTAAAACTATTATACAATTATGTGAACTGCATCTTCCTCCATGTATAAATCACATTGGATTGTATCATTTGAGATCATCAATAAAACATTTACTACCCCTTCATATGGTATCAAAGCAGCATTGATTTGAGGCATGATAAGATGGAGATTTTGAAGAGCCTTCTGTAAGGGAGATCTTGTGATTATTGAGATGTGTACAGAATAAAGGATATCCCCTGTATTGACTTCTACCTCAAGCAAGTCTGGGATGTCTTCCATGCTCTATGCCATCACCTTCTATGGATCTGAAGATCGTTGCCACCTTTGAATGAAGTATGTCTGCATGTGAAGGAGAATACACTGGCAATAGTCTTTGATATACAAATTTGTGGCGAGAGGCACCATTGTTCTTGCTAAGTAGACATAATTCATAGGATGCTGACAATGCATAGTTAGCATGTCCTCTTGTTTCACATTGGAAGTTATCAATCAGAGAAAGGTATGTATTGAAGTGTGTATGGAAGTGCAAAATTTTATAAGCAAATATATTTAATTCGGAGTAAGAAGGTCAATTTGGTCTTACTATTTCTTTTTGAAGTATTATTTTTAAATGGAGATTCCATTAGACAAGTATTCTGGTTTAAATTTTCATACTTGGAGAATAAAAATTCAAATGCAACTAATGAATAAAAATTTATGGGGAATAGTAAGTGGAAAGGAAAAAGCACCTACAGATGCAAATAAGTTATTAGATTGGAGTAGTAGAGATGATAAAGCCAAGGCTATAATTGGTCTTGCTCTTTCTGAAACTGAATTGCACCACATTGATTTGGATAAATCATCAGCCAAAATTTGGGATAATCTGAATAAATTGTTTGGAGCAAAAGCTGTTAATGCAAAGTTTTCTCTAAACTTCAATTATTTAGATTTAAGATGGAAGATGGAATCACAATGTTAAATCATATAGGTAACTTGTAGTCTCTCATTAGATAACTAGTAGAGGTTAAGGTTACGATAGATGATGATAATGCTAAGGTCATCCTATTAAATAGGTTGCCTTCAAAATACAACAATGTTATTTTTACACTCAGTTAAATACCTTCACAAACTCTAGAAGGTATGATTTCTGCTCTTCTAGTAGAAGAGAAGAGAACAACAAAAGATTCAAAAGATGATCCTCAGGAGAAGGCATTATTCTCAAGAAGCTATTACAAGAGATTAGAGAAAATAAATGTTTTTATTGTAATAAAAATGGTCACACAGCTTGGGATTGTAGAACTTGAGTTAGTGATGTTCTTAAAGGAAAGGTCAAAAATGAAGGAAACCTTGCTTGCATTGAAGATGATAAGGATCCAATAGGTATTGAGGATGAGGATCCACTAGATGGTGCTATTAATTTTTGTGGATACGCCCTTTAAGCCTTCAAATTGGAGGCAAGCGGCATCAGAGGATGGAGGATGTTCCATCATCTCAAGTTAGCTTCTCGCTTTGAGATGATGCTTTGCATGAGAAGCATTTTGGTTTTGGTTGTTTTTCTTTTCTTTGTTGATGCTGACGGATTTGAAGAATGTATGTTTTGTGAAGATTTTGTTTTGGAGACAGGTTTGGGATTTAGTGTTAAGCTCAATATGGATTGTTGTCCAATGAGCTTCAGAGTATATGATCGAGAATTATACCCTTTCGCGGTCACTAGACAATGATAGAGATTTGTTGTATCTCTTAGGAATTGTTGTCAAATAATTCAAGACTCTATGATTTGAGAGTTCAGGACTAAAGAGCTCAAGAACATAGCTTGAAGCTATGCTTTTCTGAGGGTAGACGAGATAGCATGATGGAGCCCCACTTGGTTTAGGATTTGTTCTTTGGGAGAAGATCTTCTATAAAATATGTGTGCATATTATGTAATCATCTTTATTGAGTATATTAGCATTCAGGGGGGTCCCTTGGTACTATTGCAGGAACAATGTAATAAGGGGGAATGTTGGCATATAATTATATTAATAATTGGTATTACATTGTTGCAGTTAAAACTGTTATACAGTTATGTTTAAAATTGTTATATAGTTATGTGAACTACATCTTCCTCCTTGTATAAATCACACTGCTTTGTATCATTTGAGATCATCAATAAAACATTTTACTACCCCTTCAAGACACACCTCTTGGAAGTTGGAATCTTGTCATTCGGGCTAAGCCCCCAAGAAATTTATACCTTGGGGAAGTGAAGGTGAAGGGTGAGTGACCCTCTTCTCCCAGATGTGTGGCATTATTTCACTTTCATTTCATAGAATTGGGTCCTTTGTACCTTGTGTATATTGGGGACATCCTTAGACAACCAGTACATCCTAGCTTAAGACCTATTGGCCATACCCATTTGACTAATATTAGGCTTGTTGATGTGTCTTCAAGTTTCTTCATAATCACAACAATCAATTTTCAAAGTTAAACTTTCTATTGTGTCTTGTGTGTGTGATTTATGCATGTACATGTGAAATGTTTTATTTGAAAATTGCCTAAGTCAAGCTATCAACAAATACATTCCACATCATCATAATTGTCCTTTTCATCACTTTCATCCAAATCCAAGTCACCTTCATCATAATCAAAACCCTAATCATCCCTAATTATCCCAATCATTCCAAATCATCCAATCCTATCATCTCTAATTATCCAAGTCATCCTCCTTACCCATCCTCATCATCTTAAACATCCAATCACTCTATTCTAGTCATCCTAATCACCCCTCTTATCCACCTCATCCCTAATCATTCTAAGCCTTCATCATAATCTAATCAATCCCAACCTATCCATAACCTAATCACTTTCATCCATATCAAATCCTAATTATATCCTAATCACTCCACATCATCATTCTAATTCTAGCCTAATCATATCTTGCACCTATTATCCTAATCATAATCGATTATTCGTAATCCAATATCATCTTACATCATTGTCTTAATCCAGCTTCATCCACCTAATCTCAATCACACTCTATTATTAATCATCCTAATCATAATCCCATTCTTGAGCCCCATCTAATCCATCCTTTGTCAAAATGGTTATGACACTAGAAAACAAAAACCTAGAGCAAGATTGTTATGGTATTCAAAAAAAGTTTGATGAACTTAAGATGCTATATAAAAAGGAACAAGTCACTAGCCCACCACAACATCAACACATTCAACAGAAACAACAACTCCTAGACCAACAAATCATACAACAACAACAATCCCAAATAGAACTACAAGATCTTTTACAACAACAACAATTCCAAACAAAAAACAACAAGTCCAAACACAACCACAACCTCAACAAATTACACCTCAATCCCATGTGTCACCTCCATCATGTCATACCAACCTATCCTACCTACATATCATGTCAATTCCATACCAACCTATCCCATGTATACCCAACAACATCCACCCCAAGATCATCCAACTCCTCATTCCAACATTTCAACTTATCATCAAATCCATTTACAAGACTATCAAGTTCCTTCACAACAAGAACATGCAAGTCCAAGTTACTCTTTGCACCAAGATCACATGTCCATAAGTCCTCATGGTACCTTTGACAAAGAGAACACCACTCTAACTTATGCATCCTATGGGTATCCTCCATCATCATCTAATCAAATGCCTATCCAAGAGCCTCCTAGTCCTATCCCAACACCACCATGCAATCCATTCACCAATCCATCAACCCCTTCAAACCTTTCATTACCATCTTCCTCTAACTTTCTTAATCTTAATCCTTTAACCCACATACCTCCTAATCCATTCACCCCTTTTATCCCTCCATCATGGGATCCTTCCACTCCTCCTAATCCTATTCCATTGAATCTCATTATCCCTCCACCCAATCCCAATCCCAATCCTAATCCATCCAACCCTATTATCCATCCACCTGATCCTAATCCTAATACTACACCATATACCCTTATTATCCATCCATTATATTGTCCATCCACCCATATACTTATGAAGGATATGATCCAATGGCTATTAGCAAGGAATCAACCATCTCCATTTCATCAAATGCCCATCCTTGAACCTATCCAAGACCCTTTGAGCACTATGCCTATTCTTCTCATCCCATCATGTATCCCACAACCCATCTAGCCTATTGAAGAGTCTCCTTCCATGAGTCCAAGCCAAGATCCATTATACACTCATGTTGTTGATCATCTAGAACCCATCAAGCCTATCCAAGAGTCTCCCACTCCCATCCAAGAAAATAAAGAGCTATGTTAAGAGTCTCGCTTAAATCATGTGAAAATATCAACCCCTCATCCAAATCAAGATCAAAGCACCTTCATTCAACCCATCTATGACCTATATCTTCTCTATGATTAAGATATTATCTATGATGAAGAGCCTATCCATGAGAAAAAACATCCCATCCATTGCACACTTAATCCTATTTATGATCAAACTCCCATCTATGATCAAGATCCTATCTATGATCAAGATCCTATCTATGATCAAGAAAACAATGAAGATCCTCTTAACCAACTTTATGCATTCTATGATCAAGATATTATCACTCCACCTATCCATAATTTGACAACTATTCATGAGAAAGATATCCAAACTACTCCTATCCATTTTCCACCTAGACCTATCCATGATCCAACATCATTCACTTCCCTTGATAAGATAATTGGCTCCGAAGTAAACATAGATGATCAAACAAATAGATTGGATCTTAATGAGCATAATTATAATCACGATCCTATTGATCCTTCATCATCTCCTATCAACCCCCTTTCAAATCCATCATCCTATCCCCTTGGTCCCACTACCTTCATCCGTGGTGGCTCTCTCATAGGAGAGGAACAACAAGAATCCACCACCCAGGCTCCCATCTAATAATGGACTCATGTCTTGTTTCCATTTAGAAACAAACAACCCATTGCACACTGCATGCTCCAAAACATGAATTATCAAGGTAGAGGTCTAGGCCTTAGATTGAACAAGGTATCTTGGAGCCCATCCATGTCAGAATACATCCACACATGTATGGCCCTAGCTATACATCTCAAGACAAACAATCCACACATGTTCATACCACCTTCACCATTCCTAAATCCACCTCTTTTAATCACAAACCTCGTGCATCCCATCATACCTCCAAATCATATGTCACCATCCCTCCTCCATTGTCATATAAATCTCAAAAACACATGTGACCATAAATCTCCCTCCATCCACTCTACCTCCACTCCTCCAAGCTCCTAATATCCCTATCCTTAAATCCCCTAACCCATCTATCCACACATCTTGTTCCCATCTTTGTGTGTAGTCGATTCTCCTTCTTCTTTTGCTTGCTTCATGGTAGTTTCAATTATTCCTTCCTCCATTATAATTGTTGGTCCTACTTGTAAATCCTCTTCCTCCTACACCTCTATTTCTTCCTTTGCCTCTTTCAAATCTTAGAGATACTCCTTGTTAAAATTCTCCCCTTTTCCCCTTGTCCTTGAATGATACTTGTAATTTGAATGCTTGTTCTAGGGAGTAAATGGTTGTTCAATTCAACCTTTGCTCATGAGTATATAAGAAACCATTAATTCATCCACAAATAATTTTGGAAAATCCTCTTCAATATGAATAACAATGGGGTCAAACTTGGTTGTTAGACTCCTTAATATCTTCTCCACTATTTTTTTTAATCATTAATATATTAGAACCATTCACTTTAATTTGATTGAAAAATCTATTGCACATGAGTAAAGAAATCACTCATATGGATTCAAAATCTCTTATTTGCAAATTCTTAAATTCCCTTCTTAACATTTGAAATTTTACTAACTTTAGTTTGCTAGCACCTTGATAAGAATTTTATAAAATATCCCATGCTTTCTTTGAGTTAGTTTCTACTACAATCCTTGGAAAGATAGACTTGTTAATTGCTATTGTTATGAAGAATAAGAATTTTTTATCCTTCTTGTGGTTTTTCTTGAATAAAGTTATCTAAGCTTAATTTGGGGGTTTTGCATACTTATCGCTTACTAAATCCCAAATCTCTTGTTAGCCAAAGAAAATCTTCATCTCTATACTCCAATATATTCACATTTTTTTACCATTGAATAATAGAAGTGATAGTTGGGTGAGATTGTTGCTCTCACTAGCCATTGCAAATTATCTCTAAAAAGTCCAATCCTTTTCTAAATCACCTTTTCTCTGATACCAAATTTAAGGGATTTGCTTGTATTATATATTTAATCAAATGCTCTGTTTTGAACTATTAAAGAATAAACCAATATATTACTATAAAATGCATCACAAATATATAGATTGTTATAAATGCTCATGCTAATAAAATTCATAGATATAAATATGTATTTCATATAGTAGCTAAAAAATGTTTGTATTATGGCACTATTGTTGCACTATATTTTTCTTTTACCCCCATATGTTTCATTTTCTACATGTTACAATTTTTTAAAAAATACTTCTAATCTATTCTAGAAATTTTATACTTCTACACAATTCTAAAATAGTTCAATGAAATCTTCCTCAAGAGATTTTGGATAGTTATAAATTATTGAATATATGCATATATAAGATAGTTATATCTAATCAATACTAAAAAATTAAGTATGTGTATTAAATATTTTGTATGAATAAAGCCAAAATTGAATTGGTGCAACTATCACTGAGAAAAGAGCGAGCTTATATTTCTAACAAATTATTTATACGATATGATTTACTCCTCTATAATAATATAAAATGGAGAAATAAGTATAATTCAACTTTATAATATGTTTTATTTAAGTATGTTTTAGATATTTATGTTGATAGATGTTTCCCTCTACAAAGTAGCACTTTCGCCCATATAGTTGGCATGAGAAATTGATGGGTTGAAATCTTTTGTATGTATTAGACAACCATTTAATGCATCTCAACATGACACATTTCTGATGCGTGAAGGAAAAATGAAGAAAGTATGATTTGTTTGGTGGCTTCGACATGCAAGACACTATTTTTTGCTTCCATGCTTACATTGTTGAATTATGAATTAAATATGTATCTCCTTAACAATGAAACAAACTAGTTATAAATATATTTGTCTTTGTAAAATCTAGTGTGATTGATTGTTGTTGGGTGCTTGTGATTAGAAAAGAGGTACACCCTTTTGAACTAGGGCACACTTTAAATATTATAATGGCTTGTATTCATTTATATTCTCAAGAACATTAGAAATGCTATATTGTAGAGAATGACTTGTTTGAATATTATGAGAAATAGTTGGTTTCCCTTTAAATTAAATATCCATGATCTCCCTAACAATGAAATGAACTAATTATAAATTTGTTAATCTTTGTGGATATTTTATCCATCAGATTGTTGTAGAGTTGTGTGGGTAGATCATTGGTACTTAAAATTCTATTTGAATTGTTGCAAGGTTGTGTAGGTAGGGATTTACTATTTTAAATTCTATTTGAGATTACGTCATCGGATTTTATGAATATTTAAAACCTTGAAGTTTCTTATTTCAAATTTCAAGTTTTTGTAGGTATGATTCTCATGACAAATATTTTGTTGACAAATGTAAACTAATATTACATTTTTTACTTGAAATCTATTTATTTACAAGATTTTATAACTAAAATGAATTTATGTTTTATCGCTATATTTTTATTGATCATATTTTTGGGTTAAATATATGTTTAAAAGCTTTAGCAACATATTCAATTTTTTCCTTAATAATTGAGTGTTTGAAAACTTAAAAAACAAAGTAGACAAGCCTTTTATTCAAGTTCATACATTCAAAAGTTTAGGTAGAGGTAGGTTTTGCTTTAGGTAGAGGTAGGTTTTGCTTTAGTATGTGTTTGAGAGATTTAGAAACTTAAAAAATTGTTTGAATTTCTTTATTTGAAAGTTTTGAAAATGAAATAAATATCTTAGAATAAGATATATATGTAGTTGACGTAAAGGACTAGATTATATGTATTGTTGATGATACCATTGATCCATTTTGACCACCTTTTTAGGAACCCTCAGAAGGGCTACTATGTTCCTAAGATTTGGTCTTCACTTGGAGAATAAAACTTATGGCTAGATGGTTTAAATCTTTGGATAATTATTGTTTCATGTGCTAATATATTTCAAGAGGCATATTATGAGGATTGAGTTGTTTAAATTCTGATGAAAGAATCACATTTTGAGAATAGTTTGATTTTCTATCCATTTTTTGTACTATAAATATTATGTTGTACAAATTGTCAAGTCTTATCATAATTTATACTTCACTTAGTAATTATGCATCATTTTACATGATGTGGTGTTGATATAATTATTGCTTGCTATTTCTTGTTGATTAGATTTTTTTTTAGCTTCTCAAAGTTTGTTACAAAAGGTATGTGTGCACATACAAAATTTTAAGATCTTTCTTCTCCTCCTTACTTTGGCCTAATGGGATGTTGATTAGCAAATAGTATATTGGAATGCATTTTTTTTGCATTCCTTTTGACCACACATTAGTTTAGAATTATTAAGTTCTTGTAACTTTTATGGCATAAGAGGGCAAGGTATGTGTGCATATATACTTGCTTCAAAAAAAGCTCAATCATTAATTTTTGATAAATTTGTTTCTAAAAATTTGGTCATGATAATTATTAGTTGCAAATAAACTATAAGAAAATTCAATTGTTTTCTAAATCATCTTTACTCTAAATTTTTGATATCAATTTGAAGAGATTTGTGTGTGCTTTGTATTTAATCAAATGTTCTATTTTAAACAATTAAATATCAAACCATTATATTAATGTAAAATGCATTCATAAATACATAGGTTGATATCAATGTTCATGCCCAAAATAAAACACACACACACAGATGCCAAACGAACTGTTAAGTATGCTTCTATTGTTATAATATATTTTCTTTTATTTCCCTTGTTTTTCATTTGCTACATATTACTTTTTGTAGAAAAGAGTCGCATATTTCCAACTTAAAGTTTCCTACTAAACAATTCTAAAATAGTTCAATGATCAAAACATTCTAAAGAGTTCTAAATTATTAAATATATTTGTATAAGATATATAGCTATATTCAATAATAAATGTTAAAATGAATTAAGTATATGTATTAAATCTATTGCACAAATAAACCGAAAATTGAATCGGTACAACTATGCTTGAAAAAAAGAGCTTATATTTTTAATATATTATTATTATTATTATTATTATTTATATAGTGTAATTTACTTATCTATAATAATATAAAATGAAAGTGTGTGGGGTGTGGTCAAGTGGCTTGGCCACTTGATTATCATGATGGAGATTGAGGTTCAAACCCCCTTGAAGACACATTATCATTGAATTGCATATATACTATTGTTTCATGTATCCAATTCATAGCTCCATCAAAAGTGGTTACCTGAAAAAAAAAATATAATATAATGATATAAAATGAAAAATATATAATAACAAGAATAATTCAATTTCATAATATTCTCACGCCGAGGTGAGGAGGACCTTCATGCTTATCAACGGGGGAACTTCGGACAAGACAAAGATTACTACAAAGTACAACTTTGACAAAGTTTATCTGTACGTCGGGAAAATAACTTGAAAGACTATTCTCCACACGACACAATGAGTAAGAAGGAAGAAAACAATGGAAGATTGAAAGGGAGAAATAACACCAAAATACGTAACGTTAAATCATCCATGTCACTCGTCTGCGTGGGCTTCACGGCTTTCCCTTTAGGGGCTCAAATAACAGATCAATGAATGTTTTTAAATTTATAATATTGGGAATACGGCACCGTATGGGTACAACGCTGAGCGTACACACAAACGCTTTACATTTGAATTAAGGAGAAAGCAATGCGAGGGCAGTGTTTACAAGGCAATGAATGGTGTTGTGATGTCCGGTGAGACCTATGCTCCCCGATAAGCTACTGAAACTCTCCATCTCCGATGTTGTTTTCCCAACACGCACCAAAGCACCCTCCAATTCTATTCTTTCCGTCACAAAACATGCTTTGTCCTTCTCCAGTATACAAATCACAAGCTCAATACAAAATCTTCTAATATTGGGAACCTTGATTGATGGACGAGGGTGCCTAAGCAAAACCTCCGTCAATCGCATCACAAACGATCTTTTAGTTATCGCCGCCTCGTTAAATACAGTATCCATGCCTGATTTGTTGAAAAACTTGAAGATTTGAGCGGCTAGTCCTAGCGCTGCTTCCTGAAGCGCGCCTTGTTCCTCCATCACAAAATTTATAACCTGAACGATAGAAACCAGTAGGGGTGACCATGAGAACTCTAAAAAATTATGTAATTCAAAACTTATACATCTTAAAGTGTGTCAAAGGTGTTTTACCTGTGCTGCCGCTTCGGTGATTTCCGTGAGCTCATCACAATCCGTGTCAGCATAAGCGCATAAGTTACGAAGAATTCTTGCGGCATGAACTCCCTGAATTGGATCGTTGAGCACACCAATCAAATCCCTTATCAAATGGCCATTTCTGCTTCGATGCTGCGTTAATTTTAGTTTAATCATTGCTTGGCAGTTGTGATTACTGTGAAGTGCAAGCAGAGTGAGGGCTTCCCCTGCCTTGCTCACCAGCTGCCCCATCTCCTCATTCTCATTAGTATCAATCCTCTCAATGAAAAATACAGAGAGAAGATTACCTAAAACTCCGCCTGTGCTTCCGATGCTCTCTCTGCCTTCCTCTTTCAGAGCAAGGCTGGTGAGCGTCTCAATGGCCAGGATTTGGAGCCGCAAACGGTGGGAGCCTTCGTAGAGAAGAAATTCTCTTAGATTGCTTATCGTGAAGATGTTTTTCAATATCTCTCTTCTTAACACATTCCCTGTTTCACCTTTACTAGCCGCCAGCATTTTCAGCAGCTGCAGGGAGAGCTTCAAAGTCTTGGTCCGGGCTTTGGAGAATTTCGCAGCACGTACGTCTATGAACCGTATGATTTTGGGAAGCAGGCCTTGGGTGCTTCCAATCTTGGCACAGTTGCCGTGGTCCGTGGCAAGGTTTTTCAGGATACGCAGCCCGAGAAGACTAAAACCCGAGTAATCGTAGGCTTGGGGCTCATTGCGTTCGGCTGTGGACTCGTAGAGCAAGGAAGCAATGGATTCCAGAGCCCCAGGGATCTCCGCCACACGAAGCGAATTGCGATTCTTCTTAACAAGATTACAAACAATCTCGGCCACAGCCTTTCGAATCTCCTGTTCATGGCGATTCTTCCAGTTGAGCATTTCCAGCAAGCGCTCGACCACGTCCTGCATAATCCCGATGGAGCGCAACGTTTCTTCGGCGAAACGAGCGTCGTAAACCAAGGCAGAGAGCACCCGGGCGCCGGACTGCTGCCCGTGGTCCGTGCTTGACTTGAGCAAATCCACGCTGTAGCAGACCAAATCCATCTTCAGACCGTCGAAAACGCTTCCATTCAGGCACCATGAATATGCGTCGTAGAAAAACCGTTGAAGCGTTCCCACATCTTTGTCGTCGAATCCGAATTCGTCCTTCACCCGGACCAGCAGTTTCTGCCCCTTGATTTTCCACTGCCAGTAGGCCTTCTCCACCAAAAACAGAAGCGCCTCCGCCACAGCCAAGCCGTAGAACACATTCAAAGCGGGCCTTCGATTATGCTTCTCGCTGCTCGTAACCGCGCCGTAGTTTTGCCCTATTAATCTCCACACAGACAAGGAAATGCAAGTGGAGGCGGACAACAACTGCGCCCAGAAGAGCAGCCTGCTTACGCTCTGAGAAACAACAAATTGCACCAACGGAACGTCTGAGGCAGACCGGCTTGTTTTCAATACACGACGGCCCCAATCAGATCTTTTCTTCTGCGAGTCTTTGGTGACATTGGAGGCTGAGAATTTTGCAAAAATTGAGGCGAAGAAAAAGCGGCCGGCGTTGAAGATTCTGAAACTTGCCTGTTTTGCGTCCTCCTTGAAATTCGCCACGGACAACGTTGTCTCGTGCTGCCATTCGAGCTCGTGGCTGCGGCTGAAGATGCGGTTGCTTTCAATTACGAGTATGATCGTCACGAACCAGAAGTCTGCCCTTTCCAATTTGATTGCGAAGCCTCCGAGGAGGACAACGGTGGCCCAGACGAAAGCCATAGTTCCCAGCCCGCTTGCGGCCTTCTCCAGAAGGGCCAGCCTTAAGGCAAACACTAATATTTTCTTTTCCGGAGCTGCTTTTCTACCTGATGTTTGCATCTGCAGGCCCGTTGGACGCACTTCCGAATTTATATAACTAACGCTGCTTTTGGAGTTCGTGGAATCTCTTATTTCGACTGCTTCAGCTTGCGATTCCATCGGAATACCTCGTTGGTCTGCGACTGCGGATCGAATATCTAACCGCACATTACTCTCTGCATCATCATTAACGGATTTCATTTCCGCATTGAATCCCACCACCCACACAATATTGTTTTATCAATATATTTGTCCTCCTTTGCTTAATTCATCTGCTTCGAGTGCTCTCTATTGCTTTTATATCTCATTGTGGAAAGAGATTTCAGAGCACGTTCTCTACAGATACGTCACTTCCTCGATTGCTTGCCCGTTATCAGACGTCTTTGTGGAGAGACGGAGGAGCAAGAAATAATCTTAAAAGGGAGAATTATAACGGTCCTTGGACTCTACAAGCCATGCAAAATCTTGGCTCCATCTAATTGGCTATCCTTTCTATAATGGGTTTAAGTTCTTCCATTTCTCATGCACACGAAATCCCTCGGCAATTCCAGGTTCATTTACTTCGACCACATTATCCAACAGATCTAGTCATTCTTGTTATCCTAGTAATTGACATGTGGCCTCTCTATCTCTTCCGCTATGTGGCCATTCATGCACCATCACTAGTCACTAATTTGAAAAAAAAAAAAAAAAGAATACCCCCATCTACTTGGTAACAAATTACCTCCATATTTAAATTAATTTATTAGAGCATCAAATTTTCAAACATTAATTTTTTTAGATTATTTAAAATTTTTATAATTAAAAGTAATTAATTCTTTGAATTAAATTTATTAGTTTAAATATTTATTCTAAGTTCAATACTTGCTAAATAAATATTAATCTGCACAACCACTAATATAAGTCACTTTTATAATTATATATTAGCCCAAATAAAGGTTAGCTTAAAAATATTTAATCTAATTACATTTATCAAGGTATAAATCACATCATTTAGAGTTATACCATAGTAAAATCCAAAACCAACTATAAATCCTTTAATCATGATTATTACAAATGTCTAGACCCAACTAATAATTCATAAAATTTCATTATAAGGTCCTTAGAAATTTCATCCTAATTATATGATTTTAGCTAAAATAGGAACTATGGGGTATTACATACCCCCCTTCTGAAACTTTGTCCTCAAAGTTTGCTTCAAAATAAATGTGGATATAACCATTGCATTTCCCACACTTCTTCCCATGATGCTAAATTGGGATTATACTAATCCAATTGCACTTTTACTTGATCAATGTCATGTTGTTGGAGTTGTAATGTGTGCCACTCTAGAATTTGGATTGGTTCCACTTGAAGATTGATGTCATACATCCATCTACATATAAGACCAATCAATTATATCAGTTGAATTAGGTGCATATTTTTGGAACATAGACACATGAAAGACATTATCTAGCCTACTCAAGTGTGGGGGAAAAGCAAGCTTATATATGCTATTGGTCCAATACAATTTCTAAAATTTCAAAAGGCCCTATAAACCTAAGGGACAACTTAAAGGATTTTTTTGAATCTCATGACTCTTTACAAGGTTGTGCACTCTAAAAAATAATTTATCTCCTATGAATTATTTTTCTTGGGGTTCAGTTTAAATCTATATAGCTCTTCTATATATCATGTGCTTACTTGAGCTTTAGCCATTTTTGTGTTACTTGTTGTTCCATTTCTTGAATCATACTTAGCCCAATGGAGATTCAATTTTCAACTCCTTCCTAGTTCATGGTGTTTCACATGCTCTTCCATACAAGGTGGCATATTTTTCCATTCTAAGTGAACTTTGATAATTGTTATTGTAGGCAAATTTTGTTGGCGTATAGTTATATTAATAATGGTATTACATTGTCATTGTAGTTAAAACTGTCATACAGTTATGTTTAAAACTGTTATACAGTTATGTGAACTGCATCTCCCTCCTTGTATAAATCACACTGCATTATATCATTTGAGATCATCAATAAAACATTTTTCATTGCATACTCCATTAAATGGTATTAGAGCAGTTGGCCATGATGGAAGGGGAATGATTGTGCAATGTTTGAAGGTTATTAAAAAGCCAGAGACTATGAGAGAAAGGCCACTGGATAGATAGCCAGTAAGGACGTCAACAGGAATGCTAGATCATGGGTTCGAGTACTTCTCCACTTCATAAGACAATCAGATCAAGGTCAAGATTTGATTATGAGGTTTCCCTCTGAATTGTCTATTTCGTTTGTAAGCAGAGTACCCTTTGCCTATTATCACAAGTAATCTCTACACAAAGTTTTTTGAGAGATTTCCTATTCTATATAGTAGTGCCAAATATCAAATCTAGTAAGTGCAATGTGTGTATAGTTTGGTTGGCATTGAATAACAGCGTTGAAATCTAAATCTTCTGCTACCAGGTTTATGAGAGCCACGTTCATGTGAGAATCTATGGTTTACAATGGTGCCTTATTGTGAGATCAGAGTGCTGGATTGATCACATGTCGAGAGAACTAAGGTTATCAAAGCCAAGTGGATTATGTTAATTGTGTCTGTAAATTATAGCTAGATTGTAGTAGAAGTCAATCCGTTGTGGCAATTCACTTGCAAATCTAAAGAAAGCCGCTGCCAGACAAATCGAAGGAGTGCTGAAGTTAATTCATATCACTGAAAAAGTATGGAGACAAAGGCCGCTTAAGGAAGAAAGAAGCCATAGGTCTGCTGTTGAAGTCGCTGCCATAGAAGATCATTTGAAGAAGAAGCACGAGGGCTTGTAGCATCGCTATCGAGGAGATAGTAAGTTTATTGAGATCGTTGGAATACAATTGATGCCTTATGATTAGTTTATAGTGAATAAAATGTGTATTTCACTTTGGAGTAATAAGGATTAAATTGTTGAAAGTTTAATTTGATGAAGGTCTATTAGTGTATTGAAGTTATGAGATATTTCATTCCATTGCTTTTGTGTGGGGTTTGCATATTTGTATGCATTGGAGTGATAAGGAAAATAAGGTTTGGAGGTATATGAGTCCATCATTGATCAAAATTGATATCATTATTTTTAACATTAGAAAATGGCTACACATTATGTTTGTGGTTCCGATGCCATCCATGCTATCATTGATAGAAATTTGAGAGACTTGCATGCTTGTGCTATTGAAGAGTCTAAAGCAATTGGATAGAGTGTAAGCATATTATATTGGAGGCAGGTGGCATCGGAGAAGGGAGGATTTTCCATCATCTCAAGTTAGCTTCTCGTTTTGAGATGATGCTTTGCATGAGAAGCACTTTTGGTTTTGGTTGTTTTTCTTTTCTTTGTTGATGCTGATGGATTTGAAGAATGTATGTTTTGTGAAGATTTTGTTTTGGAGACAGGTTTGGGATTTGGTGTTGAGCTCAATATGGATTGTTGTCCAGCAAGCTTTAGAGTATATGATCGAGAATTATACCCTTTCGTAGTCACTAGACAATGATAGAGATCTATTGTATTTCTTAGGGATTGTTGTCGAATAATTCAAGACTCTGTGATTTGAGAGTTCGAGACTAAAGAGCTCAAGAACACAGCTCGAAGCTACACCTTTCTGAGGGTAGACGAGATAGCATGATGGAGCCCTACTTGGTTTAGGATTTGTTCTTTGGGAGAAGATCTTCTATAAAATATGTATTCATATTATGTAATCAACTTTGTTGAATATTTTAGCATTCAGGGGGGGTCCCTTGGTACTATTGCAGGAACAATGTAATAAGGGGGGGATGTTGGCGTATAGTTATATTAATAATGGTATTACATTGTAATTGCATTTAAAACTATTATATAGTTATGTTTAAAACTATTATACAGTATGTGAACTGCATCTCCCTCCTTGTATAAATCACACTGTATTGTATCATTTGAGATCATCAATAAAACATTTTTCATTGCATACTCCATTAAATTTGACTAGGGGTAATATTTTTTTATTATCCTATTTTATCCATGACATACATTCCTAACATATCTAGGACTCAAGAATCCAATCAACTCATTTTGTCTTCCCATTAGTTTTTGGATGATAAATAGTACTACTTGATTCAACTTGATTCCAACGATGATATAAAAGTACTCTAGAACTATGAAGTTAATAGTGAATCTTCATCTAAAATAATTTTCTTTGGTGCTCCATGAAGTCTAGAAATCTAATTTACATAGATTTGGGAGATTTCTATCACATCTACTATATCTATGGTTATTAGAAAATGTACAACCTTAGTGAGGTTATCCACAACAACTAAAATTGCAATATGTTTACTCTAAGTTCTAGGTAATCTATTTATAAAATCCATATAAATCACATTTAATTTTCATTTTTAGAATATCATATGGATATAGTAGACCTATCAAATGTCCATGTTCTACCCTTACTCATCAACAATATAAACATTTTTCTACAAAATTTGTGATTTCTTTTTTCATTATAGGCCAAAAATATAAATTTTTAAGATTTGACAACATCTTGTTATCTCCTAGATGTGTGGTATATGACATCAAATGCCCTTCTTAAAGGATTAATTTCTTTAATTTAGAATCTCTTGGTATCATGATTTATTGTTTGAATCATAGTATCCCATCCACAATGGAATATTCATCATCTAGGACAATTAATCTGGGTTCTACTTATTCTATTACTACCACAACCTAATTCAAAATCTCATCTTACTTATTTTAGTGTAGATTAATTTTGTTATGTTATTTCTACACATTTATCATGGCATTCGCTTGTGGCCTTCTACTCAATGCATTTGAGACCTTATTTTCCTTCCCTTAAATGTAAAATATTCCAAAATCATACTCACTCAATAACTCCATCCATCTGTAGTGACTAGCATTCAACATTGGTTGGGAAAATAAATATCGTAAACTTTTATGACCAGTTTTCAATTCAAACATGCACCCAATGAGATAATGCAACCACATTTTTAATCTGTACATAGCTATGACTAGCTCCAAATCGTGAGTTGCATAATTTGACACATGGTCCTATAGATTATTGTTAGCATAGATTAAGTTTGTATTACATTGTACATGTATTACATTGTAAACTATTATTTGCTGGTTAGTTCTGTTAGTTCTACCAACCAACTATGCACAGTTATGATGTTACAGTTAGATAATTGTATATCATTGTTTATATATGTGTGGATGTATTGAATACAATAATGAAATATAGTTGCCTATCTTCCTAAGCTCTCTCCATTAAATGGTATCAGAGCAGTTTTCAGTCATGGAGAATAGTATAGTTGATTTGTATAAGCATTAAATATTGTAGACATTAAAGCGGTTACCACCATGGAAGCAAATGTAGAGTTGCAGTTTCGTACAACAAATATTTGATTCCGAGATGTGTAAGGCCCTTCTGAATCAGAGCCTCGTGACCAACCACTTAGTGAAAAACCTCGGTAGAAACAATGTTTGAGTATGAGGAATGAGCGGAGTTAAATTTGATGATTGTATGATGGCAATGATTTGTAGCCCTAAATTACAATCACTTCGACAATCCTAAGGTAGAAGATTCTACCATATCTTAGCTACAAGACTTTCACATCCATTTGAAGGTGGAAACGACAAATGAAATGGTGGTGGAGAATATGAGGCACACCAGGGACTTGAGATTAATAGAAAAGTTGAGGCAGACCATTGGAAATCTCTTGCCTAAAAGAGAGAACAGTCAAAAGATAAAAAGTTTTTTTTTTTTAAAGAAAATATGGGTGTGAAGATTGTGTCATTTTTTTTAATGGATATTTAATTTGGGGTGCAATTTGGACTCATTTGATTATACACAAGCAATTATATGAATCATTGTTTAATCTTCCCAACTATAATTTGTACTGCATTTAGTGAAGACGTGACAAAAGTAGTTATGGGCGGTTATGATTAGTTTGAAGGAGATTGCGTAGAGGAAGAATAGATAAGAATAGTGTTGGTAGAGTATAACTAGCACAGTGAAAAATATTAGTATCCTCTGAATGCAGTTTCAAACTCTTAGAGAAAAATGAGGCGTTTTGATCTGAAGGCATTTTGAAAACACTTGCTTTGTATAAAATACAAGATAAAAAGGACGTATGGTAAAGTAAGTATAGGAGAAGAAACCAGCAAATAGATCAATTGGTGAAAGATATATAATTGTTTTAAGTGATCATAGGTTACAAGTTCAAAACTCACAATAATCTAAGAGCATTAATTTTGTGGTAAGAACTATTTGAAATGCTATGATTTTATTTGGAGTCATAAGGTAAAAATTGTTGAAGGCTTAATTTGATGAATGTTTAATAATATCTTGGAGGTATAAGGTTGACTAGTGTATGGGTCCATTATTGATCAAAATTGACATCATTATTTTTAACATTTCAACATGGCCACACATTATGTTTGTATTCTGATGACATCCATGCTATCCATGATAGAAATTTGAGAGACTTGCAGACTTGTACTATTGAAGAGTCTAATGCGAATGGATAGAGTGTAACCGCATCATATTGGAGGAAGGCAGCATTGGAGGATAGAGGATTTTCCATCATCTCAAGTTAGCCTCTCACTTTGAGATGATGCTTTGCATGAGAAGTATTTTTGGTTTTGGTTGTTTTATTTTTCTTTGTTGATGCTGACGGATTTGAAGAATGTATGTTTTGTGAAGATTTTGTTTTGGAGATAGGTTTGGGAATTGGTGTTGAGCTCAATATGGATTGTTGTCCAGTGAGCTTCAGAGTATATGATCGAGAATTATACCCTTTTGTGGTCACTAGACAATGATAGAGATCTGTTGTATCTCTTAGGGATTGTTGTCAAATAATTCAAGACTCTGTGATTTGAGAGTTCGGGACTAAAGAACTGAAGAACACAACTCAAAGCTACACCTTTCCGAGGGTAGATGAGACAGCATGATGGAGCCCTTCTTGGTTCAGGATTTTTTCTTTGGGAGAAGATCTTCTATAAAATTTGTATTCATATTATGTAATTAGCTTTGTTAAGTATATTAGCATTCAGGGGGGGTCCCTTGGTACTATTGCAGGAAAAATGTAATAAGGGGGGGAATGTTAACATAGAATAAGTTTGTTTTACATTGTACATGTATTACATTGTAAATTGTTGTTCGCTGGTTAGTTCTGTTAGTTCTACCAACTAGTTATGCATAGTTATGATGTTACAATTAGATAACTGTATATCATTATTTATATACGTGTGGATGTATTGAATACAATAATGAAATACAGTTGCCTATCTTCCTAAGCTCTCTCCATTACTTATGAGACTCATATTCTATCACTTTTCCATTTCACATTAGTATTTCACCTAGGTCTTCTCTTGATGCTCTTGCACAGACTACAACATGTTTCTCCAAGTATGGGACTACAAGTATTGGTTGTGAGCTTAACTTGTGTTTCACCTCTTTAAATGACTGAGCATGTTGTTCTACCCAATTAAAAGGCTCATGTTTCTTCAGAAAGAGATGTGATCTAGGTAGTTATTGAAGAAAAATACTTCAATTCCTTTTATAGTAACCTACAAGTCCCATAAAAATATAATATTATGTGAAATTTTTGGGTTTAGGCCATGTTGGAAAATAGAGATAATTTCCACTAGATTAACCTTAAGAGGAGAGTTGTGTAATATTTAGAAAAAAAAAAATAGTAGCATGATGGCTTGTAAAAACTACCTATAGAGAGAAACAAAGAGAGAAAGGAATATAAGAAAGGAGAGGAATCATCCACCATAGAGAAGACACATACGATGAACATGAGGAAAACCCTTTTAAGTAAAAACCCCAACCTCCAAGCACATTGAAACCCTTGTATTATTCAACAAATAAATGCTTATGCAATACAATTATCAATTTCAACTTGGAGATGAACATCCATCTCTAACACTTGTTCTTCAACTTCTAACTCAACATGAAATATCTAAACCTACTTGGAAACTTGTAACATATCACACATACAACCATACATCCATAGCCATATTAGATATTACATGAAGACCAAACAATAAGATTATACCATCTCCCCTCCATGATGGAAAGCTAGTATCATTTCAATAGAGTGACCTTGCTCAACCTACTCTATCATAACCTCCATCACAATTCCTCAATGTGTAGGCTTAAAGAGGCCTAGAATGCCACCATAAGATATTAATATGGGCCCCCAAATGGTCCTAAAATGCTATGGTAAAACTTCTAATGAGAGTGACATCAAAAATAGAAAATAAGTCCCTACACAAGCATATTTGATCATAGTAAACACAATGGGCAATTATAACTTCAAAGCACTCCTCCATGAAGCACTAGTTACACCTCACCCATTGAATAAGGAAGATGTTCTACTATATCTAAAGTTTGACCTTTCTAATGCAACTCCCTCATTTAATGTCCTCTTGCAATAATATTTCCAAGTAACCAAAGAATAAATAATAATTAAATATGCTCCAACACTCACATGGGTACATCCCATTTTTCTCATTCCATGATTTTTGGAAACACATACATTATTCTATCATCTGCAAACAATTATGTTACAATATACTTTAGGATTTGCACTCCAAATCCTAATAGGACATTTGATCATGGCTTAAATCTTTTCTAGGTCTACAAAAATTCCATCATTGAAAATGATGTGCCCTAAGTAGTGAATCTCCTTTTTGACACAATGAGTACTTGGAAAACTTTACATATAGCTTATTTCCTTTGAGACAATGTAGCACTATCTAGAAATGTTCTTCATGTTCCTTCATACTCTAGGAATATCTTCCTTAATACTCTGGGAATTAATTAGAATATCATTTATAAATACTATAACAAATGGTGAACAACAAATATGAAACCAAAATAAGGTTCAAGAATTAAAACCAAAACCTCATCTCGTATTCACCTACAACTCAGTTAGAGTAAATAAATCTAACATAATGAATAACAATGACAAATTTTACCCAAATTGATTATTTTTGTATCGTAAAGGTAGATGTGCTCAAAGTGGTTACAATGTTGAAAATGTGGTTGCATGCATTGACATCATAACAATAAGGACCAACCTATTAGTATTTTAAAATCATTACATAGACATTCTATACTTTTAACTATCCTTCTAGAGAATAACAACAACTTCTAATAAAATCTTGTTGGAGGAATTCAACTATTTGACATCCTAGGCTTCTTCAATGAAATCAAATCTCTTTTCCAATAGGTATATTAAATTCAAGCACTATTACCACTGTGAGACATTTTTCTTTGAATTTATTGGAACAACCATTTAAAATGGTTATTTCTCATGCACTACAAAACATCGCTTTGGACTACATTCCTTTTCAGAACAAAGGAAAATCATTCTTCTTGAATCCTACAATTAGTAGAAATACTATCTGATTTGTATTTACTTCCCTAGTCACCCTTCTATAATGAGAAACATGGTGCTCAAGTATCTTCTTCCTCTATAATTATCCATCCAGTCACCCTTCTATAATGAGAAACATGGTGCTGAAGTATCTTCTTCCTCTGTAATTATCCATCCAATCCTTTGTAATGTTCTTCAAAACATCCTCATAGAACCCCTACCAACTTAAGATTTAATTCTCTAATCAAATCAAATTAGGTTCACTAATTCTTCAATCAAATCATATTAGGTTCACCACCTTATCAAATAGGGGGTTGGGAGTTAGTCAACCAATCCCCAACGTGAAGTGCATGTTTGAGCAAATAAGAGAAGTAGTAGTGCAATGTAAATTAGATCAAAATCAAACTCAAAGTTCCTAAGTTAAGAAACAATCATTCAATTCAATAAAATAGCTTCCTAAAGTATTTAATTTCAGTTCATTTTGATCTTTGATCCCTATGACATTAATCAAATTTGATTTGTGAAAAAAACTAAATTTTGATCTTAAAGATTTTCCTTTATGTTGGTTTTCAAACCCTCTATTATTTCATGCTTTGAATCATGATCATACGATGCAAATCCGACTTATCATTTCAACATCAAAGTTTAGGGCAAAGGTTATAATTACAATTAATTGCAATGGGGCTGACGTTTCACAATTCATAAGAGCCCCTTTATATCCATGGTTGCAGAGCATTTTCATCATTCAGAAATGGTATCAAAGAACTTGTTACTAAAGAGACCAGCCATCAAAATTATTCTCACCCAAACCCTCCTTGTGTGTGTATGGATCCCATGGTGGTGAGGACAAATTGTGGGTCAATCTTTGATCATCGAGGACTGTCAATCTGAATTAATTAAAGGGTTCATACGGTTTTTAAATGTGTCAAAGCTTCAAAAATTTCCAAAGGAGCAAGGATCATTGATGCATTTTGATCTTTGGCTATGGTTTGTTCATGCACTTTGGCCTTCCACCTCGAACTCTTTTACTTTCTGTGTTAACACATGGCCATGATCAATGGTTGAAACTCATCATGATAAGATCTCACAAGATCAACATCTGTGGGGAATGATAGAGTGTCGTCCATTTCAATCCCCTCTACCCCACGTCGCTAATCTTGAACGTCAACAGTGCTGGCCATGAGCCCACTTAATAGTTCCCTTTGAATGTCCGTAAAAAATTGTAAACGACTGTCAATTCTATAGGACTTCGATGATAGAGAGAATGATGGATGACATTTCTGGACCCGATCCAATAGACTGAATCTTAGTATTTATTATTATTCTCAGAGCTAAAGAGCGGAAAAAGAAAATGACAGTAGCAATTGTTAATAGATTAAAAGATTTCTTCAAATTTCTGTTGAATGCACCGGTTGACAATTTTTCGATTGATTCCTCCTGAAGGGCTCTTAAGTATATACGACACACACGACAGTGGCAATAAGTAAATCAATCAACTATGACGTTGCTCTTTGGTAATAGAATTATTATTTTTTTTTAAAAAAGAGAAAGGTGGGAGACCACCCATAAAATATATTGATTAAAAGAGTTTATAAATCATTAATAGTGAAATGTTGGTTTGATAGTGGCACAATATTTTATTTAAGCTTATATTCCTATGTTCACCCTTCTTTATCTATCCCATATGTATCCCCATTTGCAGTATTTTTCACATAGTGGCCATCATTCACACTTATGATCCATTATCCACATTTTCCTACCTTAATTTTACTGCTTGATTCTTACATATCACTTTCATGATTCGCAGAGTCAACCCTGTGGATTGTGGAAGTGACCCTTGACAATCAAGCTTCAAATTTGAATTTTTAAATGCTTGGCCCCATCTCATATCCATTATGGGCCAACTTCCCACACATCATGCGACTCACACTTATGTCATTATATTTAAAGATATTTAATTGCACTTATTTTTATAAGGGGACCTAGCGATCATTCTAACTCACATAAAAACACTTTAAATTTTGCTAAGAGGACAATAAATTTGGTAGAATGTCAACTGAACTACACTTGTCAAACAGCTCCCACTGAAAAAAATCTGCTAAGATTCTGTTTGTTGTCAGTGATTACTTATCAATGCTTTCCATTCTGGGTATGCATTAGATGGATAGTTGTTACCATTTTTTAAGAAAGTGAACACTGTACAAGCTGACTTGGACGATGGTAAAGGCTTATGCTCATTAATCTCATCTCTTGAGGAGTTGTTTATTGACTCAAAGAAAGATTTAAAAAAATTTCAAAATAACCTTTTACCACCATATGAAAGGTGAAATGATTTAAAAATAAAAATAAAAATAATTGGATTACATATATATTGATATTTTTGTTTTTATATAATGAATTATTTAATATTATGAGCGTGTTATAATATTAAGAGGAACACATACATTTAAATCAAAGTTTTCTTTAGTAAGTCTGTCAAAGTCATTGTTAGATCAAACTTTAATATGACGTAATCAAGAATGTTCATACTCTTACTCTCACTAATTGAACTGCAAGCCTTCACTAATAGTGAAATGTTGGTTTGATAGTGGCACAATATTTTATTTTAAGCTTATATTCCTATGTTCACCCTTCTTTATCTATCCCATATGTATCCCTATTTGCGATATTTTCCACATAGTGGCCATCATTCACACTTATGATCCATTATCCACATTTCCCTACCCTGATTTTATTGCTTGATCCTTAGATATCACTTTCGTGACTCGCAGAGTCAACCCTGTGGATTGTGGAAGTGACCCTTGACAATCAAGCTTCAAATTTGAATTTTTAAATCCTTGCTCCCATCTCATATCCATTGTGGGCCAACTTCCCACACATCATGTGACTCACACTTATGTCATTATATTTAAGATATTTCATTACACTTATTTTTATAAGGGGACCTAGCGATCATTCTAACTCACATAAAAACATTTTAAATTTTCTAAGAGGACAATAAATTTGGTAGAATGTCAACTGAACTACACATGCCAGGAGTTTGCTTGCTAGCTTCATTGAATATTCATCATTACTGATTTGGCTTGGAACATGATGTTTACCCAAGAGAACTTAAATCTCACCTTACAACTCAACAAATACCTAGAAAAGTATTCGTAAACATTGCAAGTCCTTACACTATATCATAGAGATCAAACTAGACTGTGAGAAGCACTTTTGACCAAATTAACCATTTATGCTAGAGATCACTTCAACACACTAGATTAAGTCTATCGTAGTAGGTAATGGCCTTGTGGGATGAAAGATCATTCTGCGATAAATTTTAACCATGCATAGATTTTGAGGAACCTTGTGATGTCAAGTCCTTTGGGTATTAATTTATTTTTCATATGAAAACAATTGTAATAAAACAATACCAGTAAGTTGGTCCTCATATTATTTTAAAATAATTTTAAGGACAACTTAATTATTATTATTTTAAGTAGATAAGTGGGGCTGCCTAAATGAGGCAAATAAGGCCATTATTCTAGAGATTTTCTACTTCTAGACAATTCTAAAATAGTTCAATGAATTCTTCCTCAAGACATTTGGATAGTTCTAAATTATATGTCTTAGATAGTTCTAAATTATTAAATATATACATACAGAAGATAACTATATCTAATAAATATTAGAATGAATTAAGTATATGTATTAAATATTTTGTATGAATAAAGCTAAAATTGAATTGGTGCAACTATCATAGAGAAAAGAATAAGCTTATATTTCTAACAAATTATTTATATAATATAATTTACCCATCTATGATAATTGGTTTAAATACCAATAGCCACCAAAGTGGCTAATCAGTGGATGCTAAAGTTTCTAAGTTTGTAGAATCTTCCCTTTTCTTGCTTTGTTTGGTGTGGTTTCCTCTACAGGTACTAGGATGGAGAATGACAGAACCAACAAATGTCTGTTACTCCCGATCATGCCTTGGGAGTGTGAGATCAAAGGGTGCATAAAGATAACAGACTTGCACCAAGTGTTCGATACAGACTATACTATGGTGCAGTTTGCCATCAGGAATGTGTGCGGCCAGAAATGGATTCAAGGTTCTGAAGACAGAACTTTGTGCTGGTCAGATATTGTGTCAACCATGCTTTCAAACATCATGGATATAAGTGGGGCTGCCTAAATGAGGCAAATAAGGCCATTATTCTAGAGATTTTCTACTTCTACACAATTCTAAAATAGTTCAATGAATTCTTCCTCTAGACATTTGGATAGTTCTAAATTATGTCTTAAATAATTCTAAATTATTAAATATATACATACAGAAGATAACTATATCTAATAAATATTAGAATGAATTAAATATATGTATTAAATATTTTGTATGAATAAAACCAAAATTGAATTGGTGCAACTATCATAGAGAAAAGAGTGAGCTTATATTTCTAACAAATTATTTATATAATATAATATACCCATCTATGATAATTGGTCTTTAAATACCAATAGCCACCAAAGTGGCTAATCAGTGGATGCCAAAGTTTCTAAGTTTGTAGAATCTTCCCTTTTCTTGCTTTGTTTGGTGTGGTTTCCTCTACAGGTACTAGGATGGAGAATGACAGAACCAACAGATGTCTGTTATTCCCGATCATGCCTTGGGAGTGCGAGATCAAAGGGCGCATAAAGATAATAAACTTGCACCAAGTGTTCGATACAGACTATACTATGGTGCAGTTTGCCATCAGGAATGTGTGCGGCCAGAAATGGATTCAAGGTTCTGAAGACAGAACTTTGTGCTGGTCAGTTATTGTGTCAACCATGCTTTCAAACATCATGGATATAGTGAAAGATGGACATTATGTCCATGCAATTGCTACAGGATTGGTCTTTGACTACTTGTACAATCTCGATAGGTGGAAACAAGCCCTGAGAGGATATGATCTGACTAATAGAGATGCAATGGTCAGAGGTTTGTTTCCAATCACTACGCTAAGGACTTCCCCCAGCTGATGGATGCGTGTACAGCGCAATGCAGAAAGACCTAGCATGCGGATGTATTGGGGGATTGGATAGGGCCTTGCACAACCATAGCCATAATTTTCCTAAGCACATGGCCACCAGATGCCGGGATGTGTTTACTTCTATTTGTTTTTCGCATGTGCATGCCCTTGATTGGGCACCACACCTCCCAAATGAGATCATCAATGTGGAAGATTCAGTTGGGGTGGCAAAGGATGTGGATCTTGATTTTGACTTTGCACAGGTAGTGACTGTTAGGAGCCGCAGGGGGATGTTGGGTGCTGAAGGTGGTAGACGAGGAGGCGAGGAGGAATCAAGGGTTGGAGATTAACAGGAGGCTTCTTTCCTCCTCTTTTGATGACCATCTCAGCTATGTGTTGTCTATGTTTCATTTCTTTTTCTGGTGGGTTTTTTGGTTGATGGTCTGTGCGTTGTTTATGGTATGGGTAGGTTACTCCATTTAGGCCATGATAGGCCCGCAAGTGGAATGAATTGCATATTTTTGGCCCCTCTCCATATAATGGGGTTATCTTTGTATTTTGATTATATTTTGGTTAATATATGTCTAGGTGGTTCACCACCTTTTTCTTAAAAAAATAATAATAGTATAATATAGAGATATATAATAAAAAGTATAATTCAACTTTATGATATTTTTTATATAAGTATGTTTTAGATATTTATGTTTATAGATGTTTCCTTCTAGAAAGTAACACTTTCTTCCATATAGATGGCATGGGAAATTGATGGGGTGAAATCTTTTGTATGCATTAGACAATCATTTAATGCATCCCAATAGGACACAATTTTGAGGTGTGAAGGGAAAATGAATAAAGTATGAATTGTTTGGTGGCTTCGACATGCAAGAGAATTTTTTTTTTTTCCATACATTGTTGAATTACAAATTATATACGTATCTCCTTAACAATGAAACAAACTAGTTATAAATTCTAATGCAATTGATTGTTGTTGGGTGCTTGAGTACACTCTTTTGAACTAGGGCAATTTTTTAATATTGCAATGGCTTGTATTCATTTATATGCCTAGGAATGTTAGAAAAGATAAATTGTAGAGAATGACTTACTTGAATATTGTGAGAAATAGTTGGTTTCCCTTCAAATTAAATATCCATGATCTCCCTAACAATGAAATGAACTAATTATAAATTTGTTAATCTTTGTGAATACTTTATCCATCAGATTGTTGTAGAGTTGTGTGAGTAGAACATTTCTACTTAAAGTTCTATCTGAATTGTTGCAAGGCTATGTAGGTAAGGCATCACTAATTTAAATTCTATCTGAAATTACATCATTAGATTTAATGAATATTTAAACCTTTGTAGTTTCTTATTTCACATTTCAAGTTTTTGTAGGTATGACTCTAATGACAAATGTTTTGCTGAAAATTCTAAATTAATATTATACTTTTACTTGAAATCTATTTATTTACAAGCTTTTGTAATTGAAATGAATTTATGTTTTATCACTATATTTTATTGATCATATTTTTGGGTTAGATATATATGTTTAAAAGATTTAGCAAAAAATTAGAATGAGTTTCTTTAATAACTAAGTGTTTGAAAGCTTCAAAAACAAAGTAGACAAGTCTTTTCTTCAAGTTCATGAATTCAAAAGTTTAGGTAGAGGTAGGTTTTGTTTCAAACACAAAGTATGCATTTGAGAGCTTTAGAAACTAAAAAAAATGTTTGAATTTATTTATTTGAAAGTTTTGAAACTAAAATAAAAATCTTAGAATAAAATATATGTAGTTAATGAAAAGGAGAAGATGCATTGTTGATGATGCTCTTGATCCATTTCCACCACCCCTTTAGGAACCCTTGGAAGGGATACTATGTTCCTAGGATTTGGTCTTCACTTGGAGAATAAAACTTGTAGTTAGCTAGTTTAAACCTTTGGTTCATTATTATTTTATGTGTTAATATATTTCAAGAGGCACATTATGAGGTTTGGGTTGTTTAAATTTTGATGAAAGGACCACATTTTGAGATTAGTTTGATATTCCATCCAATTTTCATACTATAAATATTATGTTGTACAAATTGTCAAGTCTTATCATAAGTTATACTTTACTTAGTAATTATGCATATTTTTACATGATTTGGTGTTGATATGACTATTTCTTGTTATTTCTTCTTGATTAGATTTGTTTAGCTTCTCAAAGTTTGTTACAAAAGGTATGTGTGCACATACAAAATTGTAAGATCTTTCTTCTCCTCCTTAGTTTGGCCTAATTGGATATTGGTAAGCAAATAGTGTATTAGAATGCATTTCTTTTGCATTCTTTTTTCCACAAATTATTTTGGAATTATTAACTTCTTGTAACTTCTATGGCATAAAAGGGGCATGTGTGTGTGCATATATACTTTCTCCAGATAAAGAGATAGAGAGGCCACATGTCAATTAATAGGATAATAGGAGTGACTAGAATTGTTGAAGATCATTAGCATAGGAAAAACCTAAAGACAATGTACTCAAAGTAAATTAACTTGGAATTGCTAAGGAATTTCATGGTCATGAGAAATGGCAGAGGTACCAACTTAAACACACCACCAAAAGGATAGCTAATTAGACAAAGCCAAAAGTTTGCATGGATTGGAGAGTCCAAATAATATTTTAATTCCCCTAGAAATGGAATATTCTAGACTAAATACTAAAAAGTAATATGCCACCCAAATTGACCAATGAAATCTAAGAAGAAAGAATGCAAAAAAAAATATAAATATTGAGAGATGTCTATAGATAAAGGTTGTTGAATTTGTTAGAAAAAATGTGGGGCTAGGGAAGACAAGCGAAGGAACAAGATTATATTAGAAGGGGAGAGAAGGTATATTGTATAGGTTAAGGAATGTTTAGAAGTTAAGGACTGAGTCTCTATGTTTAAAATTTTAGGTTTTGATAAGGATTCATACTTGGCACCCACCTTGGAAAATGTCACTTGGAAGTATAGTTAGTTTTCATATTAAGTTTTCTTAGTAATTTTCCATGGTATTTTTTCATGTTAGTCCTTGTTTATGTGTAGATTGTTTGGGATAGTGGCTTGGGAAAAGATTGGAGAAGAAGGTATTATAGGTGTGAGTGGTTGAGAAGTTTCCAAAATATTATTGAGATTCTATAAAATGTAAGGTGTGGTACATGATCAATGTTGTTGAAAGTCTCATTGTATTTGTAAGCACATTTGGTGTTACTATAGTAAGTAGAGTTGGTTTTGTTGTTAGACATTTTATTTATATCAGAATTTTCCCAATATACATATAGTATTATTTAATAAATATATTACATTATTTATAATTTGTAGAAATCAAGAGCATTGAGTGAATGCAAGTACTAATTTGAGCCACTCGAGACAAACAGGAGCACACTCAACTTGCAAGAAAATAAGTATTGCAAACAATGGACAATTGGAATGCAAAATATGGGATTATTGAATTAGCTTACAAGATGTAGTACATATAGGGCATAATCGACTAAGAATAGTCGAGCCAATAATAGGAAAAACTCACTTTCGTTGTTTCTATACGTAACTACATCTGTTACGTCAGTTTCTACAGTTATGGAATAACTGCAAACTATTGTGTTAGTTTCATTAACTACCACACAGTATTTATAGACATTTTGTATCTGCATTAATCATCAAATACAGAATCCTTTTCTTCTGCCTGTCCATTAAATGGTATCAGAGCAAGTCTGATCACTGGTTCCAGTCTGTGGCAATGTAGATAGGCGATGGGGTCTTCAAAACCTGCGATGGAGTGCTGATGCTACCGGCCAAATAATAGAAGGAAGAAATATCTGTTGTTGTCTGCAGTCTACAGTCTATCTCCCCACGTGAAGAAGACTAGGAGGCTGAAAGGAGGTCATGGGTTTCTGGAGCAGTGTTGGTGTGCAGGAATGTGGGTGCAGTGAGAGTAGAATGCAAGATATGTTCTTTGTTTCTATCCCACTCCCAGTCTGATGCTGTAGAGTTCGTTCTTCTACCTTGCATTTAAAAAAAACTACTGGACTGAAGTTGCAATCTACGTGGAGGAGGAGACTAGAAGGCTTTGGCACAAATTGCAAGCCGAAAGTGGATGTCCACCACACCCAATGCCAGCAGTGTGGCCAGTAATCATGCTAATGAGCCACCTTGAGGCGGACGTGCTGTTTCAGAAAGCTCAAGCTTCTACTTTGCACTTCTAGATGCCCTACAAAACACCGGTAATCTCCAATTTGATGAATTGTTTAGGCAAGGATTGCTAGATTACTTTCTATTTGATGTACAATGTCAAGCAAGGAAGATTAGAGCAAAACTAGACGAGGGTTATGATGCTGATGACGAAGATGAGGTAGAATGCACACCAAAGCGTCCCCGTCTCACAACACAGACCTATTGTGCTCATCTCCGTGCCACTATTTCCTCTTCAAAGTGAATGTATTGTCAAATAAAATAATAATAAATTTCTAGTCTGGATTATTTTGTTTTTTTTTTGAAAAATGTCTGCCCCGAAATTGCTTCTTTCCGATGCTCAACTTTTGAAAGGGCCAAATTATGCCGCATGGAAGACAAAGATGCGGACTATTCTCATTTTTGAGGAGCTATGGGGAATTGTCAAAGGTGACATAACCAGACCAACAGATCCAGATGAAAGGCAGAAGTTTGACAAGGCCGATGCCAAAGCATTGATGTTGATAACACTCGGCATCATCGATGAAGTTCAACCTCACATTCAGGATGCAACAAAATCAAAGGCGGCATGGGATTCTCTCTCCACAATTTACCAAGCGAAGAACCAGACGAAGATCCTCCATCTATAGTCCAAGCTACATACACTCAGTATACATGCTGGCGAGAAAGTTGAGGAATTCTTACGGCGGGTATCTGAACTGCGAGCTGAGCTTGTTGCACTTGGAGAAAAGGTGGAGGACAAACTACTTGTCCCAATTACGCTGAGAGCACTGCCATCTCAGTTCAAAATCTTTGTCACCATGCTAAACATCACCAAGAAAGATGTTTCATATGATGAATTGGTGAATCTGTTGCAGCAAGAAGAAGCCATTCAATCTGTTCAAGGTGAACTGGAAGATAAGGCCCTGATCTCCAGACAATCAAAAGGTCAGAAGTTTCATGGAAAGCAGCCACAGAAACAACAAGAACATCAACAGTCGAAGCCTCCAAAGGCAAACCGATGGTGTCATATATGCAACAAGAACAATCATGACACTGTCAACTGTTGGTACAATGCCTTAACAAAAGGCAATTCAAGCAAAGAAGGCTTTTCTAGTTGCAGTGATACTCAGCCATCCAAATGCCATCATCATCGCAGAAGGCACAAAGGAAATGTAGCGGCCCAACAAGATGATGCATCAGAAGAAGATGAACCAGAAACAGCCAACTGCGGCACTCATCACAATCTAGTCCTTGTCTCCCAAACCTTGCAGCCCACGAGGGATATTTGGTTGATAGACTTGGGTGCCAGCAAGCATATAACAGGCAATCGTGAGCTGTTCGATGCACTGACAGAACAATCTACTGGAGATAGAGTTTGAATCACTGACAATAAGGAGTATGTTGCAGAGGGTATAGGCAAGGTCATCATTCCCCTTGGGACAAGCCGCTGTACCCTCACCAAGGTGTTGTATGTTCCTGGTTTGACAACAAACCTGCTCTCTATCAGTCAACTTCTGAACCACAAACTGAAAGTTGAGTTCCAAGTGAAGGATGGGGTCAAGACCTGTCTAATCTCAAGAGAAGGTATGATACTTGCTAGAGCATTTATGAAGGATAGACTGTTTGCATTAGATGTTGTCTCCTCCCCTACAGTAGCTCTATCAGCCTCCACAATAGAATCTACGGGACTCTGGCACTATCGCTATGGGCATCTTTCAGTCAGCTTCTTGCATCAGCTCAGCTCCAAACAAATGGTAAGAGGTCTTCCTCCAATTTCAAATTCATTGCCTATATGTCCTGGATGCCTTGCAGGTAAACAACACCGGGATTCGTTCGAGGCTAGTAGCTTCCATGCTACACATCGCCTTGAGTTGGTACATACCGATCTGTGCGGACCCATGCATGCTTCATTTTCAGGCCATAAGTACTTCCAGTTGTTCGTGGATGACTTCTCCCGAAAGACCTAGGTGTATTTTCTCAAGAAGAAAGATGAAGCCTTTGCCAACTTTCAGGACTTTCACAAGCAAGTTGTCAAAGAAGCCGACCAGTCTCTTCTTGTCCTCTGGTCAGATTGAGGGGGGGAATTCACCTCCAAGGAGTTCGTGGCATACCTGAAGCATCATGGCATCAAGCAGCACCTCACTGCTCCCTATACACCCCAACAGAATGGAGTTGTAGAATGTTGCAATCGGACTGTCATGGAGATGGCTCGATGCATGCTCTCCACAGCCAAGTTGGAGGAAAGATTTTGGGCAGAAGCAGTACGGACAGCTGTATACCTCATCAATAGGGCACCAACAAAGATTCTGCAACACAAGACACCGGAAGAGGTATGGACTGGACAAAAGCCTTCAATTTCTCATCTAAGGGTGTTTGGTTGCACTGCATACATGCATGTCCTTGCCAATAGGAGAAAGAAGACTGATTCTAAGACACTTCAATGTATACTGTTGGGATATAGTATTACATCAAAAGCTTATTGTTTCATAGATCTTGAGACAATGAAGATACATGAGAGTCGAGATGTGGTATGTGATGAATCGTCATTCGATTCCTTATCACAGAAAGAAGAGCAACAGCCTCCTACTTCTCATAAATTGCTCTCACAATCAGATGATGAGCATATGGAAGACTCTCACAAAGACAGTGAACTACAAGGAGAGTTGTATGTTGATCTGGGCCCTCTACAAAATATTGCACACCAGCAGGAGCACAGTCAACCTCCAAAGTGGGTCCAAAGTACAATCAGGGACTCTAACCTGCACACTCTTCCAGACACTTCGTCAGGAGTCAGAACTAGGAGTCAGACAAGAAATGAAGTGAATGTTGCGCTCATGAGTACTGTTGTTGACAGCACTGAACCTGACACAATTCGAGAGGCCTTACGCCAACCTTAGTGGAAGAAGGCTATGGATGCAGAATATGATTCTCTGATGCAAAATCATACTTGGGAACTTGTCGATCTACCTGAAGGGAAGAAACCCATTGGCTGCAAATGGATCTTCAAAACAAAGTACAAGGCAGATGGATCTATCGACAAGTACAAAGCACGACTTGTAGCAAAGGGATATGCTCAACAGGAAGGCATTGATTATGAAGAGACCTTTGCACCCACTGCAAAGATCAAAACTATCAGAATGGTCTATGCATTGGCAGCGCAGAAGGGATGGAAGCTTCAGCAGATGGATGTCAAGAGTGCTTTCTTAAACGGTGATCTCAAAGAAGAAGTGTACATGACCCAGCCATAAGGGTTTGTTGATGAACATCATCCACACAAGGTATGTCGTCTTATCAAATCTCTTTATGGCCTTAAGCAAGCTCCTCGGGCATGGTACATCAAGATTGATGGTCACCTATTGCAGCATGGATTCACACGTAGCCCATCAGATCCTAATTTGTATATTAAGAAGGTAGGCACAGAGATTGTCATTCTGGTTTTGTATGTGGACGATCTTATTCTCACTGGCAGTTCAGACAGTCTCGTTGATGATGTCAAGAATGATCTAAAGAACTCCTTCGACATGACAGATTTGGGGCTACTTCATTATTGTCTTGGCTTGGAGATATGGCAGAAGAAGAACCACATATTCATCTCCCAAATGAAATATGCTAAGACACTCCTGGAAAAGTATGGAATGGTCAACTGTAAGCTTATGTCCACTCCAATGGAGAAAGGTTTGCAACTATCTCGTTTCCAGGATTCACCTTAAGTAGATGTCACTCTCTACAGGCAGCTAGTTGGGAGCCTTATCTACTTGACCTACACCAGACCAGACTTGTGTTTTGCTGTAAGCTATCTTGCCAGATTCATGCAGGAACCAAAGAAGTGTCATTGGGTTGCAGCAAAGCATGTGTTGAGATATATCCGAGGCACAGTTGATTATGGTCTGGAATATAAGAAGAACACTCAGTTCTTCTTACAGGGATATACAGACTTAGATTATGCAGGATCTATAGGTGGTAGGAAATCCACCTCAGGTTATGTTTTTCATCTTGGATCTGGGCCAATTTCGTGGGTTAGTAAGAAGCAAACTGTTGTTGCTCTTTCATCCACTGAGGCTGAATATCGCGCCACACAAGGAGCTGTGTGCGAAGGGATTTGGTTACGTCGCATTCTGGCAGATATGGACATTCCTGAAGACAAGTCACCAGTTCTTCATTGTGACAATCAGGGTCTGTTAAAACTTGTGAAGAATCCAGTTTTCCATGAGTGCACTAAGCATATTGAGGTCGAATGTCATTACATTCGGGATCAAGTTTTGAACCACCACATCCAGCTCCAGTACTGCCCTACAGACTCTCAGATCGCAGATATGTTCACCAAATCTCTTGGTAGAATCAAATTTGAATTGTTTAGGGGGTACATTTGTAAAAACAATGTAATAAGGGGGGGAATTTCAGCATAACATATTACATTGTTTCGTTGTTTCTATACGTAACTACATCTGTTACGTCAGTTTCTGCAGTTATGGAATAACTGCAAACTGTTGTGTTAGTTTCATTAACTACCACACAATATTTATAGACATTTTGTATCTGCATTGATCATTGAATATAGAATCCTTTTCTTCTACCTGTCCATTAAAATATGGGATTATTGAATTAGCTTACAAGATGTAGTACATATAGGGCATAATCGACTAAGAATAGTCGAGCCAATAATAGGAAAAACTCACTAAGAATAGTGGTGCTCCAAGAATAGGAAAGGAAACCACTTAACTTAGACAAAGCTAATCTAAGCATGCCAAGTATAGCTTAAGGCTAAACATAGATTCCTAAATATGCACTCCTAAGCAAGGTTAATATACGCCAACACCCCCTCTTAAGCATAGCTTAGGTGGGATAAATGAAGATGGGTCCTAGCAACTAGGCTTGATCAGGTACCCATGTACAATGCAATCTCTCATAAAAATGGCAAAACAAAGAAAACCACGTGGGAAAAAACTCCCCTCCAAAAAGAGCGAAAAAGATAAAAGAAGAGGACTAGGAAGCCTCCTCAAAGATGATAACTTTGCACCAAGCTTGAAAACATGTCTCTTTGACTGTGATGATGCAGATATGACCCCCCCATAGGAGAGTAAAAGAGACTATGTAGCCCTAGCACAATGAAGTAGCCCCTATGCAAAAAGAGGATGCCTGTATATGAATGCTAAAAAATGATCCATTTGTGCCAAATGATGTTTCTCCCCTTAGGAAGAAATAACTCCAATGGGGAATGCTCAAAGAACTGAGGTGAAGTGGTAAGTCTCATGATGTACCCTATCTCATAACACTACTCAAATGTTGTCATGCTAATGTCGAAATGAGTCATATTCAAATTAGGAGGCTCAGGCCTAATTGAAACAAGTGACCTCTCAAAATCATGTAAATACTGATGAAGAACAAGATCCAAATAACTAATGTATGAAAGTGGAATGTCAATGCATGCCATGTGGCTACAAAGCAAATCCCATGAGATGTCCTGTGAAGAATCACTGGAAGCCCTTGGTGAAACCTCTCTAAACTCTATAGTAAAATAAGGTGTATGTATACTGTCATCAAATAGAAAGATGAGATCCTCCAAGGTGTCATCAAAATTTGATATGTAAGACTCTACAAACAGCCAAGAGATGTCTGGTAGAAGTATGTCCTAATGAAGTGAATCCTAAATATGACCCTGCTGTAATGAATCATTGGAAACTCTCAAATGAGCAACACTAAACTCAGAAGCAGAGGCATAGACCTTAACTATAGATGGGGTATCAATGTATGCCAACCAAATAGACTGATTATCCAATGAGGATGTGTCCACACATGAAGGGGAAATAGAAGTCTCAATATCATCCATAAGAGCATGGTTATCCACAGAAACATCACTTTTAGATGAAGAATCAAGATTTCCATACAACTTTCAGATGATGGTCCAAGTAGTGAAAGGGAACTTAGTGTGCTCTATATGATGTAATATATATATATACATAAACTATAAGGCCTATTCTATGTCTGTAGACCATGTCTTTTTTCTTAAAGCATTAATTCTTCTATTTATAGTCACTTGGCTCAGGAATGAGTCCAAGGAGATAGGGAAATAGATCATGTTTAAGATAATGATTCTTTATTCCTTGTTTCCAAGACAAATAGTTCTCTAAGGTTAGTTTGACAACATAAGTGTGGAAATAAATACTAGAATCCATGATGAACCCCCCCCCCCCCCCCCCAAATTCAGAACTTGATCTCAATTCATTGATTATAAAATATTGTGTAATTCCCCAAATTGAAAATATGGAAGAAAGTGCAGAAGTGTACAAGACACAACACAAAGGCTACCCTCTTGATTCAAAATTGGATTCCCCCTAAATTTGGCACTTTATAATTAATGCAATTTGTTAGGTCGAAGTGGGTTGATTAAAATCATACCCTAATACTTACCCTTTTTACAAATTCACTTCAATTTTGGCACTTTAAAGTTGCCTTACAAGAATTTGCTTGAATTTGGCACTAACAATTTCTAAAAAGTACTTCCAAAATTAGAGGGTGGAGGCTAACATTAGCTTAATCCAAAAAAAGCACCTCCATGAGAAAGAAAAGCTCCTCGAAACTAAAGAAAAAAGTGTTTTAATTTAGAGAGGAAAACAACTTCTAATTTTAAAAGAGTTCCTCCAAATTTAAAAATAAAACACTAAAAAACACACCTTTCAGAGAAAAAACTTTGACCAGGTAAACTGAGCCCTTTCTACACCTTTCTATGTGAGATTACGCCTTAGGTGAGATTAATGACCTTACTAAACACCTTCAACCACTACGAGGAGCAATAGAGGAGGGATCCTACAACCTCCTTGAATTTCGTCCTTTAGCAACATTATCAAGATCTCATAGAATTCGAACAAACATCCACACAATCCCACTCTAATACCATGTAGAAATCAAGAGCATTGAGTGAATGCAAGTACCAATTTGAGCCACTCGAGACAAACAGGGGCACACTCAACTTGCAAGAAAATAAGTATTGCAGACAATGGACAATTGGAATGCAAAATATGAGATTATTGAATTAGCTTACAAGATGTAGTACATATAGGGCATAATCAACTAAGAATAGTCGAGCCAATAAGAGGAAAATCTCACTAAGAATAGTGGTGCTCCAAGAATAGGAAAAGAAACCACTTAACTTAGACAAAGCTAATCTAGGCATGCCAAGTATAGCTCTAGGCTAAGAATAGACTCCTAAATGTACACTCCTAAGCAAGATTAATATACACCAATATAATTCACTTAAACTCTAAATTTAATTTATTTTTAATTATATTACTAATTTATATCAATCTTAAATAAATTTTAATATTACTTTTGATGGTCCTCTAATTAAATTATCTATAATTCCTAACACTACTAATTTTATTTGATCTAATGCTAAACATTTATTCAACTAAATTGTTCTAAAAAACAAGTGGGACTACATGAGATTATTTATCCCAACTCTCCCTTTTATTTCATTTACAAAGGCAATGACATCCAAAGAATCCAACAAGTTGTTGTTATCATTGTCATCTTTGTGCTTTAATTATGATAAAATTTATGCTTCACTATCTTCTTTATGTGGCAGAGTATATATTTTGTATTAAAATTTTAAAACGTTTACTTGTTTTGCTGAGTTGTTGTAGGCACACCAAATTTATGGCAATGGTAAATTAGCAAGCAATTTAAAATTTTGGCATATCCATGCATGTTGAATCTGTTTGAAATATATGAATTAAATTAATAACTTGAATTAAATTATATACATAACTTACAACCCACACAATATAATAACAAATAAAAAAATTGAAATTTTCTCTTTGTAAATAATAAATTGATTAAAAGAAAAAATTATAGGAGGTTGACTGGATTTATATTAAAAGGTTGTAGTTGAATTGATTAAGTATAATTGGTGAGGGTGATGATATGTTACTTGATTAAACCATTTAGTAAGATTCAAATCTTCCAAAAGTGCAAAAAAATAAAAGATAAGACCAAAATCGTGTCCAAGATAACTTTAGAGTTCAAAATAACTTTAAAGTCCAAGATAATTTTAAAGAATAGATCCTAGATCATATATAAGCCAACTTTAACAAATAGATACTTTTATTCTTCAACTCTCTTTAACGTCTAAACTAACTTTAAAGTCCAAGATAATTTTAAAGAATAGATCCTAGATCATATATAAGCCAACTTTAATAAATAAATACTTTTATTCTTCAACTCTCTTTAAAGTCCAAACTAACTTTAAAGTCCAAGTCCAAACTAACTTTAATGTCCAAACTAACTTTAAAGTCCAAGATAATTTTAAAGAATAGATCTAGATCGTATATAATCCAACTTTAACAAATAGATACTTTTATTCTTCAACTCTCAACCAAAGAACTCTTGATAACAACAGATTGTAAAAAAATTATCCGAAGATAGTTAAAAACCTCAAACCAAAAAACACTCGGACTTATTGTTAATCGGATGAAACTTGAAGCCAAGTCAAATCGGTGGAGATGTTAACAATTTAAGAATTGTTCGAGTTTGGACTTCTTCAGCGGGCGTAAGTTTGAATAACCAGAGTGCCGTGCAAATCTCCCCACCAAGCAACCGAGGAAGTGACGTAACTGTAGAGAACGGGCTTTGAAATTTCTTTCCACAATGATATATAAAAGCAATGGAGAGCACTCGAAGCAGATGGATTAAGCCAAGCAGGACAATTATATTGATAAACAATATTGAGTGTGTGGTGGTATTCAATGGGGAAATCCGTTAATGATGAGGCAGAGAGTAGCGTGCGGTTAGATTTTCCGATGGAATCGCAGGCTGAAGCAGTCGAAATAAGAAATTCCAACAACCCCCAAAGCAGCGTTAGTTATATAAGCTCGGAAGTGCGTCCAACGGGCCTGCAGAAGCAAACATCAGGTAGCAAAGCAGCTCCGGAAAAGAAAATATTGCTGTTTGCCGTAAGGCTGGCCCTTCTCGAGAAGACCGCAAGCGGGCTGGGAGCTATGGCCTTCGTCTGGGCCACCGTTGTTCTCCTCGGAGGCTTCGCAGTCGCCTTAGAGAGCGAAGACTTCTGGTTCGTGACGATTATACTCGTAATTGAAAGCAACCGCATCTTCAGCCGCAGCCACGAGCTCGAATGGCAGCACGAGACTACGTTGTCCATGGCGGATTTCAAGAAGGACGCAAAACAGGCAAGTTTCAGAATCTTCAAGGCCGGCCGCTTTTTCTTCGCCTCTATTTTTGCAAAATTCTCGGCCGCCAATGTCACCCAAGACCCGCAGAAGAAAAGATCTGATTGGGGCCGTCGTGCGTTGAAAAGAAGCCGGTCTGCCTCAGACTTTCCGTTGGCGCAATTTGATGTTTCTCAGAACGTAAGTAGGCTGCTCTTCTGGGCACAGTTGTTGTCTGCCTCCACCTGCATTTCCATGTCTGTGTGGAGATTAACAGGGCAACAGTATGGCGAGGTTACGGACAGCGAGCAGAATGGGAGGTCCGCTTTGAATGTGTTCTACGGCTTAGCTGTCGCGGAGGCGTTTCTGTTTTTGGTGGAGAAGGCCTACTGGCAGTGGAAAATCAAGGTGCAGAAACTCCTGGGCCGGGTGAAGGACGAACTCGGATTCGACGACAAAGAGGTGGGCACGCTTCGACGGTTTTTCTACGACGCATATTCGAGGTGCCTCAATGGAAGCGTTTTTGACGGTCTGAAGATGGATTTGGTGGGCTTCAGCGTGGATTTGCTCAAGTCGAGCACGCACAACGGGCAGCTGCCCGGCGCCCGGGTGCTCTCTGCCTTGGTTTATGACGCTCGTTTCGCCCAAGAAACATTGCGCTCCATCGGGGTTATGCAGGACGTCGTCGAGCGCCTGCTGGAAATGCTCAGCTGGAAGAATCGCCATGAACAAGAGATTCGAAAGGCTGTGGCCGAGATTGTTTGTAATCTTGTTAAAAAGAATCGCAATTCGCTTCGTGTGGCGCAGATCCCCGGGGCTCTGGAATCCATTGCTTCCTTGCTCTACGAATCCACACCCGCAAGCAATGACCCCCAACCCTACGATTTCTCGGGTTTTAGTCTTCTGGGGCTCCGCATCCTGAAAAACCTCGCCACTGACCACGGCAACTGTGCCAAGATTGGAAGCACCCAAGGCCTGCTTCCCAAAATCATACTGTTCACAGACGTACATGCTGCGAAATTCTCCAAAGCCCAGATCAAGACTTTGAAGCTCTCCTTGCAGGTGCTGAAAATGCTGGCGGCTTGTAAGGGTGAAACAGGGAACGTGTTAAGAAAAGATATATTGAAAAATGTCTTCATGATAAGCAATCTAAGAGAATTTCTTCTCTACGAAGGCTCCAGCCGTTTGCAGCTCCAAATCCTGGCCATTGAGACGCTCACCAGCCTTGCTCTTGAAGCGGAAGGCAGAGAGAGGATCGGGAGCACCGGCGGAGTTTTGGGTAATCTTCTCTCTGTATTTTTCATGGAGAGGATTAATACTAATGATAATAAGGAGATGAGGCAGCTGGTGAGCAAGGCAGGGGAAGCCCTCACTCTGCTTGCACTCGACAATAATCACAACTGCCAAACGATGATTAAACTCAAATTAAGGCAGCATCGAAGCGGCAATGGCCATGTGATAAGAGATTTGATTGGTGTGCTCAACGATCCTCTTCAGGGAGTTCATGCCGCAAGAATTCTGCGTAATTTGAGCGCTTATGCTGACACAGATTGTGATGAGCTCACGGAAATCACGGAAGCAGCAGCGCAGGTAAAACACCTTTGACAAACTTAAGATGTTTAAGTTTTGAATTACATAAATTTTTACAGTGCTCATGCTCACCCGTACTGTTTTCTATCGTTCAGGTTCTAAAGCTTGTGATGGAGGAACAAGGCTCGCTTCAGGAAGCTGCAATAGGACTAGCCGCTCAAATCTTCAAGTTTTTCAATAAATCAAGCATGGATAGTGTGTTTAACGAGGCGGCGATAACTAAAAGATCGTTTGTGATGCGATTGACAGAGGTTTTGCAGAGGCACCCTCGTCCATCAATCAAGGTTCCCAATATCAGAAGATATTGTATTGAGCTTGTGATTTGTATGGTGGAGAAGGACAAAGCATATTTTCTGACGGAAAGGATAGAATTGGAGGGTGCTTTGGCGCGTGTGGGGGAAACAACGTCGGAGATGGAGAATTTCAGAGGCTTATCGGGGAGCATAGGTCTCACCCGACATCACAACACCATCCGTCGCCTTGTAAACACTGCCCTCGCATTGCTTTCTCCTTAATTCAAATCTAATACGGCACCGTGTTTCCAATGTTACGAATTGGAATGAATCTCTACATCTTACATTGACCTGTTATTTGAGATCCTAAACTGAAAGCCGTGAAGCCCACACAGACGATTGACATCGATGATGGTGCATTTTGGCGTCATTTCTCCCTGCCAATCTTTCATTGTTTTTTTCCTTCTTATTCATTGTGTCGTGTTGAGAATAGTCTTTCGAGTTATTTTCGAGACGTACCGATAAACTTTGTCATTTCCGGCCATTCTTAAATATCATCCTCATTGTTTCGTGTTGAGATAGTGTTTCAATAAACATTGTGTGGTGTTAAGGATAGTGTTTCAATGAACTTTGTTTTCTGGCCATTCTTACATATCATCCATTTTAACAGTCAAAGATTAATTTTGGCTAATAAAAATAAGACAAATATTTACTTCTTATTGTGAATGAGGTGTAAAATTGTTATTGATTGTTTGACCATTGAAGTGGATGATATTTAAGTAGAGTGGTCATTTCCACGTGCATAATTTCCCCCAATCCAACTAATTTAAATGTGTGTCATTTCCCCCGTGGCTGGGAAAAAAGATCTATAAGGAAATATGTTGATAAGCATGAAGCTCCTCCTCACGTATGAGAATTTGTTGCACACCCTCAATTGGTCAAAATCACTCATAACAAATTTAGAAGTTTTACTCATATTAAAATGGCCTTTCAAATTATATTTATATAAAAGATATTATAAAGTCGAATTATACTTCTTATAATATAAATTTGAGGAGTAAATTACACTATATAAATAATAATATTTCAATAATATTACAAAGGATTTGTCAAAATTATTTGTGGACGAATTAATGGGTTCTTACAAATTCATGAGAAAAGGTTGAATTGAACTAGTTCCTACCTAGAACAAGCATTCAAATTGCAAGTATCATTCAAGGACAAGAGAAAAAAAGGATAATTTTAACAAGGAGTATCTCTAAGCTTTGAAAGAGGCATATGAAGCAATTGAGGTATAGGAGGAAGAGGATTTACAAGAGGGAGGACCAACAATTATAATGAAGGAGGAAGGAATAATTGTAACTACCATGAAGCAAGCAAAAGAGGAAGGAACATTAGATACACACAAAAATGCATGTAAATTTTTCTTAGGAAAATAAAACTAAAAATAAAAATAGTGGATCAATGTTTATTACTTGCAATTTTGATGAAGATAAGACAAAATATTTTTGGTATTTGGATAATTGATGCAATAATCATATGAGTGGAAATAATGAAATGTTTGCAAACTTTGATAAATTGATTCTATCAAAAATTAAATTGGGAAATAATAACAAAGTGTTAGTCATGAGTAAGGGAAATTTTTCCATTTGGATAAGGCAAGGTGGGGAAAAGGACTTCAGGCTTATGTTTATTCTATGTCTAGTTTGAAGCATAGTTTAATCAATATTGGACAATTAATGCAAATGAGTCATTTTTATGTTTGATTGGGATTTTAAATCATGAAGATGTATGAGGGTACCATGATGTCACATTATTACATGAAAATATATGTATAAGCCTAGGATAGTCTAGGAATGTAGAAAGATTGCATTATTCAGGGGTTTGTAAAACCTTGTGTTGGGATGTACTTGGGTTAGTCATTAGTGTCATTTGTAATAAAGTTGTTATGGATGACTCCTTATGAGAGTATAATTTCATAGCATGATATTGCACTTCATAGAAGTAGAGATTCTAGTGGATTTGAATTATTAAGAATTTTTTAAAGATCCATTTAAGGAGAATTTTCTAGACATTCGTTACACTTCTTAAACAAACCTATTTTTTTTGTTAACTAGGGGAATTGAGAAGCTTCTAGGGTTCTTATAGCTTAATGACACTCCCCTTATAATCTCTAGGCTAATGACTTGCCCCATGCCAATACTATGTGCTAGGGTTTTGAACCCATAACCATTATTCATGTCTTTCAATGACTTAATAATCCAATCTACACCTCGAGGGCTTCAAAAACCTATCACAGGGTCTTATGGATTATAAAATATTATTTTGCACCACTAGAATAAATGTGTTTCATAAAAGAGTTATGGTTGGTGGTTTTAGAATATATCAACCACTTCATTATCTACTTGTATCATAAGATACTCTTAAGGATTGTTTGTGTTTAGTAGGCAATTGCAAAAAATGATTTTATTTGAGAAGATTTATCCTATCTTGATGATGAATGAGTTAGAAAGGATTTATTTTGGGAATAACCTTGGATTATAGATGATTTTACTATTTAGTAATGAAGGTTTTTAGACCTAAACAAAGTGTAGACTTAAAGAAAACTCTATTAAATGGAGAGACTTGAGCCGTGGAATATAAAATTAAGATTTTTAATGGATGAGCATTTGTTAAATATTGTATGGAATGAGTTATAAGGTGTGTATTCTAATATTTGAAACAAATAAGGGACTAAGCAATGCATACAAAGAACCTAATTTCAAACCTAAGAACACCTCAAATTGAGCTAAGGAATGCAGAGAATGATGAAAATTTAACAAGATTCTCACCAAAAAGATCCCTGATACCTATTTGGATATGCTCAAGATGTGTTGTTGTTGTTGATAGATATGTAGTTGCTCAAGAATTCTTGCAACTTGACCTTGCTATGCCTCCAACTTGAACTATGAAAATAGCTTGGGAGATGGGAGATTTATAGATTTGGGATGAGAGTCATGGATAGTCTATATTTGATCTTGTTCAACAGAGGGAGGGGGCCTATCATCCCTCCATCTTTCCACCTCATCACTCCTTCAAGTAGTTAGGCATCCCTTTCCAATCATTCCATACCTTGTCTTCTTTGTCTTCTTTGAAATGATGTTACTTCTCTTAGTTGCAACATCATCTCAAAGAGGGGCAAAATGTAGACACCTGAAATTGTCCATTACTCAGACATCCCCTTGTTGACATCACCTTATGACACTTTGCGACACTTTTTCCTAATAGACCCCTTTATCATATCCCCTTCTAAATTAATTAAATCAATTATATTAATTAATTAATTTCCTCTATTATCCAATTTTATTTAAATAATTCATATTTATTTAATTAAATTTATCCATGATCCCTCTAGTCGAATTATCTAAATAAATTTTATCCTCACATATCACGTGTCTCTCATAATTATATTAATAATTATATTATTTAATTAATTATCTCCCACTTGTCCTCATCCCCATCCCTTTGACACAAATAATAAATGAGAGCCACATGACTTGCACAAAATTCAAACTAGCTTTGCATCTCAACCATCCATCTCAAACCACACCCCTTAATTTCAACCGTTCACATAAGGATTGTCCTAGAAGCCTCCATCCTTACCCTAATCTTGTAGATCATCAAATCTCAACCATCCATTACACCTCTTAATCCTATCCATTCATCCTATCACTCAAGTATCTATAAATCAAGCCTCAACCAAGCCATTATCATCCACAATTTGAAAGTAAAGTTATGCTACTGGTTTCTAGAGAAATTAACATATCATTCTATCAAAAGCATAGCTAGTGGAGCTAGGGTGCACTCCATTCCGCTCTATTAGAGGTGAAAGAATGATTTGCGATAAAGGTTGTGTATATTGCATTATATTTCTATTATTTCCTCTTATCATTTTCTTGTCTTTAATCTCAAAGAGGGGCAAAATGTAAACACTGTTGAACACCCAGAATACTAAGAGCAGGGGGGTAAATCAGTATTCTATTGAACCATTCACTTATGAAACCATTAATCCATTTACCATATTTAATAACAGTAAAGTAAATCAAGCATACAAAGCACAACCATAAACCATAACACATGAACACTAGGATTTTTACGTGGAAAACCCAAAAAGGGAAAAACCACGGCAAGTGTTAGCTCACAATATATTATGTAGTAACTGTTGATGCTTAAATTTGTAGGTCAAACACCAAAATGGGAAATCTTGAGAATGTGAGACTTGACTCTTAAGACAACCTCCAGATTTTAAAGAAGCTAGTTCTTCTCTATGGGGTTTGTTGTAAAGGGAAGAAAAAACAAGATTATAGATAGAACTCTTAAAAATAAATCTTCTAAGGCGGTACACCAAGAATATATATTATGATTAAAAACTAGAACAAAGTGATCAAACCCTTAAATATTTACTGCCAAGCTAAAGGGCATAACGTATGATTAATAATAACATAGAATATATCATAGATTTATCAAAGGTTCAATATAGAAAAATGCAAGAAAGATTCAAAAAAACATCATAACATGCACAGAACACCAAGTTCTCTCTTCATTGATGGTTAGGAGAACAAATTACATGAGGCAAAAAATGCACAAATTAAAATATTCAATCCCTCCTGAGAGGTATCTATTAAGGAAAATGATATTTTTCTGGTCCAACAACAAAAACAACTCAAAAATCACTTTCTGTGTATGAATCCCTTTCTCTATTACAGACTCCATTATTTATAGGATGAAATGAATCTCCAAGACTCATGTGATCGTTTGGATCCTAACCACTTGGCTATCAACATCTCTAGTTAACTGAAGCTTTGGTTATTGGCTCATGTGATTTGAATCTCCTTTGTATCCTGGGTCACCATTCTTTTCCCTCTATTGCAACCAACTCTGTGAGTCTTTAGATATGATAGATTTGTTGAAATACACCAAACAACTGAGAGGGGACGGGTGAATCAGTTGTCCCAAAAACTTATCTTCACATGCATATCAAACCATCAACAACTTAATTATTTATAATCAGATTTAACCATGAAAGCATGAAACCATCAATTTAATCACAATCACACATTCAACACAGTAGACACCAGATTTTTATGTGGAAAATCCTAAAAGGGAAAAACCATGGTGCGTGTTAGCCTACAAAATATATAAGTTATAGCAATACCGAAAAATAAAGGCTCACTGCCTACAGGGCTCACTGCCCAAATTGCTCACTGCAAAGGAAGGCTCACTACCTAAGGATGGCTCATTGTAGAAAGGTGGCTCACTACCAAGATGGTGAATTGATTGAATAGCATCTATTCCATGCCAGGGTTTAGTTCTATTGAAGCACAATATGACTCCTCTACTCTGCTCTTTCACACTTTTGCACTTATCTCTTCATATTCCCACACACACTCTTTCGCAACTTTATTACATATTTGTATACAATTCATCAACCTTGGAATGTACATCAAGGTTAGCATTACATTTATCAAATGTTAGATCAATCTCCAAGGTCGGCATTACATTCATCAATCGTTGGATCAATCTCCAAGGTCGGTATTACAAACATACATAAATTAGGTCTAGACCTAATATAAATTTAGCTAAAGAAAAGATGTAAGAATGTATGCGGATCACACCATGCCTTAGCTGGGACTCAAACACAATCCTCCACACCATGAAATTCTTCTACAATCTCCAATGTATCTCCGCAAATGATGAATTCGACCAGGTCAGCCAAGACTGATGCTAACACACGTATTCTCAAGAACATGCTTCATGCATGATCTGAATTACATCTTGAGGACCAATCCAAAGGTAGGAACATGATTAGGAGACATCCACAAGCATGTTGTAATCACCAGGAACTAGCACACAATCTCTAACAACTTTGTCAAGAAGATACTTCAAACTGGAGCACAAGAACAACATTGCCAGCCACTGTCATGAGTAAAAGATAGCTTGTGGAGCACCAAATCATGAACCATTATGCTTGAAGGCATTTAACATCATCACAGACTTACTTCCAAAACCACAAACCAAAGTACTTCAATGCAGAGGAATGTGGAGCAAAACACTTTCTCCTTGTCACCAAAAAGCATACAGGAAAACTATTTTCACTCTGGTGAACATAGCTTAATCAATTCTTCGTACCGGAGGCTTAGACTCAGAATATAACATCTTCAGACAAGCTTCTAAATAAATTCCAATCTGCAAGCAAATATATTTATTCTAAAGGAAATGTAGAGCATTCTTCTGCGCTGTTCTTCATGTAATGCACTGTTTCTACTAGAACACATTTGTTATCACCGGAGGGGCTAATTTTCTCAATATCCTTAACATATAAGTCATCTAATCAATCAATAGAATAAGAGTACAATTGACACCAATGGCAACGAAGATATGTTGACATCAATGACAACACCAATTAGTCACATACTTGCAACAATCGCCCCCTTTTCATTGATGGCAACATATGATGTGAAAAACTAAAAAGACCATCAAGACAAGATTCTCCCCCTTTCTCTTTACACATTTGCAATCTCTCTCCCTCTGAGTTTTTCATATGATTTATCTCCCCCTTTTGACATCAATGGCAAAGGGCATATACTTGCATGTTGCTGCTTTGATCACTTACTTTGTCAGAAATATCTAGCTACTCCCCCTGAGAGATTGCCTTCAAAACATTAATCCAGATCAAGAAATGACACTTGAGTTCACTAGATTGATGCATTCCTATGTATCTTAGTTCAGGTTAGGGTGGGTAATGACCCCTAACTTTTCTCTAAGATACTCCAAGTATCTTTAGGCAGAGGCTTGGTGAAGATGTCTGCAATCTGATCCTTTGTGGACACATATTCCAATTTTCCTTCATTCTATGTCAGCTTATTCCTAAAAACCCATTTGGTTCTAATAACATTTTTTGTCAGCATGTCTAGGAACTAATTCCCAAGTATCATTCTTTTCTATTTGCATTAGTTCTTCCTCCATGGCTTTTATCTAGCTTTCATCATTGCATGCTTCATTCACAACTTTGGTTCAACCTTTGAAAGCAAGCAGTAATTCACTTGCTCTTCTGTAGCTCTTCTCCTTGTCAACACACCTTTGTTTTTGTCACCTATAATTTGGTCTTCAGAATGATTGATCCTTACATACCTGGGAGTCTGGACAACACTTTCTGGAGTCTCTTCTTCATCATGACTGTCTCCTTGCTCATATTTTTCTTCATGTATTATAGTCACAGGTTCATCTGGTTCATAGCAATTCAGGTCTGATATTTTTTCCTTGCCTTCATCTACCTTCACATTTGCACTCTCAACAATCTTTTTGAGCCTTTTGTTGTAGCACTGGCAAGCTTTAATCTTGGTAGATCCAAGGAAGATTCCTTCATCACACCTTGCATTAAACTTTCCTAGATCTTCATCTCTCCTGATATAGCATTTTCTTCCAAAGACTTTAAAATATTTTACTGTAGAAATTTTTCCATACCATAATTCATAAGGAGTTTGAGTACATTACCTTTCACTTGAACTCTCTTTCGGATGTAAACAACAGTATGAATAGCCTCTTTCCAAAACACTTCAAGTATATCTACTTCCTTCATCATTATCCTAGCAACTTCTTGAACTGTCCTATTTTTCCTTTCCACAACTCCATTCTGTTGAGGAGTCCTTGGTGCAGACAGTTGTCTCTTTATCCCATGCTCTTCATAGAAAATGTTGAATTCATTTGATGTGAACTCACCTCCTCTAATAGATCTCAAGCATTTGATCTTCAAATCTATTTCATTTTCAACCATTGCCTTGAAAGATTTGAATTTCTCTAGGGCTTCTAATTTGTCTCTTAGAAAAGTAACCCAAGTCATCTTGGAATAATCATCAATAAGTAACCTGAAGTACCTGTCACCTTGTAGACTTCTCACCCTTATAGGACCACAGAGATTTGTATGCACTAGATCCAGCAAACTGACAGAAAATTATTCTTTGCTCTTGAAACTTGTCCTTGTCTACTTTCCCAACTGACATTCCTTACAAATTGTATTGGAGGGTTTCACAAGTTTTGGTAAATCTCTCACAGCCTGACCTGAACTTATCTTTACTAGATTGTCAAAGTTTATATGACACATTCTTCTATGCCAAAGCCAACTTTCATCTTCCTGGGCCAATAAACAATAATCATTAGTTTCTCTTAATTGATAGATGTTACCTTTTGTCTTATTACCAGTGGCAATCACAGTTCTGGAGCTTTCCATGATCTTGCACCCATTGTCTTTGAATCTCAAATCATATCCTTTGTCACACATCTGACCAACACTCAAAAGATTATGCTTCAAACCCTTCACATATAGAACATTATCAGTATTATGATTTCCATCAAATGAAATAGATCCTTTTCCACAAATCTTACCAGCCGCATTGTCTCCAAACCTAACTAGTCCCCCATCATACTTTTCCAAAATTACAAACTTATTTTTGTCACCGGTCATGTGATGTGAGCATCCACTATCAATAATCCATTCATCCTTATCTTTCTCAACCTGAATAGCCAAAGCACTTTCTTCCACTAGTTTTTCTTCCTTCACATATCTAGCAAAATTAGTAAACACAGAATCTTCTTTAATAGCAATAAACAACCATTCATTTGCACTAGTACTAGCATCATCAGATTCATCATCAGTCACCCCTTCATCATCAAAATCTTTGACATAGTAGCATTTCTTTGGAACTCTAGGCCTGCTCTCATGTTTCTTCTTATTTCTTTCAATTCTTTCAGGACATCTGGAAGTGTAATGACCTACTTTACCACAAGAGAAACATTTGAAATGTAATTTACCTTTGAACTTACTGGAGCCTCTTTGTAGCCTATCAACAAAGTTAGCTTCAATTTCATCAAAGTCATCATCCACCTTATATTTCTTAGCCTTAGAGATCTCTGCTGAAGTACTGGCTTTAAAAGTTGATTCAACTTTAGGCAGGGCATCACCAAATTCTCTCATCTCAAAGGCTGTAAGCTTCCCAAGTAACTGATATTTGCCAATAGTTTTCATAGTCATGAATTCTTCAATTACAGCTACCTTGTGACTATATGACTTTGGTAGTGATCTGAGAATTTTCATCACAACTTACTTATCATCGAGAGTTCCTCACATACCCTTTATTCCAGTGACAAGTTCTTCAACTCTTTGCATAAAGGTTGTTATGGTTTCATCTTCATTCATCTTCAAACCCTCATATTTCACTTTCAGGCTTTGTATCTTGGCTTCTTTTATAGAATCATCTCCTTCATATAGAATTTTCAGGTTCTCCCATACCTCATTTGTAGATTCAAGGTCCACAACTTTTGTCAACACTGAGTCACTTAAGGAGCTTAGTAGAGCATCCTTTGCTTTGATACCTAACTCATATTCTTTTATTTCATCTTTAGTCATCAAACCATTTTGAGGCATGGTATATTTTGTTTCTACAACCTTCCATACTTTACAACCAAGACAAAGAAGATGGATTTTTATTCGTACCTTCCAAAGAGCATAATTTGTCCCATCAAAATATAGAGCTTCCTTCTTATTAGAAATCCTGGATCTTCCTCAAGATGTTAGGCTTATTTTAGAGGAACCTTTCTCTAATACCAATTGTTGAAATACACAGACAACTAAGAAGGGGGGTGAATCAGTTGTCCCAAAAACTTATCTTCACATGCATATCAAACAATCAACAAACTTAATTATTTATAATCAAATTTAACCATGAAAGCATGAAACCATCAACTTAATCACAATCACACATTCAACATAGTAGACATCATATTTTTATGTGGAAAACCCTAAAAGGGAAAAACCATGGTGGGTGTTAGCCCACAAAATATATAAGTTATAGCAATACCGAAAAATAGAGGCTCACTGCCCAAATTGCTCACTGCAAAGGAAGGCTCACTGTCCAAGGATGGCTCACTTCCGAAGGGTGGCTCACTGCTAAGATGGTAAACTGATTGAGTAGCATCTACTCCATGCCAGGGTTCAGTTCCATTGAAGCACAATATGACTCCTCTGCTCTGCTCTTTCACACTTTCGCACTTATCTCTTCATATTTACCACACACACTCTTTCGCAACTTCATTACATAATTTTATACAATTCATCAACCTTGGAATGTACATCAAGGTTAGCATTACATTCATCAACTGTTGGATCAATCTCCAAGGTTGACATTACAAACTGAAAGTAAGCTAGGTGTGCACAAATCACTTCCTACACTAATCTAATAAGGAGAGATGAGTGCAAATTCTTTTTAACCTTTACAATTACATAATGTTTAACACAACAATGGAGATATTGCAGCAATACACAACACAAGAATGTAAGACAGAAGAAGAGAGAGATAAGATATAACGTGGGGAAAACCCTTATCGGGTGAAAAACCCCACACTCCAAAACCTGCACAATGTATTATCAAAACTGTAATGGTTTACAATACACCTACAATGCAAGCTCTCAGGAGTCTTTGACACTCATATCTAGAGACTAACCGATAGCATAACAGTACTTTTCAATCACATAATACATCTCCTCTCAAAGCATCTGCTTAAATAGAAGTTTACAAGGCAAAACTGAGCTTTCCTTGAGATGGGCGTCCAACTTGGCCTCATGGCCCAAAACCCACGCCTGGGGACACTTGTCCAACACTGTAGCATGGTCAAGACAATTGTCATATCAGCCCATCCCAAAATGGTTGCCTATTCCCAAGTTGGGCAATGACATATGCTCTTACGACTCTTATGACTGTCATAGAAGCTGTCATAACTGTCATATCTTACAGTTGTAAGATAATCTGTCATACACAGGCTAAAAATAGCATATTCTCTTACAACATGTCATAACCCTCCTTGGGGTGCCCAAAGATGCCTTCTTCCAAGAAGCCTTTTGACACATGTCTTCACCTCTCATAGAACATTCCATTTTCAACTCTTATGTGTCATAGATTTTTTCATAGAAATCTGTCATAACTGTTTTAGTCAAGATTCACTTACACACTAGTCAAGATGCTAACACATGGCATAAAACCTCTACCACACAAAGGGGATGCCTATCTCCACATGGAGTGAGTTGACCATCCTAGTCATCTTACAAGTGGAGTGACAACTCACTGTTCCACTTCACACTAAATGATAAAATAGGATGTGCAACAAAATTACAACATCTAGGCTAAATAAATAAATACAAGGAATTGCCAAGGTTGAGACACCTTAATTTCTAATATTCTCCCACTTGTCGAACACCTTGTAAGAGCTAATGGAAAAGACATGATTTAACTACTATAGGCTGAGAGGCCCATAGACTCCGAACACCATCTGAACTTCTCTGTGCCCACTGGTTTCGTCAATACATCCGCAACATTCTTCAAAGTGTCTACCTTTTCCAATTTTACCTTCCTATGCTCTTCCATGTCTCGTACAAAGTGAAACTATACATCAATATGCTTTGTTCTGGCATGGAAAGTTGGATTCTTTGCTAGGCAAATCACACTCTAACTATCACAACAAATCATAATCTGTCCTACATCAACACCAATATCTAAACATAATCTCTTAAGCCAAATGGCTTCCTTGCAAGCATGAGTTGCTGCCATATACTTAGCTTATGTCATGGACAAAACAACCACAGGTTGTCACTTATTCATCCAACTAATTGCACCACCAAACATAGTAAACACGTAGACACTAGTGGATCTCCTGTTGTCAATGTCACCTGCCCAATCAGAATCCACAAATCCACAAATACAAATTGAATGAGGAATCATGTAGGATTACCATGATAGCATATGGAATACTCATAAGTACCCCTCAAATATCTGAACACTCTCTTTACTACATCCCAATGTACCTGTCCAAGATTAGCCATAAATCGACTAAGGACTCCCACTGCTTGGGCAATGTCTGGTCTTGTGTGGACCATAGCATACATCAAATTGCCAATAGCACTAGCATAAGGTACTCTACTCATGTCCTCCACCTCACTAGGATATTTTGGACAATCATTAATAGACAACTTTGTCCCCAAAGAAACAGGAACACACAATGGTCTACAATCTATCATGTTGAACCTATCCAACACGGTCTTCACATACTTACTCTGGCTTAGCCAAAGTTTTCTATTAGCTCTGTCTCTTCTGATTTCCATTCCTAGATGTACCTAGTTGCCCCTAGATTTTTCATCTCAAGTTGTGCTGACAACTGAGATTTTAAATCAGAAATCATATTCTTACCATTCCCAATTAACAACATATCATCAACATACAATGCAATAATGAGAACATGATCATTGTCCAATTTGTAATACACACAATGATCTGATTTCGATCTCAAAAATCTAACCGACAACACAAAGGAATCAAACTTCAAGTACCACATCCTAGGAGACTGCTTCAAACCATACAAAGACCTTTTCAACTTGCAAACCAAATTTTCTTTACCTTTCTCTATGTAATGCTCTGGCTATGACATGTAAATCTCTTCCTCTAAATCACCATGAAGGAATGTTGTCTTCACATCCATCTGCTCCACCTCTAAGTCATAAGCTACTGCTAGAGATAACAGGAACTGAATAGATGTCAGCTTTGCAACAGGGGAAAAAATTTTACCATAATCAATTCCCTCCACTTGTGAATACCCCTTGGCAACCAGTCTGGTCTTGTACTTTTCAACACTGCCATCTGCACTAAATTTATTCTTGAACACCCATTTGCATCCAACAGGTTTCTGTCCTTCAGGCAAAGGCACCAAGTCCCATGTTTTATTCTTCTCCAAAGAAGCCATTTCATCTTCCATGGCCTCCTTCTAGGAACCTGCATCTTTCATGCCCATAGCCTTTGTCATAGTTCTAGGCTCATCAGTGTTAGTAAGCAAGGCGAAAGCACAACAAGAATAAAGCAATGAATAACCAAACCTATCAGGTTGCTTCCTTGTTCGTGTAGACCTCCTCAATGGATAAGATTGAGGTTCTGCTTCTTCTTCTGAGCTTTTAGAGTTGCTATAGCTCTCCTCATCATTAGGTCTCATAGGGTCTGTCGATTCAGTCTTCTCAGGGGTAGAAGGAAACTAAACCACATCTTCTTTCTTTTTTGTTTCTTCTTACTATAGAACAATGGGAGAAGGTGTTAGCTTTCTGAGGATAACACTTCTACTATACAACACTTTTTTAGCCACAGGATCCCAAAGCTTGTATCCTTTCACACCGACACCATAGCCAATGAAAATACACTTAACAGCCTTGTTCTCCAATTGAGACCATTTCTCCCTAGGCACATGTGCATATGCCTCACAACCAAAAACATGAAGATGTTTAATTGAAGGCTTCTTACCAGACCACACCTCCATAGGTGTCTTACCAACCAGAGTTGATGTAGGAAACCTGTTTACTAGGTAGCAAGCAGTGGCTACAGCTTTAGCCTAAAACTTTTGTTCAAGGCTTGCTCCACTAAGCATACTCCTAGCCTTCTCCATCTGTGTCCTATTCATCCTCTTTGCAACTCCATTTTGCTGTGGGGTGTATGGAGTTATCTTATGTCTTTCAATCCCTTGCTCTTTACAGAACATATCGAACTCTGCCGAACAAAACTCACCACCGTTGTCAGTTCTCAAACACTTAATCCTTTTACTAGTCTGATTCTCAACAAAATATTTAAACTCTTTGAACCGACTAAAGACTTCAGTCTTGCTTCCGAGAAAATAAATCCATGTCCTTCTACTATAATCATCTATAAAAGATACAAAATATACTAATTTGGAAATCGAATGAACACTAACAGGACCAAGCACATCAGAATGAATAAGGTCCAACACACCAGAAGACTTGTGAGAACTAGAGTAAAACTAAACATGGTTTTGCTTTCCATATAGACAATGTTTGCAAAAGTTGAACTCGAGATTAGTTTTTATTTTTCAGGGTTCGAAGACCCTTCTCACCAATGTGGCCAAATCTCTTATGCCATAACATTGTCTTTTCAGCAAGAAGTTTAGCTTCCAAAGCATGAGCACTACCATTAGAATTTGTTACAACAGATTTCTTCATTGCTTGTTTAGATGGTGGGGATGAAGCGACTAAAACTCTTTTCTTTGAGTCAGAAGAACTATTGCACTATGAAGTGCATGCCTCTAGCTAAAATAAAGTACCTCTCTGAGTACCCTTCACAAGCACCATAGATCCTCTAGTCATCTTGCATCCATCCTTTGAAAAGACAACCTGCACACCTGCATCATTCAACTTACTTACAAAAACTAGGTTCTGTGCCAACCCTGGGATGTGCATAACCCCAATGACCCCATTCACTCATTCATTAGGGAATCAGATTGAGACTCTTCCTCGACCAATAATCTTCATATGAGAATCGTCACCTAGGTACACTCTTCCACCATCGAACTCTTCATACTTCGTGAACCAGCTTCGATGCGAGGTCATATGGAATGATGCACTAGAATCAATCAACCACACATCATCAAGCATGGGTGGCTAGGGCTATGATGAAGGCATCACCATCATCTTGTGATTTGTTAGAATCTGAATCTGGGACATTCTTCTTCTTTTTCTTTTCCTCTTTGCATTCCTTTTAGAAATGCCCAGTTTTTCCACGGTTCCAACAAAGAGCCTTGGACTTTCTAGGAGATTTGGATCTCGCATAGGATTTGGATCTGCCCTTCTCAGCTTTCTTGTCCTTCTTTTTCCCTTTCTCCTTAGGTCTTCCATGAACTGTGAGAGCCTCTTTGGTTACTTTAGAAGACTTTCTCTACATCTCTTCAGATAACAACGAAGATACCACTTCATCCATTTTGAAAGTGGATGTGGTGCTCCCAATATCCATAACAAGATGATCCCATAATTTCGGCAAGGAACAAAGCAAGGTCATACAATGATCCTCCTCCTCCATCTTCACACCAATGAATGTCAATTGTGCAACTAACATGTCGAAAGCATTCAGGAGATTTGCAACAGATTCTCCATCCTCCATCCTTAGACAATACAACTTCTTTCTTCGAAAAAGCTTGTTCACCAGGGATTTAGCTTGATAAACATCTCCCAACTTCTTCCAAAGGTCTTTCATGGTCTTCTCCTCATGGACATTTAATAGGACAGAATCAGCTAGGCTGAGTCTTATGAGACCCTTAACCTTCTGATCTTTAAGATCCCAGTCATCTTGTGCCATTGCAGTTGGTTTTATACTAGAAACAATTTCCCAGAGGTCTCGATCAACAAGCATGTCATCCATCTTAAGTTTCCATAACTCAAAATTTGTGCCATTGAATTTCTCCACCTCTAATCTTCTAGATGTGCTTGCCATCTCCTTCCTGCAACAAGATTATAGAATACTCTACACAAAGCTCCCACTCAACCTAAGATTAGCTCAAAAAACCACTACCCAACAATTAGGACCAAAGGTGATCAAGCTCTGATACCAACTGAAAGGAAGCTAGGTGTGCAGAAATCGCTTCCTACACTAATCTAATGAGGAGAGATGAGTGCAAATTCTTTTTAACCTTTACAATTACAGAATGTTTAACATAGCAATGGAGATATTGCAACAATACACAACACAAGAATGTAAGACAGAAGAAGAGAGAGACAAGAAATAACGTGGGGAAAACCCTTATCAGGTGAAAAACCCCACACTCCAAAACCTACACAATGTATTATCAAAATTGTAATGGTTTACAATACACTTGCAATATAATCTCTTAGGAGTCTTCGAAACTTGTATCTGGAGGCAAACCAACAGCATAACAGTACATATCAATCACATAATACATCTCTCAAAGCACCTGCTTAAATAGAAGTTTACAAGGCAAAACTGTGCTTTCCTTGAGATGGGCATCCAACTTGGCCTCATGGCCCAAAACCCACGCCTGGGGACACTTGTCCAACACTGCAGCATGGTCATGACACTTGTCATATCACCCCATCCCAAAATGGTCAGGTATTCCCAAGTTGGGCAATGACATATGCTCTTATGACTCTTACGACTGTCATAGAATCCATCATAACTATCATATCTTACAGCTGTAAGAGAATGTCATACACAGACTAAAAATAGCATATTCTCTTACAACATGTCATAACCCTCCTTGGGGCACCCAAAGATGCCTTGTGACACATGTCTTCACCTGTCATAGAGCACTCCATTTTTTACTCTTACGCATCATAGATTATGTCATAGGAATTTGTCATAACCGTTTCAGTCAAGATTCACTTACACACTAGTCAAGATGCTGACACATGGCAGAAAACCTCTACCACACAAATGGGACGCCTATCTCCACATGGAGTGAGTTGACCATCCTAGTCATCTTACAAGTGGAGTGACAACTCACTGTTCCACTTCACACTAAATGACAAAATAGGATGTGCAACAAAATTACAACATAGGCTAAATAAATAAATACATTACAAATAGTAGTCATGATATTTCTACAGTCCATGATAACATCAATTATAAGCTTTTGAAAAAAAATAGGTCTGGACCTAATACAAATTTAGCTAAGGAAAAGATGTAAGAATGTACGCGGATCATGCCATGCCTTAGCTGGGACTCAAACATAATCCTCCACACCATGACACGCTTCTAGACAATCTTCAATCTATCTCCCCAAATGATGAATTTGACCAGGTCAGCAAAGACTAATGCTAACACAAGTATTCTCAAGAATATGCTTCATGCATGATTTGAATTACATCTTACAAACCGATCCAAAGGTATGAACATGAGTAGGAGACATCCACAAGCACATTGTAATCACCAAGAACTACCGCACAATCTCTAACAACTTTGTCAAGAAGATACTTCAAACCGGAGCACAAGAACAACACTACCAGCCACTGTCATGAGTAAAAGATAGCTTGCGGACCACCAAATCATGAACCATTACACTTGAAGGCATTTAACATCATCACAAACTTACATCAGAACTGTAGACTAAAATACTTCAATGCGGAGGAATGCAGAGCAAAACACTTTCTCCCTGTCACCACCAAGCATATAGAAAAAACTATTTTCACTATGGTGAACATAGCTTACTCAATTCTTCATACCGAATGCTCAAACTTGGAATATAACATCTTTAGGAAAGCTTCTAAATAACTTCCAATCTACATGTAAAGATATTTATTCTAAAGGAAATGCAGAGCATTCTTCTAGGCTGTTCTTCTTCATGTAATGCATGGTTTCTACTGGAACACATTTGTTATCACCAGAGGGGCTAACTTTCTCAATATCCTCAACATATAAGTCATCTAATCAATCAATAGAATAAGAGTACAGCTGACACCAATGGAAATGAAGATATGTTGACATTAATGACAACACCGATTAGGCACATACTTGCAACAAGATTCTTCCGTCTTTCATTGAGTTGTCTCAACCAATATCACAACAGATACGCCTTTAAACACAGAGTTTAACCACCTATGCCATTAGGATAGATGGAGCCTCCCACGTCCCTTAAACAAACTCATTAAGTAATATGTGGCGGCTTCACACTCTTTGAGATAAAACTATTCAAAAGGGCCCTTCAAACGAGCACGACAATGACACGTGGGACTCTCAGCAGTGTTTCTACTCAACAAAAGACTTCTAATCTTTCTGACATGTGGCAAGCTCTGTGACATTTTATTTAAAACATATGGCAGGTCGATGCTTCTTCCTTAAAACTTTCTCAAAGTTTCCCTTCAGATGCCCACGACCATGACAAGTGGCATTTCCTGTACTCTTCAATATCTTTTAAAACCTTGGGCCCCACTAGTATAAGTGACAAACTCCACAACACTTAAGGGCTTATAAAAGAGACCCAATAGAAGACATGTGGCAAACTTTGTGGATTCCTTAATGAGACACATGGCAAGTTGTGCTCATTTAACAAGACTTCACAAAAAAATTTCCCCAAAGACTCGCCATTGCGACACGTGGTAGCTTCCGTGGAGACTCAAAAGCTTATAAAGGAAACATAGAAGCACACGCAGGTGCCGACACTTGGCACTATCTATGTAGATTCATCCCTTCCAGAAAGGTGACAAAAATGGGGCCCAAATACTGACACGTGGCTCCCTCCACTACGTCTTCATATGCCACTAATAAAACATAGTAGACACACCTGGCATACCCTGAGGCTCTATCAAAAGACTCTTAATACTTTCCTTTAGACTCTGTGCCACCAATAGACTCTACCATGTGGAGCCTTGCCGCTCCTTTAGGAATTACTTTCACCACCGACTCTTCAAATGAGCGTTGTTGTACCACTTGTCGCATCCCGCTGCTTTGAGACTCTTTCTTCTTTATTTACTCTGACTCTTCATACATACACAAAATGTAGAGTTTTACTCTATAGTTCTTGGCAACTCACAAGGGACTCTGTGCCTGCATAGAGAGAACCCATAATCCTTTGCAAAAAGAAACAAAACCAAAATTTGAAACACAATCAAGAACTTCAGAGTTTTTGTAATGCAGCTTGATAATTAGATCACTCTGCATCAGTTAGGCAACTCCTCTTTTGAAGAGCTTGGAAAGCAAGATCCAAATTGATTATCTCTCTGTCAGAAAATGTTTGCAAACTTTGCACAACAACATGCAGTTGAAACTCTAATTGAGCCATTGGTAGCAGAATTAATTCTACCTATGTTACACTAGATGAATCACTTAGACTCTGAAAAACTGTCTGATCATTCCACTTCAAAAGTAGCAAAGTTTTAATCTAGTCTATCATCAAGACCGTGTTGTTATCAGGGAAAGATGAGGGAAGTCCTAATTGGACCAAATTCCCAATGTGTCCCTTCATACCTTTGACTCCTTTCAATACATTCAATAGAGCCTTACATTTTGTAGTAGCTTTGTTGCAACTGAGGATTTCATTCACATTTTTTGCTATTGCCATTCTGTCATTTATCCTGGCTGCTTGTAAGGTCTCATCAGGAGCATCATAAAACTTCTAGAGTAGGAGCTGAGAATTTGAAACCTTTATAGAAATTGAAGATAAAATTGCCTCAACAGAAGACTCCACCCTCTCACACAGTTGTTGGGCATTCAAGAGGAACTTGAGGGTAGGTGTCAACTGTGATACATCACTAGAGATTCTTTTCCAAGATGACACATACAACTCCTTAACCATTGTTAGAACTCCAACATTCTGAGGTTGTTGGCTGAGTTCAAGAGTCAATTGCTTCACCTTTTCTTGTTCTGCTAAAAATTAGGTCTATAAAATATTGACCTGATCCTTCTCACCTTTAAGACTTTGCTGAAGTTGAGATACTTCCTGAGTCTAATTACCACATTTTTGCTCTAAGATATCCTTTTCTTGCTCTAATGCACTCATAGCAACTTTGGTTTGTGCCAATTCAGACTGCAACTTGATCACCTTTATTTGTGATGCCCGATGCACCTCTTAGGACACAGTAGCCTTGACCTTCTTATTCAATGTATCAATCTCAAGATTTTGAGCCTTGATCTCTGCAGAGAGGCCATCTATTGTAGATTTAGTCTTAGCCAAATCTGTTTCCACCTTTTGTAGTTTCTTACTGACATTGAGATAGTCTGTAGTCACTACTGCTGAAGTTTCAGTCATCAATTACACCTTATCCTGTGGTTTGAACTGAGTCAAATCCATAGCCAAGACATTCATTATGTAGTCCTTTGGCCTCATTTTCTCAAGGGGCTTCACTACATTAGGATTCATGTGGGCTACAGTCAAGGACTATTGGACAGGATCAAACAGGGATCTCATTTGGGGAGTAGCAGGGGTTTTGCCTTCTTTTATTCTTTTCTTCTCCCTCCTTGACTCTCTTGCCTTCTTGGCAGCTTCTACTTGACTTTGAAAAGTGGGAGGAGAGGCTATTAAGCTACTAAAAAATGGGAAGCCTTGGGGTAAGCCATAGGGTATGGTAGTCATTGTTTTCTGACTTAGGTCTTGTGGATGTGTAGCTCTTCTAGGCATTGATGGAGAAAAGAATGGTAAACTAAAAGTTTGAGAAACGGATAAAGATGTGGAACTAGGAGGAGGTGAAAAAGATTGCAAAGGCACAACATTTGTAATAGGAGATGTAGAAACTTAAGGCATTTGTGTGGCTAATCCCAAAGAAGAAGAAGAATGGGTAGGAGGTAAAGATGCACTTATTTGTGGAGTTGTCGTGGTTGCAGGGATCTGATTTTGTGGAACCTCTTCTAATTCTTCCTCTTCCTCTTCCTTTTACAAAACCAATTAGAGCTTCCTCCTCAAAAGTCTAATTGCTGGGTCCTCAGTTGCCTCCTCTGTCATTGCTTATTGTAATGAAATGAGTGATTCATATGGAATTGCCACTCCAGGGTCCCCAGATGTTGAATCTCTTTGGACCTCATGAGTTGGTTGTTGTGTTACCCTTTGTTGCTCAATAACACTGAGAGATTGTGGCCATGTAGTCAACTTAGGGTCTTGCTCAAATGTTCCTTCTTTTGAATGTTCACGCTCTGGGATATTGCTTGTATCTGGGCTTGAAACTGAGGTCATATGATCATCATCCCACAACTTCTCCCATTTTTCATCTGACTCAACCTGCCCGAAGGTCTTCTCAAGCTAAGAAATTTCTTGTCTATATTTTTAGTATGCTGAGATCTTATCATTACTCTAGCCCTTCTTTTTTAGGGTCTGCCTCAAACCATGAGTCATCTTTATTTTTGGATCATAATCTTTGATATGAGTATAGAATGTCTCCCATGGTTTAGGGCCCTCACTAGGAATATCACTTAATTCTATATAGACATCTGGGGTATTAGCCTATGGTGATCTCCTCTATTCCTAGAATGGTTGGCTTTCATGGATGAAGGTAGCATGGACCTTTTTTTTTCTAAGCCAAGAAACCAGAAAGCTATCAGGGTCATATTTCCACTGATCCTACATCATGACCAGCCCATAGTTTGTCAGTTTCTTTTGCAACAGAGGCTCTGTCTCTCTTCTCATGACTATTATTCCCTCCTTATTCCAAGGGGTATCATATAATTTCTTCTTCTTCTTTTTGTTTCCAAAGTGATTATCAATTATTGACAATTGGCGGGCCAATTCTAGGGCCAAGACTTTGGAAGTTAGGACCTTAGGGAGCAAAAATGGTTCACCCGCAAAACCATGGACTCTTATCACTATAAAATGAGCTCGATAAAAATAGTCACAAGGAATTGGGGAATTTTTTATGAGGCCTCTCACCCTATTGGTCATTCTATTTGAAATCTCATCATTATCCAGTTGTTCATTAATGGGGACCACAAAACACTCCGCAAATTCATATGGGTGAGAGGTTTTTGATAATATATGAGTCCATGTAGACACGAGAATAGTCTTTCTATCATCCACCTCTAAATCATACATATCCAAATTCATATATTGTTGGAATAGCTGATAATTTTGATACCGAATCAAATGGAAGAGGTACAATAAATACCTGAAAGTTTGCATGTGTTTGAAATTAGCCAATTGATCATAGAGGGCATGGGCAATAGGTTTCACAAAATCAAACTTATAATCTTGAGCCTTTGTGACCTTTTTGAGGTGAAAAATAGCCCCGAATTGCCAATCATGCACATTCGCATCTTTATCTTGGCCAAAGATAAAGGCCAACATTGAACAAGCATCATGCACGTCTGTGGTCAACAAATTCCAAGCTAGAGGCAGAGATGGCATCTGAGTATTGCATTCGTCAAGACACAGCTCTTGATTTAAGAAAATTTTCTTGTCATACATATTCTGCCAAATATTCTGCATCTTAGCCATGTCGTAAAAACTAGCATCCCAATCATATATTATACCCAGCATATCACGAATTGCCTTTGAAGTAATATGAAGCATAAAGTTATTCATCTAAATAGTTGCAGTTGGGGAATTAAAGGGAATTGCACACAAGTGAACCAACTCCAGATAGGAATGGACGAATGGAACCATGAATTGTGCTAGACCAGAAGTCCAAATTCTCTTACCAAAAGTTTCGAGCTTACCTTGCTTTGCCTGGATAAGGAATCTTGCATGCGCCCCCTCTCTCAGGTTCTTCAAATTCTTTGAAATCTTGGGGTCAAATACTCCATTTACATAGTCTAACACCTAGGAAGAGTCTGCAACCTTACTCTTTTCAAGCACTCTAGTCTTTGGTAGGCTAACCCTAGGCTGCGCCTTGGCTGAGGCATATGGTTTTCTCTTTTTCCATTTTTCGGGCAAATTGAAAACACTCGCTTGCTCACCGCCTCTTGAAGATTGGCTCTCTTCTACCATTTCTACACTTTCAACCTGAGCTCAACTCTTGCACTAGAATCTTGAAAACTCAGGTTCTCTCAGAAGGAGTTCTATGACAATGATATGATAATGAAGCATTGAAGCATGATTTTGAAACTTCAGCTTTAATGAGAATCAATGTTGGGCATCAATGAGACCATCACTTTTCATTAAATGAGTCTAAGAAAATACACTGAAATGGCGGTTATTGGATCCTCTAGATCTTAAAGAAACTCTTGCACTGACTCATCATTAATGCAGTGATCTCTTTAAAATGATTGACCATCATCCTAGACTTATGAGTCTTTACTAACTATTTTACTAAAAATACACCTAAGAGTTTGATAAGCTGAGGACACATTTCGAGGAACACTTATTTGAAAAAGAAGGAAAAAACAAACTTAAAAGGAAATAAAACATAAGGAAACTACACTAACTATAATACAAGGGCAACATTAGTTTCTATGTGAAGTGTTTGAGAAAGATCCCATTGACAGGAATTTCCAATGGCTCTCCCTCCATAGTCTCTAGTTCATATGCGTTGTGCTAGTTACATGCAATGATCTTATAGGGTCATGTCCATAATGAATCAAATTTGCCATGACGCCCTAGTTTTGAGGCTCTTTCATCCCACTTTAAGACCCAAGAACCAACCTCAAAATTTGTCTTTGAAGTCTTTTGATCAAACCAAGTTTTTACAGTTTGCTGATGATTTATCAAAGACTCATGGGCTAATTCTCTCTTCTCTTGCAATTCCAATAGTTTCGTAAGCCTCACATGCATTGGATTGTTTTCTTCAATTTCCACCTGCTTGATCAACTATAAGGCGGGAATCTCAATTGACAATGGCATTACTGCACTTTTCCCATACACAAGTTCATAATGAGACACTTTAATCACTTGTTTTGGTGTGATTCTGTCAGCCCATAATGATGCATTGAGGTGCTTATGCCATTCCCTTTGATGATCTGTCCCCATTCTTTTTATGAGCCTGATCAGATTCTTATTTGTTGACTCTACTAGACCTTTCCCTTGTGGATAATTTAATTAGATGAAGCCTTCAAATAGATGCCATTTTTTAAAGTGAATTCAGATAATCTTGATCCTAAGAATGCCTTAGCATTATCAGATATAATAGTGCAAGGGAGCCCGAAACGAGTAGTTATTCCTTCGACAAAATCCAAAATAACCTTCTCAGTGGCTTCTTTCAATGGGATAGCTTCACTCCACCTAGTAAAATAATCTATTGCAGTAAGGATCCACTTGTGTCCTAAGCTTGAAACTGGATTAATCATTCCGATAAAGTTTAATCCCCATTGAGCAAAAGGTTCATCTACAACAATCAGACTCAAAGGTAGAGCTGCATTTCTCCTTTTATTCACATAGAACTAGCATGCTTGACATTCCTTAACCACTTTATGGCAATCAAAAAATATCGAAGGCCAATAGTATCCTGCTTGAATAATTTTAATGGCAGTAGACTTCACAGAAAAATGCCCCCTGATGTCCCATGATGCAATTCATGCAATATCCTTTGAGCCTCATCTTTTTCCACACACTTGATTAAGATTCCATCAAAATTCCTTCTAAAAATGACATGATCCATCAAGATGAAATGAGATCCTTGTTGTCTATAGTATCTTCTCTTTTTAGGGGAGAGCATCTTAGAGAGTCAACCAGTCTACATAAATTGTATTCTGTCACTAACCTAAGAGTCTGGATCATTTTCTTGTACTTTTAGTATAGTCTCTTATTCGTCTTCTTTCTCTGCTGACAATTCTGAGTCTTGAGCAATATATTGGCAAAGTCCTCTTCCCCTTACTAGTTTAGTAGGCTTTACTTCCACATCATACTCTAAGATTTTAGTCATCCAATTGGCTCTTTTCTGAGTGATTTCTCCCTCCATAATGTACTCTCTAACACTTGAATGAGATACCAGTATCAAAATCTTATTTCCTATCACTAAGTGTCTAAATTTTTTTAGTCCTTTAACTATGACATATGCTTGCTTTTCAACAAAATTATACCTGGATTCATATTCCCACAATGTTCTAGAAAAGAAAGCAATAGGATGTTCTCCTTCTTCTTCTTGATCTTTTTGGGTTAAGATAGCTGATATACTATATTCTCCCCCATGTACATACATTATGAAGTCTTTAGAAAAGTCTGGATTACACAGTATTGGGGTAGTTGAGATTGCCTTCTTTATATTTTCAAAAGCTTGTCTACCTTTGGTTGTCCAATTGAAATTTAGATCCTTCTTCAACATCAGAGTGATAGGTCTAATTAACCCTACAAAATTAGATATATATCTACTGACAAAGTTGATATTACCCAAAAAAGATTGCATTTCCTTCTTGTTGACAAGTAAAGACAAATCCATTATTGCCTTAACTCGATCTAGGTCAACAAAGATTCCATCTTTTGAAACTGTGTCCTAATAACTTTCCTTGAGGTACTCCAAACACACACTTCTTGGGGTTTAGAGAGATCCCAAATTCTTGACACCTTTGGAAAATAGCCTCTAAATGGTCAAAGTGATCATTAGCATTCTTTGTGAACATAATTAGGTCATCTAAATAGATTAGGATGATCTTATTTATCAACCCCTTAAATGCTATATCCATAGCACATTGAAAAGTTGCCCTGGCAGTCAAAAACCCAAAAGGAATCTTTGCATATGCAAAGATTCCCCACTTGGTGGTGAAAGCAGTCTTATATTGGTCATCCATGGGCACCCAAATTTGATTGTAACTTGAAAAACCATCCAACAAGGAAAACCTTTCTGAACTAGCTACTGTTTGGAAAATTTGTTCCATTGAAGGGAGTGGCTAGTGATCTTTTAATGAATCTGTGATTAGATCTCTAAAATCAACCTAAAGTCTAATTTCCCCATTCTTCATCCTTACCAGTACCAAGTTAGACACCCATATTGATTGTTTAATTAGAAAAATTATTTTAGATTCTAACAGCTTCTAGAGCTCTTCAGCCATAAGCAACCCGATCTTGGGATTCACTAGTCTTTTCTTTTTACATACGGGCTTTGACCCTTCCGTGAGTTTAATAATTGTTGAAATTAGGGCAGAAAACTAAGAGGGGGCTTAATCAGTTGTCTCAAAACTTTATCTTTTTCTGTATTTAATCTTCTTTACAACTTATTAACAGATTAATGATATAATCAGAAAGCATGAATCAACAACACATGAGCAGATAACATAATCAACACACAAAACACCAGGATTTTTATGTGGAAACCTGTTTAAGGGGAAAACCATGGTGGGGGTTAACCCACAAGATTTTATACTCTGTTAAAAGTATTACAAATTAGGAAGGCACATGCCCTCGGGCGTACTACCCAGAGCTCACTACTTAAAGGAGGCTCACTGCATACAAGATTAATTACAAGAGTTCACTAAAGTACTTGATCTGAAGAATAGCATCTAACAATGGAAGATTATAGTTTCGATTAGGCTCAATATACCGACTTCACACACTTCATCTCTCACTACCCTATTTCATTGTTTTGCCATAATCTGAGGATCAGATCTCTGCTTCGCACTTGATACTACCACCCGTTGCACCTCTTACCTCATATTTGCACCTACATTCCTCAAAATGCTCGCACCCATCAATTATATATATCCGTAACATGTAATTACATCACTACAGTCAGCCTCAAGAAAACTTAGAAAGCTTTTCCAAGATCACTGTTCTGTCGGCTCCATGCACAAATATCAACACGAACCAAAACTTATGTCTTAAGTCACCACACATGTCAGCCAATACCACTGGATCTCATACATTACTCAACCAATCACTTTTCCCAATCCGCACAAGGATCAAACACCAAGTTGGCTTGTTCTTCACTAGACTGAACTGTCTAACCAAAACCTAATACTCAGATGCTTGTAGATTTCAATCCCTTCATCACCAGAGGCTAAATCTTTGGATTTAGGTAGCCCTGACATCTCTTAACATTCCCTTAGATCCGCAACACAACATGATTACCTGTGGAGAAATGCAGACCAAAATGCTAAACCCTGTCATATGCTCTGTTCTTGTCTATCCAGACTTAAACAAATGTGCAATCTGACTTCCGGTATGATCAAATGGTATAATGCGGATGTGTAAGATGGATTCAGTTGCCATTAATGACAACACCGGACATCCCTAGTAGTGTCTCTTGCCAACAATCTCCCCTTTTGGCATTGATGGCAACACTTAGTGAAAAATGACTAAGTGTTAGAACAACTCTCCCTTACTATGTACACTTGTGATTTCCAATGCTCCCCCTTTGATGAATTCCTCATTTTTTGCCGCTTTCCACTCCCCCTTTGACATCAATGGCAAAGGTCGAGATCCACATAGCAAAATTCACACCAAAACTATATGTACATACTCTCGCATATGAACATACAGTCCTTAAGCCTTGTTCATCAGCAAAAGGATATTACCAAAAATGTTTTTCAACTGTGTCAACTCACTGTCCCAGTTCTTGTTTATGCTGCCCAAAATGGATATATGCCCACTGAACAAAAATGCCTATGATTTTACCTTTTGAAGATCAGTAGGATCACAAGTACCAGCAACAATTTGGGATTTTGCCTCCAATATATCATACATAGTCTCTAACTTAGGGGAAATCAGTCCCCAGAGCTCATCCAATCTACCCAAAAATTTAACCTTTTCCTTCTCCAAATTACTCAATTCATTTCGTAAACTCACTACTTGACATTCTTTGGTTGATACAGACTCAGTTAAAGGACTATAGGACTGAGAGATGTTAGACAATTTAAGCTCTAAGTCCTTAGTCTTCTTCTCAATATCTTCAATAACTTTGGACTGATTTAGGCAAAACTTATAAATCTTTGCACCTTCAGAGAGGGCATTTTGAATACTCTTTACACCAGTATCAAGCACTGATCTATCATCACTAATTATTTTCTTTATTTCAGCAAATATCTTCTCATTAAATTTATTTCAGACTTTAACTTCTGCTGACTTCTTAAAAGTTTTAAAATGAGTACTTATAGAGTTTATTAGACTCTTCAACTAACCGGAGGGGAATACTGATGAATCCTTCTGAAATGTAGGCATGATTTTCTCCAAAATGCCGGATGCAAGACCAAGCAACTCATTATCTTCTATATGGAACTTCAAAATTTCCTCTCTGGCCTTGGCTTGTACAAAAGAGGCCAACTTCATTTTTTGAACCAGTGATAGAGTGTCAAAATTGATTGGACCATGTATTATATCCGAATCTTCTGCAGCTTGTTTATCTTTCTCCAAAATTTCTTTCACTGCTTCTGCAGTGTCTCTTGCCCAATATGATGTTTCAGTTTTATGCTCTTTAGGGCCTATATCTTCTCCCTTTCTGGAGTCAACCTCATTGTCTTGCTTATCATTTTCATTCTTTTTCTCTGCTTCTTCTTTCTCTGCATCATCAGCAGAGGCATCCACCCTTTTTTCTTCATCGGAAATGTCTTCTACATTCTTTTCCAGAGGATTTTGTGTATCCTCGGCAGCAACATTTTCATCAATTTCTTCAACATCTAGAATGGAGGAATCAATTCCATCATTAATTTCTTCTTCAATAGTGGGAAGATTATGTCTTTTTAATGCATTCAAAAAAATCTCCTGAGTATCTTCAACTACCTTATCAATCTCACACAGCATAAGCTTATTCATTATGAACTTGCTCTTGAAGTCCTATTTCACTTCTTTGAATATCAGGTTCATTTGCTCTAGAGTAATTTGAGGACACAATTTTATTAGAAAATACTCCCAAAGATCAATATCTTTAACTTTTGCATTTTCTTTTCTTATTTTTAGAATTTTTGCAAGGCTTTCCAGAATTTCAGAAGTTATTTCAAATAAAGTCTTATTATAGATATTCAAGTATTTGACTATTTTTTCCTCCAAAAATCTCTTATCAACATCACTGTAATAATCATAAAATTTAGTCATTCGCTTTAAGTTTCCATCTACAGTGATTGACTTAATGATGACTTCCATAGAAAGAGTAGGCTTCTCAACATAAGCCTTTGGCTTATGTCTTTTACTTGACTTTTTTCTTCCAGATGGCTTCTCTTGAGACACTTTAGTAGCTTTAGTGCCTGAGACCTTCAACTCTTTAACCTCATCATCTAAATCAGTTTCTTCTTGATCCTCCTCCATACTAACATATGATCTTTTGCCCATTACTTTTGTCCTTTTTCCTTTCTCACCAGTAGGTTTTTCTTTGAATTTTTCTACAATAGGAGAAGATGATGTACTAGATGTTGAACTAGAACTCCTAGTAGTCCTTGACTTAGAGGGGGATTTTGCCGAAACACTTCCCTGTTCCCTATTCTGCTTCTCCTTCTCAGCTTTCTCTATCCTTTCCCTGAATTGTCTCATAGCTTCCTTGGTAAGGCCTAAATTCTCTGCCAACTACTCAACTTCTTTCCTCACAATCCTTTTGATTTCAGGAGCCTTGAATTCAAGATGTAATTTTAGTGAAATCTCTTCATATGTTCCAAATCTCTCCTCAGCTGGATCCCTAGGTTGTCTTAACAGATGTTGTGCATACAGCTCCAATACACGTCCATCCACTTCATACCACATGGGCATGATCCACACAACTCTAGGTTCCACTGCTTCCATTTTGCACTGACCAATAGTAACCATAAAACAAATGGTGTCCTTGTATTTTTCAACCACATCCCTAGGTATTTTATCCCTCGCCTGTATCATTCTCTGGAATTTTTTAAATAATCCTCAAAGTGCAGATTTTTGTACCTCATAATTACCCAAACCATTCAAATAATTTCTAATTTGAATTGCTACCTGTTTGTCATTAGACCAATATACATTCTTCTTTCTAAGGAACTCACTCAAGAAATAAAAGAAAAGACACATAATTAGCATACCAAATTTGAATGAGTACTTCTTTTCCTTCTTTATCTTGCTTAGATTCTCCATAAGTTGGTTCAACAATAGTTCACAGAGATCATAGTCTACATCTTCTTTTACCATTTGATATGCAGTGTAAATAGTTGTTCCAGACACTAAATTTTCTCTGCTAGAGAAATATATCTTGTACCCTATCACCATCGATGTGAATCTCACCCCACGATCCTCTATATCATTTATAATCATAGCTCTCTTATCAAATTTTGATCCAGTTGCGTCTGTGACTTCCTGATTCTTCACGGCCTTCAAATGAGGCAGAGTACTAGTTGAATTTAACCCTGTAACTACCCTTATTGCATCTTTTGTAATTTTAAATGGATGATTCAGCCACAAAAAATCATCATGGATATGGTTCAAGACATACCGAATCCACTCGTCCTCTACAAAATTTGAAAACTCAACAAATTGTATGAATTTCTTATCTTTCAAGGCTTTGTACTCTAGTTTGAGCTGAAAATCATCATCTTTTAAGTGATTAATGAATAGATCAGCAAACCTTGAGTCACCATGCTCCTCTAAAGGCACGTGAATGTAAGCCCTAATATCCTCTATGTGAAGAACTCCATATGGAACACCAGAAAATTCTCCCACTGGATCGACTTCATTTGACTTGAAAGGGTGCTTATTAAACTTTGGCCTAGGTCTCTCAGTGATATTCACAACCAAAGGTGTAGCCATTTTAAAAAGATAACAAGTTTAGAGCTTTGCAGAGGAATACATTTTTCTCAACGAGATTAGGGTTAGCTGTCGAATTCACTTTTCTCACTACAATTCTTTGAGATTTTTTCTTAGGCACTCTTCTCCTTGTTCTCTTCGAATGCAAAGTGGTTCAAATGTTGATTGAATGGTCTTTTATGCTCCGCAAGACCTAATTCACTGTTGTAATAAATGCTTTGCCCTAATTCATCCTGTTACATTATTTTTGCATACAATCCATCTTTAATTGCTCCACAATCAATCGCATTAGCTTCTTTTCTTCTAGAATTTACTTCAACAGATTTGCAATAGGCTTCTTTATCTTCATTCATCATGCCAAATTCAGGCACCCACTTACTGGTAGGGGGAATTAGATTTTCAATGCAGCTCCCCCTGAGCCAGATCTCCTATTTTTAATTCTCGAAGGAATTATCAGCACCGGATTCCGGTGTGGACCCATCACCATCATTCATTTCACCTTTCTTCACCCATGTTTTGTTAATTTCATTCTAGATCTCATTCACATTTACTTTTCCTTTACCTTTATCTTGTCTCTACATGTTTTGGTTTCTGTTTACCAGACCTTTTCTATCATCATTCCTACTTCTGCAGAATCTTGCAATATAACCGGATCTGTTGCAATTAAAGCACACAACATTTCTTTGCTCATTTACTTGATTTCCTCTTCATCTACACTGATTAGCCATGGGTCCAAATCTATTGCATGCAAAACAGTTGCCATTGAAGAAATTGACATTTCTTCTGTTGTTAGAGAAGTTTATCATCATACTTCTGCATTCATTGGATCTATGACCATACCTTTTACAATTGAAGCATTGACTGGAGAAAGATGGACCACTTTAATTCACTCTACTTCTACACTGAGTAGCTCTATGACCAAATTTATTGCAATTGAAACAATTTCCATTGAAAGATGGATACCTTTGAGCATTGGGTTGTCTTACTGGAGGCCTTCTAGGATTCCTTCTTGGATTTCTTCCTTTATGATTTCTTTGACTGGATCCAAATCTTTCACCTTTCTCATATCCCAGACCATGCCTATCATCTGCCTTCTTTTGACTATCAAGTAGCACCTCAAGTTTAGCTGAGCTTATCTTGAACTTCTCTTTGTATTTATTTGCAGCTTCTAGGTCATGTTTGAGAATAACAATTTGCTTTTCAAGTTTTTCCTCATTGTACCTGGTTTCATGAAGATCAGATTCTAGATGGCCAATTATTATGTCCAATCTGCAACATTCTTCTGTTCTTTCTTTTAGAGACTGATTCAGGTTTTCTTCAGTCTTCTTCCTTTCCTCAATTTCCTTCATTAGCCTCATCACCCCAGATTCCATCTCATGTTTTAGGACAACAACTTCTTTTGCCAGCTTCTCACATTGCTTTGTCTTCTCATTTAGAGCCTCATCCATGTCATTGTCTTCATTTTGATTTGCTAGTTGATGAAGTAGCTCCTTTCTCTTTTTATTAGATTTGCTCAGTTGTCCTTTTAAGGTCTCAATGAAATCTTCAGCATCTTTAAGGTTCTCTTGTAGATATTTGATTTCTGCTCAGGACAAATCAAGATCTTCTAAGGCTACTTGAAGTTGTTGATTGATACCATCAGAATGCTTAAATGAGCCCATTGAAAACACCTTCCTAGATCTTCCTCAAGTTGTTAAACTTTTTCCAAGGAACCTTTCTCTGATACCAATTATTGAAATTAGGGCAGATAACTGAGAGGGGGCGTGAATCAGTTGTCTCAAAACTTTATCTTTTTCTGTATTTAATCTTGTTTACAACTTATTAGCAGATTAATGATATAACCATGAAAGCATGAATCAACAACACATGAGTAGAAACATAATCAACACACATAACAGTAGGATTTTTACGTGGAAACCTGGTTAAGGGAAAAACCATGGTGGGGGTTAACAGACAAGATTTTATACTTTGTTAAAAGTATTACAAATTGGGAAGGCACATGCCTTCGGGTGCATTGCCCAGAGCTCATTGCTCAAAGGAGGCTCACTGCCTACAAGATTAATTACAAGAGTTCACTGAAGTACTTGAACTGAAGAATAGCATCTAACAATGCAAGATTACAATTTTGGTTAGGCTCAATATACCGACTTCACACACTTTATCTCTCACTGTCCTGTTTCACCATTTTACCATAATCTGAGGATCAGATCTCTGCTTCGCACTTGATACTACCACCCCTCGCACCTCTCACCTCATATTTGCACCTACATTCCTCAAAATGCTTGCACCCATCAATTATATATATCCACAACATGTAATTACATCAACTACAGTCGGCCTCAAGAAAACTTAGAAAGCTTTTCCAAGATCATTGTTCTATCGCTCCATGCACAAATATCAACACAGACCAAAACTTATGTTCTCAAGTCACCACACATGTTATCCAATACATTACTCAACCAATCACTTTTCCCAATCCGCACAAGGATCAAACACCAAGTCGGCTTGTTCTTCACAGGACTCAATTGTCTAACCAAAACCTGATACTCAGATGCTTGTAGATTTCAATCCCTTTGTCATCAAAGGCTAAATCTTTGGATTTAGGTAGCCCTAACATCCCTTAAAATTCCCTCATATCTATAGCACAACATGATTACCTGTGGATAAATGTGGACCAAACTGCTGAACCTTGTCATATGCTCTATTCTTGTCTATCCAGACTTAGACAAATCTGCAATTTGACTTCCGGTATGATCAAATGGTACAATGTGGATGTGTAAGATGGATTTAGTTGCCATCAATGACAACACCTAACATGCCTAGTAGTGTCTCTTGCCAACAATAGTATGCTAGACTATGTCTCTATTATAACCATGAAGATCTTCATAAGTCCAGGCAATTACTTTGTTATATTTGTTACACAGAGATATCAACCTATCTTTTTCCTCTTGAGTGGTTACATTGCCTACTTTCAACTTCCTTCTTTCACCAACTTTGATCTCTAAATAGTCATCTCTATTTGCTACAAACTTCCTTTTGTCTAAACTTGCATCATCAGGGTCAAAAGATTCACTAAGGTTATTAACCCTTTTGGAAGCTTATTTGATTGTAGTTGCATTATCTGATCACCGTATGCCTCTTCAATTTTAGGCTGCAACTAATCTACAAATTCTCCAGACTACTATAAAAATAAGAGAATCTGGTGGTCATCCTCAAAAACCTGCCAATTATCTCCATTATCAGGAATGGCAAGGCGAATGATAACCTTGACTGCTTCTTCATTGAGCAACAGATCTTTAGTTGGGTCAAACTGAGAACCAATCTGGGCCATTGTGTCTACTTCAGTATTATGGGACCTTGGTATGAATTTTATGTTGAAGGCATCAAAATCTTCAATCAGATCCCATATTCGATGGTGATATGATCTCATTCTCACATTCTTTGCCATAGCCTTTTCTTTGATATGCTTTATTACCAGCTCTAAGTCACCTAGAACTTTCAAATTCTTTACACCCTTCCTTTTATCAAGAATCAAGCTGTGCACTAGAGATTCGTACTCAGCTTCATTATTTGTGCAAGAAAAATGGAAGTGCAGGGCTCTGAGGATCTTCTCTCATTTTGGTGAGGTAAGGTAGATGCCTGCTCCAACACCATTCTTGCTTCTAGCTCCATCAAAGTTTAGAGTCCAAATCTTAGAGTCTTCATCAGAATATTCCTCTTTCATATTTTCCTGCTCCATTATCTCAGGTATCTCTTGATCTTCATCAAAGATGACATATGTTCCCAAGCTAGTAGAGTCATAATTTCCATAAGGGTCACTCTGCGTCATAGACATTAGTTGATTATCTTCTTCTTCCCTTTCATCATGTTCGATCGATTCTCCTAATTCTTCAATAGGGACTCTTTCTTCTTAATTGATCATAGCATGGGACCTTCAAATTTTGATGTTGGTTCCTTAGTGATATGCTCCTTAGATAAAGGTTCAGACATCACCTTCATTCTTTGTACCATATTTAGTCCTTAAGATTAGATTTCACCAATCTAATGACATATACCCTCCAATCTTGGCGGTGAAATCTCTAGATAGACATAAACCAAAGACAGGAGGAATGTTAATGATTACTACATCTTGCAGGATAGTTATGTTTGGGCAAGTATACAACTACAATGGGAGTTGTTTGATAATTTCTATGGTTTGGACTAACTTTCCATCTAAATGCATGACTCCTTTGGCTAGTGATTCATACTTTATCTTCAGGGCATTTGCTATTTGCTTGGGCATGACTGTGGTGTTGGCACCCGAATCTATCATGGAATTATGCAACAACTTCTTCCCTACTATTAGGGTCAAGTAAAAAGGATTTGACTTAGTACTACTTACCTCTTCCTTGGTATTCACCAGAGTGGATGTTCCTTGAGATTGGGGTTCCTTGAAATGAACTCTTCTTTTATCAACTTCTCCTTCTTTAGGGTTGGCAGCTTTAGGCTCCCCTCGAGATTGTAGAGCTTCTTGTAGCAACAGTTTCTATTTAGGAATGGCTAACATATCCCATAAGGATACATTAGCAGGAGCCCTCTTCAACTGCTCGACCATATTCATGGGTCCTAGTGATTGTGCCTTATGGTAGTAGAGATACCTTGTCTTCTCCACCACTAGAATAGAGACTCCCTAATTCTAAGTTGTCATTGACACCTCTTGTCTTGGTATAGGTATATAGGGGGCTTGAACTGAGGGCCCCTTAGTTATTTCAACAGGATTGACTTCAAGTGGATCCACCATTCTCCTCTTCAACTGAGTGTAATAGTCTAATTGTACCAGAGGCTTCTTGGAGGTAGATGCTTCATTTACAAACATTGATTCTTCCTCCTCAATCCATGAAAATAGTGCATGTTCTGGGGCTATTTCTCCTTCTTTCTCAATAGACATCCTTTGCATTTGTGCTACTATTGCTCAATTTTGAACACCAGGTGATTGGTATAGGAAAGATTCAGAAGATGAGGTAGCCTAGCCTTCCATCCTTCTTTACTCTGCCACCTTCTATTGTAAATTGCCTCTAGGGCAGTCTTTGGGCATATGTGCATTATTGCAGGGAAAGCACCATGCATTTACCTCCTCATCCATATTATTTTGTCTAGGAACCATTTCCCTCCTCGGGTTAGCTAGGATAGTTTGTAATGGTGTAGGTACAGGGACAAGCTAATTAGATGGCTATTGGTAGTTTAGTCTCTATGGCCCTTGGTATTGATTGGACTAATATGGGGGCCTATTTCCTTCAAATCCTTGATAAGGAGGTTTTTATATGAGGTTTGATGCCTCTTAAGGTTGATTATTTCATTAGAAAAGGTTCTAAGAATACTCTTAAGATCATCCATTTTAGATGGGGGACTAGAGGGTGCTAGGGCAGTAGGTCTCTGGGATGCAGGAAACGTCTACATAGAAATAGGAGTTGATGAAGTACTAGGGAACTCTTCTTGAATAGGGATAGATAATTCAGGAAACATGGGCATGGGGAGGTCTTGGAGGTAACTTCCTAGCATCTATGAGACTATTCTCAGCTCTAATAGCTAACTCATATGCTTCAGGTAGGGTCTATCCTCCTAAGGACTAAATCAGAACTGAAATATCAGAGTTGAAAGCTTTAAGGTAGAAAACAATTGTCATACTTGTAGGGGGTCTTGTAGCAACTAGAATCCTTTGCCAAGTCTTTTGAAATATGGTGTTGAAATTAGTTATAGCTTCTTGGGGAGCCCTCCTTATGATGATCAGTTGTTGTAAGAGAGAATATATGTCTCCCTTTTCACTAAATCTTTCAAAAAATGCATCTCCTAGTTGATCCCAAGTCCCAATAGAATTAGCTTGTAAAGATCGGTACCAATCAAGGGCTCTCCCTTTGAACGATTTAGCTAAGAGCCTCACGGCAATATTTTGTTCTACGACATAGTGCAATGCACATACATTAGCCACATCTTGTAGGTGTTCAGCTGGGGTCTTGAAATCCTCTCCCAAGAACTTGGGTAATGCCTTTAGGGCATTCATAAGAATTGGGTCCCATGTATCTAGAGGCGCTAGAAATATGAGTGGGCTACTATTATTCTAGTTAGTGTAATTTCAAGGTGGAGCTAGGGCACCCATTTGTATTGCTGGGATATTCTTCTGATTAGCCCTTCTTCTTGGAGTAATTATCAGTGGTGGTAATAAGAGTCCTAGATTAGCGGTAACTCTAGCTTGTGTAGTTGGTCCACCACTCTGGCTCCTTGCAAGAGGCTAGCTCATGCGATTCTTATCAAAGAATTTGTAAAGATAGTCCCACCGGGTGTGCCAAAAACTATTGATGTTTAAATTTGTAGGTCAAACACCAACATGGGAAATCTTAAGAATGTGACTTGACTCTTAAGACAACCTCCATATTTTAAAGAAGTCGGTTCTTCTCTATGGGGTTTGTTGTAAAGGGAAGAAAAAATAAGATTACATATAGAACTCTTAAAACTAGATCTTCTAAGGAGGTATGCCAAGAATATATATTGTGATTCAAAACTGGAACACAGTGATCAAACCCTTAAAGATTTACTACCAAGTTAAAGAGCATAACACATGATTAACAGTAACAGAGAATATATCATAGATTTATCAAAGATTTAATATAGAAAAATGCAAGAAAGATTTAGAAAAACATCATAACATGCACAGAACACCACTCTCCATTGATGGTCAGGAGAACAAAGTACATGAGGCAAAAAATGCACAAATTACAATATTCAATCCCTCCTGAGAGGCATCTATTAAGGAAAATGATATTTTTCTGGTCCAATAGAAAAAATAACTCAAAAATCTTTTTTTGTGTTTGAATCCCTTTCTCTGTTACTAATGCAGGAGCATCCGGAAGCATTCAGAACAATTGAGATAGTTGACAGTGAAGTTGCAAATTGTAGAGGGCAACCTTAGAGAATTTTGAATTTTACCGCATTTGAATATCAGAGGCTGCAGAGCTAGACTTAACATCTAGACATCATCATATCCATCATATCCAAAATTTAGATCATTTGGGTTTGATTCCAAAAAGATATTGCTATCAGAAGATTACCTGTTTTAACTATTTTCACAGAGCAGAGTCGACAATGTTCAGTGAAGTCTAATCAGCTTGCAAAGCTAAAAGGAACATTACTCAATGAAGTATAGGACATGGCCAACCTTCATGGAGATCCACACAAAGTTTCATGCACTAGCAGAGCATTGCCTTATGATTAGGTTTGTCCTATCCGTGTAGACACGTTTCATTCTAGCTGTTGCAATTAGGCTGACTTGTTGATGTTTAGAAAGCTTGTGGAGGATATAAATAAGAGATAAAGGATTGTTTCTCGGTAGCAATCAATAGCACAAAGATATAAAGTGAGATCTTAAGTTGTTTTGATCTGAATGAGTAGCAGAATAGAATAGAAGATAAAACAGGAAGCAGAATGAGTTGTAGAGTAGAGAATTGAGTTGTAGAAGAAAGAGATCATGAAATAATATTATTGTATGAATCTTTTGTAATCCTTGGGCTGCGACCTAGCATCTATAAATCCCTTGAGGCATGTGTAACTCAATTTGAAGTTATAATATAAGAGGAATGAGCTCTGAAGGCTGGGTTTTTCCCTATTAGGGGTTTCCCATGATACATCTTGTGTTATGTGTTCATGAATATATTTTATCTTTCTTTTGATTCATTATAAGATTTCGTTGCATATCTATTGTGATCATGGTTTTAGTTATTTAAGGCTCCAAGGTTGGACAGTCCCTCAACGGACCCTCCTACCTTGACTGCGTCAAGTGGTATCAGAGCTGGTTTTGAATCTGTTGGGTTGGTTGTGAATCTGGTAGAAGGTGACGAATCTAATAAAAGTGTTGAAAGAAGTGTGAAACCCTAAAAGCAATAGAGATCATCATAGAAGAAAGATCAAGGTAAGGAATATTTGGTAAGATTTTAAAATTTAGTTGTTTATCTAACTTGTTTCAGATGGGGAAAATTGGAAAGAGGATGAAGAAAGAAAATGAAACCCTAATGTGCAAAAAGGATATATTGGAAGAAGAATTATGTGAAATTAAAAGATGTAATTCACATTTGTTGGAAAGGATAAAGAAATAGGAGAAGATAAATATGATGCCCTTGAAGAAGAACAGAATAATGCAAGAAGGAGAAATGAAGAAGTAGAAGTAGAGTTGAAGTTGTTTGAGGATATTGAAGAGAGATTTGCAGAATTGGAAGAAGGTTTCAGGTTGTTTGATAAGGTTGAAGAGGAACAAAAATCTTGAAGAAAGTTTGGAAGAATTGAAGAAGGAGAATAGTTTGCAGAAAAATGAAATATCAAATTTGAAAGAACAAGTTAATCAGTTAGAGCAGCCACTTGTAGCATGCAAGAAGGAGAATGAAAGTCTGAGATCTAAGCCTAAATTTTGTGATGTTTCTTATGTGACTAATGATTTGTGTGGTGATGTAGAAGTTTCTTTAGATAGTGAAATTGAATATGACAGTGTAATTGAACCTACAGTTGTTGGTGATGGTATTGGTTTCAAACTTATGCAGAGAATGGGATATGAAGGAAAAGGATCAGGAAAGAATCAACAAGGAATTATAGAACCTATTGAACCAGTAATAAGATCAAGAAGTGAAGGCCTTGGGTATGATAGAGGTAAGGATGTTGTTGCAAATTCAAACAAATTAAATTAGGAAAGAAGAGGTATGTATTTTTCACATTGTAATAGACATGGACATGAGAAGGAATTGTGTTGGGATCTATACCCTTGTAAGTTTTTTGGATTGAAGAATCATTCTAAAAAGATGTGTTAGGATAAAATGAGAAGAAGAAAACCTATGACAAATTGTATGCAGATGAATTATGGATGGATTGATGGAGAAAAATGGAAACATGTTACTTATATGTTCAGAAGGTTGTATAGATGGAAGTATTCATGTGTTGGAGAGAAAAGAAGATATGAATCAGGATACAAAGACATAAGACCTTATGAGAACAATAATTCAAACTACAGAGGAAGAGATGACAGGAGTCATGATTCTTATCACAATGAAGGATACAGAAGAGATGAAAGAGGATTTGTTAGAAGACCACTCAGAAGAACCCATTTTCAAGTTTGGAGGAGAAAAGAATCAAATAGTGAATGTCATCAAGAACCTATTACCAGAAATGCTAATGAAAGAGAAGCAGTACATAATTCAAAGACAATTTGTGCATAGGAAGAAGAACCTGTTAATATAGAGGTAGCTTATGCAAAAGAAGAAGATGTCACGTCTCGTTTTTATGAACAATATGAATAATCTAGTTAGTGAACAATTATCTTGATTAATTTTAATTCAAGTAATTTTGCTTACGTGGATGTAATTATTATGAGTTAATTGATGAAATTTGGAAATTATTTTAAAATGGAATATTGATGCAATGATTTGCTTCGGCTATGTTTTTGAGACACTAATCCATTGATGTCGAGATGAGTACAATTGGATGCAGGAACTCATCGAAGACAAGAGCATGACTGAGGTAGAAATGTTCTAGCCACTTGGCAAGAACTGATGGAAGGGTTTATCTGATGCAAAAACACACACCACATTAGTTGCATATGCATTATTGAATGGTTTTAATTGCATTAATGTGTGGTTACTTAATTGCCTTCAAATGCATGATGTGTTTACTTTAACTTATTATCTTTTCGAGATATGCTCACAAGGTGTTTTGTGCATATGTCATATTTAATTAATTAATAAAATATTGCTTTGAGATGTTTGGAAGACAATATGTCTTTAAAATAAATAAATAGATTAAAATTGATTGTGCAAATGGTAATGCATTCCATTGCGATTATTTAATGGATTGTTAAATTAAATAGTTGAATAATATTATTATTAGCATTATTATATTTAGAGTTTTTGACAAAAAGAATTATATTTATTTATATTCCTTTCATGTGACAGTAAGTTGTATGTGACAGTAAGTTGTAAAAGAAGATTTGTTTTCTTTGTTGTTTTTTTTTTAAATAAAGCTTTTTGTTTTTAAAATAAAAATATATTCTTTTATTAATATTTTACTCTATCTTTTATTCATGCAAACTAAAAATATGAACTACAGTTTTAAACCTAAAAGCAAAAGATCTCTAATAATAAGAATAGGTAATTTTATTAAAAAGAGGGGAGGGTAGTTCGCACAACAAGCTACCCACGATTTGGCAAAGAAATACCCATGTTTAGCAGGAAGAGTGTGATTTTGCTGAGTGACAGAGAAGAGATCTGGACTAAGCAACAGGGAAGTGGAAGGAAGGCAACGAACTCTTCTACAAATTTATCTTCAAATCGAATGCTTTTCCAAGTTTTCCCCTTTAAATATTTTCTACATAATAAACATATCTATATGACTGTCAAGGGATTTTCTGTTGGCTTGTTTTATGCCTACAAAACTGGTTACTTTTAGCTATTTTGGATCACATGTCTTTGAGTTTGATTCACTGGCCTAGCCGTCCTCTTTTAGCCGCTTTTACTTCTTTCTAGCCTTTGCTTTTCTGACCGATCAATTATCTCTAGCATCGACCCTCTGAAATTTCTTGGCTGTCGATCTTCTTAAGGCCTTTCTACTTAAATGCAGGTTGTTTCATTATATTTCCTGGCCGCTTATCCTTGCTTGGCTGCTATCCTATTTTCTAGCCACCTACGTCAGGCTGACCACCCATTATATGCAGGTCATTGACCTTGCTCATGGCTGACGTGTGTATGCTTGGGTGATCTGAATGGATCGATCCCCTTTGTTCTTGCAAGCCACTCTTAGAGATTCTTCAATTCGTTGTATTTTAGATTCTTGTCAAACATACATAAATGACTGTATTTCTTATTGAGCTGGATGAGATCGATTTTAGATTAGAAAATCATCCTCTGCATAATGAAAACCAACCTATGATAATTAGCCAAAAATATTCTTGACTGTAATTATGACTGTGTGCCAGATCTCGATTTTAAACTATGATAGAAACCTATGAAAACTCTGGGATACTATTTTTATTTTATGACTGGTAAAATGAGTAAAATTATCTAATATTCCTTAAATAATGGCTGAAAACAATGATGGTTTAACAAATCGACTTATTATAATGAAATTTTAGACTTTATTTAAAGGATTGAAAACCACTTTATTCTTGAAAACATATACCTTATGAATTTCTGTATAAACACTATTTTACATCATTATCTTGGATGACGAGAATCAGATTTTAAATCTATGTTTAAACTTTATCTAAATTACTGTTACAGTTCCTGTTGTCACAGCGACAGGAAGGTTAAAAGAAAGTTTTATGCACATAATTTGTATGCGAGTTTTTAGTGAGATTCTTGTCGCTAGATGATGATGAGTTGGAACAAATTGAAAATGAGATTTTTATAATATTTTTATGACCGAAATCAAATTCTACTATGATTTATTTTTTCATTCTTTTTATGGCTGCAGCAGCTCCTGTTGCAGTAGTGATAGGAGGTCTATTTTAGTATTTTTCTTTTGCTATGAATACCTCCTGTCACAGAAATGATAGGAAGGCTGATTTGTGAAGTAAATTGATTCTTATTGAAAGATTAATTGACTGAATTAATGTATTGCTTTATAGCATTTATTTTTCCTATATTTGATGTTGGGAAAAAGGGAATGGAATGATTTATTGATCTCGCTCTTTTAATTCCTTTATTTTATTTCTTTATTACTTCTTGGGGAAAGAAGTAGATTTTCACTGGGAGTGTATTGGGTTACTTTTGGGACTAGGATGCCGAATGTGGATATTCAAAGATAGGCTTTTCCTCTTTTTCGGGAATTGACCGTGTTACTTAAAATAATTATGCATAATCGAGATGACATTGAAATAGATGTATACTATCTAGCAAAAGCTTATATTATTGATATCTCTGCCACATCTTGTTGTGAGAAAAATTGCTTTTCATTACATAGAATTACACTTTTAGACATCAGGCATGCTTCGGGTGTTCCCTCCTGCAGTTGTTACCAGGTAGCTAGACATTTCGTGTAGGACCGAGTTTCCTTCATGTCAAGAAGGGATCCGAGGAGGTGTAATTACTTCATGGTTGGGTGGAAAAGCACCTGAGTCATGTTCTCATCTCTCAGCTTGTAGGTGGTGGACTGCTTGGTTCATGCAACTGGAGAGTGTATTTGATTTATTGATGTACTTTTCATTGTACCTATTTGGATGTATTATGGCATGTTGTCAAAGGATTATGTATATTGATTCATAGTACTTATTACCTGGATTTGGTATGTGAATATGTAAGATGTATTAACATTGATATTTTATTTATAAGATTATCTTTTTATTGAGATATTGAGATTAAGCAGATTAATTACATATTTTATCTTTGAAAGTTGTATTTAAGTGGATTATTTACTTCTTTTTGACTTTGGTTATTGTGATGTTGTATTTAAGAGGATTATTTACTTCATTTATTTTTGAGTTGGTTTAAATGCTTTTACATGATTTGTGAGGTCTTTACATTTGGTATCAGAGCTCTAAGTTTAACGCTAGGGCTTTTGTTTTTGGGACTATTGTGCTAAAGTTGTAACTTGATAACAGATTATCCATCATGAATACAAGTAACACTGATCGTGGTGATGGATCTGGAAGTAGTAGAGGATCATGTGGAGGTGCACATGCAGGTTCTCGTGGTGATCAAACTACTAGAGATCATGGAGATGCCAATAATGACCACAATGAAAGATTTGACTGTATTCTTGATCTCTTGACCCGATAGGACATGAGGATGAATAATCTTGAGCAGGAGATTAGTGGAATCCCTAGAGGTCAAAATGCTAATGAAAACCCAAGGGTTGAGACACAAAGTGAGAACCCAAGGATAGAAGTTCCAGTCTCTGAAGTTGGAACTAATGCAGATAATCAAGCTAAGATAGCTGAAGAACTAGGGAAAGATCTCAATAAGTTATCACCGTCAAAATTTGATGGAAAGACCATAGGGGATGGAGCTGCGTCCTGGATAATTGAAATGGAGAAGTACTTTGGGCTCTGAAACCTTTTAGATCACACTAAGGCTATGTGGGGTTCTTACCAGATGACTAGCGAAGCAGCAACTTGGTGGGACAATGAGAAGGCAGATAAAAAGCTATTACTTGGTGAGATAACATGGGATGTTTTCTTGCAACTATTTAGAAAAAGGTGGTTACCATAGTTATTCTTTAACAAGAAGATGACAGAATTCTAGATCTTGATCCAAGGAGGTATGTCTATGACCACTTATTGGGAAAGGTTTTCACATTTACTAAAATATGTTCCTCAGTATCAGACAGATGAGAGATTCAGGATAAGAAAGTTTATTTTGGGATTGAGGCCAAAGATTGGAGCCATGGTGGACATTCATAACCCACTCATGATGGATGCCACTTTTGAGAAAGCAATAAAGCAAGAGCAAAGATTGCAGCAGATAGTAAATTACCATAAGTAGAGAGATGCTAAGTTTCCAAATAAGAAACCATAGAACAATCAACAAAATTTTCAAAAGAATAACAACCAAGGCAACAATAAGTAGATCAGGAATCTGAAGCAAGGCAATAATTCTTAGGATGGGAATGTTGGAACAAAGAGGTGGCAACAACAATAGAAATAATAATCAGAGGGAAAGAGCTGAAGGACCGAGAGCACCTAAGGCTGGATTTTATACTTGTGGAGGAGAGCACTATGCTAATGTGTGTCCACAAAGAAGAGGAAATAAGAATAAGTAAGGAGCACCACAGCATCAGATTCATGCCACAGTAGATAACCAACAAGCAGAGTTTCAAGCAGCACCTATTCAGTTCCAAGGTAAGCTCTATGGACTACCTATTTCTATTTTGATTGATACTGGTGCCACAGAATGCTTTGTAGATCCTAGAGTAGTATCTAAGTTATCTATTAGACCTGGTCATATGGAAAACTCTTGGATGGTACAGTATGGCAATAGTGCAGAAAAGAGGGTAGACTCATGTCTAACATGCAGTGATTTAGAGCTTCCTAGTTTTTAGACACAAGTGAATATGTATATAGCACCTTTGGGATCTTATGATGTAATTCTAGGAATCAATTGGTTAACCGAACATAAGTCTCTAGTAAATTGTGAAGAAAAGGTTGTTAGATGTTTGGATGACCTAGGGAACCAAGTGGAAATTAATGGAACCAAGAGACCTTTAGAGCTTAGACAAATCTCGGCTATGCAATTGAAGAAATCCAAAAGGAAAGGATGTGCCATTTATGTTGTCCAAGTAAAGGACCTTGATAAAGAAGAACCGGTGTTCAATGACTATCCAATCCTTAGAGATTTTAGAGATGTTTTTCTTGTAGAGTTAACAGAGTTGCCGCCAAAGAGAGAATTTGACTTCTCGATTGACTTGCTACTAGGGACTGAGCCACAATCTAAGGCACCCTACAGGATGACTACAATAGAGTTGTATGAGCTTAAGGCTCAATTGCAACAGTTGCTAAATCAAGGGTTCATTAGACCTAGTGTGTCACCATGGGGCGCACCGGTCATCTTTGTAAAGAAGAAGGATGGTACTTTGAGATTATGCATTGATTATAGGATGCTTAACAAAGCTACTATAAAGAACAAGTATCCACTTCCAAGAATAGATGAGCTCTTCGATCAGATGAAAGGAGAAATGGTGTTCTCAAAGATAAACCTTAGATTTGGTTATCACCAATTATGGATTAAGGATGAGGACATCTCTAAAATAACTTTTAGGACTCGATATGGTCACTACAAGTTTACAATAGTACCATTTGGGTTGACTAATGCTCCAGCAGCTTTCATGAATTTGATGAATAGCATTTTCAAAGATTGCTTAGATGATTTTGTGTTAATCTTCCTTGATGATATTTTGGTATACTCTAAATCAGTGGAAGAACATGAAAGGCATTTGAGAATTGTTTTGCAGAAGTTGAGAGAAAGAAAGCCTTTTGGTAAGTTATCTAAGTGTGCATTCTTTCAAGATAAAGTGCACTACCTTGGTCATGTGATCTTGGCTGAAGGGATTGTAGTTGATCCTGAGAAGATAAAAACAATAATGGAATGGCCTACACCGTAGAGTGTGACAGAAGTCAGAAGTTTTATGGGACTTGCAGGTTACTATAGAAAGTTCGTGGAAGGCTTTTCAACCATAGCAGTACTGATTACCACACTTCAGCAGAAGGGTAAAAAGTTTGAATGGACAGAAAAGTGTGAGCAAGCTTTCCAAGTGCTTAAGAAAAAACTCACAACTGCTCCTATCCTAACCATACCAGATCCTAATGGGCACTTTATAGTTATAACAGATGCTTCAAGGGAAGGATTAGGAGTGTTAATCCAAAAGGAACAAGTGGTTGCTTATGAGTCAAGAAAGTTAAAGCAACATGAGTTCAATTATGCACCGCATGATCTTGAGTTAGCTACCATAGTTCATGCCCTTCAGATGTGGAGGCATTATCTTCTTGGTAAGCCCTTTGAGTTGAAGACATATCATCTTGGGCTCAAGTATATATTTACTCAACCTAACCTCAATGCAAGACAGAGAATATGGTTAGAATTTCTTAGTGAGTATGACTTTGGTATTGAGTATATTAAAGGAAAAGAGAATAGAGTAGCAGATGCTCTAAGTAGGAGAAGACATTTGGCTGCCATTGTTTCTATGAGATCTAATTTGAAGCAGAAAGTGATTCAGAATCTTCAAGGGGATGAGCATTATGAAAGAGTTAAGCAAGCTTTGGAAGTAGACCCCTTAGATCACCGATTTGATGGTTATGTGTTAGAATCAGATGGACTTTTGAGGTATCAGGGGAGGATGTACATTCCTAACTTAGGAGAGTTGAGGAAGCTGGTGCTTGAAGAGATTCACAATGCACCTTATTCAGGTCACCCTAGTGTGACAAATATGGTTGAAGGTTTGAAACCTTTATACTTTTGGCCTAGACTTAAGAGGGATGTGATAGAGTTTGTAGCTTGATGTTTGGAATGCCAATGAGTCAAGGCTGAGCATGTGCATCCAACAAGATTGTTGTATCTGCATAGCATCCCTGAGCATAAGTGGCAAGTGATTAGTATGGATTTTATTCAAGGGTTACCTATGTCTAAGAATAGGCATGATGTCATCTTAGTGTTTGTGGACAAGTTGACAAAGGTAGCACATTTCATTCTGGAGAATCTTTCTGATGGTTCAATGGTCTTGGCTAAGAAGTTTGTTCAAGAGATTTTCAGATTGCATGGAGTGCCTAAGACAATCGTTTCAGATCGAGACACTCGCATGACATCTAGGTTTTGGACAACTCTTAATGTAGCTTTAGGTACCATGTTGAATTTTAGTTCAGCTTATCATCCTCAAATGGATGGTCAGACTGAAAGAGTTAATCAAGTGGTAGAAGACCTTCTCAGAATGTATTGTATGGATCAGCAGTATAAATGGGAGGAGTATCTTCCATTGGTTGAGTTTGGATATAACAATTCATACCATGCATCTTTGGGAATGACACCTTTTGAAGCTCTTTATGGGCATAAGTGTCAAACACCTATCATTTGGGATAGAGTGGAGGATAGGATTGTGATTGGTCCTGAGATGTTAAGAGAAATGGATGATTAGATGAAATGATCAAGGAAAAGTTGAAGCAAGCTTCATATTGTCAAAAGAGCTATGCAGATAAGAATAGAACTCCTAGATAGTTCACAGTGGGTGATAAAGTCTTTTTGAGGGTCAAACCTCATAAGAGTTCAATGTTGTTTGGCAAAGTGTCCAAACTCGCTTTTCATTTTGTAGGAGCGTTCAAAGTTCTGGAAGTGATTAATCATGTAGCTTACATACTTGCACTCCCACCTGCACTTGCCAAAACCCATAATGTTTTTCATGTGTCTTTACTTAAGTTGTATAATCCTAATGCATCACATATTCTTGATTGGTGTGCTTTACAGGTTTAGGATCCAGGAGTGGTGTTGGTGGAGCCCACTCGCATTCTAGAGAAGCATAACATTAAGTTGCGTAGTAGAGATGTGGTACAGTATAAGGTCCAGTGGGACCAGTATTCAGAGGATAGTGCCACATGGGAGGATGTAGAGAAGATTGATAGATCTTTTCCTCATTTGAGGATATAGCTTAGATTTATTATTCATGCATAGATTATGATACTTGAGTTGATTATTGTTTGAGATACTTTAGTTCAGCTATGCTTTAGTACTTTGAGTTGATGTTAATGTTTTATGACACCTTGATACATTATTGGTGCTGGTTAGACACTTTATTGTTTTGATGTTTAATATGACATCGGGACGATGTCTCTTCCAACTGGGTAAGGATGTCACGTCTTGTTTTTATGAACAATATGAATAATCTAGTTAGTGAACAATTATCTTGATTAATTTCGTGGATGTAATCATTATGAGTTAATTGATGAAATTTGGAAATTATTTTAATATGGAATATTGATGCAATGATTTGCTTCGGCTATGTTTTTGAGACACTAATCTATTGACGTCGAGATGAGTGCAATTGGATGCAGGAACTCGTCAAAAACAAAAGCATGACTGAGGTAGAAATGTTCTAGCCACTTGGCAAGAACTAATGGAAGGGTTTATTTGATGCAAACACACACACCACATTAGTTGCATATGCATTATCGAATGGTTTTAATTGCATTAATGTGTGGTTACTTAATTGCCTTCAAATGCATGATGTGTTTACTTTAACTTATTATCTTTTTGAGATATGCTCACAAGGTGTTTTGTGCATATGTCATATTTAATTAATTAATAAAATATTGCTTTGAGATGTTTGGAAGACAATATGTCTTTAAAATAAATAAATAGATTAAAATTGATTGTGCAAATGGTAATGCATTCTATTGTGATTATTTAATGGATTGTTAAATTAAATAGTTGAATAATATTATTATTAGCATTATTATATTTAGAGTTTTTGACAAAAAGAATTATATTTATTTATATTCCTTTCATGTAACAGTAAATTGTAAAAGAAGATTTGTTTTCTTTATTATTTTTTTTAATAAAGCTTTTTGTTTTTAAAATAAAAATATATTGTTTTATTAATATTTTACTCTATCTTTTATTCATGCAAACTAAAAATATGAACTACAGTTTTAAACCTAAAAGCAAAAGATCTCTAATAATAAGAATAGGTAATTTTGTTAAAAGGAGGGGAGGGCAGTTCGTACAGCAAGCTACCCATGATTTGGCAGAGAAATACCCATGTTTAGCAGGAAGAGGGTGATTTTCTTGAGCGACAGAGAAGAGATTTGGACTAAGCAACAAGGAAGTGGAAGGAAGGCAGTGAACTCTTCTACAAATTTATCTTCAAATTGACTACTTTTCCAAGTTTTCCTTTCTAAATATTTTCTGCATAATAAACATATCTGTATGACTGTCAAGGGATTTTCTGTTTGCTTGTTTTATGCCTGCAAAATTGGTTACTTTAAGCTATTTTGTATTGCATGTCTTTAAGTTCAATTCACTGGCCTGGCTGTCCTTTTTTAGCCACTTTTACTTCTTTCTGGCCTTTGCTTTTCTAACCGATCCATTATCCCTGGCATCAACCCTCTAAAACTTCTTGGTTGTCGATCTTCTTAAGGCCTTTCTACTTAAATGCAAGTTGTTTCTTTATATTTCCTGGCCGCTTATCCTTGCTTGGATGCTATCCTATTTTATGGTTGCCTACGTTAGGCTGACCACCCATTATATGCAGGTCGTCAACCTTATTCATGGCCGACATGTGTATGCTTAGGTGATCTAAATGGATCGATCCCCTTTGTTCTTGCAAGCCACTCTTAGAGATTCTTCAGTTCATTGTATTTTAGATTCCTATCAAATGTATAAATGACTGTATTTCTTACTGAGCTGGTTGAGATCAATTTTAGATTAGAAAATCATCCTCTGCATAATGAAAACCAACCTATGATAATTAGCCAAAACTATTCTTGACTATAGTTATGACTGTGTGTCAGATCTCGATTTTAAACTATGATAGAAATCTATGAAAACTCTGGGATGCTATTTTTATTTTATGACTGGTAAAATGAGTATAATTCTTTGATATTCCTTATATGATAGCTGAAAACAATGATTGTTTAACAAATTGACTTCTTATGATGAAATTTTAGACTTTATTTAAAGGATTGAAAACCACTGTATTCTTGAAAACATATACCTTATGAATTTATGTATAAACATTGTTTTACGCCATTATCTTGGATGACAAGAATCAGATTTTAAATCTTTGTTTAAACTTTATCTAAATTATTGTTACAGTTCTTTTTGCCATAGTGACAGGAAGGTTAAAAGAAAGTTTTATGCACATAATTTGTATGCGAGTTTTTAGTGAGATTCTTGTCGCTAGATGATGATGAGTTGGAACAAACTGAAAATGAGATTTTTATAATATTTTTATGACTAAAATTAGATTTTACTATGATTTATTTTTTCATTCTTTTTATGGCTGCAATAGCTCCTGTCATAGCAGTGACAGGAGGTCTATTTTCTTATTTTTCTTTTGCTATGAATACCTCCTATCATAGAAATGACAAGAAGGTAGATTTGTGAAGTAAATTGATTCTTATTGAAAGATTAACTGACTGAATTAATGTATTGCTTTATAGCATTTATTTTTCCTATATTTGATGTTGGGAAAAAGGGAATGGAATGATTTATTGATCTTGCTCTTTTAATTCCTTTATTTTATTTCTTTATTGCTTCTTGGGGAAAGAAGTAGATTTTCACTAGGAATGTATTGGGTTACTTTCGAGACTAGGATGCTGAATGTGGATATTCAGAGATAGGCTTTTCCTCTTTTTTGGGAATTGACCATGTTACTTAAAATGATTATGCATAATAGAGATGACATTGAAATAGATGTATACTATCTAGCAAAAGCTTATATTATTGATATCTCTGCCACATCCTATTTTGAGACAAATTGCTTTTCATTACATAGAATTGTACTTTTAGACATCAGGCATGCATCGGGTGTTCCCTCCTATAGTTGTTACCAGGTAGCTAGACATTTCATGTAGGGTTGGGTTTCCTTCATGTTAGGAAGGGATCCGGGGAGGTGTAATTACTTCATGGTTGGGTGGAAATGCACCTGAGTCATGTTCCCGTCTCTCGGCTTGTAGGTGGTGGACTTCTTGGTTCGTGCAGGTGGAGAGTGTATTTGATTTATTGATGTACTTTTCATTTTACCTATTTGGATGTATTATGGCATGTTGCCAAATGATTATGTATATTGATTCATATTGCTTATTACCTGGATTTGGCATGTGAATATGTAAGATGTATTGACATTGATATTTTATTTATAAGATTATCTTTTTATCGAGATATTGTGATTAAGCGGATTAATTGCATATTTTATCTTTGAAAGTTGTATTTAAGTGGATTATTTACTTCTTTTTGACTTTGGTTATTGCGATGTTGTATTTAAGTGGATTATTTACTTCATTTATTTTTGATTTGGTTTAAATGCTTTTACATGATTTGTGAGGTCTTTATAGAAGAGCCTGTTGATGTAGAGATAGTGTATGCAGAGGAAGAGGAACCTTTTGAGACATCATATTTGATTGAGAAACTAGAAGAAGGTGGTGTATTGATCTTAAGGAGATTTGTGTTATAAGATCAGAGAAAGTAGTGCAAGAGGAAGGTTGTGTGGACAAGTGTGAAGGAGAGCAGGAAAAGGAAATTCATATTGTAGACAAGATATTGTACCGAAGGAGAAAGTTTGTGTACCAGAGTAAAGGAAACAAGGATAAAGAAATAGAGAACAATGTTGGGAAAGTATGTGCAGAGTAGAAACTGTAAGATTCTAAAGTGTGTGAGAGAAATTGTATCTAGAACCAAAGATCAGAAAAGTGTTGTAGAGAAAAATTAGGAATGTATTGACTGTATCAAAAGGAAGTAACTGATTGTTCTAGAGGATACATGTATGTATTGATGGAATCTTAATTGACTGAAGCACACATTGATCTTGAGGTAGCTTGCAGAGAAGACTTTCTCAGACCACCGATCATTGAGGTAGTGCAAGGCTTGCAGGTAGACCGCTGAACCTAGACATGATAAGAAATTAAGGCAGCTTGCAAAGAAGACTTGTTCAGACCGCCGATCATTGAGATAGTGCAAGGCTTGCAATAAGAATGTTGAATCTAGATTACACTTGAGGCAGTTTTGCAGGGTGGACTTGAACAGACCACTGACCTTGAGGCAGTTGCAAGTACCTGAAAATAGACCTCCAAATCTATCCTAAGGGATCACATTGGATTTGATACAATGCAGACCAAAGTGAAGAGGCTCACTTTTCAAATAACCCTAAGAGTCTGATGCAGGAACATCTAGAAGCATTCAGAACAATTGAGACAGTTGATAGTGAAGTTGTAGATTGCAGAGAGGGCAACCTTGGATAATTCCACATTTTACCGCATTTAAATATCAAAGGTTGCGGAGTTGGACTTAACATCTAAAGATCATCATATACATCATATCCAAAATTTAGATCATTTGGGTTTGATTCTAGAAAGATATCACTATCAGAAGATTACATGTTTTAACTATTTTCACATAGCAGATCCGACAGTGTTCAGTGAAGTCTAATCAACTTGCAAAGCAAATCCGTGACTTGTGGACCTAAAGGGAACATTACTCAATGTATAGGACCTGGCTAACCCTCATGGAGATCCACATGAAGTTTCATGCACTAGCAGAGCATTGCCTTATGATTAGGTCCAACCTATCTGTGTACATGCGTTTCATTCTAGTCATTGCAATTAGGCTAACTTGTTAATGTTTAGAAAGCTTGTAGAGGATATAAATAAGAGATAAAGGATTGTTTCTAGGTAGTAATCGATTGCACGAAGATATAAAGCGAGATCTTAAGTTGTTTTGATCCGAATGAGTAGCAAAATAGAGTAGAAGATAGAACAGGAAGCAGAATGAGTTGCAAAGCAGAGAATTGAGTTGTAGAAGAAAGAGATCATGAAAGAATATTGTTGTATGAATCTTTTGTAATCCCTGGGCTGTGGTCTAGCATCTAGAAAGCCCTTGAGGCATGTGTAACTCAATTTGAAGTTATAATATAAGAGGAATGAGATTTGAAGGCTAGGTTTTTCCTTGTTAGGGTTTTCCCAGGATACATCTTGTGTTATGTGTTCATGAATATCTTTTATCTTTATGTTGATTAGTTGTAAGCTTATGTTACATATCTATTGTGATCATGGTGTTAGTTATTTAAGGTTACAAGGTTGGATAGTCCCTCACTGGACTCTCCTACCTTGACTACATCAGTTACAAACTTCATTATTTATAGGATGAAATGAAGCACCAAGACTCCTGTGACCATTTGGATCCTAACCACTTGGCTATCAGCATCTCTAGTTAACTGAAGATTTAGTTATCAGCCCATGTGATGTGAATCTCCTTTGTATCCTGGGTTGCCATTTTTTCCCCTCCATTGCAACCAACTCTGTGAGTCTAGATATGATAGATTCTCCCACCTTTCATTGAGTTGCCTCAACCAATGGCGCAATAGATACTCCTTTAAACATAGAGTTTAACCGCCTATGCCGTTAGGACAGATGGAACTTCTCATGGCTCTCAAAAAGACTCATTAGGTAATACATGGCAGCTTCACACTCTTTGAGGAGAAATGATTCAAAAGGGCCCTTCAAATGAGCATGACGATGACATGTGGGACTCTCAGTAGTGTTTTTACTCAACAAAAAGACTTCTAATCTTTTTGACATGTGGCAAGCTCCGTGACATTTTATTTAGAACACATGACAGGTTGGCGCTTCTTCCTTAAGACTTTCTCAAAGTTTCCCTTCAAATGCCAGTAGCCATGACAAGTGGCCTTTCCCTTACTCTTCAATATCTTTTAAAACCTTGGGCTCCACTAGTATACGTGACAAACTCCACAACACTTAAGGGGTTATAAAAGTGACCCAATGGAAGACACGTGGCAAACTCCATGGATTCCTTAATGAGACACGCAGCAAGCCTGCAGTCATTTAACAAGACTTCAGAAAAATGTTTCCCCAAAGACCCACCATTGCGACACATGGTAGCTTCCGTAGAGACTCAAAAGCTTATAAATGAAACATAGAAACACACACAGGTGCCGACACTTGGCGCTATCCATATAGATTCATCCCTTGCAAAAAGGTGACCAAAAATGGGGCCCGAACACTGACACATGGCTCCCTCCGCTACGTCTTCATATGCCATTGATAAAACATAGTAGAGACATCTCGCATACCCCGAGGCTCTATCAAAAGACTATTAATACTTTCCTTTAGACTCCACACCACCGATAGACTCTGCCACATGGAGCCTTGGCACTCCTTTAGGAATTCCTTTCACCACCGACTCTTCAAATGAGTGTCATTGTGCCACTTGTTGCGTCCTGCTACTTTGAGACTCTTTCTTCTTTATTTACTCTGACTCTTCATACATACACAAAATGTAGAGTTTTACTCTTCAGTAACAATACCAAATTACAAGAGGCTCACTACTTGAGGGTTCACTGACCAAGGCTCACTGCCTTAAGGACTCACTGTCTAGAAAGATGCTCATTGCATACAGGCTCACTACCAAAGGAAAAGAAAGAGAGAATGGGTGGCTCACTGCCAAAATGAACTATTTTAATTACATCTACAATTGCATGGGGTACAGCTCCAATGAAGCACAAAAGATTGTCTTAAAACTCTTCATCCTAATCTACTCTGTCACACTGCTCTACTCTTCATAAAACTTTTTTTCAAACACTTGTCACACTAATTGGATCACAAAATTTCATACATGTAGCACATTCTCACACACATTCACATCACACACAAAAATGAATCTCATATATATATCCACAACACTTAAAAACTTCAAATTAGGTTACCCTGCTAGAATGAAACGTGTAGTTATACAATGTGTAGCTTGTCAGCCTAAAGCATTCACCAAAAGACTTTGCAAACCAAAAAAACACTTGAAACACATTCTCATATGTTGGCTCCAACTATGGAATCACTTAGGATATGATTCCAATCACTACATTCTTCCGCACATAGATCCCAATATTAGGTTAGCTTCACAAACTGACTGTCACAGACTCAGATCAACTGTCAGATCATAACTTTCAATGCAGACCACAAAAGTCCTTAAAATTGACAATGAAGAATCCTTAGACATCCCAAGACTTGACTTCAAAACTGCAGAACAAAATATTACCATGCAGTGAAATGTGGACTATTAGAAGTTGATCTATGTCTCTATCAAACATTGTAAATGCATGTAGCAATACTCAAGTACTCATAACTACCTTATCAGTGGACTTCAAACTTTGTAACTTTGGATTTAGAGACTTAAAACATGTGTTTACAACACCTCAAAACCACAAAAATAAATATCTGTTACCAAATAAATGTGGACCAAATCAAATTGACATTCTATCTTGTTTAAGACTATTCTATGCTAAGTCAGACTTATGCTTCTTGAAACTATACTTCTAGAGATGATTAGAAGATGAAACTTTGGATTTAGGATCATCTAAGGATTAGTAACATCTTACCAAAACTGCAAGACAAGATCTTCAACTATAGACCAATGCTGATCATATCACTGTCTTTCTGTAGTCATCTCAGTACTCTGCTAACACTTAGCCAAAATCCTTAAGTCTTCTTGCCAGACCAAAAACCTTGTTGCAACCATGTTGAATCCTTGTTGCTTTCTTGCTGAATCCTTGTTTCTTTCTTGTTGAATCCTTGTTGCTTTCTTGTTGCCATCAATGACAACACCACTCAAACATCATTCTCAACCAATCCTCATCATATCGGTAGTGTCTTTATCAATGATGTTTTCCAAGTTGCCAACAATCTCCCCCTTTGGCATTGATGGAAACACATGATGTGAAAAGCCATCAAACTATCCCCCCTTACTCTTCACACACTTCTCCCCCTAACTGTATGTTTCTCTCCCCCTTTGGTTTTTAGTTATTTTTCTTTTATGTTTTTCACATGCTTCACTCTCCCCCTTTGACATCAATGTCAAAGGTATATGTACAAGTAATAGATTTGTATGTACACCAAAACTTCAAAAATATTTGTACTATCTGCATATATACATGTGAAATCAAATGACTTACTAGCTTGTAGGGAGAATATCTTTGTAGATCTTTAGTTGCACTACATCTTCATCCCATCTAGCCTTGGCATGGCTCAAAACTTGTATGTGCCCATTAATTTGGGATACCAACTCTTCTAATTTCTTAATAGTAGCAGGGGCCTCAGTGATTTGCCTTGTTTGATCAGCTTTTGTTACAAGTCTTTCATGGAGGCAATCTTAAAAATTACAACTTCCCAGAGCTAACTCATCCTGTGTTTTATGACCTCCTTTTGGGTCTGTAGCTTATTTATGATAGAATCAATTGTTTCAAATTCTACCCTTTGATTTCCAATAGCATCTTTTGCATGATCATAGGTCTTGGAAATCTTAATCAACTGGGCTCCCCATCCATCTATCTTTTCTTTTAGCTCTTTAGTTGTCTCAGACCATGTTAGACAAAATTGATAAATCCCACAAGCTTCTTTCATGGTCGTCTGTACATATTCTATACTCTTATCTAACAAAATTTTGTCTTTGGAGTATTTATTATTAAGTTCCACTAACCTCTTGCTGTTAATCTTAACACTTACCTTTTTGTCTACTACTTGTTCAAAGGACTCAAAATTAGAATTGACTGACTCCATGAGCTTCTTCATTTGTACCATAGGAGTCAAGGAGGTGTCTCTCTTTACACCAGGCATAATCTTCTCAAAAATTGGCATTGCTTCTCCAATTAGCTCATTGCCTTCCATATGAGACTTCAAAATTTCCTCTTGGGCCATGGCTTGAAAAATTATTCCAAGCTTTAGTTTTTGCAATGGGGGCATTGTAGCCAAGTTTATTGGTCATTGTAGTAACTCAGGTGCAGACAAAATCTAAGTTTCTTTCTACTTTTCTAAAAACCTCTTAAAGAGTTAAGTGAGTCTTCTCCAATAGTGTCTCTTCTACCTTCACCAAGAGGCACTTCAGCATCATGACTCTCTAGAGGATCTTCTTGAATAAATTCTTGTTCATTACCCCTATTTTCAGAGCTGAATCATCAATCATCTGCTCATTGGCTTCTTCTCTTTGTTCATCTTGTCCTTCAGAGACTCTTTCCTCAGATGTCACTCTTATTTCCTTGGTGTTATTTTCCTCTGTAGACTCTTTCATTTCTTCATCTTTCCTAGAGTTTTATGAAGGAGTAAAATTGTACTTTGATCTAAACTTTTCTCTTCATTTACATCTGGAACTGCATTAGAATTCTCATCCTTAGTATTTAGTTCTCCTTCAACTATTTCAACTTCAGTTGTGATGTGAAGTTCTCTAAGCACCATTTGAACTTTCTCCTCAGTCTCTTTCTTCAATTCTTTAATTTCCTTGTTGTCTCCAGCCATTAAGGTGTTCACTCTCCTTTTGGTTCTAAATTCTTCATTAATCCTCTGAGTGACCTTGACTTTATTTTCCCCAGTGAGACTTGGATAGAGTTTCATCAAAACAAATTCCTTCAACTCAGCATCTTTAGCCATAGCCCCTTCTTTTATTTCTATAAGGATACTAGCTAGGCTATCCGGTAAGTCATTTACAACTTCAATCAATGCCTTATTAAACATGTCAAGAAATCTTACCACAACTACCTCAATTGTAGCCTTATCTGTATCAGAGCTCTCATCATACACATCAACAATTGGCTTCAAGTTGCCATGCATAACCATTACATTTACTGTGGCTTCTAAAGTCACAGTGGCTTCATTATCCTTAGATTCAGTATTCTTCTTCTTCTTCTCCTTATCCTTTTCTTTTCTAGAGAGCTTTGCTTTCTTACTAGAAGTGGCTTCATCAGTTTTTGCTCTTTTAGCCTTTATTTATTCATTAGATTCTGTTTCCTCTTCTTCTTCACCATCACCACCATGACTCACATACATTATGTTAGTAGTTTTTATTTTTACTCTTTTGCTCTTCTTCTCCTTAGCAGGCTCTATCTTTTCAAAAGTTTCCTCCACAACCACAACAGTAGGCAGGGTTCTAGAGCTCCCAAAAGTAGCTGCAGCAGAAGAGGAGGTTCTTGCTCATTTTCTTGTGCTAGGAGTAGGCTTTTTTGTTCAATCTTCGCTTCATGCCTTACTGAATCCTTTTCTTGTTCATTTTTCTCTTCTAAAGCCTTTGCTGCTTGAGCCTCTACTCTGGCTTGATCTATTTGTTCCTTGGTATAACCTTTTCTCTTGGCATAGTCTTCTACCCACTTTCTCACTTTTCTTTGAGTCTCTGGTTGTTTTTGTTCCAGATGAACTTTGAGAGACTTTTTCTCATAAGTTTCAAACCTTTCCTCTACTGGATCCTTTGGTTTTCTCAACATCAAATCTACTAAGCCAGTCAAAACATCCTCTGTAACCTCATATCCCATTATTGTGATCCATACTGTTCTTGGTTCCACTGCCTCCATGAGGCATTGATCTTCTTAGTTACCATAAAAACAACATCATGTTTATACTTTTCTACTACACTTCTAGGGATTCTAACCCTACCTTGCATTTTGTTATGGAATACTTTGAAGTATCCCCATAGAGTTGTACTTTGAGCATTATCATCTCTAATACTCTACAAATGATTCCTTATTTGCACTGCTACGGGTGTATGATTCAGCTAATCAATATTGCTCATACCTAGCATCTCCCTCAAAAAGTAGAACAACAAACAAATGACAAGAGTACCATACTTGAATGGGTACTTGGTGTCTTTGGTTCTCTTCAAATTCTCCATCAACTATTGCTGCTCCCAACTCACACAAGTCATAATCAGTATTCTTCTTCACCATCTCATATGCAATGTAGATGGTAGAAGTTGAAACAGAGTTCTCCCTGTTGGAGAAATATACCTTGTATCCAATAACCATTGAAGCAAATTTCACTGTCAGATCCTCTATATCATTGACGGTTAAAGCTCTCTTGTCAAACTTTGCACCTGTTAGCTTCATCACAGTGTCATTCTTTACTGATTTCAATGCCTAAACTATTCTAGAGGAACATAAACCTGTAACTACCTTAATGGCATCCTTGGTTATCATATGAGGCACATCCAACCAAAATAATTCATCATGGATTCTGCTTAGGACATACCTAACTCGAGCATCTCCAGAGAAAACTAGAAAATCAATCCATGTGTCCAATTTCTTCTCATGTAGAGCACTGTATTCTTCTTTCAATTCAAACTTGTCACCTAACAATTCATCCAAGTAAACTTTCCCTAATTTTAAATGATCATATTCTTCCAAATTTACATGAATGTATGCCCTAGTATCCCCATTGTGCATCACACCATAGGGTACTTCAGAAAATGCACCATTAGGGTATGTTTCTAGGGATTTAAACATATATTTCTTGAACTTAGGATGGGGCCTATCAGTTATCTCAACAACTTGGGGGGTAGACATTTTTCATAGCTCAACAAAACTTTGCAAGAGTGATGATTGTAAATACCTTGTTCTTCACTTCCAATTAAGGTTTGTTAACTCCAAATGCTTGAGTTCGCCTTTGCTTCACTGCTCAAGTCTCCTTGGTTTCTTGAAAACTAGAATGCAAAGTAAATTTCCTTTGAATGATATTGCTTATAAAGCCTTTTCATCAAAACCTAATCACCATAAATGTTTGTTTCCAAAAAGTTATTAACACTTCCTTTTCCACTCACAGTCAACACAAATTGTTCCACAATATCCACATTAGACTCTTTTCTACTGGAATTTTCTTCAAAAGATCTGATATACTATTCTTCAACACATATCTTCGTGCTAGATGTCAGCACCACTTTTCTAGCTAGGGGAACATGATTTTCATTGAAGGTCCCCTAAGCTAGAGCTCCCAATTTACTTCTCGGAGGAAGTTTTTGCACTAGAGGCTGGCACAGACTCATTCTTGACTTTAGTAACATCTTTCTTGATCCATATATTGTTCATCTCATTCTTGGTTTCTTTTGGATCAACCTTTTGCACTTGTTTCTTCCTTTCTACTGGAATATCCTTCTTCGTGTTCTTGCTTCTGCAAAACCTTGCAATATGTCCATGCCTATTGCAATTATAGCACATAACATTCCTTTGACTGTTGTTCCTTTTATTCATTTTGGATCTGCATTGGTTAGCCTTATGTCCAAATCTATTGCATGTAAAAAAGTTACCATTGAAAGATTGAGCATTCCTTCCATTGTTATAACCATTCCTAGCTAACTTCTACATTCACTAGCTCTATGACCTACTCTCTTGCATGTAAAGCACTGACCAGAGAAAGATGGAACATTTTGATTCACTCTGCTCCTACATTGAGTAGCCTTATAACCAAACTTATTGCAAGAATAACAATAACCATTGAAAGATGGGTACCTTTGAGCATTTGGTTGCCTGGGTGGTGGCCTTCTATGTTTATTCCTTTGATTCTAGATCTACTTGCCTTTGTCCTTTTTGATCTCAACATTCATTGCTTGACCTATTTTAGAACTTTCACCTTTTTCAAATCCCAAGCCTTCTTTGTCATCAGGGTTCTTCTAGCTATCAAGCATCTCATCAAGTTTTGTAAAACTTATTTTGAACTTTTCTTCATAATTCTTTGCCTTCTCTGAATCTAACTTCAGGTTCACAACTTCCTTTTCAAGTTTTACACATTCTTCATATTTCTCTTTCACCATTAGATTTAGATTTTCTTCAGATTTTGCCTTTTCTTTAATTTGCACTTTTAGATGATCCAAGATTTCATTTGCTGATCTCAATTATTCACTAACTTCCTTATGCTTTTATTTGAACTTCTTGACTTGCTCCCTCAACTTCTTGATGCACTCATCTACTTCCTTGATATTTTCCTTCAAATCTCAGTTTTCTTCTTCAACCCTTTTAAGTTCTCCAAGAGCAACTTTGAGTTCTTCATTATTGACAAACATGCACTCTTCTTCTATAGTCCAATTAGATTAATTTCTTTCGGAGGAGTAGGATACCTTCTCGTTGCCATGTATTCAATCTCTAAGATCTTCCTCAAGCTGTTAGACTTCTTCCAAGGAACTAGGCTTTGATACCAATTGTTGAACACCCAGAATACTGAGAGGAGGGGGGTGAATTAGTATTCTATTGAACCATTCACTTATTAAACCATTAATCCATTTTTCATATTTAATAATAGTAAAGCAAATCAAGCATAGAAAGCACAACCATAAACCATAACACATGAACACCAAGATTTTTACATGGAAAACATAGAAAGGGAAAAACCACGGTAAGTGTTAGCTCACAATATATTATGTAGTAACAATACTGAATTACAAGAGGCTCACTACTCGAGGGCTCACTGCCCTAAGGACTCACTGTCTAGAAAGATGGTCACTACATACAGGCTCACTGCCAAAATGAACTATTGTAATTACATCTACAAATGTATGGGGTACAGCTCCAATGAAGCAGAAAATACTATCTCAAAACTCTTCATCCTAATCTGCTCTGTCTCATTGCTCTGCTCTTCATAAACTTTTTCTCAAACACTTTTCGCACTAATCAGATCACAAAACTTCGTACATGTCACACATTCTCACACACATTCACATCACACACAAAAATGAATCTCATATATATATCCAGAACACTTGCAAACTTCAAATTAGGTTAGCCTGTTAGGATGAAACATGTAGTTATACAATGTGTAGCTTGTCGGCCTAAAGCATTCACCAAAATACTTTGTGGACCAAAACAACACTTGAAACACATTATCATATGTTAGCTCCAACTATGGAATCACTTAGGATATGATTCCAATCACTACATTCTTCCGCACACAGATCCCAATATTAGGTTGGCTTCACAAACTGACTGTCACAGACTCAAATCAACTGTCAGATCATAACTTTCATTGCAAACCACAAAACTCCTTCAAATTCACAATGAAGACTCCTTAGACATCCCAAGACTTGAATTCAAAACCATAGAACAAAATATTACCATGTGGTGAAATACGGACTATCAGAAGTTGATCTTTATCTCTGTCAAACATTGTAAATGCATGTAGCAATACTCAGGTACTCATAACTGTTAGATTCTCAAATAAATCAGGAGAAGAGCTCTGATACCAGGTTATAGCCAGATACAACCACATACCATGTGGGATTCGTACCCACTATGTACCACGTCGATAAGCCGAGCTTATGCGGATGAAGGGTCGAGGGGTCGAGGGACTCGAACCAATGACTTGCGCTCTGATACCATGTTAGATTGTGCGAGAAGCAAGAACCGAGCCAGGATCTGTTGTCGGTCGTAGATCATATGCACCTCCACTCAACAAATGATCGAAGATCAAAATAGTAGAATGAAGAGATATCTGAAATGAGAGAAAAATAGAGACAAAGAAAGAGAATTTTGAGAAGACTCTCAATACTCTCACTGAGCTATCACTGAACTGATATTCAAGCTTGTGAACTTGCTCATTCACTTCAGTGAGAGGAGAGTATTGTATATATAGCAAAAATAGGGCATATACATCTAAGAGGTGTAATAACTCCCATATCCCATAAAAGGTGGGAGATCTTACCTACTTGGTAAATGCCAAAACATGTGGGGCATATACATCCAAGAGGTGTAATAACTCCCATATCCCATAAAAGGTGGGAGATCTTAACCCATAACCTACTTAGGAAAGGACAAAATAGTGGTTATGAGAGGTGGCACAAAAAGCCAAAAAAGGATGTGTAACTCAACTACCCATGTGTGGGAGAGAGTTACACATGTAGCTGATGTATTTCGCCACGTGTCCTCATATTAACCACTTATACTAAACCTAAGCATATTAACCACTTATAATAAACCTAAGCAAGCTTAATAATGTGTAGGAAAAAGAAATATCCCTAAGGAAAATAAAAAACCTACACCAACACCCCCCCTTAAGCGTAGCTTAGGTGGGTGAAAAGATGGGTCCCAGCTACTAGGCCATGTTAGGTACCCATGTACAAATAAACCCCTCAAATAGAAAAGGAAGGAGAAAACCCAGTGGGAAAAAACTCCCCCATGAGAGGAAAAGAAGAGAGGCCAAGTAGCCCCCCAATGTAGAGTGTCCTACACTGATGGTAGATGCTCGAAAATGAATGTTGAAGATGATCCATGATCATCGAACACCGTTCCTCCCCTTAGGAAGAAACAAGACCAATAATGTATGCAGGATTTCTTCCCATTCCTGAAAGGAATATGAAGGAAGAAGGATAAATGTCTCTGAACTTTGCACATTATCCAAAGACAACATTGATGCTTCTGAAAACTGCTCAAATGTCTCCAATCCACTACCAAACTGTGACTGAATAGGAGGATGAAGAACAATCTCAGAAGATGATATCTTCGCTAAAGACAAGGAAACCTTCTCCAAATGTTGCCCAATGATCTCTAAGCCAATGCCAAACTGTGACAAATACTGATATGGATTAGGTACCATAGAAGATTCAGGTACAGTAACCATGGATGTATGGTGCTCACCATCGGTAAGACAACTGGACCAATGAGAATTTGGTACTTTTGTAGAGGATGTCAACATGAATGATGACTGAGTCAGATGTGTGGACTCATGAGTATCTGTAGAAACTGTCACTGTAGAAGCAAATGTAGGCAAAGAAGGAACAAGAGGGTCAGAAAGTGCCCTCAAAACATCTGAAGAAGAATCAACTCCATCAAAGAGAAGATGAATGAAATCAATAGTGTCTCCCAAATCTGTAATGTGAGACTCCACAAACAAAGATGCAATGTCTGATAAATAGGAATCCCAATCAGGAAGACTGTAATGATCCTACTGCAAAGAATCACTGGAAGCTCTCAAAGAAGCATCTCTAGAATCTGATGAAGCAACAGGTGATGTATCTGAAGATGGGGTATCAATGCATGTCACACAAGATGGGGTAAAAGAAGACTTAGTATCATCCACCATAGCTTGGTCATCCAAGGAAACATCACTATCAGATGAAGATCCAAAGTCTCCATACAACTGTTGGATGATGGTCTAAGCAGTGAAAGGGCACTCAGTGTGCTCAATGTGATGTAGAGTATCCTCAGAAATAGTAATACATATTAGTCCATAGACCATGTCATTATTGTTAAACCATGCATTCTTTTGTTCATAGTCACTTGGCTCAGGAATGAGTCCAAGGAGATAGGGCAATAGATCCTCCTCAAGGCATTGATTCTTTATCCCTTATTTCCAAGACAAATAGTTCTCCGAGGTTAGCTTAACAAAAAAAGGATGGAAATAACTAAAATCCATGATGAACCCCCAAAATGATTACAATAACCCCATAAAAGATGTGACTCAAAGAGAGCACATAAGACACCCCCTTTTCCACTCAATCAAAGAACCCCCCATGAAAATTTGATTTGGCACTTTATATTTAGTGCATTTACAGCTGCCACTAGCAAGAAATACTAAGTGGTCTTGATTTCAATGCATTACAAAATCCTCACAAAGAGCATATGCTAAAAATACAACTTTGGCACAATGCTCAGATAAATAAACAGTACCACTGCGATCTACTCAAAAAATCATGCACTTTCAAAAAAAAGAATCACCTCAATACGAGGTTGTATGTGAAAGTTATGATCCTCTGAAGTTCCCAAAAATGAGAACTGTGCAATGTCACGACTGAGAATCTATAATTTCTAAAAATCTGTACACTAAAATCAAAAAATGATTGTACCAGCATGTAGAGCATGAAAAATTAGCCAAAATCAAAAAAAGAAGCTCAGAAATCTGAGGTTGGGAGCCTGAGTTACGGCCTTTGGAAGTTGAACTGCAATTTCTAAAACGCCAATGGAGAGGGGTTTTGCTGTAGCTTTCTGACATCGTTTCTACAAAATATATAAATCCTCCAATCTTTGATTTTGGTGGAGTAAAAGTCACTTTTGACTTTCTCAAGCCTTCTGGACACTCTGGAAGTACTGAAAGATGCCTCCAATATTACCACAAAGTTACAATCACCCAGATCTCACAAGAACACATATATGCAAACCAGATTACCCAGATGCCTATTTTCCTTTAAACTGTTTCAATTCTTTAGTTCATTCAAGGATGCAGGAGAAGAGCATACTTGGTTTTTAAGAAAAATATTAGTGATTTAATAATCTCAAATCTCTCAAAGAAATCAGAAAAATAATGAGCTATACCAGACAACACGACTCTGATACCATGTTAGATTCTCAAATAAATCAGGAGAAGAGCTCTAATACCAGGTTAGAGATGGATACAACCACGTACCATGTGGGATTCGTACCCACTACGTACCACGTCGATAAGCCGAGCTTACGCGGACGAATGGTCAAGGGCTCGAGGGACTCGAATCGATGACCTGCGCTCTGATACCATGTTAGATTTTGCAAGAAGCGAGAACTGAGCTAGGATCCGTTGTCAGTCGTAGATCATATGTGCCTCCACTCAACAGATGATCGAAGATCAAAATAGTAGAATGAAGAGATATCTGAAATGAGAGAAAAATAGAGACAAAGAAAGAGAATTTTGAGAAGACTCTCAATACTCTCACTGAGCTATCACTGAACTGATATTCAAGCTTGTGAACTTGCTCATTCACTTCAGTGAGAGGAGAGTATTGTATATATAGCAAAAATAGGGCATATACATCCAAGAGGTGTAATAACTCCCATATCCCATAAAAGGTGGGAGATCTTACCTACTTGGTAAATGCCAAAACATGTGGGGGATATACATCCAAGAGGTGTAATAACTCCCATATCCCATAAAAGGTGGGAGATCTTACCCCATAACCTACTTAGGAAAGGACAAAATAGTGGTTATGAGAGGTGGCACAAAAAGCCAAAAAAGGATGTGTAACTCAACTACCCATGTGTGGGAGAGAGTTACACATGTAGCTGATGTATTTCGCCACGTGTCCTCATATTAACCACTTATACTAAACCTAAGCATATTAACCACTTATAATAAACCTAAGCAAGCTTAATAATGTGTAGGAAAAAGAAATATCCCTAAGGAAAATAAAAAACCTACACCAACAATAACTACCTTACTGGTGGACTTCAAACTCTGCAACTTTGGATTTAGAGACTTTAGACATGTGTTTACAACACCTCAAAACCTCTGAAAGAAATATCTATTACTGGAGAAATGCAAACCAAATCAAACTAACATTATGTCATGTTTAAGATTATTCTCTGCTAAGCTAGACTTATGCTTCTTTAAACTATACTTCTGGAGATGATCAGAAGATGAAACTTTGGATTTAGGATCATCTAAGGATTAGTAACATCTTACCAAAACCACAAGACAAGATCTTCAATTGTAGACCAATGTTAATCATATCACTATCTCTCTGTAGTCATCTCAGTACTCTGCCAACGCTAGCCAAAATCCTTAAGTCTTCTTGTCGGACCCAAAACCTTGTTGCAACCTTGTTGAATCCTTGTTTCTTTCTTGTTGCCATCAATGACAACACCACTCAAACATCATGCTCAGACAATCCTCATCATATCAACTGTGTCTTTATCAATGATGTTTTCCAAGTTGCCAACAAACACCCCACATTCACCTCATCAATTTCTCATAATTATTCCCAAATTAACCATTTTTTACCATTTAATCCCATATTTGGTACTTGACTAATGTGACTAATTTAATCTCACAATTGCTTAATATGACTAACCTAACTATTTTCCTCTCATGATGCAATTAATACAACTAACCTAATTTGATTAGTTCTACCCCATCATAATTAACCCATGTTTCCATCTCTAAGGTTAATCAATTAATTAAATACACATAATTAATTAACCTTAGTCTAATTATTCCTCCAACTAATTAATTATACAATACATGATTATCTAACTAATCACACTTTTCCAATTTCTTCTAATTAAAAATTCCATCTCATTCTACTAAAAGCCAAAAGACTTTGCCTTTTAATCTCCACAATCAATTTCAAATCCCAAAATCAATCTAGACCCTCTATTTTCACAAATGCCATCCCAAGGCCACTTGTTCCCATTCCTTGCTTACACATGTGTGAACATGCTACATGGGTCAATCTTGACCCTTGATTCCATCCTTCCATCTCAAACATTGACTTGCATTATTCTCCTTTTTCCACATACATTTGCATTTTCCACATACATTTGCATTTCATTTCATCCTACACTTTAAGATAATCCCAACCCTCCATCTTGCCAACCCTCCATCTTGCATGAGGCTTCTCATCATGTCACTTGTCACAAGGTTAAAGAGTATACTCATAGAATCAACCCCAACCATTGATTTCATCATTCAATCACATCCATCTATGTTCCCATGGGAAATTCTATTTAAGGAGGCTTACCCAAAGGACTTTATCATGCATTCTTGTAGTATCTACATGCTATCAAATTGAGCAATATCATAGCACTTGAGCATCCACATTATATCTTAGCATATCAATTTGATCTTAGGAGCATATCTACAACAACAATGGAAGTATAATGTGTTTTTTTTTTGTCTTTGCATTATAGTTTAGCTTCCATTATTGATCAAGCTAAAAGTAGGTGTTAGTATTGGATTGTGAGCTTGTTTTCATTGTCTTGTATCTTGTTTGCATTGTCTTAATCCAATTTTAACCTCTCCAGTGGTTACTATGGTCAAAGATGCTTGTGTGGGGAGTTATTATCTACTTTGGAGGTCACTCTCTCATAATGGTTTGTGAGAATTTTTACCATGGTATTTTCAGATAGTTTTTTGGGCCTTTGTGTTGGTGCTCAAGTATGTAGCTCCACAAATCCTAAAGACTTGCACCAAAAATTAAGGCCAGGGATATGTCGTCAAAGGTAATAGGTAGGAATTATGATCAGATAGTGACATGAATGGACTAATTATTGTGAGTGGGTAAACTCACCTTCATCTTTTAGCTCTCCAAGGCTAAGAGGGGTGTCCCCTTAGGTCTCAACAACATAAATAATAACTTAAACACTAGGTCCTTAAGAAATTATACCCAATGTGCTATGAATGCCTATAATTGTCACTAAGTTTATGCTAGCACTAGCTACATATAGAACTATTATTCCTCTAATAAACAAATAAAAATATTCTCTTATCGTGCACCCAAATATGATAGTGACACTATATTTCCATAGTAAATGATCCACTTAATGTTGAATACACATGGGTAAGAGGGAGAAACACACTAACATGATTCTATAATGATGTTCAATTTCAATATTGCATGAGATATGACATAGTTTATAACACTAAATCATTCAGGCATGGTGGAACCTAAACCTACTCCTACAACTAATAAGAGAGGAAGATTATAAAATGAAATATGTTGGACCATCACCAATTGGACTAGTGCCTACTTCATTGGAAAAAAAAGTCATTGATTATAAGAGGAGATAAGTGCAACATTAAAACATAAATGGAGTCACATGTGCATTATCATACAATGTATATATCTCATCTCATGTAATGGACATAATCAATAATCCAAATATAGCTATAAAAACCCACATGGAATGGAAAGAAAGTGCATTACAAAAGATTTGTAATGAATTAAGATACTATCTCATATTTCTCTAACTTTTGTTGCATTCATACTAGAAAATGTGGCAAGAGAGGATGAACAACTAGGTTTAAATACCATCCTAAATAATTACAATAATTACAAACTACCATAGAGACATACCATTACTTGCATTTCTCACTGAAAAACCTTCCCATGATTTACAAAGTGCATTTCATTCCCTTGCAAACTAGACTACATCATTTGATGCCCTAGAACACTATTTGAAGCACTTATAGTCGCAAATTGGTTCAATGACCAACCACTATTACATCATACCCAATGTATATAGCATCACATTCTATCTTGTTAGTTGGATGTGGATTTGGAGTGAGAAACATGTCTACAAGTTTCTCATGCTTTCATATAAAAAAATTCATAGCCCAATTTTGTATCTATTACAGTTGTTTCATACTTTGTAGATATTACAAGTATATGCATGATTTTATGATGATGATGATATATGTTATCCATATCAGATACATAGGATAAATTAACTTCATAATGTATGTAGAGATATGCAACTTAACGTATTTTGATTTATGTCACATTATTATGATCTGATTAATGTGTAATTAGATGTTTATATTTTAATATTTTTAAATGTCTAACTACAGATTTTGTACACTCAAGTGCAATAGGATCAACAAAAACCCCCTCAATTGAAAGAGAGGGTATCATTGGGTATAAGATCCTAGCAATTTGGAGGTTGACATGCATGACATTACACACACGCACTTAGTTAGCATTTAGTTAGTTGCATATTGAATTGCATGCATTGATAAAAAAATTGTTAGATGTCTAGAGTGCAAGAAAATTATCTCTCCATAATTTTTATTTCTATGAAATAATTAAATTATTCTTGGTATTATGGAAGGATTAATATATGAAATATATATAATATACATATGGGCAGGTGCAAAAAGTTGGGAGGCCAAAAAGTGGCCAACCTTTTTAAAAAAACTTCTAAGCCATAATGTTCTCGGTTATAACACGAGCACATTAAGCTTGCCTATTTAAAAAAAAATTGCATTTTTCCTCATGTTCAAATAAAAATAATACAATTCTTCATTAAATAAAATTAATCTTAAGTAAATAAAAATATTTTTTAACTAAAATAAAATATTTCTTAAGTAAATAAAATAGTTCTAAATCATATTTATCTATTAAATGTATTTAAGATATCTATATTAATATTAAAAAATGTGATGAAAATTTCACAACTATATTTGAAATTATAAACATTTCAATAAAAAATCTCAATTAATAATTTAATAAACTAACCTTATTTTAATTATTTTACCCTTTAAAAAAGTTATAATTAATAACTAAATTGAATAACTAAAAAGTCTTAACAAAATATTATTTCCCATCAACTAGGTAAAATAAACAACTATAACTATACATTTTAGTACCTTTCTATTTGTTTTAGACAAAATATTACAATCCTCATGAAGACCTTTTCTTGTATAATTTTATCCTTCATCTTTACCATGCCTTTCCATTCTCTTTGAGGAGGATCCTTCTTTTATGGAATCTATATGAACTCTAAACATAAATCTATGTTTCTTGCTATCCACCTGCTCAAAGATGCAAATATCTCCTTCCTTGATATTATTATGACATACAAAATATGCCCACCCCGCACTTAGGGTAGGTCTATTGTTATGAAAAAGAAAAATAATCTTCCATTGTTTACTGGCTCTATCCACAAGAACTACTAAACTTTTTTGTCTTGGTAATTGAAGAGGACATTGACCCATTTTTGGGAACTCCTGCATTCCCAAACCATTACAAAAACTAAGTTATTTTAACCTAGTAAATAGTTGATTGCATTGATTTAATACACTGATGTTAAAGCTTAGCATTCACACAAATGTAGATGTTCATATTATAGAAGACTGAATTATATTAGAATATTAGAGATCCTTTAGAAAAATGTAATAACAAAACTGCTTTGCCTTATGTTAGTTTGTTAAGCCCATAATTTTTGACACTCTTCTCTTAACAAAATAAGAGGAATAAGCATAGAACGTAGAGAATTTGATCTTACTAGTATGCATATTGGTCGGTTTACATTCCGTGACTTCATTTTCATTGAATAAAAAGGTTTATCTGATTTGAAATAAGGGGCAAAGTTCACTGTCATGTGCTTTTCTAGATGAGAGGGTCCATAATGTCTAGGGTTCTTCCAAGAATGACCTACAACATAAATAAGTTTTTGTTATACCAATCCTCCTGGTAAAGCTACAATTCAAATGCCTGCTTTGAAAGTTGAAATAAATTAAATTAGACTTACAATTTTGATTTTCTTCCATTGCTTCAACATCATTGTTGTTTTCCCCATCAAAAACCAATTCATTCAACAACTTGCTGCCCATTGGTTGACTTGAACTGCATACTATGTTAGAAGAAGGGCATCTTTTATCTGTATCAATGTTGGTATTCATAATAAGAAGAGCATTGATATGTTTCACACACCCTATTATTTGAAATATCTTAACCTTAAAATATGACTTGGATATGTACTTGAACATAACAAAATCTCCAATCTCCATCCCATGATGATTCACAAAATTTTCCCAACCCTGCCTGAATTCAAGTTTATTTATGGTACCCCCTAATTGTACATCCCACCCCTGCCCACCTAGGCCTTGCAACACCATATGTTCATTTGTGTCATTTATAAATTGTGAAACAAATGCAGGAGGAATGTGCTTAAACACATTATACAATGATATTTTACAAGTTCTTAACAATGTACAAGAAATAAAAGAATGGAAAATGTTGTATAGAGTTACCAGTTTTTGTGTAAAGTCTCCAATCATAACTTTGACGAAGGAGGCACACCCATTAAAGTACTCTTTATCATGGTATTTGCCATGTTTTTTAAAAGATTTGTGACTACATGCTTTGCATGGTATAAAAAGCTTCCCCATTTCTTCATCCTCAATGGCAAACACAGATGCAAAAGCCTGTGTAAAAATAACCCAAACAAAAAGAACTGTATAATATTAATTATCTACAAGCACAAATATACATACAAATACAATAAACAAAATTGGTAGAGAGTGAATTTTACACAATATTAGTACAGGGGAAAAAATGAGCCATGGTGTGAGTGATTGATGGTACTTGGTATTTTCTTAGTTGGTAGCACTTAAATTGAGGAGATGCAAAATTAAGTACGAATACTTGGTTCTGAAGAAAAGACGGCAACCTGTAATCTTTTTTTTTTAAATAATCATGGCAATTTTCCTCTATGGTACATTCCTTTATATATTTGATCATATGCCCTTTAAATGATGTTATCTCCATGTTCATATGCCCTAGACATTTCCTTCAGTTTTTTTATTTTATCAGGATAGAGCCTAATATTTTTTTTGTTTTAATTTTTGTTCACTGTTGTTACTAAATTTTAAAACAAATTAAAGTACGCAAATTCTTTTTTAATTTTTGGTCACCGTTAGTTCCCAAATTTTAAAACAAATGTTTTCTTAGTTTTTTTTGGGACTATGTTTGTAGTTGTGAATAATTCACTAACAGTTTTTGGTATAGTTTAGTCAATCATTGTAATTGAGGTATTATTGTCTATTGTATTTGTAATGTCTTTCCTTAGTTTTTTTGGAAGAGCTTAAACCACTGGCATGTTCAATGTGGTCAATGTGTCAGTGGCCCCTATTGTAAAGTGCCAACACATTGACCGAAACATGTCGACTATTAATGGTAGGGGTTATTTTGAAACTTCTTCTATGGTAATGCCAATACACTTTTAGAAGTTTTTCTTCAAATAAGTTTATGCAACATGGCATATACTTATCTACAAACTATTTGTTTTTAATAGGATTGTATTTTCCATAAATAGGAGCATTTGTAACCCATATTAAGGCAATTGTGTTCTTTCATTTTTGCTTCATTTGTTTCAATTTTCATACATTTAATTAATATAGATATCAATTGATGTTTTGCACTTGTCAAAGTCGAGGAATATTAGGGGCCTAATTGTCATATCATTGTAAATACATTTTTCTTCATTTAATGTAAGTAATATAGGTAGAGATACATATATTTGAAACCCATATATTCTATATCTGATTTTAATATTTTATCTAAGTCTGGCTTATTTTTGACATTGTTTGCTAGTAGTTTCCATCCTTTCAATTGCTCTTTAATTCTTATCAACATACTTCAAATGATTTTTTCTACGATGACATGCATTGCTTTAAAGAATAAATTAATAGTATAATTTACACATACTTGATGCCACAATTTAGAGTACTATGTACATATCTCAATACTCTTTGTAATGATTTCCAATGTGAAATTTTAGGTTCTATTATGAACCTTGAGAAATATTTCACTACAAATCCCATATTTGGTCTAGTGTTAATATAAATGAGTCTTTCTACTAGTTGTCTATAGAGTGTGTCATTTACGTTTTATATTCATCAAACCTAGAAAGATTGAGGCCTTCTTCCATGGATTTTACCATTGGATTGCATTCAATCAACTTGAATTTTTTTAAGAAACTCATTGGCATTTTTTATTTAAGAGATAAAAACATAACCTTTTATTTATGCACCTCTAATTTAGGGAAATAGAGAAATAAATCAAGATTAATCATCCCAAATAAATTATATAGATGTTTCTCAACTTGAGAGATTAACTTCTCACTACTCCCAAGCATGACAAGATCATCAACATGTATAATCCTAGTTACAATTTATCCATGTTCATTTTGGATGTACAAGTTGTGATATCAAAGGACACGATAAAATTTATGTGTTCACAAATGCTCACCAATCTTGATGTATAATGAATAAAGTGCATACTTCAAACCATGCAAGAATTTGGTTGATTTGAATCCCTAATTTTAATTTCCTTGGACTAAAAATACTTTAAAGGTTAATTGTAATATCTCAAATGGAATATTTTAATATATATCAAACTTTAGTTCACAATTTTAATAATTTTGCACAAGTAATTATAAATATGAAATCCTTATTAAATTACTTGATGAGATCAATTAAAAAAATATTGTTAATAGTTTATTTTGTAAAACAAATTCAATGCTCAGTATAACTCAATTAACCCATTTCTCCTATGTAGCATCCTCTTCAAGAAGATCTTTCCATTGAATCAGATATTTTGTCATTATTTTATTTCATAGCTTTCCTTTAATTATAAAATTTATAATAGCCTCAGGAATCAAAATCAGTTTCTCTTCACCATCCAGTGGGGGTAGCTCTAATGAAATACATTATGAATCTTACAATTTTCTGGCAATTCCAATTCATATACAAAATCCTAGTTCATTGTTTGATTCTATAAGGGCTATAGAACCTTGGTTTCAATTTCTCTACTCCACTCCTTTTTAGGCAAGACTATCTATAAGGTTCTATCCTCAAGAAGACTATGTCTCCCACTTCAATTTTTTTTAGTTTGATGATCAACATGCAAATTTTGTTGATTTTGTGTTCTTTGTAGGTTTTCCTTGAGTGATTCCAAAAATTTCTTGACTTTGCTTAACTAGATCTTTTTCCCCTAGTACTTTGTTATTTGTGATGACCAAATCCACAAATGATAAAGAATTATAACCATATAAATCCTTGAAAAGTGTCATCCCAATGGACATACGATATGTGGTACTATAACAGTGCTCCCACAAATAAAGCCAGTTTATCCAAGTTTTTTTGATGCATGATTACATAATTTTGTAAATAGACCTCAACCCATTTGTTTATTATTTTCATATGTCCATTAGTCTAGGGATGATAACTGGTACTTGGAGATAATTCAATTCTTGTTAAATGAAAGACTTAATGCAAAAACAAGTTGAGGAACCGGCTATCTATATCACTTACTACATTTTTTGGCAACCCATGTAATCTAAAAAACACTTTGAAAAATAATTCAACCACTTGCAGCACCTTAAACTCTATAGATATGACAAAGGAATTACCATATTTAGTAAGTCTACAAACCACAACATATATACAATATTTACCCTATCCCTCAACCCTCAACACTATACCTCAAACCCTAATCCCACAACCCTAAACCCTAATTCCTTATCCCTAAAGCCTCAACCCTCAACCCTTAAACCTTAAATCCTAAACCCTATCCCTAAAACCTCAACCCTCGACACTATAACTTAAACCCTAATCCCTTGTCCCTAAACCCTAAAGCATATCCCTAAAGCCTCAACCCTCAACCCTTAAACCTTAAATCCTAAACCCTATCCATAAACCCTCAACCCTCAACACTATACCTCAAACCCTAATCCCTCAACCCTAAACCCTGATCCCTCAATCCTAAACCCTAATCCCTCAACCCTAAACCCTAATCCCTAAACCCTAAACCCTAATCCCTTATCCCTAAACCCTAAACCCTATCCCTAAAGCCTCAACCCTTAACCCTTAAACCTTAAATCCTAAGCCCTATCCCTAAACCCTCAACCCTCAACACTATACCTCAAACCCTAATCCCCCAACCTTAAACCCTGATCCTTGAACCCTAAACCCTAATCCCTTATCCCTAAACCCTAAACCATATTCCTAAAGCCTCAACCCTCAACCCTTAAACCTTAAATCCTAAACCCTATCCATAACCCTAAACCCTCAACACTATACCTCAAACCCTAATCCCTCAACCCTAAACCCTAATCCCTCAACCCTAAACCTTAATCCCTCAACCTTAAACCCTAATCCCTTTTCCTAAACCCTAAACCCTATCCCTAAAGCCTCAACCCTTAACCCTTAAACCTTAAATCCTAAACCCTATCGCTAAACCATCAACACTATACCTCAAACCCTAATCCCTCAACTCTAAACCGTAATCCCTTATCCCTAAACCCTAAACCCTATCCCTAAAGCCTCAACCCTCAACCCTTAAACCTTAAATCCTAAACCCTATCCCTAAAGCCTCAACCCTCAACACTATACCTCAAACCCTAATCCCTTAACTCTAAACCCTAAACCCTAATCCCTTTTCCCTTTTCCCTAAACCCTATCCCTAAAGCCTCAACCCTCAACCCTTAAACCTTAAATCCTAAACCCTATCCCTAAACCATAAACCCTCAACACTATACCTCAAACCCTAATCCCTCAACCATTAACCCTAATCCCTTAACCCTAAACCCTAATCCCTTATCCATAAACCCTAAACCCTATCCCTAAAGCCTCAACCCTCAACCCTTAAACCTTAAATCCTAAACCCTATCCCTAAACCCTCAACCCTCAACACTATACCTCAAACCCTAATCCCTCAACCTTAAACCCTAATCCCTAAACCCTAAACCCTAAACCCTAAACCCTATCCCTAAAGCCTCAACCCTCAACCCTTAAACCTCAAATCCTTAACCCTATCCCTAAACCCTCAACCCTCAACACTATACCTCAAACCTTAATCCCTCAACCCTAAACCATGATCCCTCAACCCTAAACCCTAATCCTTCAGCCCTAAACCCTAATCCCTTATCCCTAAACCCTAAACCCTATCCCTAAAGCCTCAACCCTCAACACTTAAACCTTAAATCCTAAACCCTATCCCTAAACCCTTAACCTTCAACACTATACCTTAAACCCTAATCCCTCAACCCTAAAGCTTTAAACCCTCAACCCTTATCCACCCCTCTCCTCCCCTATTTGCCTCCATCTCTACCCTATCTCTCAACCCTTAGCCATCTACGTCTCTCTCTTATCCTTAAAGCCTCAACCCTCAACCCTTAAACCTTAAATCCTAAACCCTATCCTTAAACCCTCAACCCTCAACACTATACCTTAAACCCTAATCCATTATCCCTAAAACCTAAACCCTATCCCTAAAGCCTCAACCCTCAAACCTTAAACCTTAAATACTAAAACATATCCCTAAACCCTCAACCCTTGACAATATACCTTAAACTCTAATCCCTCAACCCTCAACCCTTAAACCTTAAATCCCAAACCCTATCCATAAACCCTCAACCCTCGACACTATACCTTAAACCCTAATCCCTTATCCCTATACCCTAAACCCTTATCTCTAAAGCCTCAAATCTCAACCCTTAAAACTTAAATCCTAAACCCTATCCCTAAACCCTCAACCCTTGACACTATACCTTAAACCCTACTCCCTTATCCCTAAACCCTAAACCCTATCCCTAAAGCCTCAACCCTCAACCCTTAAACCTTAAATCCTAAACCCTATCGTTAAACCCTCAACCTTTAACACTATACCTCAAACCCTAATCCCTCATCCCTAAACCCTAATCCCTCAACCCTAAACCCTAATCCCTCAACCCTCAACCCTAATCCCTTATCCCTAAACCCTAAACCCTATCCCTAAAGTCTCAACCCTCAACCCTTAAACCTTAAATCCTAAACCCTATCCATAAACCCTCAACCCTCAACACTATACCTTGAACCCTAATCCCTCAACCCTTATCCACCCCTCTCTTCCCCTATCTGCCTCAACCCATCTCTCCCCTATCTCTTAACCCTTAGCCATCTAGGTCTCTCACTTATCCCTAAAGCCTCAACCCTCAACCCTTAAACCTTAAATCCTAATCCCTTATCCCTAAACCCTCAACACTATACCTTAAACCCTAATCCCTTATCCCTAAACCCTAAACACTTATCCCTAAAGCCTCAACCCTTAAACCTTAAATCCTAAACTCTATCCCTAAACCCTCAAATCTCAACACTATACCTTAAACAGTAATCCCTCAACCCTAAATCTTTAAACCCTCAAACCTTATCCACCCCTCTCCTCCCTTATCTGCCTCACCCCATCTGTCCCTTATCTCTCAAACCTTAGCCATCTAGGTCTCTCACTTATCCCTAAAGCTTCAACCCTCAACCATTAAACCTTAAATCCTAATCCATGATCCCTAAACCCTCAACCCTCGACACTATACCTTAAACCCTAATCCCTTATCCCTAAACCCCAAACACTTATCCCTAAATCCTCAACCCTCAATCCTTAAACCTTAAATCCTAAACCATATGCCTAAATCCTCAAGCCTCGACACTATACCTTAAACCCTAATCCCTTATCCCTAAAGCCTCAACCCTCAGCCCTTAAACCTTAAATCCTAAAACCTATCCCTAAACCCTCAACCTTCGACACTATACCTTAAACCATAATCCCTCAATCCTAAACCCTATCGCTAAAGCCTTAACCCTCAACCCTTACACCTTAAATCCTAAACTCTATCCCTAAACCCTCAACCCTCAACACTATACCTCAAACCCTAATCCCTCAACCCTAAACCTTAATCCCTCAACCCTAAACCCTAATCCCTTATGCCTAAACCCTAAAACCTATCCCTAAAGCCTCAATCCTCAACCCTTAAATCTTGAATCCTAAACCCTATCCCTAAACCCTCAACCCTCAACACTATACCTTAAACCCTAATCCCTCAACCCTAAATATTTAAACCCTCAACCCTTATCCACCCCTCTCCTCCCCTATCTGCCTCACCCCATCTCTCCCCTATCTCTCAATCCTTAGCCATCTAGGTCTCTCACTTATCCCTAAAGCCTCAACCCTCAACCCTTAAACCTTAAATCCTAAACCCTATCCCTAAACCCTCAAATCTCGACACTATACCTTAAACCCTAATCCCTTATCCCTAAATCCTAAACCCTATCCCTAAAGCCTTAACCATCAACCCTTAAACCCTAAACCCGCAACGCTATACCTTAAACCTTAATACCTCAACCCTAAACCATAATCCCTCAACCCTTAAACCATTAATACCTCAACCCTTAAACCCTAAATCCTTGACCCTTAAACCCTAGACCCTTAAACCCTCAACCCTTATCTACTCCTCTTCTCCCCTATCTACCTCACCCCCATCTCTCCCCTATCTCGCTCACCCCTCTCTCCTTAGGTTATAGGTCTCTCACTTGTATATCTCTCATGGCTCTCTAGATATTTCCCTTCCTCTCCACCTATCTCCCTCCTCCCCACCCATCTTTCCCTCAAGTTGTCAACTTCACTCTCATTTTATTATATCTCTCCCCTCACCTCTCTATCTCTCACGTTAATCTCCCCCTCACCTCTCTACCTCTCCCCTCTCTATGTCTCTCAGTTACTTTTTATCTATCTCTCCATCAGTCCTTAGCCATTTAGGTCTCTCACTTAACCCTAAACCCTAAACCTTATCCCTAAAGCCTCAACCCTCAACCCTTAAACCTTAGATCCTAAACCCTTTCCCTAAACCCTCAACACTATACTTTAAACCCTAATCCCTTAACCCTTATCCCTCAACACTTAAACCTTAAACCCTAAACCATCTACCCTCAACACTATACCTTAAACCCTAATCCCTTAACCCTTGGCCTTAAAGCCTCAACCCCCAATCCTTAAACCTTCAATCCTAAACACTATCCTTAATCCCTCTACCCTTAACACTATGCCTTAAACCCTTAATCCCTCAAACTTTAAACCCTTAAACCCTAAACTCTCAACCCCTAGATACCCTTGAACCCTTAAACCTTAAACCCTATACCCTATACACTTAACCTTGGACACCCAACCTTGAACATTATCCCTCAACCTTCAAACCTTTACCCTATACCCTCAACCCTATATTTATGCCCTAAACCCTCAACCCTCATCCATATGCCTTATACCCTAAACCCTATAACTTAGACACTCAACCTTGAACCATTATCTCTCAACTATGAACTCTTAACCCTCTACCCTATACCCTTAACCATATACTTAAGACCTAATCCCTCAATCTTCAACCCTTTACCTTAAACCCTGAAGCCTACACCCACAAACCCTCATCCCTATACCCTATAACCTCACCCTTATACTCTAAACCCTAAATATTGTGCCTCAACCCTATACTTAAAACCTAAACCCTACACTCTCAACCCAAGTCACCCTATGCCTTATATACTCTCAATCCATATCGTAAACCCTTAACCCAATATCCTAAACCCTAATCCCCGTGCCTTACACACTTAATCTTATACACTCAACAAGTTGAATATTATCCCTCAACTGTAACCCTCAACCCTCTACCCTCTACCTATTACTTAAGCCCTAATCCCTCAACCCTCAACCCTATACCTTAAACTATAAACCCAAAAACCTCAACCCTCAAACCTAAAAACTATACGGGCTTAGGTCCTTATATACCCTAAACCCAAAACCCTTACATACATACATACATGTACATACATACATACATGCATACATATACATACATACAAGCATGCATACATACATTCATACATACATACATACAATTTGGAATACATACATACATACATATATAAATATAAATATATACACAAACATACATACATCAAACATACTTGAAAACTTTGAACATAAATCATTCCAAGTGAGACATAACGCAAGCATGTTATAATGCACTCGCATTATGTCAAATTGGGCAAACATCAGGCAAAATTGCAAGAAAGAAAAAAAATATAAAACATAATGCGAGAGTGTTATAATGTGTTCATGTTATATTTTTCTTTGGGAATCCCAAGCCTTAGGCTTGGTATTTGCTTTGGATTTCCAACCCAAAGGATTGGAGTGCCTTCCCAATGTCCAAAGACATGTTTTGCATATTCTACAGGATTTCACATAATTTCATTCCTGCTAACCCTCAGATTTTCACGTGTTTCAAGGTCCAACAAATCAAACACTTGAGTAATGTTAGGCTTTCGCTTATCTATTTAATGATGTAAATTTTCTCACATTTTGACAATGTTAAGCCTTTCATCTTTAATTTCTTTTATTTGTGTGTTCGTTTTTGGGCAAAAACCAGTGTTTGGTTTTTTTTCATTATAAATTAACCGTTCATTGAAATTTCAAATAAATTGCATTTTTATAAACTAGACTCCATTCTACACATTAAAAAAAAATTCAATTAGTTTTCAAAATTTACAGGCGTAGCACGACCAAAATTCTATTTTTTAGGATGTGTCAACTTTGAAAATTAGTAAAAAATCAAATATTTATTAAAGAATTATCAGAAAAATTGGGCATAAACTACATGTTGTTAGCTAGTTCCTCACCATAGAAATTTTAAACATACCAAAAAAAAAATTTAACCTTTTCAGGGAGCCACAAAACACGCTATGTTATGTTTTTTGATAGAAATGACACCAATTTTTGTGGCTCCCTTTTTTGAACCCCTTAATCTATACCATTTAAAAAATCAAATAGTATTTTAGAAAGTAGACTCCGAGCACTACAAACATTGTTTTTGTTGCATCTTAAAATTTTGAGTGTAACTATGTTCAATTTCTCATCCAAGGTCAATATTTCCTGATTTTAGAAAAAAATGGCCAATTAAGACCCCATTTTGGCCCCCCATCTTCTTGCACTTACCCATATATGGATATACAAATAAATTAATTAAACATATATATACATTTAAATAAATACATATATTTATATATAAATATATATTTATTGATAAATTAATATTGCCATGGTTAAGTGGTTGAGCTTGGTTTTAGCAAATGTTACAGTGGAATAAAGTAGTTTTTTGTGCAAGAAGGAAACATAGAGATTATTAAATTAAGATAAATAAATAAATTGGGGGGATTATAGTTGTGTATTAAATTAAATTATGTTTTGATAAATTGAAACTATGTTGTTTGTACTATATGGAGCCATCTGTAGCCTTGTGAAGTGGACATTTGTTGATTGGAATTGATTAAAATAATTAAAAAATCACTCTTTAAATCTATGGTGTCATCTGCATGCAGAGCCATCTATTGGTTTCTAGGGATTGCATATGTTGAAAATAAGACTTGATGGTTGGGCACCTGGCATGGTATGAACATGAGGAATGTTTTTGAAAAAGAATGGAGGAGAAAAATGTTGAGAAAGGAAAAAAGGAGAATCTCAGAGGATTCAGGGAAAGGAAGGAAGGAAGCATTGATTGTTACACACTCTGCTCTATGAGAGAAGAATACTATAAAATCTATCCAATTATATTGAGAGGTATGTAAATGGTTAATGCATACATTTGCAGAGACAATTTTTTTTTCTCTTGTTTTAAAATGTTTGAGGGCATTGAAAATTTTAGATCAATAGTGTGAAATTATATTTCTTGCCATGGATATCCACACAGTTGGTTTGAAAACACTATTGAGAAAAATCATAAACACCCAAAATCTCAACTCTGAAACACTCAGATTTTCCATCCAAAATTTGAATAATTTTTGCAAGCAACAAGTTAAACAGTTTATCATCGATCTCAAAACAAAGAAAATTATCTATATTTTAAACAATGAGTCGTCTCAAGAAAACTGGAAATACCTTTTCTATTGAGAGACTTTATGCAACAAATTATTAAAAAGAAACTTATGTGTTGGCCGCCATAGATTGAATTGATAGAAATATGAAATTGAATTTTTAAAATTTTTACAAAGGATTGGTTGTGATAGGGGTTGTGCCTCCCATGCAAGGAGGGGTGATCCCTCTAAAGGAGGTTGCACCTCCCCATGGGGAGCCGTACTCCTTTAAGAGGGAGACACCTCCCTTAGAGAGGCAAGCCCTCTCTAATGGGATACCATGCTAGAAAGAAATTCCAATTTTTAAAAAATGAATTCATTCAAGAAAATAATAAAATATGAACCAGGAAATTATGTTCATAAATGCAATCCCAACATAAACAATCATTGCATTCAATAAAAAACCTAGGTGACTATGTCAGTAAATGCCATCTCAACAAATGAAATAAATTCATAGAAATAGAAGGAAACCTTGTGCTAGGTATCTCCCATATTAGATAAGTATAAATGAGTGGTTGAACAATTAAACTGTCACTCTAATGATTGTTCCTTTATTCAATTAATTTAGTTTTGTGTTGTATGTATTTTGTAGCATCAAATTAATTGTTGACCATAAGTAGAACAGTCAGATACCAATTTTGCACCTAGAGAGTTCATCCATGTAAAAAAATTATAAAACTAAAATTAGTTATTTGGAAGTATTGTTATATATACATTTAAAAACACAATTGTTAAAATTCAGTATTGCTACAGTGCAAGCAATGTTTTCTTTGTTAATCTTTAGTAGAAATGTTTCTTTGCTAAAGGAAAAACTTCTATTTTATGATTAAATTTGATTAAACTGGAATGTGAGCCAACCATGTTTAGTTTTTAATGCTACAACATATGTTGATGAAAATGTATGTTCTATTTGTAACTAAATATATCTAATATTGCAGACATGCATGTTAGGCGAAGTGGTGGTTATATTGCTTTGCCAAGTGGTGAATTCAATAGCTAAGAAATGGGTTGTTGAATTTACTTGTCACTTCCTGTGTTTTGAAATGCATTACTATATGTTTGCCAAATTGGAATTAGTAAGAATGCTTTCAAATTAAACACTAGGACTTCACGGGATTTCATGCATGTCATCCTCAAAGAGCTAGTCTTTTTGTGATGGGTTGGGCTACTCATGTGGTAGCATGGAGAAGTCTATGACTTCGTGGTAGGGTGGAAATCACCCCAATGCTACTCTCTCTTCTTCAGGGTATGACGAAAGAGCTTATGGAGAGAGATTGCACCAAGATTCCACGGATGATAATGTATTGAAAATAAAAATCATGAAGCATTCATGTATGTAAAATATTACTTGGAATTGTAATTGAATCAATGTATGAATATTTGACTATATTGTCAACATTTTGAATTTATGAAATAGTTTGATTTCATACGTGGTGTTTCCTATGTATGAATGGAAACCATATGTTGTATTTGAATATGTGGATTACTTAGTGGTGTAATACACTAATTAATCAGAAATGATTCAATCTTTTATGACAAACTATTTGGAAAATTGAAATGTATGATAGAAATACCATGGAAGGAGACTATGATTTTAGTCTTGTGGAATTATATTATTTTATTTCTTTGAGATAGTGTCAAATGATGAAATGTGCACATTGAAAATTTTATAATTTGATTACATTATATGTTATTAATATGTTAATATTAATGCTTTATTTAATTTTATACAGTTTATATTTGGTATGTTGTTACATGTGGTATTAGAGCTCTGGGTTAAACACTAGGGCCTTTTGTCTACCTTGCTTCTAATGTAAATCTACGATCTTTCAGGATTTTTCAAACTGAATGTGTTCAAATGGAATATTCTTGTAGTGCGGACCATGGTGAGTCTTAGGATGAGAATGCACAACAAGATTTAAGTTGGATCAAATTTTAGCAATGTTGATAGAAACTAGAGCAAGAATGAATTCTCTAGAACATGAGGTCAGGGCCACATGATCCATGCCTAATCAATATGAGTAGAAATAACTCTCTATGAATAGGCAAAGCCAACATGAGCAGACATAGGGAGAAAATGAAAAAAAGCCTGAAAATAAAAGGGCCAAAATTGAAACTGAACTAGCAAAAGATTTGAAAAAGATTGCACCACCTAAATTTGATGGGAAAGCCTTAGGGGATGGTACAAAGTCTTGGATAGTTGAGATGGAGAAGTATTATGAACTTTGAAATCTCTTCAATGAGACTAAGGTAGTGTGGGTGGCATTCTAATTAAGGGGAGAAGCACCTACCTGGTGAGAGAATGTGAAGATTGAAAAACATCTTTCAACAGAAATTCTCACATGGGACCTATTTCAATCTTTGTTTAGGACATGTTGGCTTCCACAACATTACTTTGATAATAAAATGACAGAGTTCCAATATTTGAAACAAGAACGTTCAGTTACACAGTATTTGGAGAAGTTCATCCAACTTATCAAATTGTTGGAAACAAGGTAGATAATTGAGAGGGGGGGTGAATCAGTTATCTTAAATTTCTTAACTTTCTTTTCTTCTTTAACAATAGTGCAGAATCAAAACACATAAGCATAAATGAACATGAGAGCATAATTGAAATCAACACACATAACACAAGGATTTTTACATGGAAAATCCTGTTAAGGGAAAAACCACAGGGTGACTAACCCAAGATTGTATTCTCTGTTAAAAGAATAAGAAATACAAAAATGGCACTTGCCAATTAGGGCTCACTGCCCGAGCACACTGCTCACAAGAGGCTCACTGCCTATAAGAGACTCATTGTCTACAAGGTATATAGAAAGTAACCAGGTGTTTGAATTGATCAGAGGCATCCACATATGCTGAGGTTTAGTTCCAGTTAGGCTCAATAAACTGATCTACTGCACTTCATTCTTCCTCTGCTTTAGTGCTGCTATTCTGTCACATACCGGACTTGTATTATTGCTTCCACACTTAACTCTGCCTTTCTTCACACATTATTACACACCATACACACCTTCATACCAAAATCTATCTAGTATATATATTCATATCAAGGATCTCAACATCTTTCTAGTCAGCATCCGGAATACTCAAGATTTTCTCAACATAGTAATCTGTCGGCTAAATCCATGCTTACTATGTGATGCGTATCAAGGACATAGACAAAAAGTCATCAATCATGTCAACCAACCATGAATGATCCCTCAAGTAGCTTGCTCACCACCAATTTCTCATCTGGATTAAAGTCTGATGCTCTATCGGTTGGTTCTTCCTTAGTTTGCTCTACCTGTTAGGAACCCAACACTTAGATGCTCATATCTTTTCTCTCTTTCATCACTGGAGGCTCAGTCTCTAGAATGTAGTAGTCATGGTACTCCTACTAACTTCCTCAAGTCCACATTTTGCTGAGATACTTCCTCTGAGAGATCCAGACCTGATTGTCGGACCTTACTGCATGCTCTGTTCTTGTTCATCGGACCAAAACACTCTTCAATCTGACTTCCGGTATAGACATACTATGTGTTGCAGATGAGTGGGATGGACTTTGTTTCCATCAATGAAAACACTCATGAGGCCACACAGTGTCTCTTGCCAACAATCTCCCCCTTTGGCATTGATGGCAACACTTAGTGAAAAATGACTAAGTGTCATAACAAACTCCTCCTTGGCTGATGCTCTATCTTATGTACACTTTTACCAGAGCTTCCCCTTAGCTGGATTCCATATTTTTCAGTACTGTTCACTCCCCCTTTGACATCAATGGTAAAGGGTAGAATCCGCACACCAAAATTTCCAAAAATCAACCTATACATATCTGCATAAGTATATATACAAGTTATACTTACATATACTTAAGTATATCTGCAAAGGTGGTCTTCAACTGTATAACTTCTATCGCCCAACTCTACTTCATCCTATCCAAAATTGAAATGTGGCCACTCAATAAAAATTCAAAAGCTTCTTCCCTTTTTAGATCTATCGGATCACTGGTCTGGGCTATAGTCTGAGCATTAGTTAGAGCCTCATGCATGGCTTCTAACTTAGGGATAATTATCCCTCTTAGTTCACTCATTCTGCTTATTCTATTCTTCTTCTCCTTCTCAAGCCTCTTTATCTCATTCATAGTGGCAATAGCCTGGCATTCTTGATTCATTATGGATGAGCTGATAGGATCAAAATTTTGAGATAAACTTAATAGTTTACCCTCTTGTTCTTCCACCTTCTTGGCAATGTCTGCTGTCACTGTGGACCAAGAAAGACAAAATGTGTATATTTCTCCGCCATCTTTAAGAGCATTTTCTAGGCTCTTTATCTCAATATCTAGATTTCTCCTATCATTTGCTATAAGTCCCTGTACTTCAGAGAATCTCTTACCCAAAAACTCTTTCTAGACTTTCTCTTCTGCTAACTTCTCCAAAGAATCAAAATGTGTGCTAATAGAATTAACAAGAGATTTGAAAGATCCTTCTAGAAGGATGGCATGATCTTTTCCAACACACTAGATGCAGTCTCTATCAGCTCACAGTCTTCCATGTGAGACTTCAGAATCTCTTCTTTTACTTTGGCTTGAGCAAAAGATGCTACCTTCATTGTCTGGACCAGAGAGTCAAAATTGAGTGGTTCTTGAAATAGCTCCGGTTCATCTAATTCCATCATTTCCTTGGTCAGGAAGTCTTTAACTGCTTCTGCAGTGTCTCTTGCTGGAGATAGAGTCTTCTTTTCTTCTCCCACTTCTGGATTGTCATCCGGGATCTTATCTGTTTGATCTTCTTCTCTTCCCTTTGCCTCTTCTCCTTGACTAATTTTCTCTTCTTTTCTTTCTTCTCCTTTAGTTCTAGAGTCTACTGGGGGATCCGGAAGAGAGATGTTTACTTCTTCATGGACTTCCTCTTTTAGAACAGAGGAATCCAAGTCCTTAGTCTTCTCCTCACCTATCTCCTTTGCCTCTTCTGCAATTTTCTCAGTGGAATCTTCCTTTGATGCACTTGATCCTTCGACATCCATGGCAGAAGGTTCATCACTTATGTCCTCTATAATAGGAAGATTGAATCATTTATATGCATTCTAGAGGATGTCTTCAGTCTCTTTTGCCACCTGATTAGTCTCTCCAAGCATAAGCATGTTCATTCTGGCTTTGCTTCGGAACTCATCATTGTAATCTTTGAAGATCATGTTTATTTGTTTTGTAGTTATGGAGGGGTAGAGCTGAATAGCTATCTATTCCCGAAACTCTAGGTCCTTTGCCTTAGCATTATTCTTTCTCATTTCAAGTTCCTTCTCTAGGCTTTTGGGAATTAGAGATATGATTTCAATGAATGCTTTATTGTAGATGTTTAGATACCTGACTGTAGCATCTTCCAAGATCTTCTGGTCAACTTCACTACATTCATCATAGAATTCTATCATTGGTTTTGGATTTCCATCCATAGTGACTACCTTGATGACATCATCAATGGAAAGAGTAGGCTTTTCAACAAATTCTTCTACATTTTCTTCTGTATGTTTATCGGCAGAGGATTCCATGGATGTTTTCTTTTTCTTCTTCATTTTCTTGATCTCCTCATCAGTCTCTATCTCTTCATCATCCTTTTGACTTATGTATGACCTTGTGGCCTTTGTCTTTGTTCTCTTTTCTCCTTTTCCAGATGTCTTTGCTTCTGGTTTTGAGGTTTTTGGACTCTTAGTAGAGGCAAGTGCAGAGCTCTTTGAGGATCTAGTCCGGGAGGGGGCTTGCACTGGAGCACTTTCTTTTTCTGCTTCTTGCCTTTCTTTCTCTGCCCTTTCTACCTTCTCTCTATTTGCATCAACAACCTCTTTGGAAATGCCATATCTCTTGGCAACTTCTTCTACTTCCCTTCTTACCTTTCTCTTGATCTCAGGCTATCTCAGTTCAACATGAATTTTTACACTCAACTCTTGAAAGGTTCCAAACCTTTCTGCCTCAAGGTCTTTGGGATGGCTTAGCAAGTGTTGGATATGCAGTCTAGAATTTTCTCATCCACCTCATAACCCATTGGCATAATCCAGACTATTCTGGGCTCTATTGCCTCCATTAGGCATTGATCAATATCTACCATGAAGCACACCGTATCCTTGTATTTTTCAACTAGTGATTGGGGGATTCTTCTCTGGCCTGCATCATGCCTTGGAAGTTTTTGAAGTAACCCTAGAGAGCTATACTTTGTGCCTTGGCATCACCAAGCCCCTCTGATTTGTATGGCAATCAATCTGTCATTTTGCCATACCCAACCACTGGATCCGGGTAGCTCATTCATGTAATAGAAGAATAGACATAATATCAAGCCACCGTACTTAAATGAATTTTTCTTATCCTACTTTATTTTCTGCAGATTCTCTAATATTTGATTCAGGAGAAGCTCACAAAGATCATAGTCAGCATTTTTCCTTAGCATTTTATATGTAGTATATATTGTTGTTCCGGATACAAAATTCTCCCTGCTGGAGTGATATATCTTATAACCAATTATCATAGAAGCAAATTTGATATCTGGATCTGTGATATCCTCAATTGTCATTGCTCTTTTGTCAAATTTTGATCTGGTAGCCTCACTTACTATTTGATTCTTGACGGATTTAAGAGCAGGCAACCCACCAAATGAGTGCAAACTAGTTACTGCCCTAATTGCATCCTTTGTTATTTTGAAAGGTTTCAATAACCATATGAAGTTGTCATGTATTCTACTGAGAACATACCGGACCCATTCATCTTTTGCAAAATAGGGGAAATAGATGCAATGTCCAAAATGCTTATCCTGGATGGCCTTATATTGAGGTTTAAGTTCAAATGTTTCATCTATTAGTTGCTTGTGATAGATATCCATTAGTTTAGATTCACCAAATTCCTTAATATTTGCATGTATGTAAACCCTAACATCTTCTACATGCAGAACTCCATGCGGAATGCTGGAGAATGCGCCAAGGGGATCAACTTCTAGGGATTTATAAGGATGTTTCTTGAACTTAGGGTGCGGCCTATCAGTGATCTTAACAACATTTGGAGTAGCCATCTTTCAAACGATTCAGAGAGATATTCAAGAGCAGAAATACCTTTTTATGCTTCTACGGTTCACGATAAGAGCCGAAAAGATCACTGGTTGAATCGAATTCTGCAGTTGATCCTTGAGAGGGTTGAAACAATATTTTTGTAGAGCTCTTTCTTTCTTCTCCTCAAATGCAAATGTGCAAGTGATGGACAAAAGAACTCTTTTATTTCTGCGCAAACCCTAATTCCATATTGCAATAAATGCACTCCTTAAGTCATTCTGGTTTCGTTGTTCTGACCTTGTTCTAAGAGAGATCTTTTTGGATCACTGAAATGCACTTAAGATGATGAATTACAATGTATCTCCCTTTCTCTAATCATTCCATCTAACCGCAGATCCAAATATTTCAGTTTTGAATCATACCAGATCTAACTGTGAAAATCCTACTTTTGTTGGATGACTATCAAACCAGATTAATCTGGGATGACTGACTCTTCAAATCTTCTTGCAGATCTTTCACAATTTTACCTAGGATTATTTAGATATCTCTTTGAGGGCTCCTCAATCCGCAATACTCCATGTGCCAATTTCAGGCACTGGCTGGGGGAATTTGTTTTCTTTTGAGACTCCCCCTAAGCCATATCTCATCTATTTAATTTTCAAAAGGATTGTCAGCACCAGATTTTGGTGCGGATCCATCCCCAACATTTTTTGTACTCCTCTTTACCCAAATTTTGTTCATCTCCCTTTGAATTTCATCCGCATTCACTTTTCCTTTTCCTTTGTCTTGACTTTGATTATGATGCACTGAACCCCTTTTATCCTGATTCTTACTTCTACAGAATTTGGCAATGTGACCGGATCTATTGCAGTTGTAGCAAATAACATTTCTTTGCATATTTGGCTAATATCCTTTTGATCTGCATTAATTAGCCATATGTCCCATTCTATTACATGCAAAGCATTTACCATTGAATGAATTGCTTATTTGCCTATTTCTGCATTCATGAGATTTGTGACCATACCTTTTGCAGTTGAAACACTGTCCGGAGAAGGATGAGTTAGTCTGATTCTTTCTTCTTCTACACTGATTTGCTTTATGACCAAAGTTATTGCAATTGTGGTAGTATCCATTGAAGGATGGATATCTTTGAGCATTTGGTTGTCTTACCAGAGGTCTTCTAAGCATGTACCTTGAATTTTCTGATCCAGAGTTCTTCTGACTGGATCCGGAGCTTTCACCTTTCTCATATCCCAAGCCATGCTTGTAATCTACCCTCTTTTGGCTTTCAAGAAGAACTTCAAGTTGAGCAGAACTTATCTTGAATTTTTCTTTGTATTCATTTGTTGTTTGAAGATCCCTTTTAAGAGTGTCTATCTAATTTTCAAGTTGTTCTTCATTATCTCTAGCTTCTTCAAGATCAGATTCCAGATGTTTGATTATTCTATCCATTTTGTGGCAGTCTTCTAACTTTTCCTTGAGAGATTGTCTTAGATTATCTTCCATTTTTCTTTTCTCTTCAATTTCTTGGGTGAATTTCATAACCCCTGATTCCATTTCATGTCTTACCATAATGACCTCTTTTGGTAGCTTCTCACATAACTTGTTTTTCTCATTTAGATCTTCATTAGTATCATTGGCTTCACTTTGACTTGCTAATTGTTGAAGAAGTTCCTTTCTCTTTTTCACAGAGATATTTAGTTTTTATTTTAGTTCATTTATGAAGTCATCATCTTGTTTGAGTCTTTCCCTCAGGTTATTGACTTCAGAGTGAGATTGCTCAAGATCATCTAGGACAGACTAAAGTTGTTCCCTCATACCATACATATCCATTGAGATTCCCAGATCTTCCTCAAGCTGTTAGGCTCTGTTTGGAGGAACTTAGCTCTGATACCAATTATTGGAAACAAGGTAGATAATTGAGAGGGGGGTTGAATCAGTTATCTTAAAGTTCTTAACTTTCTTTTCTTCTTTAACAATAGTGCAAAATCAGAACACATAATCATAAATGAACATGATAGCATAATTGAAATCAACACACATAACACGAGGATTTTTACGTAGAAAATTCTATTAAGGGAAAAACCACAGGGTGACTAACCCAAGATTGTATTCTCTATTAAAAGAATAAGAAATACAAAAATGGCAGTTGCCAATTAGGGCTCACTGCCTGAGCACATTGCTCACAAGAGGCTCACTGCCTACAAGAGACTCACTATCTACAAGGTATATAGAAAGTAACTAGGTGTTTGAACTGATTAGAGGCATCCACATATGCTGAGGTTCAGTTCCAGTTAGGCTCAATAAACTGATGTACTACACTTCATTCTTCCTCTACTTTAGTGCTGATGTTCTGTCACATACCAGACTTGTATTATTGCTTCCACACCTAACTGTGCCTTTCTTTGCACATTATTACACACCACACACACCTTCATACCGAAATCTATCTGGTATATATATCCGCATCAAGGATCTCAACATCTTTCTAGTCGGCATTCGGAATACTCAAGATTTTCTCAACATACTGATTTGTCGGCTGAATCCATGCTTACTATGTGATGCGTATCAAGGACATAGACATAAAAGTCATCAATCATGTCGGCCAACCATGAATGATCCCTCAAGTAGCTTGATCACCACCAATTTCTCATCCGGATTAAAGTCTGATGCTCTGCCGGTTGGTTCTTCCTCAGTATGCTTTCCCTGTTAGGAACCCAACACTTAGATGCTCATATCTTTTCTCTCTTTCATCACCGGAGGCTAAGTCTCTGGAATGTAGTAGTCATGGTACTCCTATTGACTTCATCAAGTCTGCATTTTGCTAAGATACTTCCTCTGAAAGATCTGGACCTGATTGTCAGACCTTGTTGCATGCTCTGTTCTTGTTCACCGGACCAAAACACTCTTCAATCTGACTTCCAATATAGACATACTATGTGCTGCAGATGAGTGGGATGGACTTTGTTGCCAACAATGACAACACTCATGAGGCCACATAGTGTCTCTTGCCAACACAAATAAGTTCCATTCTATCAGCAGGATGAGCACTTCTGGGTAAGGAAGTTTATCTTAGGGTTGAAGCCTCAGATTGGTTCAAAGGTGGATCTTCATGGTCCACAAACTATGGATGATGCCTTTGAAAAGAAAATCAAACAAGAAAAAAAACTCCTTAGCATTGCAAAATTCAAGAGGGAAAACAAGGATAAGGGCAAGGGCTACCAAAATCAGCCTTCCACAATTCCTTCCAAACAAAAGTTTCAAAAAAGCAATCAGTTTGGAGAGAAGAAAAACAAGAATAAATTTGCTAAGGGTGGTGAACAAGGAAAATAATTTACTAAGCCCAAAGACCATAGTGAGGGGGCAAATGACAACAATGATAGAGGGAAGTCACCAGGTCTAAGGGGATTGAAGGGTGGATGCTTTGTTTGTGGGGGTGAGCATTAAGCAAGTAGGTGGCCTCAGAAGCTATATGGGAGACCTAAAGTGAATGAACAGTATCCCAATCAACATTACATTCATGTGGCGGTGCACAATAGATAGGTTGACTACTAGCCACTCCTATACAACTAATAGGTACACTCTATGGTCTTTCAATTAATGTTCTTGTAGATATTGGTGCTACAAAATGCTTCATAGATCCTAAAGTAGTGGAAAGGTTGCCTAGAAAGTTGGTTACATGGCTAATTCATGGATAGTATTGTATGGCGATGAAGAAGAGAGGAAGGTAGACCAATATCTATCCTTCCTCAATTTAGAGCTTCTGAGTTTTGTGACTCAAGTCAACCTATATGTGGCTCCATTAGGATCATATGATGTGATTCTAGGGATTAACTAGTTGATTGAACATAAGGCCATAGTTAAGTGTTCAGAGAAAGTAGTGACCTATTTAGATGATTTTGGAAATCCAACCAAGATTTGTGGCATCCAAAAGGGCATAAGTCTTATGCAAATCTCTTCCATGCAAGTTAAGAAATCCCAGAGAAAAGGGTGCACTTTATATGCTATCCACATAGATGACTTGGGAGACAATAAGGAAGCCTCAATTGAAGATTTTCCTATTCTCCAAGAGCTTTGTGATGTGTTTCCATAGGAATTACCTAGATTACCACCTAGGAGATAATTTGATTTCTCCATTGACCTTTTATCTAGTTCAAAACCATAGTCTAAATCCCCTTACAAAATGATCACTACTGAATTGTACAAATTAAAGGTCCAGCTTTAGAAACTGCTAGACAAAGGTTTAATCAGACCAAGTGTATCACCCTGAGGAGCACCTATTATCTTTTTGAAAAATAAGAATGGAACTATCCAAATGTGTATAGACTATGTTGGGACTTATAAAAACTAGCTCCTGGAAACATGCATTATTTACCTAAATCCATAAAAAATTCCACTTTGTGCCTTTATTGTTAAACCCATCATTTATACCTGATCTGAGATAATTTCCATGGATCCCTTCATATAGGTTTCCATATGTTTGTCTTTTGAAATGCAAGGAAGAAAACTGAAACAATGGTTAAGTCAAAAAATTCTAAGTATTTTCCTTGTATTTTCTACCTTTTCTGGAGTGTTAGAGTTTCAGGTTCCTGTCTTCCATCGTGCCATTTCTATCAGCTCTGACATCTACCAAGGGTTTTGAAATTTTTTTAAGTATTGCAGACTTTAAAGGTCAGAGTGGTGGTCTTCATCTTCTTCTAAAGAAAGCAGACTTGGGTGAAGGCCCAACGATCGATGTCTAACGGGGCCTTATTCTTCTAAGTGTTGTGGACAACGGTAGGTAAAAGTTCTCTCTTCCTCCCTGTTCTTTTCAAAGGCAGAAGGCAAAAGGCCTGACAGTTGAGGTCCGCTGATTTCAAAGGTTTCTAAATATTTGGGGTTGCAGTCTTCTCTTTCCATTTGGCAAGCGATAGGTGGAACACCTGATCGCGAAATCAACCAAACTTCTAAAACGTCTAAGTATTTCAGACTTCAATGAGTAGGTGTTTTCTTCTCCCTCTTTTCTATTAGAAGGAAGAAGGTGGAAGGTCTGAGGCCCAATCCCTAACAAAGCTTCATAATTTCTTCTAAAGTGTTTTAGAGTTGGGGATCAAGCGTTTCTTCTTTTCAAAAGTACGATGCATGGTGAAGGCTTAATCTCCAAAGCCCAACAGTTTCCCTATTACCTCTTTCAAACTTTGGAGATTGGGGTTTCCTTCTTCACCTTTCAAAAGCCCAATCGGAGGAAGCCTAATTCACTAGTAGAATTTGGCAAATAAATGACTATGTGACTAAACCTTTTAGTCAAAATAACTAAAAATGACTAAATTCTACTAATTTTTTGCAACACAGCTATAAATGACTAAATAAATGACTAATTTGATCGTCGGGTAAAAAACACAACTAAATAATTAGTCACACAAATAAAAATGACTAAATAATTAGTCATATAAATAAAAATTAGACAATATGATATTAAAGTGGGTAACTAAAACAAATATTTCAAATTGGAAAATTATTGGTGGGAGTTATGTTGACCTATAGGATTTAAACTCATGACATTATGTCGAAAGCCTCTTGCGAACAATAACATTGAACTAATTAGGACTTCATGAAACTCAAACTCAAACCCAACTATGTCATTATGTAGTGTGAAAATAAATTTACTGCTATTTCATGCATTAAATAACTTATAAATTAATAAATAATAGAAAACATCTAACAAATTCTAAAATTTCTTTTTAAAGTTATCAGTGTGCTCATTAAACCTATAGGTCCACCATCCAATTGCTAGTTATTCAATCCTACAAAAGTAGTGGCACTATTTTGTTAAGAGTATTCACATTAGGGCTCTCGGGCGTGTCATTTGAGCTAGAGAAGAGGAGAAGCAAGTGTAGGAGAGTGACGAGGAAAAGCATAAATGGTACAAGAATACCAATTTTATATTTTCGTGTGTTATTCAATTTTAGGGTTTTGCAATTGATGAATTCATAGCATATATTCTCTCCCTTACTATGTGTATTATTCTTTCCCGTGATAATATCACCCTTGACTTCAACTATCTTGAAATCCCTAATGCTGTGTTTTAATAAATAGTCACCAAATACTGTTAAAATCTACTAAAAACTAGCAAACATTTTGGCAGAAATCTGCATGAATAGGTGGTTGTTGTATTCAAAAGGTTTTTTAATTCCATTACAGAGATAAGTAGTTTTCTAGGTCCAAATGGTATGAATAATGAGCATGTGAGTTAGGGTTTGAATGTTGGGTTTATTGTCTAGGGTTTCAATTCAAAGCTTATGATCTGAGAATTGAATGCGGAGATTGTGAGTTAGATAATGGATTTTGGGGTTTATGGCATACGTTTTAGTATTGACATTTATAGCTCAGGGTGTACTGAGGTATAGTGTTTTTGCCAATTTTGAGGGCTACCATGTGAGGTGTGTTTGGGATTTCTATTGTTTTTCAGTGGAGTAGGAAAAATAGTCCCAAAAAGGTCTCAAATTTGTTAATCTAACTAAAGGGTTTGAGTGTGTAAGATAGCTCCAATCTTAGGTTAGAAATGGCCATTAAAGGCACTATAGTGTCAATCTTGTTAATTGAACTATAGTACACAATTCGGTATTTTAATTAAATGGGACTTTCGTCTTTCATTGCAATAAATCCGATAACTTTTGTAATTGAACCATTTGGGTTTGGTCAAATCATTTCTTGAGTAGCTTGTTTATAAGGTCAAACTGTGTTAGTCTAGTGCCTAGAGTGGTGGTGTGCTTAGGGGTGCTAGAGAGAGGTTTTCCAAGTGGGTGTCCTAGATAGTCCATGATTATCAACAATTTTGAGTGTATTTATAATATTTATTAATTTTATGATTGAGTCCTGGCAATTTTATATATTTTTTCATCAATGTTGTTGGTTTGATTATAATATTTATAGATTCTATGTTTGAGTTCTGTCTATTTCACCCTTTTCAACTTTGTTATGGGATTAGATAAAAATTCTTTTGTGTTGTCTGAGAAGCACAACTCATTTGGTGTGGACTAAGTCACCTACATGTATAAACCATTGGATAAATTGCATCTTCTGTTATGTTTAAAGTGTTACGCCTATAGATATCTGCTATAGGATGCGTTATGTGTAATAGTGTAATACACTTTACCTTATATTAGTGTGATCATGTTTTACACTTTTATGAATATTACTATTTTTTAACTTGGCTTAGGAGTATGCATATTACTATTCCTTAAAATAAATAACATTGTCAAATCAATATCTTCTACGCATATATCTGGTTACCATAAGGGTAAATGCACAAAGATGAGTCCACTTAAGGTGAAAGTTTCAGACTTAGAAAAAAACTTGAAATTGGGTAAACCAAAACAGGATCCCACTTTTTATGAAACAGGATCCCGTTATGCTTCAGATCCCAAGCCAAAAGTGGGATCTCCTTTTCTAGAAACGGGATCCCATTTCATAAAAGGTTAAAATAGTAACCTTTTATGAAATGGGATCCCGTTTCATAAAATTTGAATTTCTGACCCCATTTTTGCTATGGGTTTTGGGTCAGAAAAATGGCTTGAGAACCCGACCCTTGGCTTTGGACCTAGTTTGACCTACAAGTTGAAGGTCCTGTCAATGTCACAACAAAATAGTGACTTTGGGCTTATGTCTGAAGGCCTTTTTGTAGAATTTTTTGACAAAATTAAAACCCATTATAGATGAGACAGTGTAGATTCTAAATATGTAATTTTTTTTACAATTGGATTATTTTTCTATTTTTCAAATAATTTCTAATGAAATAGGTCCATAAACTTGAATTATCAGGGTTTTTTAATATTTTAATAACTTTTTATCAAAATAATTTTTTGTAAAAAAAATTGTATGAAAACGTACTTCAGACAATTCTTTTCAATTCGAAATTTTTTTTTCAAAAAAGTGATAAGTTTAGGTCATCTTATGCGTGACGTACATGACAATTTTTTAAAACACCAAAAATGGCCAATAAAAAATTAACAAGAAAAAATATTCAATAAAAAATTACAAAAAAATATGAAAAATGTGCTTCAGTGAGTTACGAATCTTTTCCCAAAAGGATTTATAAAAATATGATTATTTAGGTCAAAATATGGATGACGTACACGTGCATGGTATAGTAAAAAAAATTGATAGTTTTTAAACAGTGGTTTTTAGAAACGCCTATTAAAAATCAATTTGTATCATCTCGGTATTAAAAAAAATTACATATTTGGAAACTAGACTCCAACTAATACATTTCATATTTATTGGCTTATTTCAAGATTCCACCTTTAAGTGCTTCAAATTTTTAGGTCAAATGTGACAAATTCTGCAAATCAGGGAAAACACTTCCACTTTTTGGCCAAAAAGTGGACTCAACTTCTTGCACACACACACAAGTATAAGAAGATTAAATGTAACTATTTTCTCACCTGAGGCAAAATATCATAATTATGGTTATCTTAGATCAAGCATGCATGGATGTATTAGATATTTGTAGGAAAATAAGTTCAAGTTGAATGAATCATTGGGATTAGATTAATGGGTTATGATAGTGAGTCTTGACTGTTTTTGGTTGTTACAATGAAATAACATTGATGTTGCAAAATAAACATACAAAAATTCAAGGTAAACAACTTGTTCATTGGGAAAAGTGCCAGTGGTTTTTGCCTAGTGGTAGGTGATACCATTTTGGGGCTTCTGATTTGCCTGGGTGTTGTCTGCTTTTTCATATTTTTTAATTTAGTGTCTGAAACATGTGTTTCTTGATGGTAATTATGGAATTCTCTTGAAGTTATTGTTGTGTGCATTGATAGATTTATATTGTGTGAAATTGATTTTAACTGGCCATTTCCCTGATTGACGTGCACGGTTTGATTTGGTAAAGTATTATTGAGTGGGAATCTTGACTAAGTACATGTATTGTTTGTAATTGTATTTGCTTTAGGGGAGCAACTTCGGTGCAAAGGGGAGTGTTTTTCTTGCAAATATTACTCCTACAATATACAAGGGTTCTCAATGGAGTGCAATCACAATACAATCTAATCTTCTGAAGAGTTTTAGCATCATATTGGATGGTTCTTATTATCTAGCCACACAATGTTAATACTTTTGGTTAATTGGTCATTTTTCTCATTTATGCACCTTGTTCAGGCATGCATCAATTTGATTAAGCAGATTCTTTTGAGTGGGAAGAAGTGGTATCTGTGTTATCTGTAATTGTATTTGATTGTATTAGGATGTTAATGGGAGTGCTTTGCTACCAATATCGGTCCAGTAATGTCACTAATAACCATATGTTCTCTATGAAGTGTCCTCTCACCCTATCCAAAATAAATAGATTAGTGGCATCATTATACAACCTTATCTCTTGAGAATTTATCATCATTTCGGGTAGAGTCTGGTGATAAATCCACATAATTGTATTTTTGATTTACATAAAGCTATCTTCATAGTTTACTACATTCATTCTAATTTAGGAATATTCCACCAATCATTTCAAGAACCGATTCAAAAGTATCAGAGTTCTTTCCCCATTTGTTGAGGTAGAGGGTGCGGGACCCCATGAATCATAGAATATACTAAAATAAAAAAATCTCACTGATATTATCTTGGTGAGATCATACTCTGAGGGTTTTTTAAGTCTATGATGATTAGAATTTAAAGAATAGTAATTTAGGCCAAGGATATAATTCTAGCTTGGATGATTATGTTTTCGGGCTTTCCAATGTGGGTAATTTATACCATCTTTCTACAACTTTCAACTTCTACCTTTATATCTATTCTTAATTTAGATACATTGCATAAAACTCTAGGTACATCCCATTTCAGTCATGAAACATTTTGGGTCCTGGTCACAATTTCTAGGGTTTTCATTTCTAAGAACAGCCCGGTGTATGCGATTTCCAAGATTGACCTATAGACCTTCATAAAATACATAAAAGGGATTTCTTAACCCTGCCTAAAGTAACGTACTCTCCTGTAATCCTTGAAACAGTAACATAGCAAAAATAAAAATATTTCTTAAGCTTTTAAATGCTCTAAAAGCTTTGCCAATGGTGAAAGAAGTTAAAGGACAAGAAGCCCAAAATTATGGGTTATATAATATATTCACCATTCTCCCTTATTGAAAAATGTCTCAAGATGTTTGTGTGCTAAGTGGGTCCTCTTGCCTTACCTTTTTTTATTGACTAATAAGGGAGTCAATTGGGCCCTCACCCATGAAAGATACCAAAAAAGACCAATAAGCAACCAAAAAAGGCCATCACTGTACAAATATTAAGACAGTTTGACACATTTGAGTTTGTGTTGGTATTTGATTTGTCAATTGAAATTATAATTAACATTTTGTATGGTACTATTATCTATGAATTGTATTTTAATAGATTAATACACATTGTCTCTTGAATTTTTGGTTTGAGAGTACATATGAAATTTGTTTAACTATTTTGACAGGATATGAGGAAGTTGGTTTCACTATTGAAATGACATTAATTTCTCTAGTATATGCTAGCCATGATTATTATTAGTCCCTGACGTAGGCAGGGATACTGTTGTTTTCATTTCAATGTATTTCTAGGGTTTTCATTTCTGAGAACAGCCCGGTGTATGCGATTTCCAAGATTGACCTGTAGACCTTCATAAAATACATAAAAGGGATTTCTTAACCCTACCTAAAGTAACGTACTCTCCTGTAATCCTTGAAATAGTAACATAGCAAAAATAAAAATATTTCTTAAGCTTTTAAATGCTCTAAAAGCTTTGCCAATGGTGAAAGAAGTTAAAGGACAAGAAGCCCAAAATTATGGGTTATATAATATATTCACCATTCTCCCTTATTGAAAAATGTCTCAAGATGTTTGTGTGCTAAGTGGGTCCTCTTGCCTTACCTTTTTTTATTGACTAATAAGGGAGTCAATTGGGCCCTCACCCATGAAAGATACCAAAAAAGACCAATAAGCAACCAAAAAAGGCCATCACTGTACAAATATTAAGATAGTTTGACACATTTGAGTTTGTGTTGGTATTTGATTTGTCAGTTGAAATTATAATAAACATGTTGTATGGTACTATTATCTATGAATTGTATTTTAATAGATTAATACACATTGTCTCTTGAATTATTGGTTTGAGAGTACATATGAAATTTGTTTAACTATTTTGACAGGATATGAGGAGGTTGGTTTCACTATTGGAATGACATTAATTTCTCTAGTATATGCTAGCCATGATTATTATTAGTCCCTGACGTAGGCAGGGATACTGTTGTTTTCATTTCAATGTATTTCCTTGGTCTTGAACTTCGTGCACGGGAAAAAATTTGCGTTCTCTAAAGTTTGTTTTTTCAACCATTTTTGTGTTACAGAAATTCTTAAAACTTGATTTTTTTATTGATTTGGGCTTATTTTAGCCCCTTCGTAATTGATTTTTTGATTTACTTAAATCCGCCTAAACTAGGGTAGGTCAAAATTTTTGAGATGTTTATGATGTTTTTGGTTTTGTTTCTAGACAGATGCATGTGCTGCATTAGGGAAGACATGGCAAAATAAAATCTTGCATGCGCTATAGCACTACAACCTCTACTTGCCACATCTCGTGCAACCCCTCCAATGACTCCATGTTCTGTGTAGCTCCTCTACTGTCATAGCGCTGAGAGGGACAATCCTATTTGGAAGCAGAGTCATTTTTTAATCATATTCCACTAGTTTTAAATATAGAGAATCTACTACAAGGTATTTGAAGAAGGGTAGATATGCATAATGGGTGGGCATTGATGTCGTCATCTATCTCACTGTTGAAGCATTTCTTCGAAGAGCACATCCACCTAAATGAGGAGATTCAGATGGTGTTGGAGGGAAGCGGCTACTTTGCTATAAGGGATCAAAATGACAAGTGAATTCAGATTTGGGTCAAGCAAGGGGATTTGATTGTTTTGTCTGCAGGGATGTATCACCATTTCACCATGGACACTGCTAACTATAGGTATAACTACTCCTCTTTACCTATATGTAGTGAATCTTTCATTACATTTAGATCTTAATCAAAATTCTATGGAGTATTTAGTTTGTGCTTATGAAAAGATCATTTAAATGTAATATTTCCCTTCTTTCTTGAATATGGGGCAAGAAAGGAGGCCTTTATTAAATTAATATGTTGTTTAATCTCAAATTTTCCTTTTGGATTATTGGTTAGTGATTTTTGCATAATGTTTGGAATTTATAGTGTTTTAATTTTTCCCTTTGTTCTGGCAGGTGATGAGGTTATTTGTAGGTGAGCCAGTATGGACTCAGTACAACCGCCCTCAAGATGATCATCCTATGAGGTAAGTGTTGAGAGACCCTAATTTATTTTAGTTTAATGAGATTTGGAAAGAAAAAATTGTGTGTATTTTGTTTTACCGTTAATGAGACTGTAATCCATGGTAAAGATAAGTCTAGACTGTTAATTTACTATGGTTTCATCCTTTTTCCTCAACTAAAATGCATTTGCAAAAATTGCATGCATGTGAAGTTCTTAAGCATTGATACTTTTTCATGCATTTTATTTCATGACAAAGTTGTAACTCTGTATATGTTCAAGTGTTTTTCAAAGAAATCTGCAACATCTTGATGGCTTTTGTTTGACATGAAAATCAGAAAAGAATGGATGTCTTCTGATATTTATTTCATACTGAGCCTTTTAGATAAGATCTTTGCAAGGATTGAGCCACAATAAACTGAAATTCTTCATCTTACACCTGCACAATTGACAAAAAACAATTGTTTCTTTTGGGGAGGATCTTGAAAATGGGTATCCTTCATACGCAATGCATACACTTTTTTTTAAGGCAAGGTAAAGATACCTTTTTCTAGGTTGGAGTTGATTCTCTTATTTGCAAACTGATGAACTTTGTAGAAGTAACTAATAAAGCTATAACTTTCCATTATAGTTGCAAGCTGTGGGTTTTCTGCTTCAATTATCTTCCAACTTAAGGGTAAGCACTATTTCTCCTACTTCTTGCTTTTAAAAATGGCATTGTATTTGGTGTCTACATATGAATGATGCAAAAATGGTTCCTTTCCACTTAACAAACTTGTGTTTTGAACCAAGGTGGATTTATTGGCAAGGTTCTACCAGTCTTCCAAACAATATAGTTGCCAAATCATATCTGTCAATTCTAAGATATGGTTTGAGATCAATTAATTTGTCTATTATTTTTTCATGGCAGAGATACCTTTAGTTCTGATGATTCATCATTATATTCCATTATTTGAAAAATGAAATTGAGCATTCTCAAAAAACTCTTTGGATTTGTCAAATTCCAATGCAATTCAAGCCTCTCACTCCAACTCCACGGTTGATCATCAACTCAACACAAGTACTAATTGATTGAGCTTTTCATTACCAAAATCTATTTATTCTTTTATGGTTGTTTGATATGTCTGCTTTCAAAGGCTAACTAGGGCCTTTTTTTTTTAGTTCTGAGCAACCCAAATGGCTTCAAAACTCATCATATCAGTTTATTTTAAGCTTCCTGCTGGACATACTCTTTCCAGACCTACTACACCCATTTCAAATTAAATAAAACAACTTTATCTTTTGTGAGTGCTTGTGGTTTTTGATCTGAACTTTTATGCCATAGTCCCTCCTTTGAAAATAAGTAGGTCTACAAATGAAGGGCAAAGATTGTTGGCTATGAAGGGATGTGATAGTAGCCTTGAATAATGGTAATTTATGAGGTCTTGTGGTGTTTTTGTGATTTTTTGATGGTGTGAATTTGGCAATTCAAGGCTTGACTTCATTTGCATTTGGTTTCTTTGACATTCTGACTTGTGGTTTGCATGATTGGTTCTTCAGAAGGCTCTCATCTCCAATGTCAATCATCCTTACATTGTGGAGTACAAGGAGTCTTGGGTAGAGAAGGTTTGTTTTGATTCATCTTATGTGATGGTATTTTTAAGTATACAATAACATGTTCAGATCAAACACTCATTTGTTGTCTAAGTCCATTGTGTCTTCTAAAAGATTTGGATGATGTTTCATAATTTTGTGGACTTTCTTGATCTTTTTGATTAGTCCTCAAGTTTAATTCTTGAAAGAATTTGTTCTTAGAAACATGCATAAGATAAAAGCTTCTCCCACTTCTAACTATTGTGTTATGTTGTAATGGTAATGCTAAAATTGTAATATCTTTCTGAATGGTTTTTTCTTTATTTATATAATTGTGATTTGCATGCATTCAGTCTAAATTTAAAGAGGTGCTATCTACTGTGTTTTTTCTGTCCATGTTAAACCACACTTACATTTCATTAGAAACTTAATGTTTTCATCATTCTCATCTAGTAGTAATGCAAATGGAACAAATCACCTAATTTATTAAGCTAGCGGATATGTGGTGGTGTTCTTTGTTCAATGAATTCCAACTTTAACAGTCAATGGTACTTAGATACATGTACTTGCTTCCTTCATTTTTCTAACCTTAACTTCTTGATGGTTTTGGAAGTAGAAGCTTATGGTTGAATATTAAGGTGACATTTTTATGCGAACTTGTTTAGAATTTTCCTATAATACAAAATTTATGAAGTTTTTCTTGATTTTTTCTTGGCAGGGCTGCTATGTGTGTATTGTGATAGGTTATTGTGAAGGCGGGGATATGTAAGTTTTTTCTGCCCATGAAAGAGTTTTGCTCATCATATGTCTTTAGCATTATCTCCCATTTAAATGCATGACTGAATCTTGATTTAAAATTGTATGGTTAAACTAGGGCTAAGAAAATGAAAAAGGCAAACAGAGTATATTTTTCAGAAGAAGTCAGTAGTAATCATGTGAAAGTAAGTTAAACAATTTATCCAAATGTAATTTGTCTTTCTAATATCTAAGAATATATATAAATTTTCTTCATGTTTTATGGCAGAAACTTTGTAAATGGTTTGTACAACTTCTTCTTGCAATGGACTATTTGCACTCAAATCATATCCTTCATTGAGATTTTAAGGTTAGTTAATTGATTATTATTTCAGTGGACTATATGCACTCAAATCATATCCTTCATTGAGATTTGAAGGTTAGTTAATAAGGGACTGTACTTGTTTAAGCATTTCTCTTAGGAAACAATAACATGATTATAGTGTGCCAATTTCTTTGCAGTGCTCAAATATTTTCTTGATGAAGGAGTAGGATGTCCGTCTTTGTAAGTTTGATCTCCTTGGAATAGACTCAAGACATGTAACTCTTTTGACACAAATTCACTAGAGAGAAAGCTGCTTGATTTACTGTGTAAGTCAAGAATATTCACAATTGACATTGGTATAATGAATCTGCAGGAGACTTTGGATTAGCAAAGAGCTTGAACCCAAATGACCTTACTTCTTCTGTGAGTTTCAAAACCATAATTTCAAGGTTGTATGATTTGCATATTTTCCCTTGTGATGAAGATAGAAGAACTTGTGTTTTCGCAAGGTCCCAACAAAAATTGATGTATACAAGCACTAGCAATAGAAACCTTGTTAATACACATACTAAACCAAATCAATTAAATTAGTGTACAGTTTTTTATAAGACTAATGCCACAAGCTAACTATGACTAGCTGTAAAGATGATTGATATATGAGTATCAAGACACTGTGGGGTTATTTCTGCTTGATTTATTTTGATATTAAACAATAGGGAACAAAATACAATCTTTATTGAGATGCCATAAGCTATCTATGCACATTTGAAAAGATAGATGATAGATCTATTAAGAAACTTTATTGGAGCTATTTCTTCTTGATTTCTTTTGATACTGAACTTAAAGGGCGATAGCAGAGTGTTCCATAACTATGCATATTTGAAAAAATGAAAAGATATAGAGTATCACTATCAGGAAATTCTGTTGAAGTTATTTCTTCTTGTTCTTTTGATGCTGAAGCCAAGGAGGAAAGGGTATAATTCTTATGCTTTTGAAGATATAAATTCTATTTGTTTCAAATGAAATTCTAAAGTAGTGTATGATGTGGTAGATTTTGATCTAATCAAGTTTTGTTCTCCATCATTACGGGTGCCAACATGATTTGTGTTATCTGCAATTTCGCTTAGGGCTTAGATAAAAAAATTTGATATTTCTTTAACATCCTTTTCTTTTGAAAATTTATTGTTAATTTCCTTAGTTTCGAAAGGAGTGGGGAATTTCCTTTTCTCCACTTGAAACAATCAGTTTGCATCCTCTATGATTTTGTCTTATCCAAATTTACAAAAAAAGTTGTTGGTTACTTTGCATGAACATTAGTGTGTATCAACTATTTGATGGTTGGTAAGACAATGATTTGTTTATTTATGATAGTTCTAAAACAATTCTTGGAGAAATTTCCATATTGATGACAAATCTAACATTTGATTCCATTCAAACATAATCTAGAACAAAATAATATTTAGGTAGTCATATACTCTCTTGAGTGCTTGTCATATTCTATTTTAAGCCAGTTCCACTTTTACAATTACTGTAATCCATTTTATCATGTGTTGGCTTTAAATATCTTCTTTATTTGTCTTTGACCCTAGGCCTTTGATTTTCTTGCTGATATGTATCTATAGTTTAGAGAATTATAGTTTTAGTAGCCATCCACTATTGCCATTGCACCTGGTGTCAGTTGAATTCAATTACTATTTGTTGTAATTAACTATTTATCTTTTGGACTAGATAGGTGAAGTTATATTGCTTTCTATATAGAAACAATGGAAAACAGATGTCTCCAGGTACTTGTGGCTAGCCTAGTTTTGGTAACAAGTCACCAAGAGAATGATACAAGCTAGGATTTTGAACCTTACTTTACCAGCAAAAAATGTCTCTAAAAATTAGCATTTTGTGGCTTGCAACAAATGTTTAGCCAACTCACAAAAAATATTTCACTTAAAAGAAATACTAATTTTGTCTGTTGTCCAACGGCCAACCAATTAAATATATGTGTATAGTTATTATGTGCTTTTCATCTGTTATATTGAGCACTTTATTGAGATGATTTATTTTCAATCAGTCTCCTGTTGAGGCATTTCACTAATTTTTTTCCTTGACATTCATACTCAAAACTGTGTAGCAATTAAGATTGTTGTCCTATGTCAATATTGTTTGTTTCTTGTAAACTCTTCATACTAAATATCAATACGATGTATAAAATGGGTCAACCTTTTCACCAAGAAAGCATCCAAGAGATCTTAATGGGAAAATTTTATCACCTTTGCCTTTGAGTGTGAGAGATTCTCTGATAAGCTTTTACACAAATTCAAAGTTGCAAATGTTCCACAGTTTATGGCTTGACTTCATGAATTAGGCATGTTTTTATCACATTGGTGAATTTAAGGTTTCTTGGATGTTTTGATAGAGTCTTGGTTCATTTTTGCCTGAAACAATGAAAAAAATTAAACAAAAGTGAAGACAAATAACATCCGTTCCATATCAAACCTGAAAGTTAATTCTTTTTTCTGCAATGTGATTTTAATGTACTTGGCAAATGTCTTGCCAAGCTTCTCCAGGACCTGCAATGCATAGTGCATATCAATAAACCAAATTACAGACAATAACAAGAAAGAAATTCCACACAATACAATGAGATTTGTTTCTTGACCTTTACTAGTAGACTATCTAGGTATTTTTGTCTTGCCTTGTGTTACAATATTCATAGGAAGAAAATGCAGTATTATAGGCAAAGCTCTGGCCCTCAACCTTCTAGTATTAAAGAATTCTCTCTAACCAATTGCAACAAAATAGTCTTAAACAACTTAGAGTGCACTATGCTTCTTATGATTGCATAGGTTTATAATTCATGTAGATTGCATGAATGCGATATGGTCAATTTTTTATGATTTCCAAGTGTTCAATACATAAAAGCCCAGTTGATATAGTTGAGAGAGTTAAATCACATGTATGTCTCTATTTGCTTTCCTAAGATGGAAGCAAACAAAATTTCCACCTTACACCTCAATAACACAATCTACATTGCCCTACTCACATCTCTTCAACAAAAACCACATCATATCTAACCTTGATAACAACGGCATAATTGAGGTGTAAACTAGATAGCAAGAACAAAACTGGTCAAAAACAGTGATTGAATGAAAGTTGAAATTTTCATTTTGAGGGGAGCCAAAAAACCATTCTTTATTTTTCCTTATATGTGGAGTTCTCTTGTTAGTGTAAAACAATTATGAAACTTTTCTGTTTGTTTGTTTTTAATCTGAATTTTAGTTTTTTCTTTAATTAGTTCGTTGCAAAACTAATTAGTAATAAACTACTCTGATCAGATGATTTATTGATACGACATGGGATGTACTCTTTCTGAAGGTTTCTAATTAGTAATGTTTGCTATGTTACATTGCCTTCTATTCAGGCTCATGGATTGAAGAAACATTTGAAGAGGCTCAATGCCTCTAAGCATTGGATGCTTGACAAACTTTTTGTGGGGCTTTTGTAAGTTCAAAAGTTCTAGGAAAGTTTGACGATGATATTCAAACATTTGAATTACTAAAATGTAACATTTTCAGATAGCTATTTTTTTCTTATTAACTAATGTGGTACTTAGTGGCATTGTTTTACTTTTATAGGCACCTAAACCATCAGCTGATCCTCACCAGGGAAGAGAATGCCTTCCTCTTGTGGTTCTTCTAAGGAATAGGCTAAAATATGCCCTTACATTCCGTGAAGTCATTGCTATTGTAATGCAATGACTCGTTGCTATTGATGGAAAAGTTAGAACTGATAAATTCTACCCTACAGGGTTCATGGGTGTGTACAGTGATTTGATTGTCATTATCCCTTTCTATATATGTCTTTGACCATATTGAGGGTACAAACAATTTTGGAAATTTTCTTGATTGCAGAATGTATTTTTGTTTATCCAAACTTGTCTTCTCTCTTGTAGATGTTCTATCTATTGCAAAGACCAATGAGAACTTTAGGCTTCTCTATGATGCTAAAGGTTGTTTCCACTTGCATTCAATCAAGGACGAGGAAGAAAAGGTATTATGCCTTTTTTAAACTCAAGCTGTTGAGAAAAATGAATATTAGAATTGCAAAAATAGATATGATATTTTAAAGTGTGAGCCAAAACTAGTTATGGAACATTAAAGGCTAGAAAATAGCAAGAAGGTTTGGACCAAAACAAAATTTGTTTTGGACCTAGATTTCTTGCTTGCAATGTTTCTCTTCTGATGGCCTATTTAACAATTTGAATTAATTAAATTGAGTTTTGTTTCTTCTCTTTGCAATATAAACTTTGTAATGTTCATGGAGTCCAGTTTGGTGATAAGGGTATCCCTTATCTTAATACTTATGATGGGTGTACCATTAGGTACCTAGATCCATTGATCAAGGCCAATGATACCATCAAAATTAATCTTGAAACAGGCAAGATCAAAGAATTTATCAAGTTTGATATTGGTAATGTTGTCATGGTTACTGGAGGTCGTAATAGAGGTCGTGGTGGAGTAATTAAGAATAAGGAAAAGCATAAGGGTGGCTTTGAGATTATTCATGTCTAGGATTCTGCTAGGCAGGAATTTGCAATGCGACAGGGTAATGTGTTCACAATTGGAAAGGGCACAACGCCTTGGGTATCTTTACCAAAGGGCAAAGGTGTCAAGTTGTCTATTATTGAAGAGGCCAAGAAATGGAATGCAGCTCAAACTGTTGCAGCTTGATTTTGGGACCTGGAAGATATAATTGTCTTTAATAGTCAAACTTTGGTGACTTAGAATGAGATCTAGAAGGTAGAGTAGTTTTATGTTACAATTTTGAGACCTTTACTGAAATAGCGTTTTGATTTTTTCAACATTATTTTGTATTTTCTGTATACATGCCTTATAAATAGTTTTCCCAAAACATGTCATGGCTCTTGCATAGACAATGCATGAGGATTCTATAATAGTCTCGTTAGTTACTGCCACTAGGCATGCTACTATAACATCCATTTGTGCAATTAATTCTGATGAATAAACCCAATCAGATCATTTTATTTTATCCTTACTAAGGTTTTAATATATATCAAAAATATGTTTTAATGTTTGACATTTGTGCCTTAATAATTAGCATTTTTTTAAAATGCCCTACTGGCTTATGTCAAAAGAAATGACAATTTAATGTCTTATTATGTATTTATTTTTGGATCCTTAAGTGTGGGAAGAGAGACGAGGCATTATATGTCAATTATTCAAAAAGAAAACTATACACATGCTTTAAATGTAACAAACACCTGAAGCTAAACACCTAACCAAACTACGACTAGCCAACTAACTATGATGCTGAACTATTACAAGAATATTGAAATTAGTGAACAAAATGATGTTGAACTATTAGAACTAACTATGATGCTAAACTAGTAGTAAATATAAAGATTATGCAATTAATAAATAATGTATCAATATACTACCAGTTGACAGAAATAAGTGAACAAAAACAATTAAATAAACTACCAAATGATGGCAATTAAAAATTAAAATGACTAAATTTACTACCAATTAATGGAAATAAGTCGATTAAAATGAATAAATATACTACTAATTGATGGAAATCAGTCAATTAAAATGAATAAATATACTACCAATGGATGGAAATTAGTTAATACAAATGACTAAATATACTACCAATGGATGGAAATCAGTGAATAAAAATGACTAAATATACTACCAATTGACAACAATTAATGACTACAATGACTAAATAAATGACTACAATGACCAATTAACAACAATCAATGACTAAATTAATGACTAAATATACTACCAAATTGATCAATCAAAACAACCAATAAATAACTAAAAATGGTTTAGTCATAAATTTGGTCGCGTTATAAATGACCGGCAATAAACTACTAATGGTCATGTGACCAAGCTAAGTCATTTATATGCAATTTTTAGTAGTTTTTGTCATTTATTGCTGTTTTTCTACTTGTGATTGGTCCCGGGGTCTAACTTGTTTCGACTTCACAAATCTTTCTACTATTTAGGACGTGATGGGATTGCTTAGTAGCCTTCCTAGCCACAATTAATGCTTTTTTAGAGCTCGATTGCTTGTAGAAAATGGATTTCATGCCCCCCTATGCCATTGTATCTCCTTTGCATTGAATTTCTTATACCCAAGGCATGGGTAGACACTCTTCTTCAGAAGATTTCAAGGGCAAAGCCATGTGAGCACATTCCAAGGACACAGAGGTGAATTTATTGCAACATAGGTAGCTATTTTTCCTTTTGACCACTCTTTCCTATGTCCACGATTGCTACAATGATAAAAAATTTGCTATATATGCATATGTTTGAGATGTATTTGGGTTGGTTCTTTGGTGGTGGCTAGAGCTTATGTAGGTCCATAATGCTTCTAGGGCTCCAAATTATGCCATGTCTAGTTATAGAGAAGTAATGGGATGGTGAAACAAATGAAGGATAATGTGTAGTAGGGATTGTGCAGAGAATGTCTCCATAATAGTTTGTATGTATTTAAGGTTTTTCTCTTATTATATTTGTTGAGAAGTTTGTAATAGACATTTGAAAATGTGACAACAATTTAAATATGTTACAAGCCTTGTAATTGTCATATGTTCTATACATTTGAATGCATTTAGTTCTTTTCTGGATTACTAAGAATGTTTGAAGCACAAAACCTTCAATCTGATACAGCGTATGCTTGGATAAAGTTTTCTTTGTTTCCCTTCCATTTATTTTCTTTTCTGTCACCTGGGACTCTGTAGCCCAATTGGATTGGCACTAGTCTTGGCTTCATTAGACCAATCTCACACTATTTAAATCAAACAAATATTTACCAGTGGTTTAGGGGAAAAAACATCTTTCCTGTGCATGTACATTCGCACAGTTTACATCAGCTATATAGGGGTTTTGTGACAACCAGTTGTTCTTGGTTCAGTGATAGTTTTGGGGCCAAGACAATGATTTAGGTTTGGTAGTTTATTTGTTTTTAGTTTTTGGTTTGGTTGTTCTATCAATATCCATGAGACTATAGTAATGTCTCATTAAAACCACTTCAATGGAGATTAACTCCACTCCTTTCACAGTACCCACAAACTTAATGCATTACAATGCATCACTATCTCCACGATGTGGAGTTCAAATCGGGCACAAGTGTATTTGAATGAAAATTCAAATCTATTTAACATATGATAATAAATAATTACAAATATATGTAAATTTATACTATATGCATAAGTATATGTATATATATAAATATAGATGGTTCATATATAAATATATTAATTTATATCTTTATGTATAACTTAAAAATCACTTACGTTGAGAGTTATGATAACCTCTCAACACAAACATCATGTAATGAAATAAAACAGATAAAGGATATGCAATGCATAATAATCCTAAACTGACTCGTCAAAACAAGAGACAAGATTAATCATATCGACAAAGTAGTAAAGTCAACATTAATCTTCATACCAACTTGACAAAGCATGAATAAACACAATGACTTAACGATGAAGATGATGTTGCAATTTTAACACCAACATTATGACATAAGAAAAATATCCACAAAATGCAAATGGAACACAATACTACGTTTGTGCGAGTTCTCAAATTTTTAACACTTTGCTCATTCCCTTTGATCTATTTCCCTCTCTCCAGTGATGCTCTCCCTCTTCATCTAATAGGGATAGTAATCCCCTATATCCACCTCATTAGCCAACAAGGTAGTTAGTCCATTAGCCACAATAGCATAATCATGAAATAACCATTTCAAAACATCATTAATCTAACCATTATCCAAATTAAGGAATCATAACCATTTCTATTAATCAAAAGAAAAACCATAATTGGCTCATCATATTTATCCTCTAATCATAGCTCATCAAGCATAATTAAAAATGTATAGCATAGTATCTGTCTAATAACATAATTTAAGTTGTCCAAAAATAGGATGTGACACTAATAAATGTATTTAGATTAAATACTTTCAAAATAACCTTTATTTGGGCTAATATATAATTATAAAAGTGACTTAGATTAGTGGTTGTGTAAATTAATGTTTAATTAGCAAGTATTGAGCTTAGAACAAACATTTAGACTAATGTTTGATTCAAAACATTAATTACTTCACACTACGAAAATTTTAAATTATCTTAAGAAATTTGATGCCCTAACAAATTCAACTAAATATGCAAGTAATTGTTTATAGGGAGAAGAACAACCAAGTAGACGGGAGTATTCAGTTTCATAAGAGATTTATTGGTGACTAGTGATGGAGCATGAGTGGTCCTATAGATGAAGAGATAGAGAGGCCACATGTCAATTACTATGATAATAGAAGTGACTCAAATTGTTGAAGATCATTAGCGTAGGTAGATCTTGAGGAGAATGGGTTGAAAGTAAATGAACTTGGAATTGCTAAGGAATTTCATGGGCATGGGAAATGGTAGAGGTACCAACTTAAATGTGCAACCAAATGAATAACTAATTAGATAAAGAAAAAAAATTACATGGCTTGGAGAGTCTGAGGAATGTTATAATTCCCCTAGCAAAGGAATATCCCAGACCAAATACTAAAAATTAATATGCCACCCAGATTAGCCAATGAAATCTAAGAAGAAAGAATGCAAAAAAATATAAATATTGAGAGATGTCAGTAGACAAAGGTTGTTAAATTTGTATACAAAAATGTGGGCCTAGGGCAGACAAGCTAAGGAACAAGATTACATCAAAAGGGGAGAAGGTTTTGAGAAGGCATATTGTCTAGGTTAAGATGTGTTTAGAAGTTAAGGACCGAGTCTCTATGTTTAAAAGTTAAGGTTTTGATAAGGATTCAAACCTAACACCCACCTTGGAAAATGTCACTTGGACTTGTATAGTTAGTTTTCTTAGTAATTTCCATGGTAAGTTTTCATGTTGGTCCTTGTCCATGTGTAGATTGTTTGGGATATTTTCTTGGGAAAATCTTGGAGAAGAAGGTATTATAGGCATGAGGGGTTGAGAAATTGCTAGAATACTGTTGAGATTCTATGAAAAGTAAGGTGCGGTACATAGTCAATGTTGTTGAAAGTCTCATTGTATTTGTAAGTTCACATTTGGTGTTAATATAGTGACTAGAGCTGATTTTGTGGTTAGACATTCTCTTTGAATGAGAGTTTTCCCAATATAGATATGATGTTATTAAATACATATATTACTTTATTTCTAATTCACTTAAACTCTAAATTTAATTAATTTTTAACTTTATTACTAATTTATATCAATCTTAAATAAATTTTAACATTACTTTTGATGATTCTCTAATGAATTTATCTATAATTCCTAACACTAGGAATTTTATTTGATCTAATCCTAAACATTTATTCAACTAAATTGTTCTAGAACAAGTGGGACTACATGAGATTATTTATCCCAACTCTCTCTAATTTCTTGAATTTCAAATATTTATTTCATTTACAAAGGCAATGACATCCAAAGAATCCAACAAGTTGTTGCTATCATTTTGTGCTTTAATTATGATAAATTTTATGCTTCACTATGTTCTTTATGTGCTAGAGTATATATTTTGTATTACTAGAACTTGCACCAAAAGGAGGTGCAATGGTTCAATTGATTATCATTTATATAGAATGTCCTATAATTTTGCAAGTAGTATTAGGGGAAGAGAGCAACATAGAATTTTATAAGAGGTTTATAGTTGAATTCATAAGTAGTTTATTAAAGAAATGATACTACATCAAAGGTGTTTACTAATCATTGTTAAAGAAAATGTTTCAAACTTGTTAATCATTTACAAGTCTTAATACAACATTAGCTGGTGAGTCTTGACATGACTCATCGTAGCAATCCTAAGCATCATGCCCATTGACATTTTGAACATTGATTTTTGTTGAGTATGGAATTGGTGACATTGAACATCATCTGGATGGTTCTGCAACAATAAGCAGTATAGAATTAGAGTAGAGAAGTAATTGTAATGCATATATTGTGTGTGTTACAAATCCATGTAATTGACAAATATTTTGATACATGTTATGTTCAAATGTTTTTGTTATGCATAAAATAACATATAAAATTATTAGCATTGTCAAATTATATATTTTTGTTGTTTCTCATAAATAGTCTTGAAATAGAAAAAATAAATTTACAAAATATTTGTGTTATATATGTGTTTGTAATGTTGAGAATAATTTTTTTAATTACCTTCAAATTTTTATGATTTTGAGTACCATTAACATTTATTTCTTGTAGTTGATATTGACCTTTTATAGATGAGTTTGTCATGCAAGACTTCTTTCTAATTCATTTCATTCCTATGCATTGGAGTAAGACGTTATTTAGAAGAAGTGGAAAATTTCTAGCTCATTTTAGTATAAATCTATATAGTTGAATAATGAGAAGTTATGTTATTCTAAATGTGAAGTTATTTTATTCTAAGTAATGTAAATCAACTAAAGGAAATATAATTTGTATGAGGATGATAAATCTCTTTTTGTAATGGTTTGTGATTGTCAAGTATCCATCTACACACCAAAAAGGCTTGAATGAGTTAGTTGAGAATAGATATATTTTTTAAGACATATATTATGAAGTGGTGAATTTGAAATTAAATTGAAAGGTTATGTGGAAGAGATTGGATTGACATTTGCATACCTCATTTTTATAGGGGTCATCCCACAATAATGGGTTACACTTTTTGGCCAAACTTGGGTTACATTTTGAACTAAATCTTCACTTTTTGACACCTATAGCCGCTAAACTATTAGGAATTTGAAGATGATGCAAACCAATGATTTTTGAGATTTTGTTTGTAGATTCTAAATATATATTTTAAAAAAAAATTGGAGTTAAATTGTAACATTTTTTGTGTCTCCTTTGATAACTAGTTTTTAATAGTAAACAATATTTTTTTAAAGTGATGTGTGTTATGTAGCACATAACTTTTTTTCCTACAAAGGATAAAATTCTGATTCTTTTGAATTTAGATTATAGGGCATGCATTTGGTTTTATAATGTTTTGTTGAATATTTTTTTTTAATTAAGTTTTGAAGTCAAACCAATTATAATTTAGACATAAGCGTATTCCATAAAACATAACTTTTTCTGTATGTATCGAAATTCAATTTTTTTTGTTGAAACAAGGACATCAATACCTAGGGCATAGGTATTTTTTAGAATTTTTTTTCACTAATTTACTAATTTTCCATGTGTGTAGAACAAAGAACTTGTTGTTCGGTGAAAAACCTACATTCACAAGAAATAAATAATAAATATAATGATCAAATTAAATATATTTAAAATTATACTTTTTGGGAAGCTTATAATAAGGACTATATACTTACAAAACATAAATTTTAAATGAATTCATTTGATCCCCCCAAAGGTAAATTAAAAGTGGTTTTTTGTCAGCATTTTGATAGGTGTAGAGGAGACTCCATTATAGGTATGGTTTAAAACTAGCGGGGTTCTATCCAAGGTGGTTTGAATCTAAGGGGGATTGATCAAACCCTCTTTAATTAAAATCCTTTAAATGGAACCTTTCAAGGCTTAAATTATTATATTTTCTAAAAATATGTGATTTCAGCAAAAATCAGGATGTCCCATAAAGTGTAACCCATTATTGTGGCAGCACCCATAGTGAGAGTAAATGTAACCAAACCTCCTCTTTTTTTTTGATAATTGTGTATGGATTGTTTTGCATTCTAGAGTATTGCTCGAAGGAGAATGTTGGTTCAATACAGAGGCCATTTATTGATTTCACTTTTGATATAGTTGTAAATGTTAGTCATTGTCTTTCTATTTTACCAATATCAATTATTGCCTTATGTAGTGTTAGGCCTTGGGATTTATGTCTAGTAATTGACCATGCCATGGATAGTGGTATTTGTGTATGATCACCTAGTGATATAGGTATATTATAGGTATATTTTTTGGGTCATTTTGGTTCCATGGTGGCCCATTGTAGTTATCAATCCTTACTATGACGTACATTGGAACATCTAGTGGTTTTGAACTAAGATTGTAAACAATATCTATGAGCTCCCCAAGAGATCAATTTACAAGTCCTACATGAGTCAATAGTTTGTTGTTCGCATGATTCACTGGCCTTTGCATAGTAGGAGTTCTTGTGGAAGTTTTTCATCATTAGTGTTGGATCAATGTTTGATTTTATTTTTATGATTATTGCAATTGGAAGATTTAGTATTTTTAGCATTTTTTTTGTTGTGTAGTCTCACTAGATCATTTGTTGTAAAAAGGTGCATTGAGTTGTCAAATTCTTCTTTTTCAATTATTCTAAGTGGTCTGTTTGTGCAAGTCATTAATAGTTCCCAATCTTGTTATGTTGGTTTTGCATTATGTATGTTTTGTAATGTTTCACAAAAGTGTGTTTGAGTTGGAGTGTCACCTTGTTGACAAAACACTGTTTGTAATGTAACAATTGTACAATAAATTGTTTCCGTAACATTTTGGCATTTGAGTGTGATGCATAGATAGGTTTGGCATGACAAATGGTAGTTTTTCTAGGTCACTTATTAGAATTATAGATACTCCACTGAAGTAGAGTTATTTTGGTGGGGAAATGCTTCATGTAGTCTACTATCTATCTTTAGTAGTATCTTTGGCCCTATGAAACTCATTTCATCAATGAGGATGTATTATATGTGTTTCATGTTTTATTGAAATGTTGATAGTGGTTGTAGGTCTGCAATGGTTGCATTTCTTTCATTGGAATCTTAAGTGTTGAATGTATAGTTGAGGCATGTATGTTAAATTTAGCAATTTCTATAGGAGTAAGATCAAGTAGTTGGTTCTTTTGTTGTGTTAGCTTCTTTTGAAACACATTTCTTATGTAGGTGATAAGGTAGGATTTTCTAATTCTTACAATTCCTTGAATGATCATATTCAAGGCTTTATTTAAGGAACGATCTTTGTAGTGGTCTGTAATTATTGTAAGTGTTATTTTTTGTTTTGGTGATAGTGTATAGTTTGGGAGATTGAACCTAATGGGTAAGTGTTCATCCTATTTGTGCATTTTGTTTGTGTTTATAAATTGAATTGCAGTGTCACGTAAATTTGGGGTTATACTATGTCCATCCCATATGTTGTTGTTATCAAAATCATGTCTACCAAATATTTGGAGTTCATCTAGATTAACATTATTAGTAAGTCCCATTTGTGACAAAAATTCCCATTCATTCATTTCTATTATATTTGTTGTATCTCTCTCATTATCAGTATCTTCTTCCTCTTCATGGTTAGCTTCCATTTCAGTTGTGTGGTTGATATGCCATCTAGTTCATATTTGTTTGTATTTAGTCAAAGGTGTAGACAAAAGGGTCAACATAAATAGAGGTAAATGGTTGAATTTGACACTTTCTTAAGGTAAGACAGACATGCCTCTATAGCAAACATGTGACAAATTTGAATGCAAAATCATTGTAACATAGAAATCTAGTTACAATTTTATTAAGGTTAACTAGAAACATCACCGAGGCCAGAATGGTTACACCAATTTTGAGTAATGATAATATGGTTATAGTCAAATGATTTAGAAAGTAAATAAGCTTATTGTGAAGATGCTTGGATTTCACACATGTAGATTAGCACTGCAACTTATTATGGACCTCTTTGTCAAGTTCTATATTCTCTAGTGAATCCCTTACTTAAGAACATGTCGAAGCTCCTAAATAATATTATAAAATGGCCCATTCCAAATTTGGCTGACATTACTGATGCATCTACTTTTATTTGTTTGATGAAAAATGTTGTAGCTTGGTACTCTTTTATTAGATGATGAATGGCAACAAGTTTTATCATCTTTGAAAACAACAACTACAGAAATAGTGCCAAATTTTGCTTGAATTTTTTACACTATGGTAGGCATTGAGAAGCAGTACAAAACATGATCCTTCAAAGTCTAAAAGTGGTGTGTTGGTCAATGGTACAAGTTCCACTCAAGATAGGGGTGCAGACATATTAAGATTCATTCTCTAATGTAAAATGTCATACATCAATACAAGTTTTTTTTAATGAGTAAAGAGCACAAATATAGCTCAGTAGCAATAAAGAGATTGACCACCAGAAATAATCTAGGACCTTGTAATATGATGTTCAAATATAAAATAGACATATGAGGAAATACAAATCAGAGCTAATACAATGTATTTGATGGAAAAATGTATTATCCAACCAAAAAAATTGATCCATAACCATGGAAGCAACTCAATATATAGAAAAACCACTACTAATCATCTTTCTTGTTCTTAGTTTTATTCTTTGCTTCAATATTATTTTCCAATAGTTTAATTGTTTCAATAAAATGGTCCACAATAGATTGAATCTTGTAAACACATTCCTATAGCTAGTCATTAGGGTACAAGCTAAAAGGAACATGAGGCTATGAGTTGATGGATTCATTATGACTATCTGAAAATGAATCAGATGAAATGACAATTGGAGGAATATTAATAGGAGTGAAACTTGTTGGAATGCTCATACCAATTGTGTCAACATCAAAGATGAGCAATCCATCAAGACCATATCTACCCTTTTGCACATCTATAATCTAGCTAGGAGTAACAACTTTTTGCTTGTCATGCTCCCCAAGAATACATCAGTACACTTTTGTATAAATTTCAACTTCTTATACTCATATCATTTACATAAATGATAAATTTCAACTACTTTTACTATGTTTGCAATTGACCTTTCAAATATTATTTTTTATGTATTATTTTGATGAATGTCTCCTTGTCATCCTCAAACTTTGGGAAAAAAATTGCCATCCCAAAATTCACCCCTCATCTCGGAGATTCCAGGGATCACTATTGAAAATATGTGAACCTCATAAGAGATATCATCATTTTACATTTAAAGTTTTCATTTGAATTGCACAAAGTTGGTGCAACCTTGTACAAGATTTAATCACAACTACCAATGGTTTTCTCTTCTTGTAGAATTTGTCTAATATTTCACTATAGCAATGATCCTTTCATCATAGTAGATTTGATATGAATCATATGATATATGATTGAAGAATTAAGGAAAATTGCCTAGGCTAAATTCTACAAAAATAAGAATAAATATTTACTCCTAACAAAATTATAGAAAATCGTTAAGCCAAAAGTAACTCCATGAGAGGAATTGACCAATTAAAATAAAAAGGTAGAAGAGAACTTTGTTAATTATTTTGGTGGTTAGCCTTTCAAATTGTTAATTTGTATGGTGCAGTTAGCCTTTTAGAGGCCCTAGTTGAAATCGAGTCCATTGGAACTGTTGCAAGGTGTGGCCCTTGGTCTCCTTGTTCAGCGTAGCACTGCGGTGGTTTGCGACAAGGGCTTAACCACCTCCCATGCTTGTTAAGTCAAGTGGTTGTATCAGGCATTAAAAGGTCAATCTTTTGGTGCAATGATAGCTAACAATTGGTATCAGAGCCGAGGTCACGGGTTCAAACCCCACGCTTGCACTGGGGGGATTGTTGCAAGGTGTGGTCCTTGGTCTCCTTGTTTAGGGCAGCGTTGCAGTGGTTTGCGACAAGGGCTTAACCTCCTCCCATGCTTGTTAATTTAAGTGGTTGTATCAGGCATTAAAAGGTTGATCTTTTGGTGCAACGACAGCTAACAGGAACTATTATAAAATGTTGTAATTTAATAGGGTAATGAATTCAACTCATAGTTGGTCTCAAACATGTACACTCAAGTGTAACGTTTGATGGAAGAGATATCCACCCATTCATGGCATGGAAGGCCAAGGTCACATCACAAAGGAAATTTAAAAAATTTAAAAAATAAAAAGTAGAGGAGATGAGCAAGTCATTAAGACTTGGAGTCTTTATTCTCATAAACAAGAATGGGGCCCATCCCTGTCAACCCTAAGTCTTAAATGGGGAACTGTTGCCATTGGGTGTAAATCTTAGAGCAAGTTGAAAAAATGTCATGGCTCAAGAAGCAAAACCTAGATTTAAATCGAATGAGGCATATTTTAAGTTTTGAATCTAAAAAATATATAACATAGAACTCTATCAATGTGGTGCACCCCAAAAAATGAGGCCAAACACAAATGGCACATTAATTTGATTTAAAGTTGAAGGTTTCCAAATTACTCCATTAAAAAGACCTAAAAAAAATCTAGCATAACCTAATTAAATGAATCTGGGTGCCAAAACAAGATGAATTTGTCAAAAGAGACACCTTTCAATGGATGGGATCTAAGTCGAACGTCACCCACATGAAAAAATTACAAAATTCAAGAAAAACAAAATATTGTAAGTTCATAAGAAACCTTATAGTGATTATTCTCATAGAAAAGAACAAGATGGATGGTATCTAACCCAAAGGTAGTCCCACAAGAAAAAATACCAAATTCAAAAAGACAAAAATATTATAGCTAATTTTGAAATCTTATAGCAATTGTGTTAGCATTTTTGTCATTGATGTCAATATCCTTATCACACAGAGCATCTTCTACTAGAGCAAATCTATCTCAAATCTACTAAATTTGTTTTGGAATGATTTGATGTCTATGTTTAGGAGTGTTTGTTTCAATTTCAAAGGAATCTCTATATCCCAAAAAACATCATGACATCATCTGGTTTATCCTCTGCAACAGAGGTTGTTTATAGAAGATACATATCACATGGCATATTAGGGTTTGACAGTTTGAAGTCCTAAACTCTAAAGTCCTAAAACCCTAAGGTGGTGCAGGAGCACCTACTTGACAGCTGGCCTCCATGAGGCAGTTAGTTTGTTTTGAGTCTTGTTAATGTTTCCAAGAAGGTCTGATAAGACCAATGTATGTAATAAGGTCATGTTGACCATACTTTACTATTTTTAGATAGGTTGTTAGGACAACTGTTATGCTGTATGTTCGGTTGGATCCTCCCAGCCGCTTGGAAGCTCCCAGCCGCTGGGAATCGAGTGGTAGTACTTGCAGGAAATCCTATTTATGTAGTAGGATCGGTTGGTATTGCATATCATCGATCATCGATCAGACTGTGCAGAGAGTGAGACAGAGAGGAGAGACTGAGTATTGTATTTGCATCTTTTGAAATCAATAAAGAGATCCTGTTTGTGTCCATTCTCTGTTTTGAATTCCATTGTGTGATCAACTTGCTGTTCTGGTGGTTTCATGGATTCACTGATCCATTCCACCGGTTGATTCATCGAATCGGTGGAATGGCTATGTACAGTAGTTTAGGGTTTAGTCTGCATTTTGTGTTTGTTTGCATGCAGGTGTGCAGGATCGTCGTCGAAAGGTGTTAAGGACCCTAGCATGGGTATGTGCTAGGTCGTGCTGGTTGTTAGAGTCTGGAAAGTTGTCCAGGAAGCGGATCGGGTCACCTCAGGAGGTTCGGCAGATCAAAATTCGCTAAGGTTGGAAAACCCATCGCAACGGCATCATCAGGATATTTCTATGTATATCCTGCAGTTACTTCAGGCGTCATCCGAGTAAGTGGAGATGAGCATGATGCAGTCAATTGCATAAAGTGAATGAGCATTGGGGTGATCATCATCAGGTGTTGCCGAGGAGGAGCGCATCGGCATAAGGTAGAAGATCGGGTTGAAGATTCCTTCGCGGGCCGATAATGTTAAGTTTGGCCGACAACAGGATATTGAAGGAACTGCATGTGACGTCATCATCATCAGGATATCGGGGTGACATAAGCATCGAAGGAAAGATGCATGAGGTTGTCGTCATCAGGATATATGGGAGGAACCGGATGTTCTATATCCTGCTGATGAACATGATGTTGAACATCATGATGATGAAGATAGAGGTTGGCGGTAAGATGAACAGTGAACGTCAGGAGGATGTTTGCGCTTGCCGAATGTGATGATGCTGCCGATAGCTGGATATGATGATGCTGCTGATAGACGAAGAGTTGAAGGTTTGTCTGCAGGAGGATATCGGTCGGCAGAGAAAATATGATGATGTTGACAGTGTTAATGGAAATATGATGATGATGATGAAGGGTTGCGGACATACATGCTGTATGTCAAGGTTTTAGTGTGGATGCCTCTGCATCATAGTGGTATCAGAGCTCAGCAAAAGGTCTGGGCTGTTGTGTGTTGATTCTGTCACCGAAAGGGCAGAGGTAGAGAAGTGAGAGGTTGACAAAATGCCTTCGAAAGGTAATGGTACTGCAAGGGAATTACAGGAGATGAAGGAAAAACATGCTAGAGAAATGAGGAAGATGAAGGAGCTTGCTGAAGCACTTCAAGCCAGGCTTGTAGCCCTGGAAAAGAACAAAAAGAGGGAAGTGGAAGACAGTGAGTCTGAAGAAGATGAAGATACTGTTGAAGAGTATGAAGAGGTAGCTGAAGATCTGGATGCTGAAGACCAGAGATTTGCAAAACTGTTAAAGGCAGTGCAGAGTGATAAAACTAAGGTAAAGGTTGATGTTTCCAAGTATAATGGAAGTTTGAATGAAGATGAGTTACTGGATTGGATTGCTGCACTTGATAATCACTTTGAATGTGAAGACGTTGCTGAGGATCAGAAGGTAAAGATTGCAAAGACCAAGTTAGGAGGTCATGCTTTGGTTTGGTGGGATTATGTACAATCCGAGAGAAGGAAACAAGGGAAGTCAAAGATCACTTCATGGGATAAAATGGTAGCAAGGATCAAAGGTAAATTCTTGCCTAGGGATTATGAAATTCAGATGTTTAATAAGCTGCAATTTTTAAGGCAGAAGGAAATGGATGTGAAGGCATATACTGAGGAGTTTTATAAATTGAGTATGAGATCTGGTCATCATGAGAATGAGGTAGAAAAGGTGGTTAGGTACTTGGCTGGTTTGAGATTGAACATACAGGATGAGTTAGTTTTGGCTAACCCTAAGAGTGTGGAGGATTGTTACCAAATGGCAATCAGGATTGAAGAAAAGATGAATAGGGGACAAGATAAGTCCATGAGAGGAAGAGGCAGCAATATGAGGGGAAGAGGATTAGCCCCTACAACAAGGCAAACCAATGAGGGTCAAGAAGACACTGGTAAAGGACAGGGACAGTCTGATTTCAGAGGTGGATGGAAAGGTAATAGAGGTAGATTTAGAAGTGGTACAGGTTCTACTACATTTTCAGGCAAGTGTTACACCTGTGGTGAGTTTGGTCATCCATTTTTCAAATGTCCAGAAAGCAAAGGTTCATCATCCAGAAATAATAGAACGAATGAAGAGAAAGTAGAGCAAAGTGTGCAAAGTTCAAACACTTATCAAGGAGATAGAGTTCCTGACGGTTATGGATATCCTGAGGAGGGAGAAGCATTGATGCTTAGGAGAATTAGTTTGCAGACATCAAAGGATATGATGCAAAGAAGAGCTCTTTTCAAGACCACATGCAAGAGCAAAGGTAAAGTATGTAAGGTTGTCATTGATACTGGTTCAACAGACAACATGGTATCTCAGGAAATGGTGGATAAACTGAATTTGGAAAGGATTCCACACCATCACCCTTACAAGGCATCTTGGGTGAGTGATAGTCAATCACTTTTTGTCTATGAACAGGCATATGTGGATTTTCAGATTGGAGCATATCATGATAGAGTTTTGTGTGACATTTTGCCCATGGAATGTTGTCACCTACTGTTGGGTAGACCATGGCAATTTGATAGGAGGGTACTGTATGATGGGTATGCTAATACCTACACCATCAAGAAAGATGGGAAGACTACTATGTTGATGCCATTACAGGAAAATGCTGCAGCACAGGGGGCAGCCAAAATCATTTTAGTGGGAAAGAAGGAATTTGTGCAGATGCCTATAGGAGCAGGCATAAAGGCAGTTGAGGACACTGCAGGGAAAGGAGTTGTTAAGGACAACAGGTTGAAGAAAGCTTCAGTTTTGACTGACAGAGGTCAGCAGCAGGTTCAGCAACAGCAACCAGTTAAGAGGAATGACAAGGATGTTGTCATAGTTGGGACTATTGTTTGTCCTATAAAGGTTGAAAGAAAGACAGAGTTGAACATTGCAGAAGTTCAAGAGGCAGTTCAGACAGAGGTTCTGGTAAGACAACCTGACAAACACAAGGTATGTGAGAGAAGGGCCTACATTGACAGGCATGAGGGTTTACTTGCAACAAGGCAAGTTACAGTTCAGAAGTCTTGGAGCAGCCAAGAGACAGCAGAGGACAAAGCTGGAACAGGTCAGAACACTGACATGACAAAGTGTAAAGGTGGAGGACTTCCACAACCTAACTCATGGGACATGAGTTCTTTTCTGTTGGGGAGTATGGTGCAGGAGCACCTACCTGACAGCTGGCCTCCATGAGGCAGTTAGTTTGTTTTGAGTCTTGTTAATGTTTCCAAGAAGGTCTGATAAGACCAATGTATGTAATAAGGTCATGTTGACCATACTTTACTATTTTTAGATAGGTTGTTAGGACAGCTGTTATGCTGTATGTTCGGTTGGATTCTCCTGGCCGCTTGGAAGCTCCCAGCTGCTGGGAATCGAGTGGTAGTACTCGCAGGAAATCCTATTTATGTAGTAGGATCGGTTGGTATTGCATATCATCGATCATCGATCAGACTGTGCAGAGAGTGAGACAGAGAGGAGAGACTGAGTATTGTATTTGCATCTTTTGAAATCAATAAAGAGATACTGTTTGTGTCCATTCTCTGTTTTGAATTCCATTGTGTGATCGACTTGCTATTCTGGTGGTTTCATGGATTCGCTAATCCATTCCACTGGTTGATTTGTCAAATCGGTGGAATGGCTATGTACAGTAGTTTAGGGTTTAGTCTGCATTTTGTGTTTGTTTGCATGCAGGTGTGCAGGATCGTCGTCGAAAGGTGTTGAGGACCCTAGCATGGGTATGTGCTAGGTCGTGCTGGTTGTTAGAGTCTGGAAAGTTGTCCAGGAAGCGGATCGGGTCACCTCAGGAGGTTCGGCGGATCGAAATTCGCTAAGGTTGGAAAACCCATCGCAACAGCATCATCAGGATATTTCTGTGTATATCCTGCAGTTATTTTAGGCATCATCCGAGTAAGTGGAGATGAGCATGATGCAGTTGATTGCATAAAGTGAATGAGCATTGGGGTGATCATCATCAGGTGTTGCCGAGGAGGAGCGTATCGGCATAAGGTAGAAGATCAGGTTGACAATTCCTTCGCGGGCCGATAATGTTAAGTTTGGCCGACAGCAGGATATTGAAGGAACTGCATGTGATGTCATCGTCATCAGGATAATCGTCATCAGGATATTAGGGTGACGTAAGCATCGAAGGAAAGGTGCATGAGGTTGTCATCATCAGGATATATGGGAGGAACCGGATGTTCTATATCCTGCTGATGAACATGATGTTGAACATCATGATGATGAAGATAGAGGTTGGCGGTAAGATGAACAGTGAACGTCAGGAGGATGTTTGAGCTTGCCGAATGTGATGATGCTACCGATAGCTGGATATGATGATGCTGTTGACAGACGAAGAGTCGAAGGTTTGTCTGTAGGAGGATATCGGTCGGCAGAGAAAATATGATGATGCTGACAGTGTTAATGGAAATATGATGATGATGATGATGAAGGGTTGCAGACATACATGCTGTATGTCAAGGTTTTAGTGTGGATGCCTCTGCATCATAAGGTCCTCCTAAAACCCTAAGGACCTAAAAGAAAAGTTACTTTTGTGATGGGCTCCTTTATGTTTTAATTTGACAGTGACTTGTTATCGCTGGTCACTTGTCACTTAAGTGACAACATTGAGCCTTTGCCTTCATTTAGTGACTGGCCCCACTTATAGAAAAATGACAATAAATGACTAAAACAACTAATAAAAATTGCATATAAATGACTAAGCTTGGTCATGTGACCATTAGTAGTTTATTGCCGGTCATTTATAACGTGACCAAATTTATGATTAAACCATTTTTAGTCATTTATTGGTTGTTTTGATTGATCAATTTGGTAGTATATTTAGCCATTAATTTAGTCATTGATTGTTGTTAACTGGTCATTTATTTAGTCATGGTAGTCATTTATTTAGTCATTGTAATCATTAATTTTCGTCAATTGGTAGTATATTTAGTCATTTTTATTTGCTGATTTCCATCCATTGGTAGTATATTTAGTCATTTGTATTAATTGATTTCCATCCATTGGCAGTATATTTAGTCATTTTAATCATTATTTTTCCATCAACTAGTCATATATTTAGTCATATTTATTCACTGGTTTCTGTCAATTAGTAGTATATTTAGTCAATTTAATTATTAATTGACGTCAATTAGTAGTATATTTAGTCATTTTAATTGATTGGTTTCCATTAATTGGTAGTAAATTTAGTCATTTGGTAGTTTATTTAATTGTTTTTGTTCACTAATTTCTGTCAATTGGTAGTATATTGATACATTGTTTATTAATTGCATAATCATTATATTTACTACTAGTTCAACATCGTAGTTAGTTCTAATAGTTCAGCATCATTTTGTTCATTGATTTCAATACTGTTGTAATAGTTCAACATCATAGTTAGTTGGCTGGTCGTAGTTTGGTTAGGTGTTTAGCTTCAGGTGTTTGTTACATTTAAAGCATGTGTATAGATTTCTTTTTGGATAATTGATAATATAATGCCTCGTCTCTCTTCCCACACTTAAGGATCCAAAAATAAATACAGAATAGGACATTAAATTATCATTTCTTTTGACATAAACCAATAGAGAATTTTTTAAAAATACTAATTATTAAGCCACAAATGTCAAACATTAAAACATATTTTTGATATATATTAAAACCTTAGTAAGGATAAAAATAAAATGATCTAATTGGGTTTGTTCATCAAAATTAATTGCACAAATGGATACTATAATAACTGGTGCAATCACGGTAGGAGGGTTCACAGAATGAACTGTCCAAGCTGTGTAGCAAGAGTTAACACAATAGAAACAACTCAAAGATATGAAACAAATGCAAATCCAGTCATTCAGTATATCATAGAATTCAAATACAATCTGGCTGGCAGCATGTGGGCTTATAATTAGGGCTCACAGGCCTGATTACAGAATACACACAAGATATAGCTTTGAATCTCCTTTGCAATGAATCTAAACTATGAGCTATCACTATTATCATGAACTACTTTCCTAAGGATCTATTACATCAATATATATCATCTCAAGAATAATAGATTCATCTGCATCGGGCAAGGAAGATCACAAACTCTAATAAAGAGTTGTAACATGTGTACACGGATAGATTAGACCTAAACATGAAGAACTCCTCCACAAATGAATGATGTATAGATCTTGGGGAAGGTCAACCATGGACCAAAGATCATTGTATGATGTGTCATTAGGCTCCACAAGTTGAGGAATGCTCCGCAAGTCTTCTCCTTTAGTTGATTGTCTGAGACTATCAGGATGCTTTGTTCTAAGAAAACGGTTGATCTTCTGATAGCAATAACTTTTTGGTACTTGATCCAAATGCTCTGAGATTCAAATATGATGTAGATGATTGAATCTAGATGCTAAGTCCAACTTTGTAAGATTTGAAATGCAACTACGGTTTTATGCAGACCAAAATACAGAAACTACTACTGATTGAACTGCCTGAACTGAACTAGAAAATGAAAAGAAATAAACTGAACTACAAACAAACTGAAATGTAAATGTTTTTGGTTAATGCAAGATTGCTCTTGAACTAGGGATGCTCTTGCATCAGACATCCAGGGTTATTGAAAAAAGTGAGTCCCTCACTTTGCTAGGGCTAGGGGAGAACCAAGGCGGTCCACCTCAACTTGAGAAATCCATGATGAATCTTCTTTTGATCTGCCTTTCCAGTTCACAAGGTATTCTCTATATTGTCTTCCTCTGGTGTTGTTGTTGTCAATGAGGATTGCACCCTTATGCAAAGCTATGAAACTCTACAATCCTTCGAAACATGGGGACAAACTTAGGCTGTGGGTGACCTATAATGAGTTTGAACCTCCAGATTATGGGCCGGTTCACTTAAAATATTCTATTTGAAACTATGATTTTTGTTTTGGAAAAGGGTAAGAAAGAAACTATATGGTAACAAAGCTGTAAAATTTGGTGATGCACCTAATAAGTATGGAAAAATGCAAATCTGGTTCACAATATATTTCATAAATCTGACCCACACAATCCAATCTTGGCATAAATATCACAAAGTATTTCTGAGGAAGGCTGGAAAATAAACTCTTTATGAAGGAAAATAACTTTTCACAACATAAAATAACTATTTTCAGTAACACAACCTAAGACCTATAATATCACTATGCTTAACACTGCAAATAATAGTGAGACAATAATTTTAAAGGTTTTGATAATTAAACATAGTAAAACTTCATCAAATCACCCATACAAGTAGCATCAATGGAAAGGCAAATACTTGATTCCAATAAAAAATAAAAGAAAATATTGTATGAAGAACAAAGAAATTGAACTTGTAACCTGTTGTAATCTCTATTAAATCTGTAATCAATGAGTTACAAAACCTCCTTCTCTCTCAAAGTGTAAAAGAGAAAAAAGGCAAAAACTCAAAAAATGAGTTACAAAACCTCTTGTCCTTCAATATGTAAAAGAGAAAAGAATGCAAGAACTAGAAAAACTTAAGTTTTTCTTACAATATATAGATTGCTCTCTCCAAGAGGCATGCAAAATGAAATTGCAGCTAACTGCCTCTAAAAATAAGTCCTCCAAAGTGATCCATGAGCAAACCAAGAAATCCCTAAAAGTAAGGGCTCAAACTGCCATAATTTGAGCAAAAATAGCTCCAAGCTGGTCCTCTCCATATGTTTGACCAAGAAGTTGACCAAGACCCCTCAAATTGCTCCCCAAATCATGCAAAAAGGTCTTCAAATAACCTCGGTTAACTCAACTCATCAATTTGCATGATTTTGCTTTTGCAAAATTGATGTGAGTGAATAATAAAGTAATTAGGATAATTACTCTATTGTTAGTTACAATTTGTACTATTTTTTATTTTACAATTTGTGAAAAATAATAAAGTAATTTGAAGAATATTACTCTATTATTTTCTTACATTGATTTATTTGTAAAATCATGCATGATAAAAAGAAAAAACAAATCTCCTTATCTCTCCAATTACACTTGCCTAATTTGCATGATTTGAGCAAAAATAGGACTTTAGAAGAAAATAAAATCCCCTTATATCTCCTTGTGAGAAAAAACTCCTAGTGTGCATGACATATGCATTAAAGGCAAAAATTTACCCTTATCACTCCATTTACAATATCAAAATGCCTTACAAGATACTTAGGCATAGAAAATATCCCTTGTCACTCCACATGTACAAACAAATAATGCAAAGAATGCATTCTGTCACTATATGTTCTGTCCATCTTTTGCCACCTTGCATTTCTTTACCTATACCTATTTTGCATGTAGTCGACTATCTCCTTGTATCTTCCTTATCCATCATACCTTGCATTCATATACCTTGCCTTTTGTATGAATACCACCATGCCAAAACTTTACTCTACCATCTCTTCATGCAAGTATTGACCTGTCTTGTCTTCATATGATTTTACCTTTTGTTCACTATTGACAAATAGTCAACTACAAAGGGACAAAGGTATTAAAAAGTTTATAAGGCATTTAGACTTTCTTTCTTATGATGCTGACCATTGACCTTATAAAAATAAATGCAAAGAACATGTGAATGTCGACCCCTTGAATCATGATCACTAGGGAATCTTCCTCCTTCAAGTCTTGACCATGACTTCATTTGGATAAGATAATGATTTTATTTTTGTTTAGCCAAAACAAAAGATAAAGAAGGTCATAATACCATGAGCATCGAACAAAACAAAAGAAAACCCTAACTATTCGCTTCATTCTTCATTTGTTCTCTTCAAATTGGCTCTGCAACCCTCTCATGCCACTGCTAGGGTTTGATGAAAAATCTTTCCTCTCTAGCGTATCACTCCATCTGGCTAGTTCTGAGTCTTCTACCTGGCATCTTGAGGTGCAAAGATGAAGGTGAGTATAGCTCTTAAGGCTTTCATTGGCATCTTTTGTCATTTCTTTGGCTCTAACCATCGACTGTGGTGACTATATATCCATTACAACTCAGGTAAGTGCAAAAAGTTGGGTCCACATAGAGGGCAAGTCGCGGGCAAAAAAAAATCCCGACAGAAACGGGTACCCATTTTAAAAGAAACGGATACCCGTTTAGGAACGGGTACCCGTTTCTATATAGATGTTTAAATTTGAAAAAAAACCATGCGCGCTTCTTTTTCCCACACAAAAGGAACGGGTACCAGTTTTAAGAATGGGTACGCATTCCTAAAAGATTAGGCTCGGGAAAGGCATGGTAAGCCAATCCCTTGCCTTGGACCTGCAAGTTTTTTTCTAAGTACAAAACAAGAGAAAAGACTGAGTTTACCTATATGGCTAACGACATTTTTTTCTGAATTTTTTTACGAAATTAAAACCCATTACAGATGACACTGTCTAGTTTTTAAATATACAATTTTTTTTATTGGACTTGCTTTTCTATTTATTATTTAATTTATGAGTAAACTGGTCCAAAAACTTGAAATGACAGGTGTTTGTATTTTTTTAATAACTTTTAATTTTTAAAGTTTTTTGAAAAACAAATTATATGTCATCAATCTACACATCATTCTTTACACAATGAAAAAAAAATCATTTTATGATTAGTTTTTCTCAAATTATGTTGGTCGTACACGAGGGTTTTCGAAAACAGTAATTAGAGCCAATAAAAAATTAATAAAAAAAATATATTTGGAAAAAATTATAAAAAAGTATCTTCATCAAACTTCATTGTACTACACATCTTTCCCAAAAGAATTTAGAAAAATACTTTTATTTAGGTCAAATTATGTTGGTCGTACACGTGCATGGTATGTTAAAAAAAAGTCTTTTAAACAGTGGTTTTTAGAAATTCCTATTGAAAATCAATTTGTATCATCTGGGTATTAAAATAAATTACATATTTAGAAACTAGACTCCGAGTACTACATTTCATATTACTAACTTTTTCCAAGATTCAATCTTTAAGTGCCTCAAATGTTTAGGTCAAATGTAACAAATTCTAAAAATCAGGGAAAACACTTCCACTTTTTGGCCAAAAAGTGGACCCAACTTCTCACACTGACCCATTCCTTAACAGTCTCTCTTTGTTCTTGTGTCCTTTATTTCACTATACCACCATTTATATGAGAAGATTTCAAGAAGAGTCTGCCACCAGGGTTTTTCAAACAATCAAGGAAAAAGGTGAGTTTTTCTTCACGGCCTTCATTATTGTCTTTTTCATGTCTCATTTTTTGACTGTATATCAAACTGAAACCAGGGTTTCCAAGAATGAACTAGGTAATTGATATATCTTATATAAAAAGACTCTTCTGTAATATTCATGGCATTTTCTTGTTTCTATACATGTTTCTTAACATTGTAGATGAAAAGAAAGCATTATGGTTTCAAAAAAAGCAAATGATTTTTTTATATTTCTTGAAAGAGGAAGGCCTACTGTACTGCAGCCATGACTATTTTGCACACTGTATATTCTCTTCATTAGCAAATACAAGATATTCTTGTCCATGTGAAAGGGTTTTCAATACTCTTTTCTGAAGATGATTTCTGATCATCAACCTTCTCCATAGTCATGTCCATACCTGTCCTCCAACATTCTTCCTCCCAAATTTGCATTAATGATTGAACCATTTACACCTTCGGTCTAGCCTGGGACATAAGAAAATACATTAGTTGATGCTGGTTCAAAATTTCTTGTACACTCACATCTCCCACAAGATTGCAGGTGCTTTGTCGCTTATGTGGTGGCTGCCTCTCTTTGAGTTGGTGACAGTCACCTTGTATAAATATCATCCATTTCAATGGTCAAATAGTCAACAACAAGTCTACACTTCATTCACAATAAACAGTGGTAAATATTCATTAAATCTTTCTTATTCCATCCACTATACCTGATCTCTTTTTTTTTATGACCTCTTATTTCATTTGTATTGATGGTTGTTGATGATGACTTAAGGTTTTGACAATGTCTATCAACTTTGACAGTGCTCTACCATGACTCATCAACATCTATTTGGAGTAAAAGAGTTATGAAGTCATAAGGAGAGAAGACTTATTTTGCTGTTACAATAGTCCTTATGACTGTCCTTTGCATGTACTATGATGACATCAATGTGAATGATGATAAGATTATGCCCCTGTGGTTGACTGTCTAACACACTTGTCCATTATTCAGACTTGAGTATGCATGCTTTCTCTTCATTACCTTCATGGTAATTGCATTGTGTATCTTCATATCTCAAATTTGCATAACACTATCTCTTTTCATGGCTGAGGCTCCTGTTGAAGGTCCCATGTGACTGCTCATTCAATGTATCTGTGATTGTGATCATGCATTTATAAGATTGAGGTAAGCATGAAAGGAATGCTACAACTCTTAGAACTATAAGGACATACTTTGAAAAATGAGACCAAAGTGAGGATCCAAAAGACAAAGGATAAAACACCAAAAACTCCTCATTGTACTGTAAGTGATGAATATCTTCTACAAAAGTGCTCTTGTAAACATATAGAGAAGAGATACTCAAATCACCATAAACAACACCAAGGCTTTGATAAGATAGGAACAAAATAGTCCTCCAAGATTACTTATGTCACTAATGTTGCTCATTGATTGTTATAGTCATGATGACTGATGTTGTATAGTTCTCATACACTCCTTTGCTAACATAATCATGCTACCTGTGCTTGATATTCTGGTGCAGGAGCACCTACCTGACATCTGGCCTCCATGAGGCAGTTAGTTAGTTTAGGTCTGGTTAATGTTTCCAAGAAGGTCTGATAAGACCAATGCATGTACTAAGGTCATGTTGACCATAATTTACTATTTTTAGGTAGTTTGTTATGACAGCTGTTATGCTATATGTCCGGTTGGATCTCCCAGCCGCCTGGAGAGAGCTCCCAGCCGCTTGGAGTCGGGTCGGTAGTACTCGCAAGAGATCCTATTTATGCATGAGGATCGGTTGGTCTTAGGACAGATTGAGATATAGATGTTGAGAAGCTAGATTGCAGGGAGTGAGACAGAGAGAGAGACAGAATATTGTATTTGCATCTTTTGAAATCAATAAAGAGATCCTGTTGTGTCAATTCCCTGTTTGGATTCCTTTGTGTAATCGAGTTGCTGTTCTGGTGGTTGCATGGATTCGCTGATCCATTCCACCAGTTGATTCGTCGAATCGGTGGAATGGCTATGTACAGTAGTTTAGGATGTAGTTTGCCTTTTCTGTTTGTTTGCATGCAGGTGTGCAGGATCGCAGTCGAGAGGTGTTGAGAACCCTAGCATGGGTATGTGCTAGGTCGTGCTGGTTGTTAGAGTCTGGAAGATCGCCCTGAAAGTAGATCGGGTCACCCCAGGAGGTTCGGCGGATCGAAATTTGCTAAGGTTGGAAAATTCGTCACAACGACATCATCAGGATATTTCTGTGTATATCCTGCAGTTACTTCAGGCGTCATCCGAGTAGATGGAGGTGAGCATGATGCAATCGTTTGCATAAGGTGAATGCGTTTCGAGGTGATCATCATCAGGTGTTGCCGAGGAGGAGCGTATTGGCATAAGGTAGAAGATCGGGTTGATAAAACCATCACGGGCCGATAATGTTAAGTTTGGCCGACAGCAGGATATTGGAGGAGCTGCATGTGACGTCATCGTCATCAGGATAATCGTCATCAGGATATTGGGGTGACGTAAGCATCGAAGGAAAGGTGCATGAGGTTGTCGTCATCAGGATATATGGAGGGAACCGGATATTTTATATCCTGCTGATGAACATGATGTTGAACATCATGATGATGAAGGTAGATTTTGGCGGTAAGATGAACAGTGAACATCAGGAGGATGTTTGCGCTTGCCGACTATGATGATGCTGCCGATAGCCGAATATGATGATGCTGCTGACAAGCGAAAGGTCGAAGGTTTGTCTGCAGGAGGATATCGGTCGGCAAGAGAAAATATGATGATACTGACAGTATTAAGGGAAATATGATGATGATGATGGGTTGTAGGCATACATGCTGTATGTCAAGGTTTTAGTGTGGATGCCTCTGCATCATAGTGGTATCAGAGCTCAGCAAAAGGTCTGGGCTGTTGTGTGTTGATTCTATCACCGAAAGGGCAGAGGTAGAGTTGATTCTGTCATTGAAAGGACAGAGGTAGAGAAGTGAGAGGTTGACAAAATGCCTCCGAAAGGTAATGGTACTGCAAGGGAATTGCAGGAGATGAAGGAAAAACATGCCAGAGAGATGAGGAAGATGAAGGAGCTTGCTGAAGCACTTCAAGCCAGGCTTGTAGCCTTAGAGAAGAACAAAAAGAGGGAAGTGGAAGACAGTGAATCAGAAGAAGATGAAGATGCTGTTGAAGAGTATGAAGAGGTAGCTGAAGATCTGGATGCTGAAGACCAGAGATTTGTAAGACTGTTAAAGGCAGTACAGAGTGATAAACCTAAGGTGGTTGATGTTTCCAAGTATAATGGAAGTTTGAATGAAGATGAGTTACTGGATTGGATTGCTGCACTTGATAATCACTTTGAATGTGAAGATGTTGCTGAGGATTAGAAGGTAAAGATTGCAAAGACCAAGTTAGGAGGTCATGCTTTGGTATGGTGGGATTATGTACAATCCGAGAGAAGGAAACAAGGGAAGTCAAAGATCACTTCATGGGATAAAATGGTAGCAAGGATCAAAGGTAAATTCTTGCCCAAGGATTATGAGATTCAGATGTTTAAGAAGCTGCAATTTTTAAGGCAGAAGCAAATGGATGTGAAGGCATATACTGAGAAGTTTTATAAGTTGAGTATGAGATCTGGTCATCATGAGAATGAGGTAGAAAAGGTGGCTAGGTACTTGGCTGGTTTGAGATTGAACATACAGGATGAGTTAGTTTTAGCTAACCCTAAGAATGTGGAGGATTGTTACCAAATGGCAATCAGGATTGAAGAAAAGATGAATAGGGGACAAGATAAGTCCATGAGAGGAAGAGGCAGCAATATGAGGGGAAGAGAATCAGCCCCTACAACAAGGCAAACCAATGAGGGTCAAGAAGACACTGGTAAAGGACAGGGACAGTTTGATTTCAGAGGTGGATGGAAAGGTAATAGAGGCAGATTTGGAAGTGGTAGAGGTTCTACTACATTTTCAAGAAAGTGTTACACCTGTGGTGAATTTGGTCATCCATTTTTCAAATGTCCAGAAAGCAAAGGTTCATCATCCAGAAATGATAGAACAAATGACAAGAGAGTACAACTTGTGCAAGAAGAGAAAGTAGAGCAAAGTGTGCAAAGTTTAAACACTTATCAAGAAGATAGAGTTCCTGACGGTTATGGATATCCTGAGGAGGGAGAAGCATTAATGCTAAGGAGAATTAGTTTGCAGGCATCAAAGGATATGATGCAAAGAAGAGCTCTTTTCAAGACCACATGCAAGAGCAAAGGTAAAGTATGTAAGGTTGTCATTGATACTGGTTCAACAGACAACATGGTATCTCAGGAAATGGTGGATAAACTAAATTTGGAAAGGATTCCACACCATCACCCTTACAAGGCATCTTGGGTGAGTGATAGTCAATCACTTTTTGTCTATGAACAGGCATATGTGGATTTTCACATTGGAGCATATCATGATAGAGTTTTGTGTGACATTTTGCCCATGGAATGTTGTCACCTACTGTTGGGTAGACCATGGCAATTTGATAGGAGGGTACTGTATGATGGGTATGTTAATACCTACACCATCAAGAAAGATGGGAAGACTATTATGTTGATGCCATTGCAGGAAGCAGCTGCAGCACAGGGGGCAGCCCAAATCATTTTAGTGGGAAAGAAGGAGTTTGTGCAGATGCCTATAGCAGCAGGCATAAAAGCAGTTGAGGACATTGCAGGGAAAGAAGTTGTTAAGGACAACAGGTTGAAGAAAGTTTCAGTTGTGACTGACAGAGGTCAGCAGCAGGTTCAGAAACAGGTTTGCAAACAGCAACCAGTTGAAAGGAATGACAAGGATGTTGTCATAGTTGGGACTATTGTTTGTCCTATAAAGGTTGAAAGAAAGACAGAGTTGAACATTGCAGAAGTTCAAGAAGCAGTTCAGACAGAGGTTCTAGTCAGACAACTTGACAAACACAAGGTATGTGAGAGAAGGGCCTACATTGACAGGCATGAGGATTTACTTGCAAGAAAGCAAGTTACAGTTCAGAAGTCTTGGAGCAGCCGAGAGCCAACAGAGGACAAAGCTGGAACAGGTCAAGACACTGCAAAGGCAAAGTGTAAAGGTGGAGGACTTCCACATCCTAACTCATGGGACATGAGTTCTTTTCTGTTGGGGAGTATGGTGCAGGAGCACCTACCTGACATCTAGCCTCCATGAGGCAGTTAGTTAGTTTAGGTCTGGTTAATGTTTCCAGGAAGGTCTGATAAGACCAATGCATGTACTAAGGTCATGTTGACCATACTTTACTATTTTTAGGTAGTTTGTTATGACAGCTGTTATGCTGTATGTCTGGTTGGATCTCCCAGCCGCCTGGAGAGAGCTCCCAGCCACTTGGAGTCGGGTCGGTAGTACTCGCAAGAGATCCTATTTATGCATGAGGATTGGTTGGTCTTAGGACAGATTGAGATATAGATGTTGAGAAGCTAGATTGCAGGGAGTGAGACAGAGAGAGAGACAGAATATTGTATTTGCATCTTTTGAAATCAATAAAGAGATCCTGTTGTGTCAATTCCCTGTTTGGATTCCTTTGTGTAATCGAGTTGCTGTTCTGGTGGTTGCATGGATTCGCTGATCCATTCCACCGGTTGATTCGTCGAATCGGTGGAATGGCTATGTACAGTAGTTTAGGATGTAGTATGCCTTTTCTGTTTGTTTGCATGCAGGTGTGCAGGATCGCAGTCGAGAGGTGTTGAGAACCCTAGCATGGGTATGTGCTAGGTCATGCTGGTTGTTAGAGTCTGGAAGATCGCCCTAAAAGTAGATCGGGTCACCCCAGGAGGTTCGGCGGATCGAAATTTGCTAAGGTTGGAAAATTCGTCACAACGGCATCATCAGGATATTTCTGTGTATATCTTGCAGTTACTTCGGGCGTCATCCGAGTAGATGGAGGTGAGCATGATGCAATCATTTGCATAAGGTGAATGCGTTTCGGGGTGATCATCATCAGGTGTTGCCGAGGAGGAGCGTATCGGCATAAGGTAGAAGATCGGGTTGATAAAACCATCGCGGGCCGATAATGTTAAGTTTGGCCGACAGCAGGATATTGGAGGAGCTGCATGTGACGTCATCGTCATCAGGATAATCGTCATCAGGATATCAGGGTGACGTAAGCATCGAAGGAAAGGTGCATGAGGTTGTCGTCATCAAGATATATGGAGGGAACCGGATATTTTATATCCTGCTGATGAACATGATGTTGAACATCATGATGATGAAGGTAGAGTTTGGCGGTAAGATGAACAGTGAACATCAGGAGGATGTTTGCGCTTGCCGAATATGATGATGCTGCCGATAGCCGAATATGATGATGCTGCTGACAGGCGAAAGGTCAAAGGTTTGTCTGCAGGAGGATATCGGTCGGCAAGAGAAAATATGATGATGCTGACAGTATTAAGGGAAATATGATGATGATGATGGGTTGTAGGCATACATGCTGTATGTCAAGGTTTTAGTGTGGATGCCTCTGCATCATATTCTAGTCTATATGACTATCCAGAATGGTCTATGACAATGATATATTCATAAGTATTTCTTCAACTTGCCTACCATAAAAGTTTATAATGCATGATATCTCTTAATGATTATCACTTAACTATTTTTGCACATAGAACTTTGTTTGGCACATGATCTTGTATCATTATGGACAGTTTGTCCTATTTCATTTATGATTCAAAGTGATATCATGTTATGTTTATTGAACTGTTGCTGAGGCTTTGAGCATTGACATTTGTATGAAAGGTACTTAACTCTATAGCATTATATGACTGTTACGTATCCCTTCAAGCTACCTTCTGTATGCTGCTATGAATCATCACTTACATAAGGATAAAGATGAACTATGATTTAGCGTGTTATGTCATAATAGCTCTTTATAGCATGTAAATTTGTACCTCATTATTTGATGACAGTCTTATCCTCTATTATATCTGTATATTGCTATGACATTCTAAGGTCTAATTTTATGATTTTGACCTATTTAAATGACTATCATACATATAGTACACCTATGAACAACAATAAGATATTTTATTGATCATGGAAACAATAGAGAAGTACATTAGTGACTGTATCTCTTTCTTTTATATTGTTTGAAAACATTAATGGCTCTCTTTTAGACATGCTAGGCTCAACCCTCATGGGAGCTGCATTTACTCCACATGTTATGAAAAGAATCTGAAAAATGAATGTTTATCTATGCCTGCACATGGAACACACATGTTAGTCATAAAACGTACCTTTGATTTATGATGTAAGGCACTTGTTTGGTTGTCCTTTTCTGCTTTGATACTCATATCTGATTACTTTCTGATTCTCTTAGGTGATTCTGATCACTGGTTGCTTCTGGCATATGAAGTACATGATGTTTGCAAGTTGATAAATCAGTTTGATGAAAGCATATGATAATGTTAAATATCTAGATCTCTAACAGGTTTTTTCCCAATTTTTTGCAGGTTGACTTGATACAACTGGAGCTGAAGATGAAAGCTAAAGATCAATCATCAACAAGTTCAACAACCTCCTTGCTCAGGCAATGCTGGATATTTAATTTTATCATGTGTTCTTCCTCATTTCTTTTATCATCAGATCTATAGCTTGCATATATCTGCATTTCTTAGTTTAGTCACTCCCATAGCTTGTGTGGGACACATTTGATCACCTCTTTTAAACATGATTAGTTAATTTATCTTATGCACTTGATGAATGTATGTTTCTTTTTAATCAATGCATAGGATAGAGTAACATATACTTGAATGTATGTTCCAAATATGATATGAAATGATAGTTTAAATAAATATCTTTCTTTCTTGCTTTCAATTATGATCAACTGAATAATCAAATTGTCTTATAACTCCTGAAAGATAAAATAGTTTAGATCAACTATAACTTTTGAATGATTGATTTCTTGACATTCTGATTCACTTGTTATGATGATTCATCAATCTTGATTGGACTGATGGGTTATCCTGACAACTGAAATCTATCTCTGCCTTGTCAAGACATCAACTATTCATTGAATGCAATAACTTTAAAGTTTTCTTTTATTCCTCCTGAACAACTGCACTTAGGTCTAACTAAATTTAGTGTGAACAAAATTTAGTAACATTTTTGGTGACCTCTCAGGGGTGTTTTCCTGCTAAACAACTTAGAACCAGTAGCCTTGCAATTCCATTGGGCACATGAGTCTTTTTTGCCCTGAACTTTGAAAAACTTTATGCAACTCAAAACTAATAAAACTACATTAGAAACAAAACTGAAATTGAAACTAAACTGACTTGCTTAAAACAAAGCCAACAACATGTGCAAAAGCACTTCTTGGAAAATGAAATACTGAACTAAAATTCTACCTACCCTACTCTAACCAGCCAAAGGTGTTGATCAAACAAATCCATTAACTGTTTGGTTAAAATAACTTCCCTTTCTCAACAAGGGACACTGATTCTCATGCTTATGGATGTTTGAAATTAGATGAAGTACAAGAAAATACTCAGTGAATTTATGTAATGTTTCATAAAAAAATGTAGATAAATTCACTCACCAGTTGAACCTGATCATGTAAACCTCTATCATGGGGTAAAAAGATGATCTAATTTTGCTACTTTAAGGATGAAATCTACTCCATAGGTACAACAACAATCTGTATCTCTTTATTAAGCTCTTTTTCAACTAAATCCCTAATGGGACAACCTCTTGCAATGATAAACTTTTGGTTAAGACTCCTGATATCCTGATTTAGATCTACTGTCATGTTTTTAATTACAATTTCAATATGATTTTGAAAGGTTAGCTAACATGAATGAAATGAAGAAAAGCTTGCCTCTTTGACCTAATCCTGTTGATCACATACTGCTGGCTCATTTGACATTAGATGATCATTAATGTTAGAACAAAAATCCTCTATAATACCTGAAAACATGCTCTCATCCAACTGATAATCTTGCACTAAAACTAGATGAGTTTCATCACTCTGTTGTTCAAGACTTTCATCTTGCATGATAATCTACCATATCAATTCCTCCTCCATGGTTAATGAATCATCTTCTTCCATTAGGACAGCCAATAGCTCATCAAAACTATCAGATCTCTCAAGGCTTTTAGGAACAACTAATAGAATAGTTGATTCAAGCTTCAAACTGCTAGTGTTCTCATGACTGTTCTCATTCTGCTCTTGGTAAATTAGTAGGCCATCACAATTACTTGCATCTCTCTATTATTTTGTTATTTATGCCTATGGTATGAGCTCTTCATCTAGCTCAACAAAACTAGGTAACTGGTCAAACAAAGAAACCAGTTCTTCCTCCTCACATGGGGCTTTCTCTAATGGAACTTGGGCATTCTATCTTTATAATAGAAGACTTTCACCTTGTGACCTCTGTACTCTGCTTTCATTCATTTTATAAACAACATTAGAGAACTTTTCAAATGATTCAAAATGTAAAGGATTTGGAGCAGCAGTGACCTCTTGCTCCACATCATATGCATTATGCTTACTTTCAGCTGGGGACACATTAGAAACAATAGCAACCTCTTGCTCCACATCTAATTTTTTTGATTTGGTGAGACAAGAAGGGCTGCAATAAACTTCAGCTGCTGGGTTGAAACTTGGAATCTTGATTGGCTTGGGCTCTAAAACCTTTTGCTCTTGTTCACTATACCAACTTGGAATCTTGATTGGTTCAGAAACTACTATCTTTTCCTCTCCCTGATTTTGGATTTGTATGAAAGGGATAGCCTTAATAAGATTTGGTATTTTATAATCAGGAGGGTTAGTCCAAGAAGGCTACCATGGTTGTTCAAAAGCTTGATGACTTGGTTCAAGCACTAGATCTAACTGACACTAAGAGCTAATAAACTGATTTTGAGTGCAAACAGGTCCCTGATCAAAATCATAACTACTGAAACTTGGAATTTGATACCTACTAACCTCATTTTGAATAGGCTGATCTGGTATGTATGCAGCTATCTAGGTTGCTTGCCTTTGTATTTGTGCAAGCAAAAACTTCATTTGCTCCTCTTTTGCTGTTATTTCCCTTCTAAGACCTTCTTCAAACTGTATCCTTTGTGCCTCCAACTCCTGCTCATGAAGATAGGCTTGATAATCTAGTTCCTCTTGCTGCCGCTCATATTCTTGCTGCCTCTTGAACTCCTCTATCTGCTTTGCAATTTCTAGCAATATGTTTTTTGTTTCATTCATGTTATTGTTGATATTAATTGACGTACTCTTTAGGATTGCAATCTCTTCGTTCGCATACTCCTGAAGCTGATTTGGTTCATGTATAGGTTGCCAACAAGGCTGAACTGGGGTGGGTGGGAGGTAAGAGTACTATGCATGTTGGTTTCCTTGAAAAACCATGGAATTTGGGCTAAAACCAACAGCATGGCTGATCTGATATGGCTAATAAGATGGAGGATTAGGAGTATTTTTCATGATATGATGGATGATCTAACATGCTTCCATGAAAGTTAGACATGCTTACTCATTCCAAGAGCTAGAAAAAACTACACTTGATCTTGTGAATCCTTCTTATAGGCTGTAAAGTCTGATCTATAAAACCAGAAAGTTAGAGTCACCAAGTACTTGAAAAATAAACCTCTAAAAGGCTATAAAATCTGCTAATCGTACCAAAACAACAACAGTAATAAATTCTTTTTGAACTAAAAATTAGTTCAAAGTCCCACCAGGCATGCCAAAAACTGTTATCGATGAGGATTGCACCCTTATGCAAAGCTGTGAAACTCTGCAATCCTTCAAAACATGGGAACAAACTCAGGATGTGGGTGAACTATAATGAGTTTGAACCTCTATATTATGGGCTGGTTCCCTTAAAATATTATATTTGAAACTATGATTTCTGTTTTGGAAAAGGGTAAGAAAGAAACTACACGGTAACAAAGCTGTAAAATTTGGTGATGCACCTAATAAGGATGGAAAAATGCAAATCTAGTTCACAATAGATTTTAGAAATCTAACCCACACAATCCAATCTTGGAATAAATATCACAAAAGTATTTCTGAGGAAGGCTGGAAAATAAACTCTTTGTGAAGGAAAATAACTTTTCACAACATAAAAGAACTATTTTTAGTAACACAACCTAAGACCTGTAATATCACTATGCTTAACACTGCAAATAAGAGTGAGACAAGAATTTTAAAGGTTTTGATAATTAAACACAGTAAAACTTCATCAAATCACCCATACAAGTAGCATCAATGGAAAGGCAAATACTTAATTCCAATGAAAAATAAAGGAAAATATTGCATGAAGAACAAAGAAATTGAACCTATAACCTATTGTAATTTCTATTAAATATGTAATTAATGAGTTAGAAAACATCCTTCTCTCTCAAAGTGTAAAAGAGCAAAAAGGCAAGAACTCAAAAAATGAGTTACAAAACCTCTTGTCTTTCAATGTGTAAAAGAGAAAAGAATGCAAGATAGATTGCTCTCTCTAAGAGGCATGTAAAATGAAACTACAGTTGACTGCCTCTAAAAATAAGTCCTCCAAAGTGATCCACGAGCAAACCAAGAAATCCCTAAAAGTAAGGGCTCAAACTGCCATAATTTGAGCAAAAATAGCTCCAAGTTGGTCCTCTCCATATGTTTGACCAAGAAGTTGACCAAGACCCCTCAAATAGCTCCCTAAATCATGCAAAAAGGTCTCCAAATAGCCTTAGTTAACTCAACTCATCAATTTGCATGATTTTGCTTTTGCAAAATTGATGTGAGTGAATAATAAAGTAATTAGGATAATTGCTCTATTGTTAGTTACAATTTGTACTATTTTTTATTTTACAATTTGTGAAAAATAATAAAGTAATTTGAAGAATATTACTCTATTATTTTCTTACATTGATTTATTTGTAAAATCATGCATGATAAAAAGAAAAAACAAATCTCCTTATCTCTCCAATTACACTTGCCTAATTTGCATGATTTGAGCAAAAATATGACTTTAGAAGAAAATAAAATCCCCTTATATCTCCTTGCGAGAAAAAACTCCTAGTTTGCATGACATATGCATTAAAGGCAAAAATTTACCCTTATCACTCCATTTACAATATCAAAATGCCTTACAAGATACTTAGGCATAGAAAATATCCCTTATCACTCCACATGTACAAACAAATAATGCAAATAATGCATTTTGTCATTATATGTACTGTCCATCTTTTGCCACCTTGCATTTCTTTACCTATAGCCATTTTGCATGTAGTTGACTATCTCCTTATATCTTCCTTATCGATCATACCTTGCATTCATATACCTTGCCTTTTGTATGAATACCACCATGCCAAAACTTTACTCTACAATCTCTTCATGCAAGTATTGACCTGTCTTGTCTTCACATGATTTTACCTTTTGTTGACTGTTGACCAATAGTCGACAACAAAGGGACAAAGGTATTAAAAAGTTTATAAGGCATTTAGACTTTCTTTCTTATGATGATGATCATTGACCTTATAAAAACAAATGCAAAGAACATGTGAATGTCCACCCCTTGAATCATGATCACTAGGGAATCTTCCTCCTTCAAGTCTTGACCATGGCTTCATTTGGATAAGATAATGATTTTATTTTTATTTATTCAAAATAAAAGATAAAGAAGGTCATAATACCATGAGCATCAAACAAAACAAAAGAAAACCTTAACTATTCACTTCATTCTTCATTTGTTCTATTCAAATTGGCTCTGCAACCCTCTCATGCCGCCGCTAGGCTTTGATGAAAAATCTTTCCTCTCTAGCATATCACTCCATCTGGCTGGTTCTGAGTCTTCTACCTAGCATCTTGAGGTGCAAAGAAGAAGGTGAGTATAGCTCTTAAGGCTATCATTGGCATCTTTTGTCATTTCTTTGGCTCTAGCCATTGGTCGTGGTGACTATATATCCATTACAATTCCTTAACAGTCTCTCTTTGTTCCTATGTCCTTTATTTAACTATACCACCATTTATATGAGAAACTTTCAAGAAGAGTCCACCACCAGGGTTTTTCAAAGAATCAAGGAAAAAGGTGAGTTTTTCTTCACGGCCTTCATTATTGCCTTTTTCATGTCTCATTTTTTGACTGTATATCAAACCGAAACAAGGGTTTCAAAGAATGAACTAGGTAATTGATATATCTTATATAAAAAGGCTCTTCTATAATATTCATGGCATTTTCTTGTTTCTATACCTATTTCTTAACACTGTAGATGAAAATAAAGCATTAGGGTTTCAAAAAATGCAAATGATTTTTTTATATTTCTTGAAAGAGGAAGGCCTACTGTACTGCGGCCATGACTTTATTTTGCACACTGTATATTCTCTTCATCAGCAGATACAAGATATTATTGTCCATGTGAAAGGGTTTTCAATACTCTTTCTGAAGATGATTTCTGATCATCAACCTTCTCCATAGTCATGTCCATACCTATCCTCAAACGTTCTTCCTCCCAAATTTGTATTAATGACTGAACCATTTTCACCTCCAATACATCTTGGGACATAAGAAAATACATTAGTTGATGTTGGTTCAAAATTTCTTGTACACTCACATCTCCCACAAGATTGTGGGTGCTCTGTCATTTATGTGGTGGCTGCCTCTCATTGAGTTGGTGATAGTCACCTTGTATAAATATCATCCATTTCAATGGTCAAACAGTCAACAACAAGTCTACACTTCATTCACAATAAACATTGGTAAATATTCATTAAATGCTGCTTATTCCATCCACTGTACCAGATCTATTTTTGTTGTTGTCCTCTTATTTCATTTGTATTGATGGCTATTGATGATGACTTAAGGTTTTGACAATGTCTATCAACTTTGGCAGTGCTCTACCATGACTCATCAACATCTATTTGGAGAAAAAGAGTTATGAAGTCATAAGGAGATAAGACTTATTTTGTTGTTATAATAGTCCTTATGGCTGTCCTTTGCATGTACTATGATGACATCAATGTGAATGATGATAAGATTATGTGCCTGTGGTTGACTGTCTAACACACTTGTCCATTATTTAGACCTGAGTATGCATACTTTCTCTTCATTACCTTCATGGTAATTTCATTGTGTATCTTCATATCTTGAATTTGCATAACACTGTCTCTTTTCATGGCTGAGGCTCCTGTTGAAGGTCCCATGTGATTGCTCATTCAATGTATCTGTGATTGTGATTGTGCATTTATAAGACTGAGGTAAGCATGAAAGGAATGCTACAACTCTCAGAACTATAAGGACATACTTTGAAAAATGAGACCAAAGTCAAGATCCAAAAGACAAAGGATAAAACACCAAAAACTCATCATTGTACTATAAGTGCTGAATATCTTCTGCAAAAGTGCTCTTGTAAACATATAGAGGAGAGATACTCAAATCACCATAAACAACACCAAGGTTTTGATAAGCTAGGAACAAAACAGTCCTCCAAGATTACTTCTATCACTAATGCTGCTCATTGATTGTTATAATCATGAAGATTGATGCTGTATAGTTCTCATACACTCCTTTACTGACATAATCATGCTACCTATGCTTGATATTCTAGTCTATACGACTGTCCAGAATGGTCTATGACAATGATATATTCATAATTGTTTCTTCAACTTGCCTACCATAAATGTTTATAATGCATGATATCTCTTAATGATTATCACTTAACTGTTTCTGCACATAGAACTTTGTTTGGCACATGATCTTGTATCATTGTGGATAGTTTGTCCTATTTCATTTATGATTCAAAGTGATATCATGTTCTGTATATTGAACTGTCACTGAGGTTTTGAGCATTGACATTTGTATGAAAGGTACTTAACTTTATAGCATTATATGACTGTTACTTATTCCTTCAAGCTACCTTCTATGTGCTACTATGAATCATCACTTACATAAGGATAAAGATGAACTATGATTTAGCCTGTTATGTCATAATGGCTCTTTGTAGCATGTAATTCTGCACCTCATGATTTGATGACAGTCTTATCCTCTATTATATCTGTATATTGCTATGACATTTTAAGGTCTAATTTTATGATTTTGACCTATTTAAATGACTGTCATACATATAGTACACCTATGAACAGCAACAAGATATTTTAATGATCATGGAAACAATAGAAAAGTACCTTAGTGACTATATGTCTTTCTTTTATATTGTTTGGAAGCATTAATGGCTCTCTTTTAGACATGCTGGGCTCAACCCTCGTGGGAGTTGTATTTACTCCACATGTTATGAAAAGAATCTCAAAAATGAATATTTATCTATACCTGCACATGGAACACACATGTTAGTCATAAAAATGTACCTTTTATTTTTTATCTAAGGCACTTGCTTGCCTATCCTTTTGTACTCTAATACTGATATCTGATTACTTTCTGATTCTCTTAGGTGATTCTGATCACTGGTTGCTTCTGGCATATGAAGTGCATAATGTTTGCAAGTTGATAAATCTGTTTGATGAAAGCATATGATAATGTTAAATATCCAGAGCTCTAACATTTTTTTCCCAATTTTTTGTAGGTTGACTTGATACAATTGGAGCTGAAGATGAAAGCTAAAGACAAATCATCAACAAGTTCAACAACCTCCTTATTCAGGCAATGATGGATATTTAACTTTATCATGTGTTCTTTCTCATTTCTTTTATCATCAGATCTATAGCTTGCATATATCTGCATTGCTCAATTTAGTCACTCCCATGGCTTGTGTGGGACACATTTGAACACCTCTTTTAAACATGATCAGTTAATTTATCTTATGCACTTGATGAATGCATGTTTTTTTAATCAATGCATAGGGTAGAGTAACAGATACTTGAATGTATGTTCCAAATATGATATGAAATGATAGTTTAAATAAATATCTTTCTTTCTTGCTTTCAATTATGATCAACTAAATAATCAAATTGTCTTATAACTCTTGAAAGATAAAATAGTTTAGATCAACTGTAACTTTTGAATGATTGATTTCTTGACATTCTGATTCACTTGTTATGATGATTCATTGGTCTTGATTGGATTGATGGGTTATCCTGACAACTGAAATCTATCTCTGCCTTGTCAAGACATCAACTATTCATTGAATGCAATAACTTTAAAGTTTTCTTTTATTCCTCCTGAACAACTACACTTAGGTCTAACTAAATTTAGTGTGAACAAAATTTAGTAACAACTACGTCCTATTCTACTGTCCAAAATGTCTTCAATCTACTCTGATGTGTTCTGTGGTAACTGCTTCTTCAATTCTTCTTTAATGTTGTCACTAAACTCTACTTCATGATACTGATATAGGTCTACAATGTTGAAAATAGGTGATATACCCAAAGTCTCCAGTAACTCTACTTCATATGTATTGCCTGAATCAAATTTCCTGAGTATCCTACAAGGTCCAAACTTCTTCATCTTCAACTTGTTATATGTCCCAACTGGAAATCTTTCTTTTCTCAAGTATACCATCACTTCATCTCCAACTACAAATTCTTTCTGTCTTCTCTTTTCATCTGTCTGCTCCTTATACTTATTGTTCATCTCTTCCAAATGCTTCTTCACTTGATCATGCACTGTCTTCATATGTTCTGCAAATGCTTCTACTTCTACACTACTCTTTTCTTCCATGCTAATATCTCTCAACTCTGCAACTCCTCTAGGGTTTACTTTGATAACAATCTCAAAAGGTGTTCTTCCGATACTCCTATTTACTAAATTATTGTATGCAAACTTTGCTTGTGAAAGAATCAAATCCCAACTTCTAGCCTTCTCTCCAACCAAACATCTCAATAAGTTTCCCAAACTCCTATTCACTACATCTGTCTGTCCATTTGTCTGTGGATGAAAAGCTAAACTAAACTTCAGATCAGTCTTCATCTTCTTCTAAAGTGTCTTCCAAAAGTATCTAAGAAATTTGGCATCTCTATCTGAAATTGTTCTCTTAGGTAATCCATGCAATCTCACAATCTCTTTGAAAAATAGGTCAGCTACATGCACTGCATCAATTGTCTTCTTACAAGGTATGAAATGTGCCATCTTTAAAAATTTGTCCACCACTACAAATATTGAATCATGTCCTCTATGTGTCTTAGGCAATCCCATCACAAAATCCATGCTTATATCTTCCCAAGGTCTCTCCGATACGGTCAAAGGTTTATACAATCTAGTATTCTGACTACTCCCTTTAGCAAATTGACAAAATCTACAACTCTGCACAAATTTCCTAATATCCTTATGTATCTGAGGCCAAAGGTAGTTTTCACTCACCAAAGCCAATGTCTTACCAATTCCAAAATGTCCTACCAATCCACCACCATGTTTCTCCTTGATCAAATTATCTCTCATTGAACTTCTAGGTATGCATAATTGATTTCCTCTGAATAACATATCTTCTTGAATGAAATAATCCAACCACCTACTCCTATCTATCAAAACAGGTTCCTTACATGCATTCCAAGGTTCTGCAAAATCAGTGTCTCCCTCATACATGTTCTTCAATTCATCAAATCCTATCACTTCAAATCTCGTCTCTGTTAGTAAATTCCTTCTCCTACTCAATGCATCTGCAACTTTGTTTGATTTTCCACTCCTATGTTTCAACACAAAAGTGTAACTCTACATGAACTCTACCCATCTCATATGTCTCTGATTCAACTTTCCTTGATTGTTTAAATATTGTAAGGCTTGATGATCTATATACAACACAAATTCCTTAGGCAACAAGTAATGTCTCCACTTCTTCAAGGATTGAATTATGGCATAGAACTCTTGATCATAAACTGAATATCTTCTCCTCGCATCATTTAACTTCTCACTGAAATATGCTACAGGTCTACCTTCGTGACTTAATACTGCTCCAATTGCATTCCCACTTGTATCACAATCTACTTGAAATACCTTATTAAAATCTGGTAAAGCTAAAATAGGTTGTTCTGTCACCTTATGTTTCAATAACTCAAAACTTTTATCTGCTCCTGATGTCCACTTGAAATCTTTTCTATCACCTCTCATTGTCTCTGTCATAGGGTTACAAACTAAACTAAAATTTCTGATGAACTTCTGGTAGAAACTAGCCAATCCATGAAATGATCTAACCTCTCCAATGCTCTCTAGTGTAGGCCATTCAACAATTGCTCTTACTTTCTCAAAATCTATCTTCAATCCTTCCACAGAAATCATAAATCCAAGTAAACTAGTTCTTCCTTCATGAAACTACATTTCTTATGTTTATCAACAATTTCTCTTCTCTCAACCTCTCCAATACTTGTCTAATATGCCACAAATGTTCCTCTTTTGTCTTACTAAAAACCAAAATATCATCCAAGTATACAATCACAAACTTACCCAAGAATTTCTTCAAGACCTCATTCATCAATCTCATGAAAGTACTCGGTGCATTTGTCAATCCAAAAGGCATCACTAACCACTCATACAATCCTTCATTTGTCTTAAAAACAGTCTTCCATTCATCTCCTTCTCTGATTCTAATATGATGGTATCCACTCTTTAAATCTATCTTTGTGAAATATTTTGCTCCACTCAAACAATCCATGATATCATCCATTCTAGGTAAAGGAAATCTATAATTAACTGTGATCTTGTTTATTGCTCTAGAGTCAGTACACATTCTCCATTCTCCATCTTTCTTTAGTACTAGCATTGCAGGCACTGCATAAGGACTCAAACTTTCTCTAATCAAACCTTTCCTTAACAACTCATGTATCTGTCTATTTAGTTCTTCATTCCCTATCAGTGTCATTTTGTGTGCTGCTTTGTTAGGCAAACTAGCTCCCGGTATAAGATCCATGTGATGACTGATACTCCTGATTGGTGGCAATCCTTCAGGTACATTATCTAATATGATGTCTTCATACTCTGTCAGCAACTCCTTTAACTCCTCCAATTGTGATTCTTCTATTCCTTTCTTCAATGTTTCAGGCTTCTTAGGGATCAAAGTGTAACACATATTCTCATGTCTCAAACAATCCAGGAATTTCCTATTGCAAGTATGGGCCTAACCGGTGTTGTCATTGATGTCAACATACTCCTGTTGCATTGATGTCAAGGATTGGATAAGTTGTGTGTTGAGGATATTGAGAAAATTAGTCCTATCAGAAACAGAGAAGATCAGTGAAGCTCTATGAAGTGAAGATCCCATCTAGATGAAGATCAAAGAATGCACATCAAAGGGTCTGTAAATATGTGTCCGAAGATGATCCATTCAAGATTTGAGAGGTCCACATGGAAATGTGGAGTTATGGCCATGAGAGTAAAACTAATTCTGCTAACTATTCAGAGGTGACAGAGTGACACAAATAGGTCCGATGAGATCTGGAAATACAATATCATGTTCTGCGGATCTGGTGGCATGTTTGAGAGGATAATGTGAGTTGATAGCTCAATTGGTTCATGGTTTGGAGGTCCACAAGAAATCCTTCTAATGTGATAGTGATGAGCGACTATGTTCTTGAGGATCTAATGAAGATGCAAATGATTACAGTAAGCAGAAGTGGTGCAGATGTTCTTGGTGATTCAAGCAAGCTTGTGGGGGTCTCTAGATTGTGTCCAGTTTGTGTTGGCGGTCCGCATTAAATATTGAGCTCGTGATTGAAGATTTACCTTCGGGTGATGGTGTTTTTCCTAATCTTGGCTGACCGGATGATTTGTGCATGTTATGGATGATCTTGAAGATGTTTTGTGAAGCATGTCGTTTTCCTCGAAGAAGATTGAAGTCCTAGATATTTCTGGCCGACAGTGTAGTGATGCACATGAATTTTTTGTAATAAGTCAAGTTATGTTTTTGTAATTGCTCTATAATAAAATAAAGTGTGTGGTGTGCCGACTTTGATGATCATTCCAAAGTCGATGTCATGTATAAATAAGAGTTGTGAAGTCATTCAAATGTATCCTTGTGGTTATGATGAGAAGGTGGTAGTGTAGAAGAGTGAAAACTAGAGCAGAAGTGTTGAGCTTAAATGGAACTGACTCAAGCATAGTGAAGATGCTAATCTCTAGTTCAAGTATGTAATACTCATATTCTTTTGTAGACAGTGTGTCTCCTGTAGGCAGTGGGCCTCTTGTGAGCAATGTGCTCGGGCATTGAGCCCTAATTGGCAAGTGCCATTTTATTCTTCTTGTTCTTTTAATAGAGAATAGAATCTTGGGTTAGTCACCTCATGGTTTTTCTCTTAACTGGGTTTTCCACGTTAAAATCTTGGTGTCATATGTGTTGAATTTGTTTTTGTTCTTGAATTATTACATTTATGCTTCCATGATTGAATCTTTGATATGCTGTTGAAATATAAGAAGGTTTTAAAGTGAATAAGGAATAGGATTTTGGTAACAACTGATTCACCCCCCTCTCAGTTGTCTATCCTAAATCCAACATTTCCTTCCATCTACCAAACAGATTCTAGCATTCCCACATACTTCACCCTTAGGATCATCTTCCAAAGGAATTAAAGTAATTCTCTTTCTATTTGATGTTATAGTGTATGTATTCTTTCTCCCATCATGTATAGCTTTTCTATCATACTGCCAAGGGCTACCCAACAAGATAAGACAAACATCCATAGGCATAATATCACACAAGACTTCATCATGATATGATCCAATATGAAATTTCACCAAACATTGTTCACTCACCAGTACCTTATGATCATCCTAAATCCATGCTATTTGATAGGGCTTAGGGTGTTTCAATCTTTCCAACTTCATCTTAGTCACCATCTACTCTAAAACTAGGTTATCAGAACTACCACTATCCATAACAACTTTACAACATTTACCTCTTGATTTGCATCTAGTTCTAAACAAACGTTTCCTCTGCAGTGGTTCCTCATTTGTCTCTATTTGAAATAGTGCTCTTATCATCACAAGTGATTCTCCTTTCTCATGTTTACCAACTGAACTAGGTGATTCAATAGGTTCTTCAACATAGGTTGTCCTTCCAGTGTTCTCTGTCCTCTTGCTTGTTCTACCTTGATTGCATTCAAATGCTCTATGTCCTTCACCTCCACACTTGAAACAAGTGCCTCTGAATGTTCTCTTATCAAATCCTCTTCCTTCTCTTCTATATCCTTCATTCTGGTATGCACTAGGGTTTCCGCTTTGGTAAAAATTTATGTCATCGCTTTAGTAAGCATTATTATCTCTGTCATCCTTCTTAAATGGGCTATCAAGCTTGTTCTTCTCTGGATGTGATCTATCTCCTTCAAAAAATGTTCTGCTTCTCTAAAATTTACCTCATTTACCTCTTTGTCTTTGATCATGTCTTTTATTCAGATTCTCTTCGACTTTTAGGGAAAATTGATATGCTTCCTCTAGTGTTGTCATCCTTACCAAACTTAGTTCAACTTGAATGTTCAATCTCAGTACATTGATGTATCTAGCCACTTTCTCCTTACTTGCTTCACTATGTCTTGTCCTTATGATCATCTTATGAAATTCTTTAGTATATTCTTTCACAGATTTCTCCTTTTGTCTCAGGTTTTGCAGTCTCTTTAACAGCTCCAACTCATAGTCAGCAGGTACAAACCGATTCTTCAATTTTGTCACCATCCTATCCCATTTTGTAATATTTTCTTTTCCTCTCATGTTTCTATCCAACTAAACTTCTTTCCACCATATAGCAGCATGTCCTTTCAACTTTGTCTTTGTAAATTTCACCTTCTCTGGATCTTCAACCTCTTCATATTCAAAGTATTCTTCCATGTCATTTATCCAGTCGATCAACTCCTCTGGATTCAAATTACCAGTGTAATTCGGTAATCAACTCTAGGTCTTTTTGCAATCTTTGAAATAGCTCACAATAGCTTGACTTGATCAGATTCTTCTTCTTCATCACCTCCTAGGGTTTCTCTAATTTGTTCAATAGATTGAAATTCTTCTTCATCATCACTTTCAACATTAGGTCTCGGTGTCAATCCTCTTTGCCTATCTTCTTCGATAGCATCCAATCAAATTCTCATTGTTTTCATCATTTCCATCATCTCATCCATTCTACCAGCCATTGTTCCAACAATAGGGACTCTCCTCGGCGGCATTCTTCCTAGGATTGAGTGCAAACTGCCTCAAGTTCGACGATCGGGCTTCAAGGTGACAACTACCTCACAATTGGTGATCGATTGCAACACAAGTAACCTACCTCAGTTCAACGATCTGTCCACAACAAGATCTTATGGAATTCCTTTGCCAACTTCATTCAACTCACTCCCAAAGATTCAAACTTTCACTCTGAGACCACTTGGTGTAGTCACAGTAGGAGGGTTCACAAAATGAACTATCCAGGTTGTAAAGCAAGAGTAAACACAATGGAAACAACTCAAAGATATGAAAAAAATGTAAATTCAGTCATTCAGTATATCATAGAATTCAAATACAATCTTGCCAGCATCATTTGGGCTTACAATTAGGGCTCGCAGGCCTGATTACAAAATATGTACAAGATGTAGCTTTGAAGCTCCTTCGCAATGAATCTAAACTATGAGCTATCACTATTATCATGAACTACTTTCCTAAGGATCTATTACATCAATATATAACATCTCCAAAATAATAGATTCCTTTGCGTCAGCCAAGGAAGGTCAAAAACTCCAATGAAGAGCTGTAACATGTGTACACGGATAGGTTATACCTAAACATGAAGAACTCCTCTGCAAATGAATGATGTGCAGATCTCAGGGAAGGTTGGACACGAATCAAAGATCATTGTATGATGTGTCATTAGGCTCCACAAGTTGAGGAATGCTCCGCAAGTCTTCTCCTTTAGTTGATTGTTTGAGACTATCAAGATGCTCTATTTTGAGAAAATAGTTGATCTTCTGATAGCGATAACTTTCCAGTACTTGATCCAAATGCTTTGAGATTCGAATATGATGTAGATGAATGAATCTAGATGCTAAGTCTAGCTCCGCAAGATCTGAAATGCAATTGTGGTAGAATGCGGACCAAAATATAGAAACTGCTACTAACTAAACTACCTGAACTGAACTAGAAAATGAAAAGAAATAAAATGAATTGCAAACAAACTAAAATGCAAATGTTTTTGGTTGATGCAAGATTTCTCTTGAACCAGGGATGCTCCTGCATTAGTAACCTACCTACTAGAAGTAACTAACAAGATTGTTGTAGAATCCTCATGCATTGACCATGCAAGAGCCATGACATGTTTTGGGAAAATTATTTATAAGGCATGTATACAAAAATTACAAAACAATGTTGAAAAAATCAAAATGCCAGATTTTTAGTAAAGGCCTCAAAATTGTAACATAAAACTACTATACCTTCTAGATCTCATTCTAAGTCACCAAAGTTTGACTATTTAAGACAATTATATTTTCTAGGTCCCAAAATCAAGCTGCAGTCATTTGAGCTGCATTTCGTTTCTTGGCCTCTTCAATAATAGACAACTTGACACTTTGCCCTTTGTTAAAGATACCTAAGGCTTTGTGTCCTTTCCAATGGTGAAAATATTACCCTATCACATTGCAAATTCTTGCCTAGCAAAATCCTAGACATGAATAATCTCAAAGCTACCCTTATGCTTTTCCTTGTTCTTAATTACTCCAACACAACCTCTATTACGACCTCCAATAACCATGACAACATTAGCAACATCAAAATTGATAAATTCTTTGATCTTGCCTATTTCAAGATCAATTTTGACGGTATCATTGGCCTTGATCAATAGATCTGGGTACCTAATGGTATGCCCATCATAAGTATTAAGATAAGGGATACCCTTATCACCAAACTGGACTCCATGAACTTTACAAAGTTTATACTGCAAAGAGAAGAAATGAAATTGAATTTAATTTAATTCAAATTGTTAAATAGGCCATCAGAAGAGAAACACTACAAGCAAGAAATCCAGGTCCAAAAGAAATTTTGTTTTGGTTCAAACCTTCTTGTTGTTTTCTAGCCTTCAATGTTCCATAACTAGTTTTGGCTCACACTTTAAAATATCATATATATTTTTTTAATTTTGATTTTTAGTTTTCTCAATAGCTTGAGTTTTAAAACAGGCATAATACCTTTGCTTCCTCATCCTTGATTGAATGCAAGCAGAAAAAACCTTTAGCATAATAGAGATGCCTAAATTTCTCATTGGTCTTTGCAATAGACACAACATCTACAAGAGAGAAGACAAGTTTGGATAAACAAAAATGCATTCTGCAATCAAGAAAATTTCCAAAATTGTTTGTGCCCTCAATATGGTCAAACTCATATATAGCAAGGGATAATGACAATCAGATCACTATACACACCCATGAACCCTATAGGGTAGCATTTATCAGTTATGACTTTTCCATCAATAGCAATGAGTCGTTGCATTACAATTTAGCAATGACTTCACGATATGTAAGGGCATATTTCAGCCCAATCCTCAGAAGAACCAAAAGAGGAAGGCACTCTCTTCCATTGTGAGGACCGGTTGATGGTTTAGGTGCATGTAAAAGTAAAACAATACCACTAAGTACCACATTAGTTAATAAGAAAAAAATAGTTGTCTAAAAATGTTACATTTTAGCAATTCAAATGTGTGAATATCACCCTCAAACTTTCCTAGAACTTTTGAACTTACAAAAGCACCACCAAGTTTGTCAAGCATTCAATGCTTAGGGGCATTGAGTCTCTTCAAATGTTTCTTCAATCCATGAGCCTGAATAGAAGGCAATGTTCCATAGCAAACATTACTAATTAGGAACCTTCAGAAAGAGTACATCCTATGTAGTATCAATAAATCATCTAAATAGAGAAGTTTAATGTTAATTAGTTTTGTAATGAACTAATTAAAGGAAACACTAAAATTTAAATTAAAAACAAACAAACATAAGAGTTTTATAATTGTTTTGGACTAACAAGAGAATGCCACATATAAGGAAAAATAAAGAATTATTTTTTGACTCCCTTCAAAGTGAAAATTTCAACTTTCATTTAGTCACTGTTTTTGACCAATTTTGTTCTTGCTATCTAGTTTAGACCTCAATTATGCTGTTGTTATCAAGGTTAGATATGATGTGGTTTTTGTTGAAGAGATATGAGTAGGGCAATGTAGATTCTATTATTGAGGTGTAAGGTGGAAATTGTGTTTGCTTTCATCTTAGGAAAGCAAATAGAGACATACGTGTGGGGGTACTATCACAATAATGGGTTACACTTTCTAGGACATCCTATTTTTTTCTAAAATCGCATATTTTTAGAAAATATAATGATTTAAGCCTTGAAAGGTTCTATTTAAAGGATTTTAATTGAAGAGGGTTTGATCAAACCCCCTTGGATAGAACCCTGCTAATTTTAAACCGTACCCATAATGGAGTCTCCTCTACACCTATCAAAATGCTGATAAAAAACCACTTTTGATTTACCTTTTGCGGGATCAAATGAATTCATTTGAAATTTATTTTTTGTAAGTATGTAGTCCTTATTATAAGCTTCCCAAAAAGTATAATTTGAAATATATCTAATTTGATTATTATATTTATTTTTATTTCTTGTGAATGTAGATTTTTCAATGAACATCAAGGTTTAGTTTCACACATACGAAAAAAAAGGAAAATAGAGAAAAAAATTTCTAAAAAATACATGTCCTCTAGGTATTGATGTCCTTATTCCAACAAAAAAAATTGAATTCTGATAAATAATTTTTTTCTATGTTGGACAGAATACGCCTATGTCTAAATTTTAATTGGTTTGACTTCAAAACATAATTAAAAAGAAAAATCAACAAAACATTATGAAACCAAATGCATCCTCTAGATATCAGTGTTACCAACCTAAATTCAAAAGAATCATAATTTTATCCTTTGTAGAAAAAAAATTATACACATCACTTTAAAAAAATGTTGTTTACTATTAAAACCTAGTTATCAAAGGAGATGCAAAAATTTTTACAATTTAACTCCAATTTTTTAAAAATATGTATATTTAGAATCTAAAGACAAAATCTCACAAATCACTAGTTCGCATCATCTTCAAATTCCTAATGGTTTAACGGCTATAGGTGTTAGAAAGTGAAGATTTAGTTCTAAATTTTGATTTTAATGTCAAGTTTGGCCAAAAAGTGTAACCCATTATTGTGGGATGACCCGTGGTTTAACTCTCTCAAATATATCAATTGGGCTTTTATGTATTGAACACTTGGAAATCATAAAAAATCGACCATCTCACATTCATGCAATCTACATGAATTATAAACCTATGCAGTCTTAAGAAGCATAGTGCACTCTGAGTTGTTTAAGATTGTTTTGTTGCAATTGGTTAGAGAGAATTCTTTAATAGCAGAAGGTTGAGGGCAAGAGCTTTGTCTACAATACTGCATTTTCTTCCTATGAATATTGTAATACAAGGCAAGACATAAATACCCAGATAGTCCACTATAAAGGTCAAGAAACAAATCTCATTGTATTGTGTGGAATTTCTTTCTTGTTATTGTCTGTAACATGGTTTATTGATATGCACTATGCATTGCAGGTCCTGGAGAAGCTTGGCAAGACATTTTCCAAGTACATTGAAATCACATTACAAAAAAAATAATTAACTTTCAAGCTTAATATGGAACGGATGTTATTTGTCTTCACTTTTGTTTAATTTTTTTCATTGTTTCAGGCAAAAACAAACCAAGACTCTCAAAACATCCAAGAAACCTTAAATTCACTGGCATGATAAAAACATGCCTAATTCATGAAGTCAAGCTATAAATTGTGGAACATTTGCAACTTTGAATTTGTGTAAAAGATTATCAGAGAATCTCTCACACTCAAAGGCAAGGGTGATAAATTTTCCCATTAAGATCTCTTGGATGCTTTCTTAGCAAAAAGGTCGACCCATTTTGTACATCGTATTCATATTTAGTATGAAGAGTTTATAAGCAACAAACTTCACATAGGACAACAATCTTAATTGCTGCACAATTTTGGTTTTCCTAGATGACATCATTGAGTATGAACATCAAGGTAAAAAATTAGTGAAATGCCTCAACAAGAGACCAATTGAATAGAAATAATCTCTATAAAGTGCTCAAGATAATAGATAAAAAGCACATAATAACTATACACAGATATTTAATTGGCTGGTCATTGGACAATAGACAAGATTAGTATTTCTTTTAAGTAAAATATTTTTTGTGAATTGGCTAAGCATTTGTTGCAAGCCATAAAATGCTAATTTTTAGAGCCATGTTTTGCTGGTAAAGTAAGGTTCAAAATCCTAACTTGTATCATTCTCTTGGTGGCCTGTTACCAGAACCAGGCTAGCCACAAGTACTTGGAGACATCTGTTTTCCATTGTTTCTATATAGCAAGCAATATAACTTCACCTATCTAGTCCAAAGGATAAATAGTTAATTACAACAAATACTAATTGAATTCAACTAACACTAGGTGCAATGGCAACAATGGATGGTTACTAAAACTGTAATCCTCTAAACTATAGATACGTATTTAGCAAGAAAATCAAAGGCCTAGGGTCAAAGACAAATAAAGAAGATGTTTAAAGCCCACACATGATAAAATGGATTACAATAATTGTAAAAGTGGAACTGCCTTAAAATAGAATAGGATAAGCACCCAGGAGACTAGACGACTACCTAAATATTATTCTATTCTAGATTATGTTTGAATGGAATCAAATGTTAGATTTGTCATCAATATGGAAATTTCTCCAAGAATTGTTTTAGATATTGTCATAAATAAACAAATCCCTATCTTACCAACCATCAAATAAATGATACACACTGATGTTCATGCAAAGTAACCAACTTTTTTGTAAATTTGGATAAGACAAAATCATAGAGGATGCAGACTAATAGTTTCAAGTGGAGAAAAGGAAATTCCCCACTCCTTTAGAAACAAAGGAAATTAACAATAAATCTTCAAAAGAAAAGGATGTTAAAGAAATATCAATTTTTTTTAATCTAAGCACTAAGCGAAATTGTATATAACACAAATCATGTTGGCACCTGTAATGATGGAGAACATAACATGATTAGATCCAAATCCACCACATCATAGACTACTTTGGAATTTCATTTGAAACAAATAGAATTTATATCTTTAAAAGCATAGAAATTATATCCTTTCCTCCTTTGCTTCAACATCAAAAGAATAAGAAGAAATAACTTCAACAGAATTTCCTAATAGTGATACTCTATATCTTTTTATTTTTTCAAATATGCATAGTTATGGAATACTCTGCTATCGCCTTTCAGATTAGTATCAAAAGAAATCAAGAAATAGCTCCAATAAAGTTTCTTAATAGATCTGCCATCCATCTTTTCAAATGTGCATAGATAGCTTATGGCATCTCAATAAAGATTGTATGTTGTTCCCTATTGTTTAATATCAAAATAAATCAAGCAGAAATAACCCTACAGTGTCTTGATACTCATATATCAATCATCTTTCCAACTAGTCATAGTTAGCTTGTGGCATTAATCTTATCAAAAATTGTACATTGATTTATTTGATTTGGTTTAGTATGTGTATTGATAGAGTTTCTATTGCTAGTGCTTGTATACATCAATTTCTATTGGGACCTTGAGAAAACACAAGTTCTTCTGTCTTCAGCACAAGGGAAAATATGCAAATCATACAACCTTGAAATTATGGTTTTGAAACTCAGAAAAAGTAATTTCATTTGGGTTCAACCTCTTTGCTAATCCAAAGTCTCTTGCAGATTCATTATACCAATGTCAATTGTGAATATTCTTGACTTACACAACAAATCAAGAAGCTTTCTCTCTAGTGAATTTGTGTCAAAAGAGTTACATCTCTCGAGTCTATTCCAAGGAGATCAAACTTACAAAGAATGACATCCTACTCCATCAAGAAAATATTTGAGCACTATGAAGAAATTGACACACTACAATCATGTTATTGTTTCCTAAGAGAAATGTTGAAACAAGTATAGTCCCTTATTAACCAACCTTCAAAGATCAATGAAGGATATGATTTGAGTGCAGATAGTCCACTGAAATAATAATCAATTAACTAACCTTAATCTCGATGAAGGATATGATTTGAGTGAAAATAGTCCATTGCAAGAAGAAGCAGTACAAACCATTTACAGAGTTTCTGCCAGAAAACATGAAGCAAATTTATATATGTACTCAAAGATTAGAAAGACAAATTACATTTGGATAAATTGCTTTTGAAGTAACTTGACTTTCACATGATTACTACTAACTTCTTCTGGAAAATATACTCCATTTTCCTTTTTCATTTTCCCAGCCCTGGTTTAACCATACCATTTTAAATCAAGATTTAGTCAAGCATTTAAATGGGAGATAATGCTAAAGACATATGATGAGCAAAACTCTTTCACAGGTAGAAAAACTTACATATCCCCACCTTCACAGTAACCTATCACAATACACACATAGCAGCCCTGCCAAGAAAAAATCAAGAAAAACTTCATAAATTTTGTATTATAATAAAATTTTAAACAAGTTCCCATAAAAATGTCACCTTAATATTCAACCATAAGCTACTACTTCCAAAATCATCAAGAAGTTAAGGTCAAAAAAATGAAGGAAACAATTACACGTATCTAAGTACCATTGACTGTTAAAGTTGGAATTCACTAAACAAAGAATGTCACCACATATCTGCTAGCTCAATAAATTAGGTGATTGCATTACTATTAGACAAGAATGATGAAAACATTAAGTTTCTAATGAAACCTAAGTGTGGTTTAACATGGACAGAAAAAACACAGTAGATAGCACCTCTTTAAATTAGGACTAAAGGCATGCAAATCACAATTATATAAATAAAGCAAAAACCATTCAGAAAGATATTACAATTTTGGCATTACCATTACAACATAACACAATAGTTAGAAGTGGGAGAATCTTTTATCTTGTGCATGTTTCTAAGAACACATACTTTCAAGAATTAAACTTGAGGACTAATCAAAAAGATCAAGAAAGTCCATAGAATTATGAAACATCATCCAAATCTTTCAGAAGACACAATGGAATTAGACAACAAATGAGTGTTTGATCTGAACATGTTATTGTATACTTAAAAATACCATCACACAAGATGAATCCAAACAAACCTTCTCTACCCAAGACTCCTTGTACTCCACAATGTAAGGATGATTGACATTGGAGATGAGAGTCTTTTGAAGAACCAATCATGCAGACCACAAGTTAGGATGTCAAAGAAACCAAACGCAAATGAAGTCAAGCCTTGAATTGCCAAATTCACACCATCAAAAAATCACAAAACATGACAAGACCTCATAAATTGCCATTATTTAAGGCTACTATCCCATCCCTTCATAGCTAACAATCTTTGGCCTTCACTCATAGCCCTACTTATTTTCAAAGGAGGGACTATGGCATAAAAGTTTAGATAAAAAACCACAAGCACTCATAAAAGATAAAATTGTTTTATTTAATTTAAAATGGGTGTTGTATGTCTAGAAAGAGTATGTCCAACAGGTGGCTTAAAGGAAACTGATATGTTGAGTTTTGAAGCCATTTGGGTTACTCAGAACTAAAAAAAATAATGGCCCTAGTTAGCCTCTGAAAACAAACATATCAAACAACCATAAAAGAATAAATAGATTTTGGTAATGAAAAGCTCAATCAATTAGTACCTGTGTTGAGTTGATGATCAACTATGGAGTTGGAGTGAGAGCCTTGAATTGCATTGGAATTTGACAAATCCAAAGAGTTTTTTGAGAATGCTCAATTTCATTTTTCAAATAATGGAATATAACAATGAATCATCAAAACCAAAGGTATCACTACCATGAAAAAATAATAGACAAATTAATTGATCTCAACCCATATCATATAGCCAACAGATATGATTTGGCAACTTCATTGTTTAGAAGATTGGTAGAACCTTGCTAATAAATCCACCTCGGTTCAAAACACAAGTTTGTTAAGTGGAAAGGAACCATTTTTGCCTCATTCATATGTAGACACCAAATACAACACCAGTTTTTAAACCAAGAAGCAGGAGAAATGGTGCTTACCCTCAAGTTGGAAGATTGCTGAAGCAAAAAACCCACAGCTTGCAACTATAATGGAAAGTTATAGCTTTATTATTTACTTCTACAAAGTTCATCAGTTTGCAAATAAGAGAATCAACTCCAACCTAGAAAAAGGTATCTCTACCTTGCCTTAAAAAAAAAGCGTATGCACTGCGTATGAAGGATACCCATTTTCAAGATCCTCCCCAAAAGAAACAACTATTTTTTGTCAATTGTGCAGGTGTAAGATGAAGACTTTCAGTTTATTATGGCTCAATCCTTGCAAAAAGATTATGTAAAAGGATTAGGTATGAAATAAATATCAGAAGACATCCATGCTTTTCTGATTTTCATGTCCAACAAAAGCCATCAAGATGTTTCAAATTTCTTTGAAAAACACTTGAACATATACTGAGTTGCAACTTTGTCATGAAATAAAATGCATGAAAAAGTATCAATGCTTAAGAATTTCACATGCATGCAATTTCTGCAAATGTATTTTAGTTGAGGAAAAAGGATGAAACCATAGTAAATTAATAGTCTAGACTTATCTTTACCATGGATTACAGTCTCATTAATGGTAAAACAAAATACACACATTTTTTTTATTTTCAAATCTCATTAAACTAAAATGAATTAGGGTCTCTCAACACTTACCTCACAGGATGATCATCTTGAGGGCGGTTGTACTAAGTCCATACTGGCTCGCCTACAAATAACCTCATTGCCTTCCAGAACAAAGGGAAAAATTCAAACACTATAGATTCCAAACATTATACAAAAATCACTAACCAATAATCCAAAAGGAAAATTTGAGATTAAACAACACATTGATTTTAAAAAAGGCCTCTTTTCTTGCCCTATATTCAGGAAAGAAGGGAAATATTACATTTAAATGATCTTTTCCTAAGCACAAACTAAATACTCCATAGAATTTTGATTAAGATCTAAATGTAATGAAAAATTCACTATAGATAGGTAAAGCAGAGTAGTTATACCTTAGTATAGTTAGCAGTGTCCATGGAATGGTGATACATCCTTGTAGGCAAAACAATCAAATCCCCTTGCTTGACCCAAATCCAGATTCACCTATCATTTTGATCCCTTACATCAAAGTAGTCGCTATCTTCCAACACTAGCCGAATCTCCTCATCCAGGTGGATGTGCTCTTCAAAGAAATTCTTCAGCAGCGAGATAGACAGTGGCATCAATGCCCACCCATTATGCATATCTGCCCTTCTTCAAATACCTTGTAGTAGATTCTCTATATTTAAAACCAGTGGGATATGATTAAAAAAATGACTCTTCTTCCAGACAGGAATGTCCCTCTTAGCGCTATGACAGCAGAGGATCTACACGAAAAATGGAGTCATTGGAGGGGTTGCACGAGATGTGGCAAGTAGGGGCTGTAGCACTGTGGCGCATGCAAGATTTTATTTGCCATGTCTTCCTCAATGCAGCGCATGCATCTGTCTAGAAACACAGCCAAAAACATTATAAACATCTCAAAAAGTTTGACCTACCCTAGTTTAGGTGGATTTAAGAAAATAAAAAAATCAATTACCAATGGGCTAAAATAAGCCCAAACCAATCAAAAAATCAGGTTTTAAGAATTTTTATGGTTGAAAAAGACAAACTTTAGAGAACGCAATTTTTTTCCCATGCACGAAGTTCAGGACTGAGGAAATACATTGAAATGAAAACAACAGTATCCTTGCCTATGGAAGGGACTAATAATAATCATGGCTAGCACATACTAGAGAAATTAATTCCATTCAAGTAGCCAAACCAACCTCCTCATATCCTATCAAAATAGTTAAACAAATTTCATCTCTACTCTCAAACCAAGAATTCAAAATGTTGCAAGTATGTGCTTATCGGTGTTGTCATTGGTGTCAATTGTGCTCTTGTTTTGATGCTTTCTTGTGTTTAGTTAGTTTCTTTGTACTGGCCTCTATGAGTTGAAGATAATGAGAAAGTGTTCCTGTTATTGAGTTTCCAAGTGCTTTTGAGAAAATTTTCTCTCAGAGTGGAAACAGTGTGTTGCAGAGTATTTTGGCTTGCAAAAGAACAGTGTAGTATTTTGCTCTGCATATTTTATATATTGAATATCTTTGTATTTGGTTTGAAATTTATGTTAAGGGATGTCTGTAGTTGCTATGTTTCAAGTTTGAGCTTCCTGTATGCAGATTTGAGTGAGTTCTGTTCACCAGAGTAAAAACTATTTTTCTGAGCATTCAGTGGTGACAGGGAGAATGTATTTTGCTCCACATCTCTCACCTTTAAATTTTATTATTTGCAGTTCTAGAGTTAAGTTTGCAATGATTTTATGTGCCTTTAGTTCAAATGGTTCATGATTTGGTGGTCCGCAAGTGATCTTTTCTCTATGACAGTGGCTAACACTAATGTTTAAGTGCTCTAGTTTGAAGAATCTTTTTGATAGAATGTTTGGGGGTTGTGAGGAAGTTCTTGGTGATTGTAATGTGCTTGTGGATGTCTCTAGATCATTTTCCTACCTTTTTATTGGTATGCAAAGTGTAATCTAGATTGATCATGAAGCATGTTCCTAAAGGTCTTAGTGTTAACCCCAGTTTTAGCCGACTTGGTGGTTTTCACTACTTGCGATTATACTTTGGAGTTTGTGATAGTGTGTTGTAGTGTGGAAGATTGCATTTGAGTCTTAGCTAAGGCATGGTATGGTCCATATTCATTCTTCTCCTTCAAAAATTTGTTTAGGTCCAGACCTATTCTAATGTATGTGTGCATGCCGACCTTGGAAATTGTTCCAATGGTTGATGATTGTAATGTTGACCTTGATGTTCATTCCAAGGTTGATGAATTGTATAAATATATGTAATGAAGTCGTGAATGATTGATGTTAATTCAAAGATGTGAAGATAAGTGTGAAGTGAAGAAGTAGAGAAGAACAGAGGAGATTTATTGTGCTTCAATGGAACTAAACTCTGGCATGGCATAGATGCTACTATCTTAGTTCACCAACTCTGGTAGTGAGCCACCCCATTGGCAATGAGTCCCTTCTTTTGTAGTGAGCATTCTGAGAAGTGAGCTCTAAGGCAATGAGCCTTATTATAAACTTTGATATATCTTTTATATTGTGAGCTAACACTCACCGTGGTTTTTCCCTTATAGGGTTTTCCACATAAAAATCTAGTGTCTCATGTGTTGAATGTGTGAATGTGTTTAAGTTTCTGATTATATGCTTTCATGGTTAAATCATAATTAAGTGATTAAAGTGTTGATGTTTGGAAGAAGATAAGTTTTTTCTACAACTGATTCACCCTCCCTCTTAGTTGTCTTCTGCATTTCAACAATTGGTATCAGAGTGAGGGTTCCTCAGAAGGAAGCCTAATAGCTTGAGGTAGATCTAGGATGGCACACAAGAAGGAGTCTCCACAGTTTGATGGAACAGATTATGCTCTCTGGAAAGTATGAATGAAAAGTCATCTCATTTCTCTTAGTTATAGTGTTTGGAAGATGGTAGATACATAGTTTACTATTCATCCAAATGGTCCATCAAATGAAGATGAAGTCAAACAGTATGAGTTAAATGGAAAAACTAGAGATGCTCTATTAAATGCCTTATCTAATATCAAGCTAGTGAAAGTTAGGGATTTGGAAACTGCTAATGAGATCTAGGTTAAGTTGAAAAACTTATACGAAGGAGATGATTCTGTAAAGAGTGCCAAATTGCAAAACCTGAAGGTGAAGTATGAATCCCTGAAGATGAGTGATGATGAGAACATAACAATCTACATGCAAAAGGTTGATGAAATTGTCAATGGAATCAAAGGTCTTGGAGGAACTATTGATGAAGATGAGGTTGTATTGAAAATTGTTAGATCTTTTCCTAAATCCTATAGTCACAAGATGTCAACAATTGAAGAAGTTATGAGTGTGAACAGAATTACAAAGGATCAATTGCTTGGGAAGCTTACTACTTTTGAGATGAGAGAGTTTGGTGATGCTCTACCGAAGACTGAGTCTGCTTTTAAAGCCAACACATTAGAAAAGATTTCAAGAGCCAAAAAGTATGCTATGGAATCTGATGATGAACTTGATGAGATTGAAGCCCAACTTTGTGGATAGAATGCAAAGAAGTGCTGGTAAGTTCAAAGGCAAATTACTATTCAAATGCTTTTCTTGTGGAAAGATTGGTCACTATGCCTCTAGGTGTCCGGAGAGAATTGAGAGAGGTAAGAAGAAATTTGAAAGTAGACCTAGAACTATAAAGAAATGCTATTATGTTAGATATTTTGATGATGATGGTGTGACAGATGATGAGTCCGATGATACTAGTGCAAATGAATGCTTGTTTATTTCTACTAAGGAAGAACCTGTGTCTACTAATCCTGCAAGTTGTGTGAAGGAAGAGAAACCAGTGGAAGAGAGTGCTTTGTCTGTCTATAAGACTAAGAAAGATAAGGATGAATGGATTATTGATAGTGGATGTTCACATACATGACCGGTGATAAAAGTAAGTTCGTAAGTCTGGAAAAGTATGATGGGGGACTAGTTAGGTTTGGAGATAATGCAGCTGGTAAGATTTGTGGAAGAGGATCTATTTCTTTTGATGGTAAACATAACACAGATGGTGTTATATATGTGAAGGGTTTAAAGCATAATCTTTTATGTATTGGTCAGATGTATGATAAAGGGTATGATCTAAGATTCAAGGATAATGGATGCAAGATCATGCAAAGCTCCAAAACAATGATTGCTACTAGTAAGAAGACTACAGGAAATGTTTACCACTTGAGAGGAACTAATGACTATTGTTTGTTGGCTTAGACATATGAGAGTTGGTTGTGGCATAGAAGGATGTGTCATATCAATTTTGAAAACTTGGTGAAGATAAGTTCAGTACAAGTTGTGAGAGATTTGCCTAAGCTTGTGAAGCCTGCCAACACCATGTGCAAGGAATGTCAATTGGGGAAATAGACAAGGACATGTTTCAAGAGTAAAGAACATTTTTTTGCTAGATTGCTTGAGCTAGTGCATACAGATTTGTGTGGTCCTACAAGAATAAGAAGTTTTCAAGGAGACATGTACTTTATGTTACTTATTGATGATTATTCTAGAATGACTTGGTCACTTTTTTAAAAGATAAATCAGAAGCTCTAGACAAGTTCAAAGCTTTCAAGGAGATGGTTGAGAATGAATTAGAGTTGAGGATCAAATGTTTAAGGTCTAATAGAGGAGGTGAGTTTACATCAAATGATTTCAATACTTTCTATGAAGAACATGGGATAAAGAGACAGTTGTCTGCTCCTAGGAATCCTCAACAAAATGGAGTTGCTGAAAGAAAGAATAGGACAATTCAAGAGGCTTCTAGGTCAATGATGATAGAGGCAAACCTACAAGAAGTGTATTGGAGAGAAGCTATACATACTTCTATCTACATTCAAAATAGAATTCATGTCAAATGTAATGGCACCAAAACTCCTTATGAATTGTGGTATGGAAGAGTTCCTATAGTGAAATACTTCAAACTTTTTGGAAGCAAATGTTATATCAGAAGAGAAGAAGAGTTAGGCAAGTTTGATGCTAGGTGTGATGAAGGAACTTTCCTTGGATACTCTACTAAGAGTAAGGCCTACCAGTGCTACAATAAGAGACTGAGAAAGATCATTGAAAGTGCTAATGTGAAGGTTGATGAAGACAGAGAAAGAATATTAGATCAAAGTGGCTATGAATCAGATGAACTTGCTATTACAGTTGATGAAGAAAAGATTGAAGAAGAAGATAGTCAAGTTGAAGAAGAAAATGCTCCAAAAAGTGTTGTTAAGACTCCCAGGTATGTAAGGATTAATCATTCTGAAGATTAGATTATTGGTGACAAAAGCAAAGGGGTATTGACAAGGAAAAGAGTTGCAGAGGAACAAGTGAACTGCTATTTACTTTCATAGATTGAACCTAAAACTATAAGTGAAGCTTGTAAAGATGAAAGTTGGGTAAAAGCCAGGGAAGAAGAGCTGATGCAGATAGAGAAAAATCAAACTTGGGAATTGGTTCCTAGACCTACTGATAAGAATGTGATTGGAACCAAATGGGTCTTCAGAAACAAGATGAATGAAAGTGGTGAAGTGGTAAGAAATAAAGTAAGACTGGTATGCAAAGGATACTCTCAGGTTGAAGGCATAGATTTTGAGGAGACTTATGCTCCTATGGAAAGGATTGAAGCTATAAGAATGTTTTTTGGCTTTTATAGCACACAAAGATTTCAAGGTGTACCAAATGGATGTGAAGTCTGCATTCTTGAATGGAGAGATGGAAGAAAAGGTTTACATTGAACAATCGGAAGGATTTCAGTCATCAGACCAAGGTAACATAGTGTGTAGATTGAAGAAAGCCCTATATAGACTCAAGCAAGCTCCTAGAGCCTGGTATGCAAGGCTGGACAAGTATTTGTTGCAATTAGGGTTCAGTAAAGGTATTGTAGACAATAATCTCTACTTCAAAATCAATGATGATCATATTCTGATTGTTGTAGTCTTTGTTGATGATATTATCTTTGGAGGCAATGAAGGTATGTGTAAGAAATTTATAGAGGAAATGAAAAAGGAGTTTGAGATGTCTATGTTTGGTGAAATGAATTTCTTTCTAGGACTGCATATTACTTAATCAGAAAAATGAATTTTCATTTCTCAATCCAAGTATGTGAAAGAATTGTTGAAGAAGTTTGGAATGGAGAATTCTAAGATAGTATGTACTCCTATGGTAACTAGTTGCAAGCTAAGCAAGAATGATAAATCACCTAAGACTGATAAAAAAAATATAGGTCTATGATTTGAGGACTACTTTATATATCCTATACAAGACCAGATATAATGCATGTAGTCTGTCTTGTGGAAAGATTTCAAGAAGATCCTAAAGAGTCACATGTGATGGCAGTTAAGAGGATCATGAGGTATTTAAAAGGCACTTCAAACTATGGATTGTTGTATCCCAAAGATACTGATTTCACTCTTAGTACTTATATAGATGCAGATTGGGCTGGAGATGCTAATGACAAAAAAAGTATAAGTGGAGGTGCTTTCCTCTTGGGTAACAGATTGGTATCATGGTTGAGCAAGAAGCAAGATTCAGTTTCTTTGTCTACTGTAGAAGCAAAATATATTGTTGCAGCATGTTGTTGTACTCAAGTGCTATGGATGAAGCAAACATTGAAGGATATAAGAGTTGTGTATGGAGAACCAATTTCAATATTTTGTGAAAATATAAGTGCTATAAATATTTCAAAGAATTTAGTGATGCACTCAAGAACAAAGCATATATCAATAAGGTATCACTTTCTAAGAGAAAAGGTAATAGAGAATTAAGTGAAGATGGAATATGTATCTACCAAGGATCAGATTGCAAATATTTTGACAAAGCCCCTACCTAAGGATACTTTTGAATATCTCAGGGAAAAGTTAGGGGTTATTACCCCTCCTGCTCTTAACTAAGATGCATAGGAAATTCATCAGTCCAGTGGTGCCCAAAGTCTCATTCTTTGATCTGAATTGATGTTTTGTAGGGTACCTCTCAGGGGGAGCAGGTAGATATTACTGATATGAGTTCCTGACCAAGGCACGTTTTCTAAGAAGCATATCCATGGAGAATATTCATCTAGCATCTTTATGATGATGTTCTACACTATTCAAAACCTCAAACACTTGTAATCATACCTTTTGATGCTCCTTTATCCTAGTACCCTCATCCAGAGTATTAGCATCTTGTTTGGGTCTTCAACTTCACTTAGGCGCACTTATTGGTAAAAAAAGTCTAGATTGGTGCCTTAGGAAGAATGTGGTCTTTCCTTGCTAAAATCTCCAACTCAAGTCACATCTGAGTCAAAAACACCATCTCCTATCAAGCACCTTTCATCTTGAGTAGATTGAAAGCTCTTTTCTTACCCAGATGCACTTTTGGACTAGTTCCTTAGGCGCAATATGGTGTCCGTGGAAGGGTGAATTGGTGCCTTCCCTTGAATTGCTTATCTCCCATGCAAGCACTCACTTCTGGAGACATTGAGGAAAGTTTGGAACATTGTCCCTACTAGTGCCTTGATGATTTGGAGAGTTTGGAGCCCATTTTATCAATGAGGCACATATTTGAGATAAAATGACATGGATTTGGCACCCAGTCTTGAGTTGTCCAATATTTCTTAAGAGCACTCACACTTGGAGTCTTTGTAATGAAACAAAACACTTTTCTTACCAAGCACCCTATCTTCCTGAGGAGTTTGGAGATCATTTACCCTCTTAGGCGCATCTTCAAGGTCATGGAGTCTTATTTTGGCACCTTGATGTTCTTAGGTGCACTTTGAAAGTTGCAAGTTCTCATATTAGCTCCTAGGGTCCTAGACTTCTTGAAATGTCATATCTTCTTATCTGGTAACACTTGGAATGACAAGGTGACATACCTTGATGAGTACCTCAATTGGAAACCTTAAACTCAATACCTATCTTCCTCTAGGTGCACATTTGGAGGATTTGATAAGGAATATGTGTCTAGGCTACACATAGCCAATTTTCCTTCAAGATTTGCAATGTATGTTGGTCCTAAAAGTTGATAACATTGTTTCCAAAGGTAGCACCACTTCTTGACTCAATCAAAATCATGTCTTGACAACTTGATGCTTGAATTGATGAAATGGCTCTTAGACTTAGCCATTTTTTGAGTTTCTGACTTGGATCTTGCAAAACAATAAAATTGAGTTAGTCAAAAACTAATTCATTCCCTCATCATTTAGAATTAGCCTCCAGGAATGAGGAGTAGGCTAATCTATCTTCCTTTTGATGATTAAGCTAGAAATGGGGACATGACAGTCCCCCCTTCTCGAGATTGCTTGTCCTCAAGCAATTGAAGGTTAGGATACTCCAAAATCTTTTCTCCTTCCCAAGTAGCATCCTCCATGGGCAATCCTTTCCATTTCACCAAATACTCCCTTATGCTTTGATTGTGCAATTTCTTTTCTCTCATATCCACCACACTTTTAGGTTCAAGAACTAACATTCCTTCTTCATCGAGTGGTGGAAGTTCATCAGGTGAAACCACATGTTGTCCTAGTGCCTTTTTGAGACAAGAAACATGAAACACATTGTGGATGCGGCTTCCAGCTGGTAGATCAAGTTCATATGCCACTTCCCCTACTTTTCTCAACACCTTATAGGGTCCATAGAACCTGAGTTTCAATTTCTCTGCACCTGTCTTCTTCAAAGAACTTTGCCTATAAGGTTGAAGACACAAAAACACCATATCACCAACTTCAAAACTACATTCAACCTAGTGTCTGTCGGCATACAACTTTTGTTGATTTTGAGACCTTTGTAATTTGCCCTTGAGCACTCGCAAGATGTCTTGCATATCCTGCATCAATTCTTTAGCTTGAGAAGCTTGATTGTCATCCAATGCCAAATCAACAAAGGAAACTGCATCATATCCATACAACACATGAAAGGGAGACATGCTAATTGACATATGGAAAGTGGTGTTGTAACAGTGTTCTCCAAGATGTAACCACTTGATCCAAGCACGTTGATGATCAAATACATAATTTCTTAAGTATCCCTTAAGCCATTTATTGATAATTTCAGTTTGCCCATCAGTTTGAGGATGATAGCTAGTGTTTGGTGTCAAGTCAGTTCTAGCTTGTCGAAATAGCTCTCTCCAGAATACACTGATGAACCATCTATCTCAATCACTAACTATGGTCTTAGGAAGGCCATGTAGTCTGAAGACTTCATGAAAGAATAACTCAGCTACTTGCAATCCTGATGACTCAATTGGAATTGCAAAGAAGTGAGCATACTTTGTAAACCTGTCAACAACTACATAGATACAGTCTTTTCCATTCACCTTTGGAAGACTTGTGATGAAATCCATAGAGATACTCTCCCACTTTTGTTCTGGAATTGGTAGTGGTTGGAGTAATCCTGTTGGAAAAGTATGTTCTGACTTGTTTTGCTGACAAGTCAAACATTCCCTGACATATTGCAAAACATCTTCCTTCAAACCTTTCCAGGGGAATCTTTCTTGGATCTATCTGTAGGTCTTGAAGTAGCCAGGGTGTCTTGCTAGTGGAGTATCATGGTATGTCTTCAAAATTTGTTGATTCAGCTTGGATTCAGGAGTCAGATAGATTCTATCTTTATAATAGATGATGTCATCAACTACCATGTACCTATCATCCTGAATGACTCCATCCATGATCTCACAAGAAAATTTAGATTTGGAATACTCAACAAGAAGCTGAGATTTCCAATCAGTTGAAACTTCACTTACAACACAGATGGCAGGTTTTCTAGACAAGGCATCAGCAACAATATTCTTCTTACCTTTCACATATTCAATATCAAAATCATATGCCTGTATCTTAGTCACCCACTTCTGCTATCGTTAATTCAAATCCTTCTGCCCTAGGAAATATTTCAAACTGTTGTGATCAGTTCTGACCACAAACTTAGATCCAACTAAATACTGGTGAAATTTAGCCAAAGCATGCATGATTGCTAGCATCTCTTTGTCATATGTTGAGTACAACCTTTCTATGTCCTTTAGCTTCCTACTCTTGAATGCAATGGGATGACGATCTTACATCAATACTACTACAATGCCTTCTCTAGAAGCATCACATTCTAGGACAAAAGACTTAGTAAAATCTTGCAAAGCCAGTACTGGTGTTGTACTCATTACTTCTTTCAATCTATCAAATGCATCTTGAGCTTCCATTGACCAGATGAAAGCACCTTTCTTTGTCAGATTCGTCAAGGGTGCAGAGAGCTGCAAGAACCCCCTAACAAATCTCTTGTAATAGCTGCAGAGGCTAAGGAAACCTCTCAATTTAGAAACGTTCTTGGGTACCGGCCAATTGTAGATGGCTTCAATCTTCTCTTCTTAAACTTTCATGCCATTAGCTCCAATCACATGACCCAAATATAGCATCTCTTTTAGTCCAAAGTCACACTTAGACATCTTTGCATACAAAGATTGTTTGTCCATGGTGCTCAAAACTTTGTCCAAGTTTTGGAGATGTTCTTCCCATGTCTTGTTGTAAATCAAGATGATATCGAAGAAAACCAACAAGTATTTTCTCAATTGCTTGTTGAATACATGGTTCATACAAGACTGGAAAGTAGCTGGAGCATTTGTTAATCCAAAAGGCATCACCAAGAATTCATAATGTCTACAATGACATCTGAATGCTATCTTTTGAATGTCTTCTTCTCGAACATGAATTTGATGATAACCAGATTGAAGATCTATCTTGGAGAAGTAGATTGCTCCATGCAACTCATCTAGTAGTTTATCAATCCTAGGTATGGGATACCTATTCTTGATAGTCTTCTAGTTCAATGTTCGATAATCAATGCACATTCGCATTGTTTCATCCTTCTTCACGAGCACTACTGATGAAGCAAATGGACTAGAAGATGGCCTAATGTGCCCCATATTGATCAACTCTCTGATCGTCTTCTCAATCTCAATTTTGAAATGCCTTGGATGCCTGTAGGGTGCAATATTGATGGGTTTGGTCCCATCCTCCAACTCAATCACATGTTCAAAACCCCTATGGTGGTCTGCTTGGAGGTATATCACCAAACATTTTGCTATGTTTTTCCATCATAGATTTGAGATCCTCATGATAAGGCTCTTCAATAGAGAGAACCTGGTTATCCTTGATGGAAACTTGTGTTGCCCATTCAATGTCATTATGTCTGATTAAAGCTTCCATACACTTGGCTGAAACAACTCTGGGATTTCCATCAGACAATGACCTCAGTTTGATCTTTCTTCCCTCATGTGTAAATTCAATTTCCATTGTCTGGAAATTCTAGACAAATGATCTAGGAGTTTGTAACCACTGTACTCCAAGTACAATATCAATTTTCCCAAGTCCTACTACATAGAAATCATCTTGTAGAGTGTAAGCATTACCCATTTGTATTTGAAGTTGAGTAACTCTCCATGTGCAACTCATGATGAATCCATCGGCAACTATTACCCTGAATCCTTTGAAGTCTTCAACTGTTAGACCTCACTTAGTAACTAACCCTTCGCCAATGAAGTTATGAGTAGCGCCACTATCAATTGGACATGTGACTCTCTATCCCTTCACAACCCCTCTTATGCAAAAGGCATGATACTTTAGTACTCCTGAGAGTGTAGCAATTGTCATCTTATCATGTGATCCTCCTGAAGCTATGTCAAAAGTTGCTTGTTCATACACTTCTTCTTTATCATGAACTAACTCTCCATCACTTTGTGATTCCACTTCACTTTCATCATCTGATATTAGCTCAATCAAATGAGCTTTACCTTTGCCAAGGCACCTGTGTCCTGGTTCCCAAGGTTGTTTACATGAGAAGCAGAGTTTCTTCCTTCGTAGTTCATCTCTTTCCACTGTAGATGTATCTTGAGTCTTCCTTAGAGGAACTGAGGGTTTCCTTTGGGTGGAACTAATGCCTTTATAGAACTTCCTCTTAGGTTGGTATGCGGGAGTAGTATCAAGATCAAGAGCAAAGTCAATTGTTTCTTAAAAGTTAGCTGGTCTTTGTACTTTCACCAACGGCCTAACTTGATTGTTCAATCCCTCAATGAACAACATTGTGATTCTTCGGTCGGTCATGTCAAGTACCATCACTACTATCTTCTGGAACTCATTCACATACTGCTCAATCCTTCCTTCTTGCTTGAGTTGGGTGAGTTCGTGATAATATACTTCAATGTCTTTTCTATCAAACCTTTGAATCAACTTGCTTACAAACTCATCATAGGTATTGATCCTATCATGATGTTGAGAGACTAGACCATGATGCCACCATTCATAAGATAATCCTTCTAGGTGTATTGTAGTGAAGTGAATCACCTTCTTCTCCATCATAGGCTTGAGTGAGAGATAAGTATCCAGCTTGTTCACCCATACTCTAGCACTGATTTTACCACTTCCATCAAAGGTAGGAATAGGAACTCGATTCAAGGCTTCTTTATATTCCTTTGTATCATCATCCCTTCTAGGACGAAAGCCTCTAGCTCTACCACCCCTGTCCCTATCTTCCCTCTTCTGTCAGCAATATTCATTAAAGGACATCATTTCCCAAACATGATCTAGTAATCTGGCGTAGAGATCTACAAAGAGTGCTACTTCATCTTCAAAGTTATTCTACTCTTCCTCATCAAACACTTCATCAACTTCATTGCCTTGTTCAGGTGGTGGTGGAAGGAAAGCAGGTCTTATAGGTCTATCAATTATAGGAGTCCATGTGCAAACTCTTCTACCTATTGTACTAGCATCATCATCATCATCATGCCGCTCTTGTCTAGCTGCTTCACCTTGTTGACTGCCTACCCCTTGATTCATGTTCTGAAGGGATTGTAGAACTTGTTGCAATATATGCGATGTTTGTTGTCCATCAGCAATGTTCCTAAACAACTCCCTTGCTTCATGTTCATTATTAATAGGTGGACTTCTAGTTCTTTCATCCATGTCAGCCTTTCTAGCTGCAATTACTCCTGAAAGAGTATCATGTTGTGGGTAAGGATGAGTCCACTGGAACTACCTTCTTTGTTCATGTGCAATGTATCTCCTTGTTCTATCACTTTGTTGATCACCTTCCTGCATGAAAATGCCAAAGGCTGGCAGGATCCAAGCTCTGATACCACTGTAAGATACCCAACTATACCTAACTAAAAATTTTCTTACTTAGCCAAATTTACTTGCATCTAACTCTCCAATTACTCAATCTACTTAACATCATTCACAAAAGATAACAATGACAACTTGCATAAATCAACTTGAAATTGGGCACTTACATTGTTACTTGATTCAACTAAATGCAAATGTCTTATTACAATAGATGATGCCCTCAATGGCATGAATATACAATCTTATTTAATTGATTACAAAGAAAGGCCTTAAAGCCTAGATATATACAATGCTTTCAACTTCTTCACAACTATCTCTATCTCACTAGTTGATGTAGACCACTTCAATTGAGCCCAGTGATGTCAACTGGATGTCAACACCTCATAATGCAACAAGGGAGCATCACCTTGTCAGTTGAGGGAGCATCACCCCAACTCTTGAAACTCACAGGCCTCAAGATCACAAGCATAAGCTTTGTAGAGAGAAAATTTGCCAAAAGATGTAAGATGATCAAATGAGAGAGCCTCTCCTCCTTTTATAGTGCTCCTCAAGGCAATGAAGGCACGTCTCCCAATGCACAAGAGGAACCAAGGCACATTTTCCAAGAAGCATATCCATGGAGAATATTCCATCTAACAACTCAGTTTGAGGTGGCAACCTTACCCACTAAATTGGTACGGATCCCAATGTCATCTTGTCGACCAATGAGAGCTCAAGTGCTTGTAATGGTACCTGCTTACTCTAGGTGTTGTATTGAGGTAGTTTGATCATGAAATAGTGCCCAATGTAGAACTAGGTGCCCATTGAGAGAGATGTAACTAGGGGATGCACCTAGTTGAGAAATTGATTCCTTGTGTTGTCTTCTCGTTCCGTAGGAAGTCTACTAGCTCCAATTGGAAGATCCCTTCATGTTGCTAAGTCAATCTTCTTGAGGCGCATCTTTGGTGCTCTAGAGACTTAAACTTGAACCTAGAATCTTTATGATGATGTTCTACACTATTCAAAACCTCAAACACTTGTAATCATACCTTTTGATGCTCCTTTATCCTAGCATCCTCATCCAGAGTATCAGCATCTTTTCTGGGTCTTCAACTTCACTTAGGCACACTTATTGATTATAAAGGTCTAGATTGGCGCCTTAGGAAGAATGTGGTCTTTCCTTGCAAAAATCTCCAACTCAAGTCACATCTGAGTCAAAAACACCATCTCCTATCAAGCGCCTTTCATCTTGAGTAGATTGAAAGCTCTTTTCTTACCCAAACACACTTTTGGACTGGTTCCTTAGGCGCAATATGGTGTCTATTAAAGGGTGAATTGGTGCCTTCCATTGAATTGCTCATCTCCCATGCAAGCACTCACTTCTGGAGACATTGAGGTAAGTTTGGAACATCATCCCTACTAGCACCTTAATGATTTGGAGAGTTTGGATCCCATTTTATCAATGAGGCGCATATTTGAGATAAAATGACATGGATTTGGCGCCTAGTCTTGAGTTGTCCAATCTTTCTTAAGAGCACTCACACTTGGAGTCTTTGTAGTGAAACAAAACACTTGTCTTACCAAGCACCCTGGCTTCCTAAGGAGTTTGGAGATCATTTACCCTCTTAGGCACATCTTCAAGGTCATGGAGTCTCATTTTGGTTCCTTGATGTTCTTAGGTGCACTTTGAGAGTTGCATGGTGTCATATTAGCGCCTACTGTCCCAGACTTCTTGAAATGTCATAGTTTCTTATCTGGTAACACTTGGAATGACAAGGCAAAATACCTTGATGAGTACTTCAATTGGAAACCTTAAAATCAATACCTATCTTTCTCTAGGCGCACATTTGGAGGATTTGATGAGGAATATGCGCCTAGGCTATACTTAGCCAATTTTCCTTCAAGATTTACAATGTATGTTGCTCCTAGAAGTTGATAACATTGTTTCCAAAGGTAGTGCCACTTCTTGACTTAATCAAACTCATGTCTTGACAACTTGATGCTTAAATTGATGAAATGGCTCTCAGACTTAGCTAATTTTTGAGTTTCTGACTTGGATCCTGCAAAACAATAAAATTGAGTTAGTCAAAAACCAATTCATTCCCTCATCATTTAGAATTAGCCTTCGAGAATGAGGAGTAGGCTAATCTATGTTCCTTTTGATGATTAAGCCAGAAATGGGGACATGACAGATGCTACTATCTCAGTTCACCAACTCTGGTAGGGAGCAACCCACTGGCAGTGAGCCACCCCATTGGCAGTGAGCCCCTTCTTTTGCAGTGAGCATTCTAGGCAGTGAGCCTTATTGTAGACGTTGATATATCTTTTATATTGTGAGCTAACACTCACCATGGTTTTTTCCTCATAGGGTTTTCCACATAAAAATATGGCATCTCATGTGTGAATGTGTTTAAGTTTCTGATTATATGCTTTCATGGTTAAATTATAATTAAATGATTAAAGTGTTGATGTTTGGAAGAAGTTAAGTTTCTCTACAACTGATTCACCCCCCTCTCAGTTGTCTAGTTCATTTCAAAACAAAAGACAATGTATATTAATATATTAAATATAATTCAAAGATAATAGTACCATACAACACATTTATTATAATTTCAACTAACAAATCAAATACCAACACAAATTCAAATATGCCAAACTGCCTTAATATTTGTACAGTGATGGCCTTTTTTGGTTGCTTATTGGTCTTTTTTGGTATCTTTCATGGGTGGGGGCCCTAATTGACTACCTAATTAGTCAATAAAAAGGCAAGGCAAGAGGACCCCCTTAGCACAAAAACACCTTGAGGCATTTTTCAATAAGGGAGAATGGTGAATATATTATATAACCCACAACTTTGGGCTTCTCATCCTTTAACTTCTTTCACCATTGGCAAAGCTTTTAGAGCATGTAAAAGCTTAAGAAATATTTTTATTTTTTCTATGTTACCATTACAAGGATTACAAGAGAGTAGGTTACTTTAGGAAGGGTTAAGAAATCCCTTTTATGTATTTTTTGAAGGTCTGCAAGTCAATTTTGGAAATCGGATACACCGGGTTGTTCTCATAAATGAAAACCCTAGAAATTGTGACCAGGACCCAAAATGCTTCATGAATGAAATGGGATGTGCCTAGAGTTTCATGCAATGTATCTGAATTGAGAATAGATAGAAAGGCAGAAGTTGAAAGTTGTAGAAAAATGGTATAAATTTCCCTCATTGGAAAGCCCAAAAACATAATCATCCAAGCCAGAATTATATCCTTGGCCTAAATTACTATTCTTTGAATTCTAATCATCATAGACTTAAAAACCCTCAGAGTATGATCTCGCCAAGAAAATATCAGTGGAATTTTTTATTTTAGTATATTCTATTATTCATGGGATCCTACATCCTCTACCTCAACAAATGGGGAAAGAACTCTGATACTTTTGAATCGGTTATTGAAATGATTGGTGGCATATTCCTAAATTACAATGAATGTAGTAAACTGTGAAGTTAGCTTTATGTAAATCAAAAATATAATTAAATGTGGATGGTTCACCAGACTCTACCCAAAATGATGATAAATTCTTAGGAGATAAGGTTGTACAATGATGCCACTAATCTATTTATTTTGGACAGGGTGAGAGGACACTCCATACAGAACATATGGTTATTAGTGATATTACTGGGCTAACATTGGCAGCAAAGAACTCCCATTAACATCCTAATCCAATCAAATACAATTATAGATTACATGGATACCACTTCTTCCCACTCGAAAGAATTTGCTTAATCAAATTGATGCATGCTTGAACAAGGTGCATAAATGAGAAAAATTACCAATTAATCAAAAGTATTAACATTGTGTGGCTAGATAATAAGAACCATCCAATATGATGCTAAAACTCTTCAGAAGATGAGATTGTATCGTGATGGTACTCCATTGAGAACCCCTATATATTGCAAGAGTAATATTTGCAAGAAAAACACTCCCCTTTGCACTGAAGTTGCTCCCCTAAAGCAAATACAATTACAGACAATACATGTACCTAGTCTTCCCACTCAATAATACTTTATCAAATCAAACTGTGCACATCAATTAGGGAAATGACCAGTTAAAATCAATTTCACACAATATAAATCCGTCAATGCACACAACAATAACTTCAAGAGAATTCCATAATAACCATCAAAAAACACACGTTTTAGACACTAATTAAAAAATATATGAAAAAGTAGACAACACCCAGGCAAATCAGAAGCCCCAAAATGGTATCACCTACCACTGGGCAAAAACCACTGGCACTTTTCCCAATGAACAAGTTGTTTACCTTGAGTTTTTGTATGTTTATTTTGCAACATCAATGTTATTTCATTGTAACAACCAAAAACAATCAAGACTCACTATAATAAACCATTAATCTAATCCCAATGATTCATTCAACCTGAACTTATTTTCCTACAAATATATAATACATCCATGCATGCTTGATATCAGATAACCATAATTATGATATTTGCCTCAGGTGAGAAATCAGTTACATTTAATCTTCTTACACTTGTGGTAACCAGATATATGCAAGAGGATACTGATTTGACAATGTTATTTATTGTAAGGAATAGTAATATGCATACTCCTAAGCCAAGTTAAAAAATAGTATTATGCATAAAAGTTTAAAACATGATCACACTAATATAAGGTAAAGTGTGTTACATTGTTACACATAACATATCCTATAGTGGATATCTACAGGATTAGAGCTTTAAACATAATAGAAGATGCAATTTATCCAATGGTTTATACATGTAGGTGGCTTAGTCCACACTGAATGAACTGTGCTTCTTAGATAGCACAAAAGGATTTTTATCTAATCCCACAACAAAGTTGAAAAGGGTGAAATAGCCAGAACTCAAATATAAAATATGTAAATATTATAACCAAACCAATAGCATTGATGAAAAATATAAAATTACTGGGACTCAATCATAAAATCAATAAATATTATAAATACACTCAAAATTGTTGATAATCATGGACTATCTAGGACACTCACTTTGAAAACCTCTCTCTAGCACCCCTAAACACACCACCACTCCAAGAACTAGACTGACACAGTTTGACCTTCTAAACAAGCTACTCAAGAAATGTTTTGACCACACCCAAATGATTCAATTACAAATTTATTGAATTTATTGCAATGAAAGATGAAAGTCCCATTTGATTAAAATACCGAATTGTGTACTATGATTCAAATAACAAGATTGAGACTACAATGACTTTAATGGCCATTTCTAACCTAAGATCAAAGCTATCTTACACACTCAAACCCTTTCGTCAGATTAACAAAATTGAGAACTTTTTGGGACTATTTTTCCTACTCCACTAAAAAATAATAGAAATCTAAAAAACATCTCACGTGGTAGCCCTCAAAACTAGCAAAAACACTATACCTTAGTACGTCTTGAGCTATAAACATCAATACTAAAATGTATGCCATAAACCCCAAAATCTGATATTTAACCCACAATCTCTGCATTCAATGCTCAGACCATAAGCTTTGAATTGAAACCCTAGACGATAAACCCAATGTTCAAATCATAAACCACAAACACAAAATTCAAACCCTAACTCATATGCTCATTATTCATACCATTTGGACCTAGAAAACCACTTATCTCAATAATGGAATTAAAAAACCTTCTAACTACAACCACCTATTCATGCAGCTTTCTGCCAAAATTTTTGCCAGTTTTTAGTCAATTTTAATAGTATTTGGTGACTATTTATTAAAACACAACAATGGGGATTTCAAGATAGCTGAAGTCAAGGGAAATATTATGATGGGAAAGAATAACACACAAAGTAAGGGAGAGAATATATGCTATGAACTCATCAACTATAAAACCTTGAAATTGAATAACACACGGAAATATAAAATTGGTATTTCTTGTACCATTTATGCTCTTCCTCGTTGCTCTCCTATACTTGCTTCTCCTCTTCTCTAGCTCAAAAGACATGCCCAAAAGCCCTAATGTGAATACTCTTAACAAAACAGTGTCACTACTTTTGTAGTATTGAATAACTAGCAATTGGATAGTGGACCTACAGGTTTAATGAGCACACTGATAACTTTCAAAAGAAATCGTAGAATTTGTTAGATGTTTTTTATTATTTATTAATTTATAAGTTATTTAATGCATGAAATAGCAGTAAATTTATTTTCACACTACATAATGACATAGTTGGGTTTGAGTTAGAGTTTCATGAAGTCCTAATTCATTCAATGTTATTGTTCGCAAGAGGCTTTCAACATAACTTCGTGAGTTTAAAGCCTATAGTTCAACATAACTCCCACCAATAATTTCCCAATTCGAAATATTTTTTTTAATTACCCACTTTAATATCACATTGTCTAATTTTTATTTGTGTGACTAATTATTTAGTTGTACTTTTTACCTGACGATCAAATTAGTGACTTATTTAGTCATTTATAGCTATGTTGCAAAAAATTAGTAGAATTTAGTCATCTTTAGTTGACGTGACTAAAATTTTTAGTCATGTAGTCATTTATTTGCCAAATTCTACTAGTGCCTCTTGACCTAGTCGGGACCGACTTCTCCCTTCAACACTTTGTGAAAAGGCACCAAAACATAAATCCACGATGCACATTTAATTTTTCAATGGCGCAAAACACAAGATCAACGGTGACTTTTCAAATGCATAACAGATACTCCCTCGTGAATGATGTTTGATGGGTAGTGACTCATATCACCTAACTATTAACAGTCTGACCAGTTTGCTTAACTATTTTCTTGTGCGATGGTTAGGGAGTTACAAAAGGAGTAACAATTTTGTGTTCCCATGGATCTTGAGGTCAGATGGGATTATAAATCAAGAATTTTGTATGTTGGGTGGTTGATGGAATTTTGAAGAAGTATTCTTTGAATAGTTAGTAAAAGAAAAGTGCTATTCATGTATGCATATAGACTAAAGGGAGCAGAGTGGTGATTGAGTAATTGTATTTTGCAGAAGTTGCATTTGGGTCCTTAATGACACTGTAAATGGAGTAGTACTCTATATATTTTTCTTCACTTGTGATTGGAGTTGGTGCTCCTAAGTGAATTGGAGTTGGTGCTCCTAATATGATAAGGAGTTGGTGCTCCTAAACAAATTGTAATCAGTGAGATTTGGTCAGTGAGACCCAATAATGATTTTCTTGTGAAGTTGGATTGGTTAAGAAAACCCAACCAACATTTCACTTAGTGGGTTTTCCCTTTTTAGGGTTTTCCACATACATACATGTGTTATGGTGCAATTTGTATGATCCTATTGTTCTCTAAGTACTTTGGTATGTTTGAATTAATTGATTTTACAAGTATTAGATTATTGAATGAACTAGTTTTATTGTACCACTTATCCACCCCCTCCCTCTTAGTGGTCTAGTGTATTCCAATAATTGGTATCAGAGTAGCAGGTTCCTTGTAGAAGTTTAATAAACTTAGGTTGATCTTGGTAGTGGAATACTATGGCTAATCAGGAAGGATCTTCTACTACTAGAGCACCTCTCTTTGATGGCACCAATTTTTCTTTTTGGTCCATTAGGATGAAAACCTATATATCCTCTTTAGGGTTTGATGTGTGGATGTCGATAGAGAATGGGTATACTATACCTTCTCAACCACCTATTACTGCAAATGATAAAAAAAGCTTATGAATGTAATGCCAAGGAAAAAAATACCATTCTTTGTGGTCTATCTAATGATGTATTTGTCAAGGTCATGCACTGTAAAACTGCACAAGATGTTTGGAATAAACTAATTATTATTTATCAAGGTGATGACAAAGTTAAACAAGCCAAGTTGCAGACATTTAAAGCAAAGTTTGAAGGGTTAAAGATGAGTGAAGAAGAGAAGATAGAAGATTATCTTCTTAGTGTCGATGAGATAGTTAATGCAATTTGTGGTCAAAGATCTCTACCCTCTAGGTATGACTAAGGTTTCTGCAGTTGAAGAAGAAAGAGATTTAAATAAGCTTTCCTTGGATGAATTACATGGCACTTTCACAACCTATGAAATGAGGACATGTAATAAAGAATCTACAAGCAAAGAAGCTTCCTTCAAATCTACAAAGAAGGGCAAGGAGGCAGATTCTGATTCAGAGGACATGGATGTCAATGAATCCAACTTTGTTAGAAAATTGAAGAAGGGATCAAGAAAGTACAAAGGAAAACTTCCTTTCAAATGCTTCAACTGTGGAAAAATAGGACAATTTGTTGCTAAGTGTCCTTATGGTGAATCTGAAAGTGATAAAGATAATGAAAGAAAGCAATGTAAAAATAAGCAATATAGATTTAGAAGAAAGAGTTCTTACAAAATCAAAGATGTTTATGTGACTGATAGAAACTCTAAAGACACCATTGATGAAGGAGAGACCTTATTTATGATTGCTATAAGTTCAAATGAAGATCAAAGAGATAAACATGACAATGGATCTGATAAGGATGAGCAAACTGAAGTTGATGAAGTTGACCTTGAAGGTGAATTAATTTGTACCCTAAGGGAAATAAAAAGATTGAAAAAGGAGGTCTCTATACAAAAGATCAGACTTTGAAAGATAGTGAAAAACTAATTAGCACAATCAAAGAATTAAATCAACTAATTAGCAGTCTGAAAACACAACTTGAGGAAATTAAAAGAGTTGAAGAGATGACCAAGACAGAGTTAGAAGTCAAGGTAAGAGATTGTCAAAGTTTAGAGGTAGAAATTGTTTATTTGAGGAAAAAGTTAGAAAGGTTTGATAGTACCAGCAGATTGGAAATTTTCTTGAGTAATCAAAAGAGTTATAAAGATATGACTGGTCTGGGATATGAGATAGGCCAAAGTTCAAAAACTTGTAACCTTTAAAAGAAAAAAGTTGAGCAAAGCTATCAAACTCCTTCAAAAGCTAATCACAACAGTCCAACCAAGAGTGCTGATGCAGATGGTTTTACAAAAGTCAGAGATAAGAAGTTTAGAAGACCACCTATTGCAAGTGTAGATGTTTGAAAATGGTCATAGCCACTTTCATCCACCTACACAATCCAACCTAATTCACCTACATCACTTCATTCGATCCATATATTAATTAAATAATTTTTAATTATTTTATTAATTTATTTTGCACATTTTCCCTAAAAATCAAGTTCCTCTGCTATAGTTTAAAAATTAAATATTTTTTGACTATAGTTCATAAATCACATTTCAAAAATTAAATAAATTGTCATATTTATTTAATTTCATATTTTTGTTCACTTTTGATTGCTTTTTGTAATCATCATTATCTTCTTCTAATCCATATGCACATGAATTAATTTTAATTAATTCATCATTACAAACCCCCATATTTCTAGAAGTCCACTTGTCATCTTATGTACACACATGTACATGACAAGTGGTACTTTGGAAGCATGGTCAAATCTTCCATAAGTGTCCATTTTTCCTATTTCTTCCACCCCACTCCATGTGTCACTATTCATCCCAATTTAAAATTACATGTGGCACTATTCATCCCAATTTAAAATTACATGTGACACTATTTAAACACTATTCATCCAATTTAAAATTCCATTTGTCCTCTCCATGGAATTTAAAATTCTTCACTAAATCCAAGGTTTACCTTTCCATAAATGAGTCCTTACATGTCATACATCTACCCAATCCTAGCCATCCATCCATTCAAACTTGCAATCTCATCCATTGATCATCCCTTGAATCTTAGAGCAAAATTCTCATCCAATCCTAGCTTGCCATTTGTCCAATTCTCCTTGCTTGATGATCTTCAAGAAATCTCAACCATCCTGCAAATTGATCCTAGCCCTTCAATTCCATCCCCAAAAATCTATAAATTGATGCCTCCACCTCCCATTTTCAAAAAGTCATCATATGCAAAGAAACTCTGTCCAATTGAGTGCTCAATATCAATAGAATTAGTGCAATTCTAAGTAGTATAGCATAGTATATCATAGTATATCATCTATTAGGGCATATCACTACTAATAGGCTTAGATAGGGTGCAATTTACATAGTTAGTGTATTAGTAGTTTAGCTTAGTCTTGAGGTCCCTTGGACTTGGGATTGGGTGCAATTAGGATAGCTAGCATCCAATTTAGGATCCCATTTTCATAGGTAGACATTTTTGGCACTCCCGGTAGGACCCCCACCACCTAAGGAGTAACAAAATTGCATTTTTATGTGGTTTTTCTTGTGACAGGCCGGATCAATGCCTAATTTTTGCAGAGTGGTGCCTAGCGAATCAACACCTAGCCTGGTATATTAGCACCCAACCCAACATAAGGTAAAACACTTGGTTTTCATGGGTTTTGTGGTCAATCTCAGTGTTTTATGTTTGCATTAGGTCTTAGATGTTGTTTTACTAACTTTTTGGGCATTTAAGCTCTCTGTTTTGTAGGTGTTGGTTTCCGGATCAGCAAGCAATAAACCCTAAAGGTTTGCCACTTCTTATCAACAGGTTCACTACATAATTTAGCCAACAGAGATGGGAGGTTGTTTGCACGTGCCTCCCCTTCACTTCAGGTTCTGCCGCACCTAGGGGGTATCCCTCCAATAAAAGATTTAACTTTGGCTAGCTCAAAGCAAAAGATTTAACTTTTTAGCATAGGCAAAATGCTCCCATTTCCACACTAAGATCTGTAAGATGAATCCCAAGCTGGCAACATTCTTGGATTATCTACATTGTTCAAAACAGAGAACACGCATGGTCCTAATTCTACTCTTACAAACTAATGGATGGAGGTGATAAGATGGTTAGTGAGTGGAGCCATGGGACTTTCCTAGACCCTTTGAACAAACAAGTCCCCAGATTAGTGTCTTACCTGGGCAACAGAGTCAAGCCTAGAAATGTGAATGTTATCCAATGATAATCTAAATTTGTATCCACGAGACCTAAGAAAATATTGTTGCCTTACAACAATAAGTCCACAAAAGAGTAATGCTCGTGATCATACTTTATGAATCCTTTGACATGACACCCCTCCTTATATCTGATTTAGAGCCTATTTAATCTACTCATTGAGCAGAAGCAGGAAACCAAACATATAGTACAATGAACGTATACTGAAGAGCTCAGATATCCTTGATAACATTATTTAAAAGAGAAAAGACAATACCAAAGAAGACAATCATGAATAAGACACACATGCAGTGTTTTTTATTTAATTCAACCTAGATAGAACATTATCATACATGAAAATATCATTTACAAACCAGAGACTACTCTATACCCAAACAAAGAACCAACTCTGTAGTAGGACATACCTTCCAAAGACATGAATACCTTATATTCAAAGTCCAAAGGAGAAGACCCAATGAAATCACACTACTTTGGTAGAGTGGCCATGATTCCTTTTAAAAAGGAGTGAACAAGCTACCGGCCATCTACCTCTAAAAGACTTCCTAAATGATACAACAGATCCTTACAGATTTTCAAGATACAATCAGATCTTTGAGTCAATTTTTACAGCTGAAGTAGTTAGAAATACTTGAAAATCTATTGTTTATGCAACCTTTTCCTTGATCAAATGAGCGGATTTGATGTTTTAGTCCATAACCACGCTATAGATTCAATCACTTCAGTATGGAGGAGGGAAGAAATTTTGCTAACAAAGAGCCACCTCAAGTTTGAATCTTAGCCATTGATCTCGGCTTTCCCTTTGCTAGATTGACGGTTTAGAATGATCACCAGCCCTGAGAATCCATACTGGCTCCTTTGAAAAGTCCATTGCAAATGAAATTGCACCACGTTGACAGTCATACTCCTTTGACTTTTCCCTTCTGTACATCAGTCCCCACCACGTGGCATCATCTCGCGGCATCGCAGCTGGAGATGGCCCACCACCTTTAGGCTCCACGTGACTACACTAAGCCATCCACTTGTCCCCTCATCATTTTCTCTATACCACTTTTATCAGAATCCTACCATGTGTCTCTTTGTCATGCCAGTGCACATAATATTCTATCCTAAAATATTCCCTTGCGCACTTGTGCAACCATCAGATTCTGTCCTTCTTGCAAATCTTTTTTCATTTCGACACTTGATAGTGCCTGATTTGTCATCTTGAGGTCCTTGATTGAATGGCTATAAGCCACATTCAATCGACATCTAGCACTTTGTCATAGCATCGCAAGGGATGAATGATGTCATCAAAGATTCTCTACGATGGTGCGAAATCTGACCTCCTAAAGACTTTAGACTAATTTTTTTTACGTTGCGAAGGGGAATAGGAGGTAATTCTAGGCAAAGAGGGCCAGTCACCCCATGAGTTAGAAGACTTAAGTTACAACTTAAGTGACCAGAGACCCCTAGCAAGTAGTCAATAGTTGAATAGAACATAAAGTGAAAAGGACCACAGGACTTTAAGGAAAATGAAGAACACCCGTATGAACACACTTAAAGCCCTAAACCTAAGTGGGGTACCACTAGTGGCTCTGGTTGGGGATGCATGTATCTTGAAAACATGGCGAGGACCTCAGACTTCTGGGATGTAGACCAGGTGCCTTATCCATTGGGCCATAGAGTCACCTACACCCACTTGCATCACAAATTACATTTTCAAATTTATTTTGGTGGCCCAAGGCCACCAAAAGGAAAAACCAGTATCCCCTCATTTTCTTTTAATTTCTTCAAGCGAAGCCTACAAACACTGAGTTGTTCGCAATACTTTGCCTTGCTGCTGATTGTGTCTCTGCTCCTATAATAGAATTGATCTAGCCTTACTATCCATTGTTGTAGACAGACTAGTTGAATCTTTATCTGAAAACTACCCTTCTAATGAGAGCTCCTCTGTACTAAACAAACAATATTCAGGTACAAGCAACATTAAACTTTTAGAAACTCCTAGGTATCCACAATCATCGAGCTCAGCAATCTCATCATTTAATTCCTCCTGGAATGTTCTGAGAAAAGGCATAGAATGTATCCCATCATTTGAAGCTCCATAGTTACCTGAATAGTCAATACTATCTCCAAGTGTATAAACATTTGCAACTACTCTATTCATCTCTGAACAACAATCATGTTTTCCTTCTTCACTAATGTAATGAAAATCAAACATTTCAATCCCTACATTGTGAAGGTGGTCATAATCCTCAAGGAAGTACCCATCTAGATATATTTCATCATCTGAGAGGCACGGATCTAGATGTTTACACTCCTTGAGCCATATTTGCCTATATTTAGAGTGAATACTTGCATATCCTCCTCATGTAGATATTCATGATTAGCCAAGATATGCCTATTGCTGCAGGACGTACCTTTTATTTTATCATCTGAAAGGCACTCTACGTCTACAGCTTTCTCTCCCTGAGGCTGAGTAAGATCTTTGTTCCCATCATTACAGGATGGACCCACATTGAAAACCAGACTCTAGCATTATCCTTTAATGACTGAACAAAGGGCTTCATTAAAACATCTTTAGCCTCTAACAGATTTTGTAGATATTTGTTTGTCGATTCAAAATTTATTCCACTACATTGTGGCAAACACTTTCTAAGCTTATTGGGAATAGCATTCTGGTAACCTCTAATTTCCTTGAGATTTAGGGCTTTATTCTTTTCAAAAAGTGGACTTTTCTTGGAAAACAACCAAGGTTGCTACTTTATTTGAATCATTTTGAGTACAAAGGAATGGAATACCTAGAGATGTTGCTACTTCAAATAGGTTCAATCAATAGAGTCAACAGATCATTAAGAAGGCACCTTTATTTTATGGATTCACCACTAGTAGAGAACCACATGATCTCTCTTCTTTCTTGCTACAACAATAGTAAGCAAAGTCACCACCCTCTAAAGGGAATTATAAACCACTATTCTTATGCAGACTCTACATGGGCCAGCACTGGTACTTCAGAGACTCCACGGCAAAAGATGTGACAAGTCGTCCCCAGCGGAGTCACCAGTTCTATTGGTTTTTGGATCAGCAAGCAATAAACCCTAAAGGTTTGCCACTTCTTATCAACAGGTTCACTACATAATTCGGCCAACAAAGACATGCGGTTGTTTGCACGTGCCTCCCCTTCACTCAGGTTCTGCCGCACCTAGGGGATATCCCTACAATAAAAGATTTACCTTTGGCTAGCTCAAAGCAAAAGATTTAACTTTTCATCACAGGCAGAATGTTCCCATTTCCACACCAAGATCTGCAAGATGAATCCCAAGCTGGCAACATTCTTGGATTATCTACATTGTTTAAAACAGAGAGGACGTAGGGTCCTAATTCTACTCCTACAAACTAATGGATGGAGGTGATAAGATGGTTAGTAAGTGGAGCTGTAGGACTTTCCTAGACTATTTGAATAGACAAGTCCCCAAACCAGTGTCTTACCTGAGCAACAGAGTCAAGCCTAGAAATGTGAATGTTCTCCAATGATAATCTAAATTTGTATCCAAGGGACCTAAGAAAATATTATTGCCTTACAACAATAAGTCCACAAAAGAGTAATGCTCATGATCATACTTTATGAATCATTTGACATGACACCCCTCCCTATATCTAATTTAGAGCCTATTTAATCTACTTATTGAGCAGAAGCAGGAAACTAGACATACAGTACAATGAACATATACTAAAGAACTCAGATATCCTTGATAACCTTATTCAAAAGAGAAAAGACAATACCAGAGGAGACAATCATGAACAAGACACACATACAATGTCTTTTATTTAATTCAACCTGGATAGAACATTATCATACAGGTGTAACATCAGAAAATGTCCTCTTGGGGGCTTTTCCCTCATAAGGTTTAACACCTGGGTCTTTAGTCTGCATTTAGGACATATTACATCATATTTCAACACCCCGATGATAAAACCCCTAAGTACTGTCTTGATAAATAGGACCTAGGAGGACCACGTAAGATAATTCCTGCCCAAAATAGGGGGGGAGGACTTAGACACCCGCGCCCTAGTCCTTCCCTATTTTGGGGCAGTCCCAATTTTTGGGTGTCAGCTTGTAACTGTTATTTGGGTCCTATGCCAACACGGTAAGTTTGAATTACAAAATTCTTGGCGAGAGTGTTTGTAGTTTCATATAAAAGCATGTTTAGGCATTCATTTGTAAACTAGATGCTTACTGGCAAGCTCTTGTGTTCTCAAGGTGATTCAAGGCTTTCATTGTGTTGCAAGAGTAGATTTGTGTTGTCTATGTGTTTGTGTTTGCAGATTTGAGCATCCATTGCCTCATTGAATGAAGAGCTTCTTCCTCTCATGAGATCTTCACTATAAGGTGACATTTATTGTGTTTGTGATCATTGTTCATTTAGTTTTTGCCTCTACCTCACAAGGGCACGCACTCTCTATTTGACAAAGGTGTTTGGAAGACTTAAGTGTCCTTCCGAGGCTTGACTGAGGCAAGCTCCTAAACACCACAACTCCCTCCCAAAGTTTTATGATTACAGGTTATAGGTTGATGATGCAGATAAAGTGAAGTTGTAGGAGGGCATATTGGAGTGTCAGAATTGCAAATCAGTGAAGAAAAGGACACCCTAGACTAGGGCGTTCGCTCCCTAGTCCCCGAAGTTCTGTGATGGGAAAATCTCTAAAACAACAGAAACAAGTTACAGACTGAGTTTCTAGATCCCGACAAAAAGCAGGTTCTTGGACTTGGGTGCCCACTCCTTTGTCCCAACTTTTCTACCCCGGAACCTCAAAAATAGGTACACAGTAATTTGTAATTTTACGTCTTTGTGCAGAAGCATTTTCTGTTATTCGTCAGTTTATTGCCGTATTTGCATAATTAGGGTTTTGATGGATAATTGAGCATAAGAGAAGGAAAATTGATAATCAAATACCCTAATCCAAATTTCCCTACATTTGTAAGTGACCAAGGACCTAATAGTGCTCTACCACTCGATCTGAAGGTCCTTGAATGTTAAGGGTGAAATAAGGATTCAAACACTAAACTAAACAAATCCAAATTTTATCCTAAACATTTTGGTGAACCCATGTTTTTTTTAATTTGGCACCTTTCTGATTATCTTGTTGCAAATTTGCATTGATTCCATTCATCCATTTCATCATTCATCTTATTGCATTGGAAAAATTACAAAAAAATTGAAAAAAATTAATTTTTTTTTTTAAAATTGCATTCTAGGGTTTGAATTTTGACATAGTTTAATTGCATCTAATTAAAATTCTAATTTTTGCATTAGATCTAAAATTTATTTTCATTTAATTTATAATTTTCATATTGCTTTTGAAAATTTACAAAAAAATTGAAAATTTTAAAAATTTTGAAAAAAATTGGCATTTTTAGCTTGCATTTTGATTTAATTTGAATTAATTTTCACTTTAATTCAAATTTTTTCATTAGATTTGAAATTCATTCATTTATTTAATTTTCATCTCATTTCATTTGAAATTTTAAAAAAAAATTGAAGAAATTTTGGCACTTTTGGCTCAATTTTCAAATAATTTGAATTAATATTCATTTAATTTAATTTAATTTCTGATTTTTAAATTAGATCTGACCTAAATTACAAAAATTAATTTTCATCATTTTCATAGTACATATGAAAATTTACAAAAAAATTAGAAATTTTGGAAAATTAAAAAAAAATTGGCATTTTTTGGCTTGATTTTCAAATAATTTGAATTAATTTTCATTTAATTTAATTTAATTTCTGATATTTTCACTAGATCTAATTTAGATTACATAAATTCATCATTGTTTATTCATTTGCATTTTTCATATTAAAATTGCTAGGGTTTGTTGGAAATTTCAAATTTTTCTTATAACCTAGTAATTCCAAAAGCTAGGGTATGTAGTTAAAATCTTGTTTCAGATTTTACTACTCATCTTAGGCACTCATTCAAATCTGATTTTACATATAGTGTCACATATTAATGTGTTTTTGCATTCATATTTAAAAAATTTGCATTGTACACATATTCAATTTCAACAAAAAACTAGCAATTTTCATTAATTTTCACTAGGTTTTGACTTATCATCACCCTAGATTTGCATTAAAAGCATGTTGTGAAGGATTTTATTGTTGTATTGGACTGAAAATAGACTTATCATTTTCTTCCCCTGATAAAAATTCTTACGACACCTTTTATTTCATATATTTGCATTGAAAAAGTACAAAAAAAAGTATTTTAGGTCATTTTTGCATATAGTTTGCATTGGTCTTTTGCATACTTTTGAGAAAGCTTTTAAAATCTGATTTTGCATCTCATTATGGCCTCTTCAATTTATTCATCTTTGAAATCTTTGCATGAGTATATCCTAGATTTTGAAAATTTCTCTAATTTCACTAATGAGAATCCTCATGTTCTAGAGCACATATCTTTTGCAAGTGGTATTGATGCTTCTATATGTTCTACATATGAGCTGCAATTACTTTGTTATACACATGATTTTAATAGATTCACAATATTCATAGGAGCATATCCTTTGATATTAGAATATTTAACTAAATTCATCTCTAAGAATACTCATGAGAAAGATGAGAGTGAAAAGCCTTTTTCTGCCATAGAGTATGATGATGATGATATACCTTCCCCTCATCCCATTGCTCTCCTTGGCCAAGATATAGCATTAATGGATGAGAAAAGGTCTCTCACATTAAATAATTTAGGGATGGATATTGGGAGCAATCAAGAGGGAAATAATGTTAATTCAATAATCGTTAATAGACTTTGTAGCAATATTCCTAAGATGATTGTGCAGGGGGCACCTAGTGCTACTTCTAGCTTAGAACCGGTAATTACGGTTCAAGGTGTTCAAAATGTGTAACAACCACACCAAAATATGATTGATCACACATATAACACCCATAATAACAAGTAAAGTAAGCAAGCACCGCATGTGCCTATATCTCTTCCATGTTCTCAACCTATGCTCCCCCCACCACCTCATCTTACTCATAAAAGTGGTCAAGAGTATGATCTTGTCGAACAGCTTCACATTACGCCGGCTAAGATCTCCCTTTGGTATTTAATACAAACATCACCTACATACCATGGAATGCTCTAAGAAGCTCTACATAAGGTGATTGTCCCACCTACTGCTAAGCCTAATGATGTAGCAGCTGAATTGGATGGTATGCATGCGACAAAAATTGATATACTCTTTCAACCACATGAATTACTGTCAATTGAAGTTCAAAACCAATATGATCCTCTTATAATATTTATCACAATAAATAAAACATTGGTAAAACAAGTTATGATTGACAATGGATCATCTCTTAATGTTTGTAGCATTGACCTACTACACAAAATCAAGGTTGACACATCACAAATCAAACCAAATGGCATTAGCATTCGTGGCTTTGATAATGTTGGACGACACTCCATGGGAACTCTAACTCTACCTATACAAGTAGGATATGTGCTTGTGCCTACCTTGATTCATGTCATGCCTTGTTCTTTATCTTACAACATGATTCTTGGTAGACCTTGGATTCATGCATTAGGGGTAGTTCCTTCCACCTTGCATCATTTAATCAAATTTATATTCAAAGGTAAACTTCATACTATTCATGTTGATCTTGAACCAGATAACTGTTTACATATTGAAATGCAAAAACTAGTTTACAATCATATGAGCTTAAACAATTCATCAAAGCCTCTAGCCACAAATGGTGTTGTGAAAGATTCTATACCATCGAATGCACTCTTTGGTGATAATTGGGGCTCATTAAATTTTAATCCTTGTAGTATAGGGGAATATAAAATTAATAGCCTTGACACATCAAAAGTGGCATTGATCTCACCTAAGCAATCTTTGAAGCACCTAAGAAACCTAAAGTCCCCTTGGTAGAAAATAAAAACAGTACTCTCACACTACAAATTATGACACCTATGAGGCTTCACCATCTTCTAAGGAAATGGCATCCCTTTATGGTCAAGGATTTAAAATCCTTTATAACAATTGTGAATATGTAGGTAAGGGATGTGTAAATCAACAAGGGATTCAAGTACCTATAGAATCTGCTTCAACACATTACTCAAGCGGCATTGGATATAACCCTTTTAAAGAGAAGAAAGCCTCCTGTCTCCCTACACTTAATGTTAATTCAACAAGATCAAAACAACATAACAGATATCCTAGATATGTATGTTCTTAATGATGGTACCCATACAAGTAAGTATCTCCAACCCTTTATCTCTCTCATAATGTGCTTCCCCCGTGATGTATTATGTGTTGTTTAGGCCTCCTGGGATGACCCTTGATTCTCTTGTAAGGTCCAGGATACCAGGAGACCACCTCTGTTGTGACCTTCTATTTGTATCATCATTCTTCTATATTGTCTCTCTCTCTGATTTCATTGTTGTGTGTTGTGTCTTATGGATATAGCATTGTGTTTGGTGACCTGGGGGCACCCTCCTACGTGATTGTCCCTAAGACACTTGTTTCTCCTCTCTTATTTATTGTTTCCCTTCCTCTAGTGTTTCCATCGAACAGGCGGATGATGAAAACATTTATACTGATGCAAACCTAGTGTCCCTTTCGAGAGCAATAAAAAAATGGACTTAGTTCCTAATATGATGATGGGGTTGTAATAAATTATCTGATGGTTGGCTAGTGGAAGCACTCATGCCTTTTGCGTAGTGAATTTGATGATGTTTTTATCTCATTTACAAACCTTAACAATACTACTTCTCTATGCACCTTTGTTTGTCTTTGAATCTAGCCTTTGTGGTACTCAATTCAGAGAGCTTCATGATATAGGCCCACGGTTATCCTCAAACTCCAAATTTGTAGTATAACCTTGGCTCTTTGTGTGGTTAATCATATGCATTGATGTTGTTGTGTATCATGATTATGTAGACACTAACATGTTTCTTGCAGGAATGTGTTTGTGGGAACATTTGGCGATCGTAAAGTACATGTCACCTCTGGGGGGCATGGGCTTTGCAAAAGTCAGTGTTCCCTTGTGTGTTTTCTTCCTACCTTAACGTGCTTGATAGCGATACATGATATCAACCACCTTAAGGTGGGGGCATATATAAGGTAAGTTGTCTGTTCTAGATGCTAGTAAATTGTGTTTGAACAATCTTTAAATCTATTGTGTATACCTCCTTTTCATCGTAAGGCGTCTCCATGATGCTGGTGGGGTTGTATACTTTTAATCTCATACCTCCTTTTCACTGTAAGGTGTCTCCATGATGCGGGTGGGGTTGTATACTTTTAAGCTCATACCTCCTTTTCACCATAAGGCATCTCCGTGATGCAGATGGGGTTGTATGCCATGCTTCCTTTTCATTGTAAGGCATCTCCGTGATGCGGGTGGGGTTGCATTTTCAAAAGTCCTCTGCAGAGGTAGAGAGTGGCTCTATGACTAACTCAACCCTTAAGCATGTCTTCGATGATTGTTGTGGCAAAGCCCAATCATCGGTGTGTGCCTGTAATGTGCCTGAGATGGTGTTGAGCCTAGAAATAGGAACACACCATTACTTGTCTACCGTGTTTTCTACATGTCTTCAAGTGTGTGTGTTGGCGTGCTTTTTTTGTTTGGCATTTCTGTTGCCCCATATGCAGTATGCATTTTGGGAGGTTTTGCATGTCTTGCATGTGTTTTGCCCCATATATGTAGTTTAAAGACCAATGCAATGAGTGCAATCTGCATTATGGGAGGTTTGTTTACTTTCCAGTACTTGCATTTGCATTTCATATATATGAGAAAAATAAAATAAAAGAATCATGCCTGTCTTCTATGCATTAATGTGTCTTCGATGCATTTACTGTCTTCTTTGTGTTTTGCATGACTATAACTATCTTCTCTGTGTTTTACGTCCCTGTCATTGTTTTCAATGTGTCTGGCGTGTCTTCTTTGTGCCTGTTGTGTTTTGTTGTGTTTGTTGACCGTACTTTAATGCATGTATTGGCCTCACGTTTATACATACATTAAAGTGGGGGCTAAATGTAACATCAAAAAATGTCCCCTTGGGGGCTTTTCCCTCATAAGGTTTAGCTCCCAGGTCTTTAGTGTGCATTTCAGACATATTACATCATATTTCAACACCCTGATGAGAAAACCCCTAAGTGTCTTGGTAAATAGGACCTAGGGGGACCACTTAAGAGAACCCCTAGCCAAAATAGGGGGGAGAACTTGGGTGCCCGCGCCCTAGACCTGCCCTATTTTGGGGCAGTCCCAATTTTTGGGTGTTGGCTTGTGACCGTTATTTGGGTCCTATGCCAACACGGTAAGTTTGAATTACGAAATTCTTGGCGAGAGTGTTTGTAGTTGCATATAAAAGCATGTTTAGGTATTCATTTGTAAACTAGATGATTACTAGCAAGCTATTGTGTTCTCAAGGTGATTCAAGGCTTTCATTGCATTACAAGAGCAGATTTGTGTTGTCTATGTGTTTGTGTTTGCAGATTTGAGCATCCATTGCTTCATAGAATGAAGAGCTTCTTCCTCTCATGAGATCTTCACTACAAGGTGACATTTATTGTGTTTGTGATCATTGTTGATTTGGGTTTTTCCTCTGCCTCACAAGGGCATGCACTCTCTATCTGAAAAAGGTGTTTGGAAGACTTAAGTGTCCTTCTAGGGCTTGACTAAGGCAAGCTCCTAAACACCACAACCCCCTCCCAAAGTTTTATGATTGGAGGTTACAGGTTGATGATGCAGACAAAGTGAAGTTGTAGGAGGGCATATTGTAGTGTCAGAATTGCAGATCAGTGAAGAAAAGGACACCCTAGACTAGGGTGCCCGTTCCCTAGTCCCCGAAGTTTCGTGACGGGAAAATCTTTGAAACAACAGAAACAAGTTACAGACTGATTTTCTAGATCTTGACAAAAAGTAGGGCCTTGGACTTGGGCACCCGCTCCTTTGTCCCTGACTTTTCTGCCTCAGAACCTCAAAAACAAGTACGTAGTAATTTGTAATTTTACATCTTTCTGCAAAAGCATTTTCTATTATTTGTCAGTTTATTGTTGTATTTGCATAATTAGGGTTTTGATGGATAATTGAGCATAAGAGAAGAAAAATTGATAATCAAATACCCTAATCTAAATTTCCCTACATTTGTAAGTGACCAAGGACCTAATAGTGCTCTACCACTTGATCTGAAGGTCCTTGAATGTTAAGGGTGAAAGGAGGATTCAAACACTAAACTAAACAAATCCAAATTTTATCCTAAACAACAGGAAAATATCATTTACAAACCAGAGACTACTCTATACCCAGAGAAAGAACCAACTCTATAGTAGGACATGCCTTCCAAAGATGTGAATACCTTATATTCAAAGTCTAAAGGAGAAGACCCAACAAAATCACACTACTTTGGTAGAGTGGCCATGATTCCCTTTTAAAATGAGTGAACAAGCTACCGACCATCTACCTCTGATAGACTTCCTAAATGATACAACAAATCCTTACAGATTTTCAAGATATAATCAGATCTTTGAGTCAATTTTTATAGCTGAAGTAGTCAGAAATCCCTGAAAATATTTTATTTATGCAACCTTTTCCTCGATCAGATGAGAGGATTTGATGTTTTAGTTTGTGACCGTGCTACAGATTCAATCACTTCAGTATGGAGGAGGGCATAAATTTTTCTGACAAAGAGTCACCTCAAGTTTTAATCTCAACCATTGATCCTAACTTTCCCTTTGCCAAATTGACACTTGAAATAATCACCAGCCCCGAGAATCCACACTCACTCCTTTGAAAAGTCCATCGCAAATGAAATTGCGCCATGTTGACGGTCGTACTCCTCTAACTTTTCCCTTCTATATATGGGTCACCACCACATGGCATCATCTCACAGCATCACAGCCGGAGATGGTCCACCGCCTTTAGGATCCATGTGACTGCACTAAGCCATCCACTTGTCCCCTCATCATTTTCTCTATACCCCTTTTATCAGAATCCTACCACATGTCACTTGGTCGCACCAGCACACAAAATATTCTATCCTGAAAGATTCCCTTGCGCGCTTGCGCAACCATCAGATTTCATCCTTCTTGTAACTCTTTTTTCATTTCGACACCTGGCAGTGCCTAATTTGTCATCCTGAGGTCCTCGATTGAATGGTTGTAAGCCACATTCAATCAACAGCTGGTGCTCCATTGTAACATCGCAAGGGGTGAATGACGTCATCAAAGATTCTCTGCGATGGTGTGAAATTTGACCTCCTAAAGACTTTAGACTAAAACATTTTTATGCTACAAAGGGGAATAAGAGGTAATGTGAGGCAAAGGGGGTTGGTCATCCCATGAGTTCGAAGACTTAAGTTACAACTTAAGCAATTGGAGACCCCTAGCAAGCAGTCAACAGTTGAATAGAACGTAAAGTGAAAAGGACCGTAGGACTTTAAGGAAAATGAAGAACACCCATATGAACACACTTAAAGCCCTAAACCTCAGTGAGGTACCACCAGTAGGAAATATCAATTTTATAAAGGGGAGGTGCTAGCTGTCCCGGATTAGCTCTCGACATAGTAGAACAATGCCTACCGTCCAGAGTGGTGCCTAGCCTAACATATCAGCACCCATCCTCACTTAGCATAGAACTAACATTTTGTCTACTTTTCTGTTAACCTTGGTATCTAATAGGTGTTTTTAAGTGTCTAACCATCATTTTTTGTAGGGTTAACTCTTTGTTTTGTAGAAAAAGTGCATCTTACAAGGGGTAAACTCTACCAAAATTAGATCAGCACCCAATCCTGTGAATCAACGCTCAATCCTGTGGATCAGTGTTTAGTCAAGTATACCAGTGCTTAACCTCAGGTATAAGAAATCTTTCATATTAACACATATTTTTTTATAGTGTCACCTTATTCTCTGTATTAGTGCCTAGCATAAAGTTGATTTTCTTGGACTAACATTTGTCTTGCAGACTCATTCAATCATCCAAGACTAAACATCCAACTACTAACACTTCCTTGCATGGTTTTTGTTAGTTTAGAAACATTTCATTTGGTGCACTAAAATGAACTTGGGTGTTTAGCGTAGAAAACATTTACTTTGGTAAATTTTAAAAAAAGCTTGCTTGTATAAACATAGGAAAGTTTCGATTTGGGGCTTAAAAAGAACTTAGACTTGTTCGAAGTGTTTGGTGCACTTGCACTATGTTAGTAGATCCAAAGGGATAGAATCAAAGTATCCTCTCCCTTTGCCTTCATAAGGATATTGGGTGAAGAGAAATGGTTCTCTTATTTTTCATTTTCTTAAAGAGATCTGCCTTGTTGGGAAAAGAGGTACTCAACCCAAGGGAACGACCTCAAGTGGTACTTTTGTTCGGTCTGCTATATAAAAAAGGATAAGGCTAAAGCCAAGTCTAATCAGTATTAGCGCTTACTGTACAATGCTAGTTTGAACGGAGGTGTACCTTGTGTATATTAGACTCGTAGTAAGACTAGTTAAAGCCTTAAGTGGCTTGCTAAACACTCGTAACGTGTCGGTCTCCCGAATATCCCCCACTAAACCCTTCTAGTTAGAAGCCCACCCCTTTTCGACCTTGTGGCGGTTTGTTCAAGGAAAGAGGACACATAATCCTCTCAAGATTCTCACCATATGGCTCCCTTGAGATGAGATGGGAATCCTCAGCTTAACATAAGCTATACATAGCTTTCTAGGGAAAGGGTGATTGTGTTGACATTTGTGTCAGAGATTCCAAGTTGTGGGCTTGACAAGTTGCCATTCACTTTAACCTTAGGTAGATTAAGCATTGTCTTCAAGTGTTTTCGATTGTGTTTATACATGTGGAAATTTGGGCCTTGAAGGGCTTCTTGAACATACACATAACGCTTGTACTTTTTGTCAAACCTTTGGCCATTGTATTCTCTTGAATGGTGTGTTTGTCTACTTGCCAAGAAATCTCATTGACATCATCCTAAACCACTTGAGTCAATTAAAAAATCCAATCCTACCACTTGACAATCATAACATATCACCATTATCCCAAAGTGGTGCTCATTTCCTACAAATCAATGCCCAGTGTCCTAAAATAGCACCTAGCCCTCTAAATCAACGCCCATTTCCAAAGCCATCAAAAAAGTCAAAATTTTGTCCTTTGGTTGTCAACAAATCCCCTTTTCACATCATCCGTCCACGTCGCATGCCACATCATCCATGTCCATGTCCATTTGTCCCTCTTAGCTTGTGATTCACTTTAATCATTGATCATTATCCTCATCATCACCATCATTAGTTTGTAAATTATCCAAGTCATCCATAGTTAATTAGACCTAGCCCATCATTAACCCCATCATTGACCATAGCATTGTCCTTGTAACAATCAATCATTATCCTTAAACCATCCTTAGTCAAATTTTTGTTTATCATTCATTATTATCTCTAATCGATAATATCATCCTTAATCAATCCCTACCAATCCATAATCGACCATTATCCTCAAATCAATCCAAATCACATCTAAATCCTAAGGTTAGAATCTAGATCAAATTATCCTTTTGTTTATGATAAGCTTGAGAATTTCTTAAGTTTAGTATAAACTAAGCATCATCAATCCTCATCCCATTTTGCTTGGTGCATCTTGTCTAACCCAAGTAAAACAATCCTATTATCCTTTTTCTTAGGCTCTTTGTCCACCCTAAGTGTATAGGGTAATCTTTGGTCCTTAATCATTTGATCTAGATTATAAACTTAGATTCGAATCCCCACTCATCATCATTGGTACCTCATCATCCAAATCTAATCTAAGTTCACCTTTTATGCCTCCCATCATGCGATCATAAGCTAAGAAGAAAATGGACTCTCATTACCAACCCCTCTCTCCCCATGACTCTACCACAAGTAATATGGAGGGATATGTCAACCAACCTAAAGTGGGTGAAGCATCCACTTATCATCACACCTATTCCCCCACCTTTGTTGATTTTCTCAATGAAAAGGGATTACATGACAAGGTTGACCAATTCATTGACAACCATAAGGATGAATTCCTTGAATGTCTCATTGAACGTGACATGCGCCTTCCATACTCATTCGACCACGACAAGCTCAAGACCATTTTCCATGACGAGCCACCATCACCCATCTAAGATCAACTATAGGGATGCATCCCTAATCCTAATGAACCTGTTTATGACAACCCATATGCTAGTTATGCATCCAACACCAACACCATCCACACCCTTGATCAACAAATAAGGCACAATGTTGTATCACAATAATAAGTATCAAATCCCCCTTTCAAACTACCATATAACATGCTCCCTTCTGACCTACCTGTTTCCGTGGTCCCATCCAATATTAACATACCCATAGTACCACCTCCACTAAGCAATTCACAAGACACTTCCACTATCATTCCACAACCCCTCCCTCCTTTGAATATCCCTCAAAGGTTGATCGTCACTTAAGTGGTGTTACCACCCACAACACAAACACCCATCCAAAATGCTAATCCACTCAATCAAACACAAAATCCCTTGATGAGAAATAAAAACCCCACTCACACATATCAATCTTGCATGCATCAACAACCTCCTCATGGGTCCTTGATGCAAAATACATACGTCACTCAACAACAACTACCACTTTAAAATCAACAAGTCATCCCACAACAACAAACCTATGGGTCTCATGTTTACACACAAACCATAGGTCTACCCCCATATGTCCAACAACAACAATACATCCATCCCCAACACCAACAATCATCATCACAACAACCCCCATACATGCCACAACTACCTCTTGCTAATCCTTTTGACCAAGAATGGCAAGAGATGAAAAACACACTCAAAAACATCCAACTAAGGACCCAAAAGAAACATTATAAGTTCAAAGACTTATGTCCCTACCCATTTGATAGAAACATCACCATCACACCTTTTCCTCAATATTTCACAATGCCAAAATTTGATAAATATAAAGTAAAAGGAGACCCTAATGATCACATTAAGGAATTCTTCATGGCATGCCAAGAAGTAGCCTATGATGTCCAATTCCTCATTTGTCTTTTTCCACAAAGCTTAGGAGGACAAGCCCTAGAATGGTTTATGTACTTGCTCTATGGTTTCATCTCTACTTTCGCCGATCTTTTGGAGAAATTTGTCACCCACTTCTCATACAATGTAGAGCATGAAATCACTATGCTCAACCTTTGCAACACCAAACAATAAAGTGGTGGAAGTTTTGCCACTTACCTACAAAGATGGAGGTCCCTTACTAGTAGGCTACCTTGGACAACCCCAAAAAAATTAACTCGTCCACATTTTCATCCAAAATATCAACCAAGAAATGGTCTTCCACTTGCAAGTGCATTGTGCATCAACCTTTGACAAAATCATAGAAAAGATGGTCACCATTGAAAAGGCCCTTATTAAAAAAGGTTTAGTCAAAATCTACAACAAGAACGACAATGACAAACCTAAATTTTAGGCTAAAAACTAAAACACCATAGGAGATGGTGCTACCGATTCCAAGTACATCCAAATTGCCACTCCTAAACCAAAAGACACAAATGTAGTCCAAAACATTTTAAACAATGTCTCAATTCCATCCACTCCTCCAAAGCAGAATCCCCCTAACAATCCAAAATGCAAGTATACTCCCTTGGGTGAACCACTTGAGGTTGTATTTCAAAAATTATTCCAAGCCAACATGGTTGAGTTCCCCACGACAAAACCATTTGATGAAAACCAACCTAAACTTGCATGGTACAAAGAAAATAAACATTGTGACTATCATCACATAAAGGGCCATGCCACAAGCAAATGCATGAAATTGAAAAACTACATCCAAGACCTAGTCGATCACGGTGACATCCAAATAGAAGGAAACAACAACACATCACCCAATGATGGCCTTGGTGCCTAGCAAGATTGTTTTCCCCATCGCAACAATATTCAAAACACATCCAAACCATCATCCTCCAACACCAACCCTAACAACCAAGCCAACAACATTAATTACAACATTGTTCTACCTCCTTACGACAATGTAGTGGGTTGAATTGATTTTGATTCTACTCGCGTCGCCACCATCAAACTCAAAAATACCACTCCTGAATGTGTCGTTACCACCCATTGTGGGCACATAACCATAAAGGGGTCATCCCCATCCTCCACTACTACCACTTCCAAATACAATCTCCTTGACCATCTTGGGAAAACCCCTGTGCAAATCTCCATCTTGGAACTCCTTAAGACATCCACCATCCACCATGAAATTCTTGACAAGGCCCTCCAAGAATCTCATGTTCCCACCAACATACTTCCCGCTCAATTCCAAAACCTTGTTGCTCAACTATCTGAAAGGAAGCAAGGTATGCGGAACACACTTCCTACGCTAATCTAATGAGGAAAGTAGAGTGCAAATTCAAATTAACCTTTCTAGTTATAGCGTTATTAATGTAATAATAGAGATATTGCAGCAATACACATACACACAAAAAGTAGATAGAAGAGAGAGACAAGATATACGCGGGGAAAACCCTTACGGGTGAAAAAACCCACACTCCAAAACATAGCTCAAATGTATTACAATAAACAATAACATATTACAATATAGTTTCAGAGCCAATGCTCTTTCAGGAGTCTTCGAATGTCGAATCTAGAGATATTTCGGTAGCATAATAGTACTTGTACAAAAACTATGTATCTCCCATCCAAATACCTATTTTTATAGAGTTTACAAGGCAAATATGGAACCTTCTAGAGATGGGCATCCATCTTGGACTCATGCCCCAAAACCCACACCTAAGGACACTTGTCCAACATCCAATCACAATGTGGGCGCCTTGTCCTAAGATAGGCTATGATAGATGATCTTACGCATCTTACAGCTGTCATAGAATCCATCATAGCTGATAGCACTTATAGCTGTAAGAGAATCTATCATACACTAACTAAAAATATCATATTCCTCTTACAACATGTCATAACCTCCCTTGACTACCCAAAGATGCCTTTCTCTCATGCAAAGATACTCACTGTCACTTGTGATTAAATAAGAGTAGTTTGAGGTTTCGGGGGTGCTGCCCCTCGACCCCGCCCTGTACTGCGACAGGGAGCACGCCAGGGGTGCTACCCCCAAACCCCCGTTAATTATTCAAGGGGGAAACTACGGCTGCCAAAGTCACCAAAATTTATCCTACTGCATGTACACAAGGCTATGCCAAATCAACATGGGATAAATAAATACAACATTAGGAATTTGCAAAGGTTGAGACACCTTAATTCCCAACACTATCTTCATTCTATCATCTCACCTTTAGCCATGCTGATATGCCAACCATTGATCCCACACTTAATAAAGCACTTCACATCAAAGTCCAAATCGCCAACCACAAGATCAAGAGGGTCCTTTTGGATAATGAATCCAGTTTGAATATATGTACATTAAAATTCATAAAACTCATGGGGTATTCAACGACTGACTTAGAGTCTTTGCTTATCTCCATCAAGGCATATGAAAACATAGAAAGAGAATCTGAAGGTACCATATGCCTCCCCATCAAGGTGGGCCCACTCACTATGCCCACTCTATGTCACGTGATTGATTTTGACTTTCCATATAATCTCCTCCTAGATTGACCATGGTTGCATGCCATGCAAGCCATTCCATCCACCTACCATCAATGTCTCAAGTTTCCTCATAATGGCGTGTAAGTCACTATTCCTTCCGATCAAACACCCTTTGAATATTGCAAGGCCTTAGAGGTTGTTTATGATTGACAATTTCGTTGCCCAAGCACCTACAGGGATCATGTCAAAGACCCCTCATCCACTCCATCCACATCATCGTCCACTCCACAAGTCATCATCCATCCATCACAAGCTTCTACCTCATCTTCCACCCCTACACCTCAAAAGGTCAAGATCATAGACAAAGGGTGGGGTGAATATGATCTCCACAATGCTTTCCACGTAGGATAGTTACCATTGTCCCCCCGCTCCCATGGTTGTCATCTTCAGAAGAAGGAACAAGAACAATAGCATAGGATCAATGATAAAATTCCCTTTATACTAGCACAAGTCTCTAGAGAAGAAAAAGCTAAAGAAACAACTTTGAGTGATTGGTTATACCATGATGAAACCACCCCACCACCTGTAAATATGGAATACTTCAAAGAAAAATATCATGTACTATTTCAAATTTGTACCAAAATGCCTTACCATGGAACAAGACTTGGTGCCAATGAATAAGGTGTTACAGAACCCCTTCCAGTTGATCCTACATCTCCCAAGAAATATCCTCAATACTTTAGTTTAGGATATACTCCACCGACTGTGACAATCCATGGACTCACTAAAACTTCAATATGGGTAACATAATCCTCTTCTAGTGTTGAAAACATCACTCCTAGTGTCATCATAGCTTCATGCGAAGATCTTGATCTTTCACGCATCTTCCCTAATAATGCCATCTTCGTTATTGACCTCCCCCTCATTCATCTTGAACTCATTGCTTGGGATTATCAAGGACCCCTACCTCTCGACGTATTTCCACATGATGAGGCCCTCTCCACATTCCTAGATCTCCACGACACCTCACAGTATGACATATACTTGCACACTCATGCTTACTTTGGGGAAGAGGAGATCCTTAGTCCAAAAAAGCAAAAATCAAAAATAGAAAATCGTCCCCTAGTGAAAACATCTCTGAGGCACTTTCAGACACAAAAGAGAAAAATAAAGATGTATCTCCTAGTGAAAACCTCTCTGAGGTGCTAGAAGATGAGGATCTCCATCTTTCCCCCATACCTTCCTACCGGCAGGAGCATTCCAATATTCTGATTGAAGGTACCCAAGAAATCAATCTCGGCACGCAAGAATTGCCCAAGCTTACACACCTAGCAGAAAGTCTCAGTATTGAAGAGAAATCCAACCTCTCCCTAGTGCTTCATGAAGCACATAATGTGTTCACTTGGTCTTATGCTGACATGCTAGGATTGAATTCATCCTTGGTTGTTCACCATCTTGTGGTACATCCCGATGCAAGACCTGTTAAACAGAAACTCTGCAAGATGCACCCTCAAGTTGCCTTGCTTCTAAAAGAAGAGCTTTAGAAGCTATTAGATGTCGGCTTTATCCACCCTATTAACTATCTAGAATGGGTATCCAATATTATTTCGGTTGCTATGAGACCTAGGGGCATTTGTTGTTGTACAGATTTTTGAGACCTTAACAAAGCATGTCTGAAAGATGATTTTTTGCTCCCCAACATTGTCATGATTGTAGATCTCACAGCAGAACATGAGATGCTTTCCCTCATGGATGGCTTCTCTGGGTACAATCAAATTAGGATCACCCCTAAAGATCAACACAAAACTTCTTTTACCTATCCTTGAGGTACATATTGGTGGCAAGTCATGCCCTTTGGTCTAAAGAACGCTGGGGCAACCTATCAACATGCAATGACTACCATCTTCCATGACATGATATACAAGATAATGGAAGACTATTTAGATGATCTCCTAGGGAAATCTAGAACAAGGGAAGAACATCCTAAGGTCTTGCGACAGATCTTTGCATGGCTTAGAGAGTACAAGCTCTACCTCAACCCCAAGAAATTTGTCTTTGGTGTAACATTAGGAAAGATCTTAGGGTTCATTGTTTCCTGCAAGGGCATCGAGGTGGATCCTGCTAAAGTCATGACCATAACATAAATGCCTCCTCCAAAGATGCTCAAACAACTCTGAAGTCTCTAAGGCAAACTATAGGCTATATGTAGGTTCATCGCTCAACTCATAGATAAATGTCATCCCTTCACTCATTTGCTTGGCAAAGATGTACACTTTGAATGGGACCAAAATTGTCAATAGGCATTTGACCGCATCAAGGAATATCTAGCTTCACCACCAGTCCTAATGGCATCTATCCCTAGAAAACCCCTGTTATTATATATATTAGAAACTTTAGGAGAACTAGGGGCACTTTTAGCACAATAGGTTGATGCCGGCCGTGAAAGAGCTATATACTATATTAGCAGGACCCTAGTCGGCTATGAGCTTAACTATACTCCCATGGAACACACATGTCTAGATGTCATTTTTTTCTCCCAAAAGTTATGACACTACATGCTAAGTCATTCTATCAAGCTCATCTCTAAAGTTGACCCTCTTAAGTACCTACTTTCTAGGACTTCACTCACAGGAAGAATGGCAAAATGGGTTATGTTGTTGAGCAAATTTGACATTGAGTATGTTGACAGAAAAGCAATCAAAGGATAGGTTGTAGCAGATCAGTTGGCCGAAGCACCCCTCACAGATTATCAACTGTTGTCCATTGATTTTCTAGATGAGTCCATCTTAACTGTGACAGAATCAACAAACTGGAAACTATACTTTGATGGATCCTTCACCAATCACAGTTTAGGGGCAGGAATACTATTGGTGACCCCGCAAGGTGACTATATACCCAAAACATATAGGCTTGCTTTCCCATGCACAAACAATGTGATAGAATATGAAGCCTTGATCATTGGTCTCAAAATAGCAATACAATGGAATATCTTGCATCTACAGGTCTATGGCGACTCCCAATTGATCATCAAGCAAGTAAATGACAAATTTCTCACCAAGGATGATAAACTAGTGCCCTATAAACAAATGGTTGATGAATATAAACTATTCTTCACCTACATACAATTTGAGTAGGTACCTCGCCTTCACAACAAAGTAGTTGATGCCATGGTTACCATTGGTTCTCTTCTGGATATGCCTCATGACAACCATCAGTGTGAGTTTCTTGTCGAACAACTCCTAATGCCAGCATATCATGTCGCCGAGTCAGAATTCATTTGTGAGATTGTTGCTGGAAAATCCTTGGTATCATGATGTTTACACCTACCTCCAACATCACACTTTCCCACCTGAATCCACTCATAAACAAAAAATCCCTCATTCACCAAGCCGCCTGCTACACTATCCTTGCCGACACCCTCTATAGTCGAAGCTATGATGGCACTCTTTTTCAATGTTTAAACACAGAAGAAGCTTCCCTTTCCTTACATGAAGTCCATGTAAGTATCTATGGAGTGCACACAAGTGGTATTGTCCTAGCCAAGAAGCTCTTACATACAGGATATTATTGGCCTACTATGGAGCATGATGCATGTGAGTACATAAAGAAGTGTAAGCCCTGTTAGTAGCATGGAGATCTCATTCACTCTCCCTCTCAAGTGTTGCAACCTATCACCACACCATGGCCTTTCTTGTAGTGGGGCCTATATTTTGTTGGCAAAATCCCCCCATCCTCCTCTAATGGACACAAATTCATCATCACCGCCACTGAATACTTCACTAAGTGGGTTGAAGCCGTTCCTCTCACTTTCACCATAGGAAACCAAATCGCCAAGTTCATCCTTTACCATATCATCTGTCATTATGGTATCCCATCTGCCATTGTCACTAACAATGGTAAACCTTTCAAAAACTATGATGTCTGGAATCTTTGTGGACAATTTCACATCCAACATCATTGGTCCACTCATATTATCCCCAAGGTAATGGCTAGGCTGAGGCAACTAATAAAGCCTTGCTAAAAATCCTCAAGATTAAAGTTGTCAATGAAATTGGTCGTGATTGGCACCTCCACATTCACCCCACCCTTTGGGCCTATCGCACTAGCATTCACACACCCAAAGGAGCTATGCCATATTCCTTAGTCTTTGGAGTTGAACCTATCCTACCAATAGAGATCAAATTGCCCTCATTGTGCATCTGCTTGTGTAATGTTATCACTGATGAGGAATACCATGTTGCACACCTTCAAGAGCTCAAGCTATTGGATGAATGGTGCCTCAACACCCTCAATCACCTTCAAGCATACCAAAACTAGCTTCGCAGATCCTACAACAAGAAGATCTATGCTAGGGAATTTGCAGTAGGAGACTTAGTCCTGAAAGAAAATCAAAGGAATCTGTCTAAATGAGAAAAGAAAGGGAAATTCAAGCCTAATTGGCTAGGGCCCTACATTTTCACTGCAAAGTATAGCTCTGGAGCATACCACCTCTCCACCCTTGAAGGAGAAGAGCTTGATGAGCCCATGAACATCATTCACTTGAAGTGGTTCCATAGTTAGTCTGTTGAATACCCTATGGCAAAAATACAAAAAAAAATCAAAAATTCCAAAAAAAAAAAAAATAGTAAAGAGAAATAATTTGTCCTATGGTGAAAACCACTTCATGTGGTGCCTTGGATAAGTACCATGATGAAAACCTGCTTGTAGGCATCATGTGTAGGTTCAACCCAGATCCATTGTTCAAACCACCTTCTCATCATCATCCACACAATCCAGCGTATCCCATGATCCCCCGATCTGAGCTTCAGAGCAAACCCATCATCTGAGATTCCATTGTCCATCATTCCCAAAATATCTCCCATATCCCAAAACTGCATTCCATGCCACTAACATACACCTAATTCTCCTCATCCACCCCTAACTTTGGTCCCTTTGGTGGTTCCGCATGGACATCACTGTTTTACCTCATCAACACCATTCACACCATGGTTTTTCATACCATAGTATAGTTGGAAAACTGACATCCACACCCTCTAAACCAAACCTCATCATTCCACATGAACCAACCCCTATCCCTACATCATCAAGTCTCCCAAAACTACATATCATCACCACCCGCATTGTAATGTGCCTTGATCCTGTGGATACAAGGTATGGGTATGTAGGCAGTCTCGAATACGAAGGAAGTATCTAGTATGCAGGTACATACAATACACCCATCCAACCCATTTGGATGGTCCCACTCTCCTGAGATTGTTGATTGTATTTGATCTACAAATGATACACTTGCTAGGCATCCTATCAAAACATAACACTCTCACAAGAAATCTTTCACCAACCAATTGGCTTTTCTATAACTAGTGGCTTGTGTCCCCCTACCTATCTTTAGCTTATCTTAACCCACCATCGATTCTTGTCCTAGGATGCATCCTTCCTACAATGGACAAAATCATCAATCTTCCATCCATCCTTTGGCAAGAGATACAATGGCTATGTATTTTGGGTTAGTAAGTCTTTTGGTCTTTGATTTTTATTTTGTGTACCATTCTTGGATTATCTCAAAGCTGTCTTGATCCCATTATATCATGGCATGTGGCAAAAAATCTAGAATGGGGCATTGTCATTGCTTTCATATGCCGTGCTTGTGGGAAGTTCTCATTACTCCATCATAGTATTCATATCTTGTGAAGTGTAGGGTTGGTTCTAGCATAGCATCCCCCTTTTGAATCTAAGGTTCCTCATACCTTTGGTGTACTAAGGGTTTATGCCTCGAATCCCCCTCATTCGCCTAGACAAGGTTGTACTATTATGGGATTGCATGGATTCATCTTATTGTTTGCAGTGCCAAGTCCTATGCATGGATGCCTTGCCACATTGGTTCCACATACCCTGGTGCATAACATCTCATGCTATATCAACAACAGCACTCAATTTTTATTGGCAGAATGTCTCAATATGATGTCATCCTTTTATCCTATATATTTACATCTACCCTTATTACAACATCCCACTACTTTTGTTTCAAGATTCATCAACACCTACATTTCCATCACCCCCTAATTTCTACTAATCCATATCCCCTCTAACATCTTGTGACCATTTTCAAGGACCTATTTGTGTATCATGATCACTCGCTTCATTGCCTTGCCGACCCCTACGCATCCATCCTCATGCATCACCCTGCATCACAAACATGTTAGTCCAACTATAATCATTCAAATATCATATACATCACATATCATCTATCCTTAAATAACCATAGATCATTGCGCATCACAAGCACGTTAGCATCACACATCCATACATCCATCATAACACATATATACACTCCATCCTGTATCCAAATACAAGTATAATCATAACATCTTCTATCAAAACCATCATAAACACATATATCTAACATAATGACATCCATAAATCACCAAAATCATACACATAGTCATATGTCCATCATATATAACACATCACAAATCCATGCATCCATCATATATAACATAGTATAAATCAATACATCCATCCATAACACATATATCGATCGAACAATATATCATGTGTGTATATATATATATCCAAAGGTGATCACGATGCAAAATGTGGTCCTCAGACCTATCAAAAATAGTACATGTATACATCATGCCCATAGGTGGAGATGTCCCTGCCTAAAACCACTAACTCAGCTAATCATGAATCCCTCTGAGGAAGAGCCCCCATATCCTAATCTGTCCTGGTGCCTATGGAGGTGGCATTTGTACTGTTTCTAATGCATGTGATGGTGACGGCTATTGAATAGACCTCTCCGGCCAACTCTGATCCATCCACATCGCCACACCAACCACATCACCTCTACCATCACCTCTGTGATCACCTCTGCCATCACCTCTGCCATCACCTCTGCCATCACCCCCAACATCTACATCCATCTCCTCTACCCGTGCACCTCCTTTACATCCTCATCTACATCGTCATCATCATCATCATCCTCCTCCTCTACAACCACATCCTCTGGTGCTACATATCCCACTAGGAATGTGAGTCTCACTGGCCTCTACTATGCCCACCACTGATCATATGCTGATGTAGTCCCTATATCCACTACATCTCATCTTGCCTGCCATGCCTATGGCTGGAGGCCCTCAAACTCTGCTATCACCATCTGAGGATCAAGAACCAATCCCCACTAACCTTGTACCTCTCATATCCATGCGAACATTGCATCAACCTGTGGCACATCTTGTACTAAACCAAACTATTGATGCACTCACTTTGGTAGGTATCTATCGATAATCAGATGTGTCCTCCCCATCAAGAACTGAGACTGCATCACATACCCCAGTTGCACCTTGTCCCCATGCCACCTCTCTACCTCCCTCCATGGCCACCACATGAACTTCTGAATATCATCCATCACTCGCCTCCAGTATCTCATGTAGTTAGGGTAAAAATCTAGGGTAAAAGCATAAACAACAATAATGAAGCCCTAACAAGCACAACAAAGCACAAGATAACATGAAAATCAAAATAACAAATGCAAATGTAAACCAATCTCCACACTAAACTTGATTCATCTCCATTGCTCTTCTCAATCTCACATAAGAATGCAAAATTTTGAATGATTGATTGTGGGGGGAATGTTGGGTGCTCACTATTTCAATAGCATAACAATAGCAAAGGATAAATGATGTAAAGGCTCTAATGGTATTTCGATAGCATAAGGATACTTGAAACTCAATGAATGCAAATGGCTTGGGTGAGGGTTGATTTATAGGAAAGGGTTGATTTGAATTGATGGTTGAGATCAAAAGTTGGTTTCAACGATGTGGACGGCTAGGATCGAATAGGTTTTCCCACTCGATGAGGAGTTGTATTCATGTGACAAGTGTGTGAAGGAGAATAAAGGAGACTAAATTTAAATAAAAGATTATTTAAATTAGTTTTTCATGTGAAGGATATTAAATGAAAGTTGTACTACCACACATGATTCAATTGAGAGGTGGACAAGAGTTGCAATGAGATGAAAGGTGAGGACCTAATTCAAATATTTTATTTGAATTAGTTGGGACATGTGAAAGGGATATTTTAAATAAATATTTTATTTATTTAAATTAGAGGAAAGGTGGGAAATTAATTAAATAAGATTTATTTAATTGATTGGCAAGTGGGATAAATGGGAAATTAATTAAATAAGATTTATTTAATTAATTGGCTAATGGGATAAGTGGGATTAGGAGTGGGATTAAGGATAAAATGCTACAAGATATCTCTAATAATGTATTTGACTAGGTGTTGTAAGACATGGACATTTTTGGGTGTCTACATTTTGCCCCTCTTTGAGATGATGTTCGAGATGATGAAATTTATGTCGAGTAACATCATTTCAAAGAAGCTAAGGTATGGATAGAGGAAAATGGATGGGATGATAGAAAGATAGGATGATGATGCCCCCTCGAGAGGATAGGCGGGTTGGACAAACATGGGTAGGCTCTCAAAATGAAAGGAATCGGTTAAGGAAGATAGATAAGGGAATGGATAGAAAAAATGAATGATGCATTATGATGCAATGAAGGTGAGCAACCATGGTGTTTGATATAGCACTAGACGTTATGCACCAAGGTATAAGGACTAAGGTGACGATGTGTCTTGTGCACTAGCATGATACAACCTTGTCTAATGTATGAGGAAGTAAACTTAGAGCATTAAGGTCCTAATGCACAAAAGGTATGATATGACCTTAGATGCAAAGGATAATGCAAAAAGATATTCCAACATACACAAGATATGAATATTAGCTGGAAAGATACGGATTTGATACAAATGCAAGATAAAAGGATAACACACACAAACAAGCAAGCATGCACAAATGATACATAAACAAACAAGGTATTGCCCCTGTCAAGCTGTAAACCAATGATTAATTGATAATGATTGATGATGATGATGATGATGATGTTGTCATTGCAGGGAATGATATATCCCTAGATCAACACAAGGATGGGGGAATGATATATCTCATTAATGATGATGATGATGATGGTGATTGATTGATTGATTTGGTTTATGACAAGATTAGGATCAAGACCATTGATTGCGATTGGATAATTTGACAAGATTGATTAACTTGATTGGTATGGATTAATGATTGACTTGCATTTGGATCATTTCTTGGATTGACTTGATTAGGATAATTGGATGAAGAATTGATTTGGTTGATTGATGAATAGATTAGAAGAATTGATTTGATTGGAGTGAATTGATTTGATGGATTGATTGGAGGAAGTTGTTTGATGATGATTGAATTTGTGATTGATTGATCTTATTGCTTGGATTTTTATTGGATATTTGATTTTTTTGGATTTTTGACATGTTTTGATTTTTTTTGGATTTTTTGGGATATTTTGATTTTTTTTATGGGATAGGTGGAATATGGATAGGAGGGACTCAAGCTTCTAGTTCCATGAAGGGTGATATTGTCCCATTAGAGAAGAATGTCGTCACATGGACCATGTCAAATTTCATTATGCTCAAGATGTTGGTAAGGGATTGCATGAGAGAGAAATGGATTAGGTAGATAGTGGATTATGATGTGGATTACATAGGGAAGATAGTGGATTATGATGTGGATTATGAAAGGAAGGATAATGGATAAGGGAAAGTGGACTATGATGTGGATTATGTAGGAAAGAAATTGGATCATGAGGTTTATGGTAAGGTAGAATAGTGGATTATGATGTGGATTATGTAGGATTATAGAAAATCATGGATGAAAGGCTTACGCAAAAGCATGGACCATAGGTAAGTGATGGGGAAGATATGTAGAATAATGGATGAAAGATGGGGAGATGGAGGTATGTGGAAATATTACGGAATGGAAGGGAACCAAGACCAATGGTTACACATGCCATGATAAACATTGAAACTTTTGATTTGGAGGAGGTGTAGGAAGCAATAGACATGTTTTCTTAGGGGATGGTCGATGTAGGAATTTAGGTACCCACATAGACTTAGGTTTTTTATGACTTTTGTATTGCTTATGGGATGAAGGAATTTGAAATTTTTGAATGGAATGGAATTTTTGGGAGTTTTGGATGGAAGAGGATTGTTAGGATTTTTGAGATGTGGATGCTTCATTTGACTTGCTTTTCTTTTGCTTAGGGACCCAAACCATTTTAGTTTTGGACTTTTCTTGTGGAGGTATGGGATTATATAGTGGTTTGGATAGATTTTGCTTCAATTCTTTGAATTGATGCCCTAAGGCATGAGGATCTTTAAGATTTTTGGTAGGATTTTTGGCTTTATAGGTAGAGGCATCCAATTTTTTGCTTTCGAATCCCATGGGTTTGGTGGAATGAGTGGAAGCTTCATGTTTAGACAATGTATGCATTTGTTGGTCATGATTAGAATTTTTAGGGTACTTATGGATAAGTGGATAATTAGGCATTGGTGGAAGTGGAGGCAAAGTGGATGGAGGGATAGTAGGAGTTGGAAGTAGTGGAGACAAAGTCGATGGAGGGAAATTAGGAGTTGGAAGGAGTGGAGATAAAGTTGATGGAGGTAAATTAGGAGTTGGAAGTAATGGAAGTAAATTGGATGGTGGAAGGTGTATGGTCACATGCTTTTGACATTTGTAGCATGGTGGTGGTGGAATGACCACATATGTTTTGGGTATATGATGTGGTTTGTGATGGAAAGTGTACTTAGGATGCATGAAGGAAGTACCAACATCTTTAGATTGTTTTCCTTGGGGTGTGTATCTAAGGCCATATGAGCATGGAGGGATCTTGACATGGATTGGCTCCAAAATACATTGTTCAAAGAGACCTAAGCCTTTACCTTGGTAGTTCATGTTTTGGAATATGCGATGGACAATGGGATTTGGTGTGCTTTGAGAACTAGACTCAAGTTCATTATTGGATCGAGAAGGTAAAGTGGTGGACAAAGGTTGTTGTTGTCCCAAGGAGGAACATTCATGGATGAAGATAGATAGACCTATTGCAAGTATGAGATTAACCAGTGTCGTCATTGATGTCAACATACTCATATTGCATTGGTAAGAAGGTTTGGATGAGCTATGTGTTGAGGATATTGAGAAAAGTAGTCTCAATCAGGAACAGTGAAGAATAGTGATAAGAAGAAGGCAAATGTACTCAATAGGTTGAGAATCAGAGGATACGGATTAAAGGGTTTGTAGATATGAGTCTTGACATGATCCAGTTAAGATTTCAGAGGTCTGCATGAAGATATGAAAAAGTTGTGATCGGTCAAGTAGAACCGGTTCCGGGACATGCTCCGAAGGAACAGAGTGTCACAAAAAGGTCCGGTGAGATCCAGAGGTACATTATCAGACTCTGCGGATTGGACAGAGTGTTTGGGATGTCCTTGTGATGTGTCATCTTAGTTTGTACAAAGTTTGGAGGTCTGAAAGAACCTTTTTCAGTATGACAGTGGCGACAGACTGTGTTCTTGAAGTTCTGGATGAAGAGGAGAAGAAATTCCAGTGAGTAGAGGAAGTGCAGATGTACCTGGTCAATCAGGTAAGCTTGTGAAGGTTCTTGGATCATGTTGAGGTTATGTTGTTGGTCCGCATTGGTGGTAGAGCCTAGAATTGAAGATATTCTTTCAAATGAAGTTAGACTAGCCGATCGGATGAGTTGTTCATCTTGCGAATGTTCTTATGGTGGCTGACCGGATGTATTTATCATCTTGTGAATGTCCTTATGGTTGATTGCTGACTTAGATGATTGTTCCTAAGTCGATGCCTTGTATAAATAAAGGTTTTTGAGTTCATTTCAAAGTGTGTTGAGCAGCAGATGAGAGTGGTATAGCGAAAGAGCGAAGGGCAGAGCAGAAGTATCTTGGGCTTAAATGGAACTGATCCAGACATGGTAAAGATGTCAATCTCTAGTTCAAGTTTGTGATTCTTATCACTTTGTAGACAGTGTGTCTCCTTGTAGGCAGTGTGCCTCCTTTGTGAGCAGTGTGCTCGGGCAGTGAGCCCTAATTGGCATGTGCCATTCATTTTTCTTATTCTTCTAACAGAGAATAATCCTTGGGTTAATCACCCTATGGTTTTTCCCTTAACTAGGTTTTCCACATCAAAATCTTGGTGTTCAATGTGTTGATGTTTATCTGCTCTCATGTTTATGCATTATGCTTTCATGGATGGTCAATTGATATGCTATTAACTAAGAAAGAAGAATCAAGTGTTTGAAGTAGAAGCAAGTTTTTGTACATCTGATTCACCCCCCCTCTCAGTTGTGTGCCCTAGATCTAACAATTGGTATCAGAACCAAGTTCCTCTAAAAGAAGCTTAACTGCTTGAGGAGATCCAGGATGTTGTCATACAAGAAGGATAGTCCGAAGTTTGATGGAACCAACTTCACTCTTTAGAAAGGTCGCATGAAATGTCATTTGGAGTGTATGGGAAAAACATACTTGACCATGGTCTCAAAACCATATGTTCCTCCACAGGGTGGTCTGACAACTCTGAATGAAATCACAGATGTTGAAAACAATCTGCGGACCAAGGAAGCTCTTCTAAGCACATTGAATGACTCAGATCTCTCAAATGTTATTGACCTACCAACTGCATATGAGATCTGGACTAAACTGAAACTTCTGTATGAAGGAGATGAGTTTGTCAAGAGTGCAAGATTGCAAAGTCTGAAAGGGAAATTTGAAAGATTGAAGATGAGAGATGATGAAAATATCACTACCTTTATGCCAAGAGTGAATGAGCTAGTGTGTGGAATCAGGAATGCTGGTGGAGTTCTAGATGAAAATAAAATTATTTGCAAAATTCTCAAATCCCTTCCTACTACCTACAAAATCAAGGTTGCTTCCATTGATGAATTCAGAGCCCATACAACTGTCACAAGAGAGCAACTGGCTGGCAAACTGGCTGCATTTGAAATGACTGAGTTTGGAGATGACCCCCCCAAGACTGAATCTGCATTCAAAGCCAGTGCCTATGTGAAAAGCAAACAAAGATTTGATCTAGGAGAGAACTCTTCAAGGAAGCTGTCATGGTATGATCAAGCAAGGAAAGACATGGAAGAGGAAGAAGCAGAAACAGCTCAACTTGAAGCCCTCATTGCAAAGAGACTGCCAAGAGGGTCTAGTAAGTATGAAGGAAAACTACCCTTTAAGTGCTTCAACTGCAATAAGATTGGTCATTTTGCTTCAAGATGTCTGGAAAGATCTATAAGGTCAAACTCCAACAGACAAAGGTTCCAAAAGAACTGTTATTATGTTCATGAAGAAGCTGATAATGAAGGAGTAATAGATGATGAATCGGAGATAGGAGACAAATCCAGAAATGAATGGGTGTTTATTGCCATCAAGGAAGAAGAACCAATATCCTTTGAATCTGTCAATCATAAGGTTGTAGAAAGAGCTTTGGCTACCCAAGTAGAAGAAAAGGATGATTAGGTTATTGATAGTGGATGCTCTCACCACATGACAGGTGACAAGAACAAGTTCTTAGATTTGGAAAGGTATGAAAGAGGAATGGTAAAGTTTGGTGACAATTCTGCTGGCAGAATCAGAGGTAGGGGAACTATTTCTTTTGATGGAAAGAGCAAAATAGGTAATGTACTATATGTTGAAGGATTGAAGCACAATCTTCTCAGTGTTGGTTAGTTAGTGGACAAAGGCTATGATCTTCGGTTCAAGAATGGAAAATGCAGAATCTTTACAAGCTCCAGAACTGAAATTGCATCTGATACTCAAACAAAAGGCAATATCTTCCATCTAATTGGTTCTAATAAAAGTTGTCTGTTTGTTCAAGTAGATCAGAGTTGGTTATGGCATAGAAGGATGTGCCATGTGAATTTTGATAACATCATCAAGATAAGCAATACTCAGACTATAAGAGATCTTCCTAAATTGGTGAAACCTACAAATAGTTTATGCAAAGAATGTCAGCTAGGTAAACAGAGCAGAGTCTCTTTCAAAAACAAGGATCAGTCCACTACCAAATTGTTGGAATTAGTACATACTAATCTCTGTGGTCTGACAAGAATCAAGAGTATGCAAGGTGATAGATATTTCATGTTGCTAATTGATGACCATTCCCGGATGATGTGGGTTACCTTCCTAAAACAGAAATCAGAAGCCCTTAAGAAGTTCAAAATCTTCAAAGCTATGGTAGAGAATCAAACCGGATTGAAACTGAAGTGTTTAAGGTCTGATAGAGGTGGTGAATTCACATCCAGTGAATTCATAGACTTTTGTGAGAAGCATGGCATAAAGAGACAGTTGTCTACTCCTAGGACTCCACAGCAAAATGGAGTAGTTGAAAGAAAGAACTGGACGATCTAGGAAGCTTCTAGGACAATGATGATGGAAGCAAATGTTCCTCAGATGTTTTGGAGAGAAGCTGTCAGCACTGCAATCTACACTCTTAACTGAGTTCAAATCAGAAACAATACCGGTAAGACTCCTTATGAACTTTGGTTTGGTATAACTCCTACTGTGAGATATTTCAGAGTATTTGGTAGCAAGTGTTACATCAAAAGAGATGAAGATCTAGGCAAGTTTGATGCTAGAAGTGATGAAGGAATTTTCTTGGGTTACTCCACTCAAAGCAAAGCATACCGGTGTTACAATAAGAGACTGAAAAAGATGATAGAAAGTACAAATGTGAAGGTTGATGAAGGAATTGAGAAGCCCTCAAGGTTTTATGAATATGATGAAGATGATCAGGATGGTGCTCTGATTCAAGGAACTCAATCCCTTCTTGAAAGTCAGATTCAGACTGATCTAGTAAATCAGGAAGAAGAGGTTTGTCTGAATGAACCTGATCAAGAAACAACAGTGCAAGAGACTCCCAAAGTTCCAAGGTATGTAACTTTAAATCACTCTGAAGATCAGATCATAGGTGATAGATGCAAAGGGGTACAAACAAGGAGGAAAATTGCTCAATATTCAGATGAATGTTGTTTGATTTCAAAGATTGAACCTAAGACAATAAATGAAGCATGCAATGATGAAAATTGGACAAAAGCAATGGAGGAAGAGTTGATGCAAATTGAGAAAAATCACACTTGGGATCTTGTTCCCAGACCTAGAAACAAGAATGTGATTGGAACCAAATGGGTCTTCCAGAACAAATTAAATGAAGTTGGTGAAGTAATCAAAAACAAAGCTAGATTGGTCTGCAAAGGCTACTCTCAAATAGAAGGAATTGACTTTGAAGAAACCTTTGCTCCGGTGGAAAGAATTGAAGCAGTCAGATTATTTCTTGCATTTGCTGCCTTCAAAGACTTCAAGGTATATCAGATGGATGTCAAGTCTGCCTTCCTAAATGGTGATCTGGAAGAAGAAGTTTACATTGAACAGCCGGATGGTTTTCAATTGTCTGATAATGATGATATGGTCTGCAAGTTGAAGAAAGCAATGTATGGATTGAAGCAAGCCCCAAGAACATGGTATGAAAGGTTGGATAAGCATCTTGTGCAAATTGGATTCAACAAAGGTACTGCTGAAAGTAACTTATATTTCAAAATTGATCATGAAAACATTTTGATTGTTGAAGTATTTGTTGATGATATCATTTTTGGAGGAAGAGATAGTTTGTGTAAAACCTTTGCAAATCAAATGAAAAGTGAGTTTGAAATGTCAATGCTTGGTGAAATGAATTTCTTCTTGGGTCTGCAAATTACTTAGACAAAGGAAGGTATCTTTAACTCTCAGACAAAATATGTGAAAGAATTGTTGAGGAAATTTGGAATGGAAGATTCCAAGCCAATGATGGCAACCGGATGTAAGTTGAGCAAAGATGATGACTCTCCTAAGACAGATCAGACCAAGTACAGATCAATGGTTGGAGGATTATTGTATCTCACTTAGACTAGACTAGATATAATGCAAGTTGTTGGTCTTGTGGCAAGATTTCAGGCTGATCCTAGAGAATCTCATGTTATGGCAATCAAGAGAATTTTTAGATATCTAAAAGGGATAGTGGAGTATGGTTTGTGGTATCTGAGAGATCATGATTTCTCTCTTCATGCTTACACAGATGTAGATTGGGCAGGAGATGTGGATGACCGGAAAAGCACCAGTGGTGGAGCATTCTTTTTGGGAAAGAGATTGGTTTCTTGGCTAAGCAAGAAACAAGATGCAATATCTCTGTCTACAACTGAAGCAGAATACATTGCAGCAGTAGGTAGTTGCACTCAAATCTTATGGATGAAGCAGATGCTAAAAGACATTAAAGTTGAATATGAGGAGCCTATCACAATTTTCTTTGACAATTCAAGTGCAATTACTATTTCTAAGAATCCGGTATTGCATTCTAAGACTAAGTACATATCTATCAAGTTTCACTTTTTGAGAGAACAAGTGAACAAGGAAGAAGTCAGATTGGAGTATGTACCCTCCAAGGATCAGATTGCAGATATTTTTACTAAACCTCTTCCCAAGGACTCTTTTGAGTATCTCAGGGAGAAGTTAGGGGTCATGGCCCCTCCGGTGATGAACTAGGATGCACTGATGTGCATCAGTCCGGTGGATATCACAGTCATATCTTGTGATTCGGATTGATGATGGGGAGTTCCTACTAAGGGGGAGCAGCTGGTATGATTCTAATATGTTACAAGTGCAAGTATGAGCCCTTTGCCATTGATGTCAAAGGGGGAGAGAAGATATGTGAAAAACAAGTGGTTGATGATCAAAGGGGGAGCAGTAAAGGAAGAGAAGACATGTGAAGAGTTGTTGTTGATAGGGGGAGCTGTGACAGAAAAGAGAAGTTCTTGTCTTGATGGTTTTTCACATCATATGTTGCCATCAATGACAAAGGGGGAGACTGTTGCAAGTATGAGGTTAACCAGTGTTGTCATTGATGTCAACATACTCATATTGCATTGGAAAGAAGGTTTGGATGAGCTATGTGTTGAGGATATTGAGAAAAGTAGTCTCAATCAGGAACAGTGAAGAACAGTGATAAGAAGAAGGCAAATGTACTCAATAGGTTGAGAATCAGAGGCTGCAGATTAAAGGGTTTGTAGATATGAGTCTTGAGATGATCCAGTTAAGATTTCAGAGGTCCGTATGAAGATATGAAAAAGTTGTGATCGATTAAGTAGAACCGGTTTCGGGAGATGCTCCGGAGGAACAGAGTGTCACAAAAAGGTCCGGTGAGATCCGGAGGTACATTATTAGACTCTGCGGATTGGACAGAGTGTTTGGGATGTCCTTGTGATGTGTCATCTCAGTTTGTACAAAGTTTGGAGGTCTGGAAGAACCTTGTTTAGTATGACAGTGGCAACAGACTGTGTTCTTGAAGTTCTGGATGAAGAGGAGAAGAGATTCCAGTGAGTAGAGGAAGTGCAGATGTACCTGGTCAATCAGGCAAGCTTGTGAAGGTTCTTGGATCATGTTGAGGTTATGTTGTTAGTCCGCATTGGTGGTAGAGCCCAGAATTAAAGATATTCTTCCGGATGAAGTTCTTGTTTAGACTAGCCGACCGGATGAGTTGTTCATCTTGTGAATGTTCTTATGGTGGCCGACCAGATGTATTAATCATCTTGCGAATGTCCTTATGGTTGATTGCCGACTTAGATGATTGTTCCTAAGTTGATGCCTTGTATAAATAAAGGTTTGTGAGTTCATTTCAAAGTGTGTTGAGCAATGGATGAGAGTGGTATAGCGAAAGAGCGAAGGGCAGAGCAGAAGTATCTCGAGCTTAAATGGAACTGATCCAGACATGGTAAAGATGTCAATCTCTAGTTCAAGTTTGTGATTCTTATCACCTTGTAGATAGTGTGTCTCCTTGTAGGCAGTGTGCCTCCTTTGTGAGCAGTGTGCTCGGGCAGTAAGCCCTAATTGGCATGTGCCATTCATTTTTCTTATTCTTCTAACAAAGAATAATCCTTGGGTTAATCACCTCGTGGTTTTTCCCTTAACAGGGTTTTCCACGTCAAAATCTTGGTGTTCAATGTGTTGATGTTTATCTGCTCTCGTGTTTATGCATTATGCTTTCATGGATGGTTAATTGATATGCTATTAACTAACAAAGAAGAATCAAGTGTTTGAAGTAGAAGCAAGTTTTTGTACAGTTGATTCATGCCCCCCCTCTCAGTTGTGTGCCCTAGATCTAACAAGACCAAGGGGATATGATGGTGGATTTGCAACATGGGCGATAGTGGATGATGAAGGATCATTGGGATCTTGCTTATGTTCATGTAGATCCAAGCAATTGGTTTGATCTATGTTTTCTTGGGAGCCAAGTGTCTCATCAAGGGAGGTGGATATTTGTAGATCATGGATAGGATTAGGTGGAGAATGGATAGGAGCAATTTGGATATCTTCCTCATGGATGGTTATGAGAGTAGAGATAGGTGGAGTGATAATCTCTTGATCATGAAATGCATAAAGTTTGGGTAAGAGGATCATCATGGTTTTCATGATCATAGATAGAACCTTGATCATAAATTGGAGCATAAATAGGATTAAGTATGCTATGAATGGGATAAATTTGCTCATGAATAGGGTCATGATCATAGATAATATCTTGATCATAGAAAATATATAGGTCATGGATTATTTGAATTTAGAGATGCTTTGATCTTGATTTGGATGAGGACTTGATGTTTCCACATGCTTTGGATTATACTCTTGACATAGCTCTTGATTTTTGATGGAAGTGGAAGTGGGAGACTCTTGAATAGGCTTGATATGCTCTTGAGGGTTATTGACATGAGGGCATAATGGATCTTGACTTGCAAGACTCTTGAATAGGCTTGATGGGTTGTGGACCACATGATGGGGTTGAAGGAATAGACATGGTGTTTGAGGGTTCTTTGATGGTCTCAAGTATAGGTGTTTGATGACATGGAGATGGTTGATTCCTTGCTAGTAGCCAATGGATCGCATCCTTCATAAGTGTATGGGTGGATGGACAATATAATGGATGGATAATAAGGGTGGATGGTGTTGTAGGCTTATGATTAGGATTAGGTGGAGGGGTAATGGGATTGGATGGATTATGATTCTCTAGCACAATCTTACCACAATTTATGAGGTTTTTGATAAATCTCTTAAGTGTGGCACAATTGAGTGTCGTATGGCCCCTAACCCTATGGTATGCACAATAATTGTTTTCAATATACCAATGGGTTTTTAAGTGGTTTTCTCCAAAGGGTTTTATCGGTGGTAGCTCAATCAAATTTGCTTGGACCAATTGTTGTACGGTTATCTCCAAGGGATCCTTTGGTGGAGGATTGAAGGAACATGGCAATGAAGGGAATGAAGGGCTTGATGGATTAGAAGGTTGGTGGATCAATGGACTAGGAGTAGGATCACATGGTGGTGTGGAGATAGGACTAGTAGGCTTACATATTGGCATTTGAGTGGATGGTGATGGAGGGTACTCATAGGATAGATAATCTAGATTGGTGTCTCCCTTTTCAAAGGATATTAGGTCTTGTTGTATAGGGTAACTTAGGCTCGCATGTTCTTGTTGTGAAGGCCATTGATAGTCTTGTGAATGAATTTCATGGGAAGTTGAAATGGTGGGATATGTAGATAAAAGGTCTTGGGGTATGAATTGATGTGGAGGTTGATTGATATTGGAAGAAGTGGGGTATGGTGATGTAGAATTAACATGATATGTGGATGAATTGGGTTGGTATGAAATTGAGGGCATTTGATCTTGTTGCCAAGGTGGACTTGGGCTCACATGTTCTTGTTGTGAAGTGAATTGACATGTTGATGTGGCATGGAAAGATGTAGGATAAGTTGATGTGGCATGGAAATATGTGGGATAAGTTGATGTGGCATTGACTTGGAAAAATGTGGGATAAGTTGATATGGAATTGAGCTGACATGTGGATGGATTAGATTGGTATGAAGTGGGATAAGTTGATGTGGAATTGATTTGACATGTGGATGGATTAGATTGGTATGAAATGGGATAAGTTATTGTGGAATTAATTTGACATGTGGATGGATTAGATTGGTATCAAGTGGGATAAGTTGATGTGGCATTGACTTGATAGGTGGGTGGATTAGATTGGTATGAAGTGGGATAAGTCGATGTAGCATTGACTTGATAGGTGGGTGGATTAGATTGGTATGAAATGAAGAGGGATGACACATAGGAATGAGGTGGAATTGGTTGATGTTGAATGGATAGGGGATGTGTTTGTTGGGCTTGTGATTGACAAGTAGCGATGAAGTGTTGGGCTTGGGCTATGAGGTGTTGTATTTAAGGTGATTAGAAATTTGTTGAAGTTGAAGTTGTTGGATGAAGGCTTGTAGTTGTTGAATGATTCATTGGTATAGGGGTTACGATTCTTGGTAAAGTGCTTGGAGGAAGTCTTGGAATTAGGGTACTAGGTCTTCTAATGTTGGCATGGTGTCACACACGTGTTTAAGGATTAAGACCCTTTTGGCAAGTTCTTGATTATGATTTGGATGATGATGTGGAATGATTGAGATAATGATTTGAATTGATTAGGATGAAATTGTTTGGATTAGAAAGAGGATGATTAGGATGAAGGTGACTAGGATGACTTGGTTTGGAATGAATGTGTTGACTAGGATGACTAGGGTTTTGATGACTTGGCATGAATGAGATGACAAGAATGTTTAGAATGGTATGTTTATGTGTTTGGTGTTTAAAGCTTGATTTGGCAATGTTCAAACAAATGATTACACATGTACACACATGAACCACTCATGCAAGACACATAAGCAAATTTGAATTTGAAATTTGAAGAATGTGATGATGATTAAGCAAGCACACATGGAAGACACATCAACAAGCCCTATGACTAGTCAAATGGGTATGGCCAATTAGGTCTTAAGATAGGATGCACAAGTTGACCAAGGATGTCCCCAATATCCTCAAGGTACGGGGGGCCCAATTCCATGAAATGAAAGGGAAATATTGCCACACAGGAAGGAGAAATGGGTAACCCACCCTTCACCTTCACTTCCCAAAGGTATCAAGTTCTTTGGGGCTTAGCCAAGAGTGACAAGATTTTGACTTCTAAAGAGGGTGTCTTTGGATTCACACGAACGCTAAAGTTGAGTTTGTCCCTTGGAGTGGTGTGTCTCCAAGTAGGGCTCCTAGGAAGGGTGTGACAAAAGCAACCAAGTGAGGTGTTTTTGATCTCCAAGATAACCTTGTGGTGTGAGGAGAGAGCATACACACGTACACTTGATTCACACTCGCACTTGTTAATTTCCCTTTAAGAAAATGAGATGTGTGGTGTGAAATTGAATGGATGAGAGGTGTTTTTGATTCTCAAGGTTGCATGAAGCCCATGAGAAGATCATACACACCTCTAGTCACATGCAAATTCACCAAACAATGAAGACACTTGTTCTTTTTAGCCCCAAGTCAGGGTCATCCCACAATAACGGGTTACACTTTTTTGGCCAAACTTGACACTGAAATCAACATTTTGAACTAAATCTTCACTTTCTGACACCTATAGCCACTAAACTGTTAGGAATTTGAAGATGATGCGAACTAGAGATTTGTGAGATTTTGTTTGTAGATTCTAAATATATATTTTTTAAAAAATTGGAGTGAAATTGTAAAATATGTTGCGTCTCCTTTGATAACTAGTTTTTAATAGTAAACAACATTTTTTAAAGTTATGTGTATTCTGTAGCACATAACTTTTTTTCTACAAAGGACAAAGGGTAAGTGCAAGAAGATGGGGGGCCAAAAAGGGGTCTTAAGTGGCCACTTTTTTTTTTCTGAAATCAAGAAATGCTGGCCTTGGATGAGAAATTGAGCATAGTTACACTCAAAATTTAGAGATGCAACCAAAACAATGTTCGTAGTGCTCCAAGTCTACTTTCCAAACTACTATTTTTTTTGAAAATGGCATAGATTAAGGGGTTCAAAAGAGGGAGCCACAAAAATTGGTGTTGTTTCTGTCAAAAAAACATAACATAGCATGTTTTGTGGCTCCCTCAAAAGGTCAACTTTTTTTTGGTATTTTTAAAATCACTTTGGTGAGAAATTAGCTAATAGCATGTAGTTTATGCCCAATTTTTCTGATAATTTTTTGATGAATATTTGATTTTTTACTAATTTTCAAAGTGGACACATCCTAAAAAATAGAATTTTGGCCGTGCTACCCCTATAAATTTTGAAAACTAATTGAAAATCATTTTTTTATTTTTTAATATTTGTAGAATGGAGTCTAGTTTCTAAATATATAATTTTTTGAAATTTCAATGAATAGTTAATTTACAATGAAAAAAAGACCAAACAGTGGTTTTTTACCCAAAAATGGACACAAACAAAAGAAATTAAAGATGAAAGGCTTAACATTGTTAAAATGTGAAAAAAATCACATCGTCAAATAGCTAAGAGAAAGCCTAACATTACCCAGGTGTTCGATTTGTTTGACCTTGAAACATTTGTAAATCTGAGGCTTGGCACGAACGAAATTATGTGAAATCTTGAAGAATATGGAAAAACACATCTATGGATGTTGAAAAGGCACTCCAAGCCTTTGGATTGGAAATCCAAAGCAAATCCCAAGCCCAAGGCTTGGGATTCCCAAAGCAAAACATAATCTGCATGCATCATAATGCGCTCGCGTTAGTTTTTGCTTTGCATTTTTCCTTTTCCGCAAAAGTTTGTGCTATTTGTCATGTTTGAAATAACGCGAGTGCATTATAACACGCTCGCATTATGTTCCCCTTAAATTTTTTATGTTTAAGGCTATTAATCATGTATGTATGTATGTATGCCTATATGTATGTATGTATGTATGTATGCCTATATGTATGTATGTCTATATGTATGTATGTATAGTGTTAAGGGTAGAGATGGGAGTGAGCCAGATAGGGGAGGAGAGGGGTGGATAAGGATTGAGTGATTAAGGTTTAAGGTTGAGGGTTGAGCATTTAGGGATAGGATTTAGAGTTTAGGGATAAGGGATTAGAGTTTAGGACCTTGAGGGATTAGGGTTTAGGGTTGAGGCTTTAGGGATAGCGTTTAGGGTTAAGGGTCAAGGGATTAGGGTTAAGGTAGAGTGTTGAGGGTAGAGGGATTAGGGATAGGGTTTAGTGTTGAGGGATTAGGGTTTAAGGTATAATTTAGTAGTTCTTGTGGATAGAGCTAGTAAACAATGGGAGATTATTTGCCTATTTCATAACAATATACCTCCCCTAAGTGTGGGGTGGACAGCAAGAAACATAGATGTACCCCAATGCAAAAGCTTTTCTCATAATGATCATCCTTCTGATTCCAACTGTTAATTACTCACTGTGGATGTACCATACACAAAGCTTTTCTCATAGTGTTTACACCTATTGGCATAATGAACCCCAGATGGGCCAGAAAAACATGCCATATAACATTACTAACATTAAAAAAGTTCATAGCCATTTTTCTGACATATTCTTGCAACTCAAATATCTTTAAGAGAAGAGTGTCAAAAATTATGGGTTTAACAACCTAACATAAGGCAAGGTAGTTTTGTTGGGTTTACGGATAGGGTTTAGGGTTTAGGGTTGAGGGATTATGGTTTAAGGTATAGTGTTGAGGGTTGAGGGTTTAGGGTTGAGGGATTAGGGTTTAGGGTTGACAGATTAGGGTTTAGGGTTAATGGATTAGGGTTTAATGTTGAGAGTTGAGGGTTGAGGGTTTAGGCATAGGGTTGATGGTCAAGGGATTAGGGTTAAAGTAGAGTGTTGAGGGTAGAGGGATTAGGGATAGGGTTTAGGGTTGAAGGTTTAACGATTGAGGGTTGAGGCTTTAGGGCTGAGGGTTAAGGGATTGGGGTTTAAAATATAGTGTTGAGCATTAAGGGTTTATGGATAGGTTTTATGGTTTAATTTTTAAGGGTTAAGGGTTGAGGGATAGGGTTTAGGGATAAGGGATTATGGTTTAAGGTATAGTGTCAAGCGTTGAGGGTTTAGGAATAGGGATAGTGTTTAGGGTTTAGGGATGAGGGATTAGGGTTGAGGGTTTAAGGTATAGTGTCGAGGGTTGAGGGTTTACTGATAGTGTTTAGGGTTGAGGGATTGGGTTTTAGGGTTGATGGATTAGGGTTTAAGGTATAGTGTTGAGGGTTTAGGGATAGGGTTTAGGGTTGACGGATTAGGGTTTAGGGTTGACAGATTAGCATTTAATGTCGAGGTTAGGGTTAGAGTGTCGAGGGTAGAGGGATTAGGGATAGGGTTTAGGGTTGAAGGTTTAAGGATTGAGGGTTGAGGCTTTAGGGATGAGGGTTTAAGGCTTAAGATATAGTGTCAAGTGTTGAGGGTGTAGGGATAGGGTTTAAGTTTTAAGGGTTAAGGGTTGAGGGATAGGGATTAGGGTTTAAGGTATAGTGTTGAGGATTGATGGTTTAGGGATAGGGTTTAGGTTTGAGGGATTAGGGTTTAGGGTTGATGAATTAGGGTTTAATGTTGAGAGTTGAGGGTTGAGGGATAGGGTTAATGGTCAAGGGATTAGGGTTAAATAAGAGTGCCGAGGGTAGAGGAATTATGGATAGGGTTTAAGGTTGAAGGTTTAAGGATTTAGGATTGAGGCTTTAGGGATGAGGGTTAAGGGATTAGGGTTTAAGACATAGTGTCGAGTGTCGAGCGTGTAGCGATAGGTTTTAGGGTTCAAGTTTTAAGGGTTAAGGGTCAAGGGATCAGAGTTAAGGGTTGAGGGATTAGGGTTTGATGTTGAGGGTTGAGTACATTGAGGTTCAAGGGTTAAGGGTTTCAGGATAGGGTTGAGGGTCGAGGGATTAGGGTTAAAGTAGAGTGTTGAGGGTATAAGGATTAGGGATAGGGTTGGAGGGTTTAAGGATAAGGGATTAGGGTTTAAGGTATAGTATTGAGCCCATTGAGGGTCTAGGAATAGGGACAACATTTAGGGTTTAGGGATGAGGGATTAGAGTTGAGGGATGATGGATTAGGGTTCAGGGTTGAGGGATTAGGGTTTAGGGATAAGGTTTATGGTTGAGGGTTGAGGGATTAGGGTTTAAGGTATAGTGTTGACGGTTTAGGGATAGGATTTAGGGTTGAGGGATTAGAGTGAAGGGTTGAGGGATTAGGATTTGACATTGAGGGTTGAGGGTTGAGGCTTTAGAGTTTAGGGTTTAGGAATAGGGTTAAGGGTCGAGGGATCAGAGTTAAGGGTTGAGGGATTAGGGTTTGACATTGAGGGTTGAGTACATTGAGGTTCGAGGGTTAAGGGTTTCGGGATAGGGTTGAGGATCAAGGGATTAGGGTTAAAGTAGAGTGTCGAGGGTATAAGGATTAGGGATAGGGTTGGAGGGTTTAGGGATAAGGGATTAGGGTTTAAGGTATAGTATCGAGCCTATTGAGGGTTTAGGAATAGGGATAGCATTTAGGGTTTAGGGATGAGGGATTAGAGTTGAGGGATGACAGATTAGGGTTGAGGGTTGAGGGATTAGGGTTTAGAGATAAGGTTTAGGGTTGAGGGATTAGGGTTTAAGGTATAGTGTTGAGGGTTTAGGAATAGGGTTTAGGGTTGAGGGATTAGAGTGAAGGGTTGAGGGATTGGGATTTGACGTTGAGGGTTGAGGGTCGAGGCTTTAGGGTTTAGGGTTTAGGGATAGGGTTGAGGGTCGAGGGATCAAAGTTAAGGGTTGAGGGATTAGGGTTTGACATTGAGGGTTGAGTACATTAAGGTTCAAGGGTTAAGGGTTTCGGGATAGGGTTGAGGGTCAAAGGATTAGGGTTAAAGTAGAGTGTCGAGGGTATAAGGATTAGGGATAGGGTTGGAGGGTTTAGGGATAAGGGATTAGGGTTTAAGGTATAGTATTGAGCCTTTTGAGGGTTTAGGAATAGGGATAGTGTTTAGGGTTTAGGGATGAGGGATTAGAGTTGACGAATGATGGATTAGGGTTGAGGGTTGAGGGATTAGGGTTTAGGGATAAGGTTTAGGGTTGAGGGTTGAGGGATTAGGGTTTAAGGTATAGTGTTGAGGGTTTAGGGATCGGGTTTAGGGTTGAGGGATTAGAGTTAAGGGTTGAGGGATTAGAGTGAAGGGTTGAGGGATTAGGATTTGACGTTGAGGGTTGAGGGTTGAGGCTTTAGGGTTTAGGGTTTAGGGATAGGGTTGAGGGTCGAGGGATCAGATTTAAGGGTCGAGGGATTAGGGTTTGATGTTGAGGGTTGAGTACATTAAGGTTCGAGGGTTAAGGGTTTCTGGATAGGGTTGAGGGGGTCGAGGGATTAGGGTTAAAGTAGAGTGTCGAGGGTATAAGGATTAAGGATAGGGCTGGAGGGTTTAGGGATAAGGGATTAGGGTTTAAGGTATAGTATCGAGCCCTTTGAGGGTTTAGGAATAGGGATACCATTTAGGGTTTAGGGATGAGGGATTAGAGTTGAGGGATGATGGATTAGGGTTGAGGGTTGAGGGATTAGGCTTTAGGGATAAGGTCGGGTTGAGGGTTGATGGATTAGGGTTTAAGGTATAGTGTTGAGGGTTTAGGGATAGGGTTTAGGGTTGAGGGATTAGAGTGAAGGGTTGAGGGTCGAGGGATCAGAGTTAAGGGTTGAGGGATTAGGGTTTGACGTTGAGGGTTGAGTACATTGAGGTTTGAGGGTTAAGGGTTTCAGGATAGGGTTGAGGGTCGAGGGATTAGGGTTAAAGTAGAGTGTCAAGGGTATAAGGATTAGGGATAGGGTTGGAGGGTTTAGGGATAAGGGATTAGGGTTTAAGGTATATTATCAAGCCCTTTGAGGGTTTAGCAATAGGGATAGCGTTTAGGGTTTAGGGATGAGGGATTAGAGTTGAGGGATGATGGATTAAGGTTGAGGGTTGAGGGATTAGGGTTTAAGGAAAAGGTTTAGGGTTGAGGGTTGAGGGATTAGGGTTTAAGGTATAGTGTTGAGGGTTTAGGGTTGAGGGATTAGAGTGAAGGGTTGAGGGATTAGGATTTGACATTGAGGGTTGAGGGTTGAGGATTTAGGGTTTAGGGATAGGGTTGAGGGTCAAGGGATCAGAGTTAAGGGTTGAGGGATTAGGGTTTGACATTGAGGGTTGAGTACATTGAGGTTTGAGGGTTAAGGGTTTTGGGATAGGGTTGAGGGTCGATGGATTAGGGTTAAAGTAGAGTGTCGAGGGTATATAGATTAGGAATAGGGTTGGAGGGTTTAGGGATAAGGGATTAGTGTTTAAGGTATAATATCAAGCCCATTGAGGGTCTAGGACTAGGGATAGCGTTTAGGGTTTAGGGATGAGGGATTAGAGTTGAGGGATGATGGATTAGGGTTGAGGGTTGAGGGATTAGGGTTTAGGGATAATGTTTAGGGCTGAGGGTTGGGGGATTAGGGTTTAAGGTATAGTGTCGAAGGTTTAAGGATAGGGTTTAGGGTTGAGGAATTAGAGTGAAGGGTTGAGGGATTAGGATTTAACGTTGAGGGTTGAGAGTTGAGGCTTTAGGGTTTAGGATTTAGGGATAGGGTTTAGGGTCGAGGGATCAAAGTTAAGGGTTGAGGGATTAGGTTTTGATGTTGAGGGTTGAGGTTTGAGGGTTGAGGGTTTAGGGATAGGGTTGAGGGTCGAGGGGTTACTAACAATGTTTTGTAGGGTTGTGCCATATGTGCCCCACCAACATCTTCAAGAGACTTCATATCAAGAATTTTATGTGAAAGAGAGGAAGGTCAAATATTCTACAAGAAATTATGCTTGGATGGCACATGTCATCGTTGTGGGGCTTGCAACATTTGCCAATATGTGAACATATGGAAAGAACACATGTGGTTGGAAACAAACTAGTAGAGTTTGGCAAGTATAAAATAGTGGCATACAATAACCAAGATGGTAAAGAAGCAAAGAGGTGTGAATTGGTTATTGAAAACATTCTAGTCTATCAGTTTATGCCTATATTTCATGACAGCATAGTGTATGAGTATGCAAGACATGCCCATAGAGCTCGATGGTTGGACTTGCAATTCAAGTTATGCAAGGACACATTTCTGGTTGGTAGCATTGTTTCAGTCATTGACTTTGCAGAGAACTACAGTCTACAGCCATAATGTGAGGTGCAATCACAATATTACAACTCCACATAGGTTTCTATATTTGTGCACATCGCATTCATTCAAGCGAATGATAGTATAGAGGATGACAAAAAGATCATAAGGGAGTATAATTTCTATATTAGTGATGATCACACGCATTCTACAGAGTTCATGCAATGTTGCTTTCAGGTGTTCTACAATAATTTGGCTAGAAGGGGCATATCATTCAGTCAGCATATCATATGGTCAGATAATTGTGCGTCACAATTCAAGAACTCACAGAATTTCAATTAGCTGAGTAGGAGGCATAATTTTATAGGTATTCAGCATATGTGGAACTTTTGTGAGGCCGGGCATGGAAAGGGGGAGCATGATGGTGCAGGAGCATGTATCAAAAGAGCCATAGCACAAGAAGAGTTAAAGTATAAAGACAATGCAAAGTTGATAGATGCAAAATTGATTGTCGAGTGGTGTAATGCTTCCATGGGTCCAGGTAATGAAGGTAAGTCTTCAGTTCATAGATTTTTTTTGGTTGATAGATGATACTAACATTACACCATATGAGGACTATTGTACACTGACAAGATCAAATGAGATGCACTCTTTTAGAAGCTCAATTGCAGGTTCATGGAGTATCCATATGCGAAAGATGTCATGCTTTTGTTTTCCCTGTACAATTCAAGTCTGGGATGAGTGCGAGTCAAAGGAGTGGGTTGACAAATAGAAATTAAGTTATCTTAGCCCACTTGACACGTATCGACCCCCGACGGCACTGGAACTAACACAGATGGAATCATCAGTTGACTTTGACCACATATCAAATTTAGTTCAACCAAGTAATATAGGGCACGTATATGCATCTAATTTCATTTAGTTCAACCAAGTAATGTCATCTTACTTTGTAGTGTTTTTGTAATGTTGACTAATTTTATCTAATTTGCTACACATATCAATGTAGGGCATGTATATGCAGTTATTGCAGATGAAGATAATAAAGAGGGAACAGATTATTACTTATGTTGTTGTGTTGAGGCCAAAAAGAAATTGGAGGCCCCTATTACAAATGGAGAAAACATCGAATACCCTACAGGCTCAGTGGTTATTACTGGAACATGGCTTAGAAGGTACCCACATAAGAGTGTTAATGTTTGGCTGTTTTAGGACTTTGACACACATCAAAAGATTCTTCATTACTTGAACCTTGTTGTGGCATCCAATGTTCATTTGATAAAGTATCGGGGTAGACCTTTGAAGAAAATCTTGTGGAAGGTGTGTGAGTATGACCATGAAGCAATACTTGACACAATAAAGAGTAGAGCAGACCCGGATTGTTCATTGGATTAATTTTTAAGTATTCACATTGATTTTGTAAAGTCATGTTACATTGAGTTGTAAGTATGCACATTAATTTGTAAGGTTTGTCTTTTTTAATTTCCTGTTGCATTTTTACACATATACACATTTTTACATCATGTTATGCATTTTTGGTGTCCTACTCTTGATGCGACCAAACTGATAGTTCCAACGCATCTAGATAGGTATGTTTAGGCTAGGCATTGTTCTATTTTTCACCCAAACATGTCGAAACAGTCTGAGCTACATTGTATCGACGATATCCCTGAAGAGTCCAAAGTGCAAAAAGACAGCAATCTTTGACGAGATGTTACTCAAAAATTGTGTCACTTAGAAACATTACATCTTAGGAAATGTGATCATGTAGAGTGCCTCTACAATAACCTCTCTCAATTTTTTATATCTCTGAGGCATTTGCCCGTGGTGAAAGGTTTTCTGCTACCCCAAAAATTGTCAGAAGGAGGTAGTGTAAAGTTGCAAAGGGGTGTAACTTTTGTCCTACTCCTGATGTGACCAAACTAACTATTCAAATGCGTTTAGATGGGTACATTTATGCTAGGCATGGCCCTGTTTTTCACCCAAACATGTCAAAACAGTCTGAGCTACATTGTACTGACGATATCCTTGAAGAGTCCAAAGTGCAAAAAGGCAGCAATCTTTGATGAGATGTTACTCAAAAACCATGTCACTTAGAAAAATTCTGTCTAAGGCAACGCAATCATGTAGAGTGCCTCTACAATAACCTCTCTCAGTTTTTTATATCTCTGAGGTATTTGCCCGTGGTGAAAGGTTTTCTACTGCCCCAAAAATTGTCAAAAGGAGGCAATGTAAAGTTGCAAAGGGGTGTAACTTTCGTCTTGCTCCTGATGCGACCAAACTGACTATTCCAACATGTCCAGATGGGTACATTTAGCTAGGCATGGTCATTTTTTTATCCAAACATGTCGAAACAGTCTGAGCTACATTGTACCGACGATATCCCTAAAGAGTCTAAAGTGCAAAAAGGCAGCAATATTTGACGAGATGTTACTCAAAAATTGTGTCACTTAGAAACATTCTTTCTAAGGCAACGTGATCATGTATAGTGCGTCTACAATAACCTCTCTCAATTTTTTATATCTCTGAGGCATTTGCCCGTGGTGAAAGGTTTTCTACTGCCCCAAAAATCGTTAGAAGGAGGCAGTGTAAAGTTGCAAGGGGGTGTAACTTTCGTCCTGCTCCTGATGTGACCAAACTAACTATTCCAACGCATCCAGATGGATACATTTACACTAGGCATGGTCCTATTTTTCACCCAAACATGTCAAAACAGTCTGAGCTACATTGTACCGACGATATCCCTGAAGAGTCCAAAGTGCAAAAAGGTAGAAATCTTTGATGAGATGTTACTCAAAAACCATGTCACGTAGAATCATTTCATCTGAGGCAACATGATCATGTAGAGTGCCTCTACAATAACATCTCTCAATTTTTTATATCTCTGAGGCATTTGCCCATGGTGAAAGGTTTTCTGCTGCCCCAAAAATCAACAAAAGGAGGTAGTGTAAAGTTGCAAAGGGGTGTAACTTTTGTCTTGCTCCTGATGAGACCAAACTGACTATTCCAACGTGTCCAAATGGGTACATTTACACTAGGCATGGTCCTTTTTTTCCACCCAAACATGTCAAAATATTCTGAGCTACATTGTACCGATGATATCCCTGAAGAGTCCAAATTGCAAAAAGGCAGCAATCTTTGACGAGATGTTACTCAAAAATTGTGTCACTTAGAAATATTCTATCTGAGGCAACGCAATCACGTAGAGTGTCTCTACAATAACCTCTCAGTTTTTTATATCTTTGAGGTATTTTCCCATGGTGAAAGGTTTTCTACTGCCCCAAAAATCGTCAGAAGGAGGCAGTGTAAAGTTGCAAAGGGGTGTAACTTTTGTTCTTCTCCTCGTGTGGCCAAACTGATCTTTGTATGATATCTTCAATATGATTACTTTGATAATGAACACTTGAGATGTATCTTGTTGATCTTGCCTTGTAAGGGTACACAAGGGGAAAATGGCACCTAGATGACTTAGTGCATTTCTATGACTTCATTCACACATTTAAATGTTTGAGAAACTCTCCTTTACTAAGCGCTTGTCCTCGTGTCAATGTTAAGCTTTATACCTCCTAGGCGCTCAATTTGGTGATGTCATTAGATACTTACCCTTAGGCACCAATGTAGCTTCTTCAATCCATCACACTTCTAGGCACTCAAATTTGAGGTCTTGGACTTGTATCTTATTCCTAGGCACAATTGGATGATCTTCCTAGATCTAGGTGCTCATGATGGTGGGAAATTACATGAAGGGGCACCTAAGTCCAATTTGACTAGTATTTGATATTTTATGACTCGAATTGACTAGGAATGGCTCAATTTCTAAAGTGTTGACTCAATAATATAAGTTTAAGGTCTTTTCCTCCTAGGCGCCAATTAATGAGTTCACTAGTTGCAATTTCTCCTTAGGCGCCAAAACTAGATAGTAGAGACAAGAGGAGGCGCCTAGCATCAATTTAGGCTCTATTTGTTATTTGTAAGACCTTGAATGATTAAACATGCTTGAAGTAAGACTTTCTCTCTTGGAACTTACTCAATGATATAGATTTGTGATACTTTATCTAAGGCGCCAATCTAGATCTATATGGAGGTGAAAGAGCACCCAACATCATGAAGCTTTATACTTGGCATTTTTATGCTTTAAATAATTATGAAGGTCTTAGGATGACTTTTCCCCTCTAGGCGCCTACTCTTAGATATCCTTGGATGCAATTTCAATCTAGGCGCTCATGGAGGTATTGAATGACAAGCAAAGGTGCCTTAGCTTACTTAGCCCATTTCTTTGGATTTTGATGATCTTGACTCTTAAATGCCATCTAGTCTCATGCTCTTAAGCTCTCCTCTTACAAGGTGCCATATTGAATGGATTTAGACTCTCTTGTTATGCTTAGGCACCAATTCAAGGTCATTTTGAAGGCAAAGAGCACCTAGAATCCATTTGACTTAGCTTTTAACATTTCAACAAGTTTAAGCAATGGGAGAGATCTCATCAAGAAGTCCACTCAAAGGATTGTTTCGTGTTAACTCTTCCTAGGCACCAATGTGTGATTAGATGACAAGGAAAGTGCACCTAAACTCCAAACATTCAATCAATCTTCATATACATACTTCTCTCCTTCAAGGCGCTCAAAGTGATTAACTCATTCTTCAATTCCTTATTCTAGTTGGTTCTAAGACCTTTAGGTGCTATCATTCACCAATTCAAACCTTAAAACACTTTTAAGGTGCTCAAAGTGATGTCCATCACCAATCCACTCCTTAGGTGCTCAAATTTGATTGTAGAAGCAAGAAATTGTGCCTAAGGTTTATGTTGCTCAAGACCTCCTTTGCAAGGCACCTTAGATGATGATCAAGGTGTGAAAATGTGCCTTACTTGAATTTGGATTATTCCTTGATATTTTAAGGCTTTTAACACTTGTTTGCACCCTTGTATGACTACATCACCCTTAGGCACTCATTTTGAGGTGCTATTCATCTACTATGTTGCCAAGGCACCAAAATTGGTGATATGAAGCATGAAGGGTGCCTAAACTCATAATGTGTTTTCCTTGTCAAATTTTCAATGCTTAAGGTCATTTGTATCAATTCCATTCAAGGTGCCATAACTTGGGATGATTAAAGGTTTGTTTTCTTCTCTAGGTGCACTTTGAGGTCTCAATCTTAGGCACTGATTTGAGTCTGTAGAGGTGGGAAGGCGCGCCTAACTCCCTAGAGCAATTTTGCGCCTAGAAGTATAAGTCCCAGAGGATAAGGTATATTGAATATAATTTAAATATTTTTCAATATACCTTTCAAGATGTTTGAGATAGGTCTCGAATCCACCAGATTTAACATGTAGATTATAGAATTTGGAGGATCCACTAGATTTTAGACTTAGTCAATTTTTAGTGTTTCAGGATATCAGGCTACCAGACTTAGTCATTTTTAGGATCTCAAACATTAGGATCAGGTCATCAGAGGACTATAGGACTCAAACACCACTGACTTCATCATGCAATAAACTAAAGACATCATCAAAACTTCATGCAAAGAATCAGAGCTCAAAAAAAAGGGGGTCCCCATTCGCAATGGGGCGATGTGTGATTTGGTCACAACAGTATGACTTATGGAAGCCTATAGCCCCAATGTTATGTTGCATACTAAAATTAGGTAAGACTCAATGTAATCTCATAACCTCACCTTATATGTAAGAGGAAATACATTTAATAACCACAATGGTCATCAGGTGCTCATAAGCATATGATTTTGACTATCTTATTCAAAACAACAAACATACTCTTTGCATCCCAATATGGTATAATAATAAGAAATTAAGAAATATTTTAAATTGACCAACTCATAAAGAATATGGATCAGCATACTCATTTGAATATTTTTAATTGAGCAACTCATAAAGAATATTAATATTTTATGTTCAACATGATGATTCATTTTTTTTTAAATACAACTTTTATCTTTTAGTTCCAAAATGAGGTTTAGGTGATACTTGAATAACAATAGCTAGCTTATTGGATCAACAAACATCCTATGTAATACAATTAGACTTTAAATATTTAAAGTAGCCATCTACAAATATTCATTCAAACGTGGATTTATAATGCAAGTATGGACGCCATCAATAAAAAAGATTTGTATTAACCAAATATCCATATATGCATACATCAATATCTGTCAATATAAGTATAACATATATACAAAATAGCCATATAGGCTTACAAGAATGCTATATAGGCATACAATGTCAACTATATACAATACAAAATATATGTCCACAAATGCGATATAGGCATACAACAAAGGAACACAATAAAAAGTCATTCCCCTCTGGCTGGTGAAGCGAATAGATCACGGGTAGCCTTTGATCTTCTAGGGGATGGAGACGCGCATGTGGGTGGTCTACTACGAACCTGAGGGCTTCTCCTCCTATTTAGTTCTTCCTGCATCTTTAACTGTTACAATAAAAAGTATAGACATTAATATATAGAAATTACATGTTATAAAAAATGAAACATTTAACAAAATAATCACTTACCGCTACCATATAATCTGTCTCCTCACTTGCCTCAATATCAGGGATAGGTTGTGGTGATGTCATGTCCTATAGAAACCATCTAGATAGAAATCAAACGTCAAATCAATAATCTTTTGATTTTTCAAAAATAAATAACTATAACAATGAATGTAAATTGAAATTTACTAATATGCCTCATACCCCTGTCAATGCCATGGAGCTATGAATCGCAGAGGTCACACCATACTCCATTGCCCTATGAACATCTGGAGGTGTCTCCATAGCCTGCATCATCTAGAAATAAAACAACATTATTCAATTACGAAAAACTATAATAGTGATGCAAATCATGGCTCCTAACATACACACATGTTCATCTAAACATGGAAGTACACACAATAAAGCACACAAGTCGCATACAAAAATCTAGTAAGTACAATTCATTCATTAAACTATTTATTTTATTACCTCCGTGAAGCTTTGAAGTCTACCACTACTGGCAGGTGTTGCCATGAAATCTCCAATATTAACCTATTCAAAATCTAAAATCAGATATTAGAATACCATTCATATAATGATGCTATTCACATGTAATATTTATAATTGTTTACTAGTTACATACCCCGACAGTAGATGATTTAGTGTAATATGCAGGTGGAGAACCATTGAATACTGCATCAATGCTATGACCCTAAAATTTTATTAAAATCATCAAACTAAATTAGTTAATCTTGCATTTCAAAAATAAAATTCAATAAATTAAATTCAATAAACTTGCTAATATTTACGTGAGTATCAAGGCCAAAAGTCTCACTCACGAGGGTATCTGTCATCACCATCTGCTCAGCTGTAGATGTAGCTTGTACACCTGCATCCTGATTATCCATGGGGTCATAACCGCAGGATGACCTGCAAGTTTGACAAGTATGGGGTGGGACCCTACTCCTCGTACTATCTCCCAACCCACTCTATACTATAGGATTGGCATGCTCTATGATGCTCTGGATTAAGGCACTAATGGACTAAAGTGTATCGACCACAACACTCTCCTTCACAATGGAAGAGATAGAAACATGCTCATGGGCTGGTCTGTTGATTACTCGTCTCTCTACCCGCTGTGGGTCAACATGTGCCCCTGGTCTATCTTGTGCTGACCTCCCACCTCTACCCTAGAAGTCCCGCATATCAAAATAGTTTGGCACTTTATTGAGGACAAAGTCACAGTAGAGTTTCCTCAAAAAGTATTGCGGGACCTCATTATTATTGCATTGAGGATGGTCAAAAACCATCCACCACCTCTGCCCAAAATTGTCCCTTATTGCTTGGTTGTTGCACCAATGGATAGGGAACATCTTGCATATAATGGGTGGAGGTTGATTTGTTTGTGGGTTTGTGAAAATTGAACACAAGTCTAATTTTGTAATTTGCAATTTTTTCACATCTTGGTATGACAGCTTGTCTGCATAATAGTTTCTAAACTCTCTCCTTTTATCTGTCCAACTATATATTTGCTTGCTAATTAAATCTACATTTGATAACATAGATTCAAGAGTTTCAGCAAGCGTGGACCTATGCAAGGTTGAAGTGGAAGGATCTTTCAACCTTGCGATTATATCTTCAATTTCTTTATAGTTGTTTTCAATTTGCCCCATTATATTTTCTTATGTTCTAGGAGCATGTTGAGGAATGGATGGAGGAGGTTGTTGTTCCGTAGGTATTTTCTCCTCAGGATTTTGTGGATTTTGAGGAGGAGGAGGTGCATTAACATTTCTTGACAATTAACGAAATATACATCAAAAATCAACTCAAACCTACCTATTTAGAAACAAATTCAAACAAAAAAAAAACTCACTCCTTTGGCATGCTCGACGTCATGGCGGCATTTTGGCGATGAATCAGCAAGATTTTGGCATTGAATTGTCTTTTCCAAAATGCGAGTGTGCTTCCTAGGGTTTGCAAGCCATGGGGATAAAGGAGAAAAATAGAAATAAAATGAGATGACAAGGTTTTTTTTATTATTTATAGTAGTTCATAACGTGCTCGCGTTATAACGCGAGCGCGTTATGGTTTGGCTTTGACGAACCTTAGGCTCGTCATTACCAAACCATAACGTGAGTGCGTTATAACGTACTCGCGTTATGCATTATTTTTATTTTAAAACCATTTGGCCACTTTTTGGCTCCCCATCTTTTTGCACTTACCCTAAAATTCTAATTCTTTTGAATTTAGATTGGTAACACCGATATATATGGCATGCATTTGGCTTCATAATGTTTTGTTGAATATATTTTTTTAATTAATTTTTGAAGTCAAACCAATTATAATTTAGACATAGTCGTATTTTGTAAAACATAACTTTTTATGTATGTATTGAAATTCAATTTTTCTTTTTTTGTTGAACAAAGACATCAATACCTAGGGAATACATTTTTTTAGATTTTTTTTCACTAATTTACTAATTTTCCATGTGTGTAGAACAAAGAACTTGATGTTTGGTGGAAAACCTACAGTCACAAAAAAATAAAAAATAAATATAATAATCAAATTAAATATATTTAAGATTATACTTTTTGGGAAGATTATAATAAGGACTACATACTTACAAAACAAAAATTTTAAATGAATTCATTTGATCCCCTAAAAGGTAAATCAAAAGTGGGTTTTTATCGGCATTTGGATAGATGTAGAGGAGACTCCATTATAAGTATGGTTTAAAACTAGTAGGGTTCTATCTAAGGGGGTTTGAATCTAAGGGGGTTTGATCAAACCCTCTTTAATTAAAATCTTTTAAATGGAACCTTTCAAGGCTTAAATGATTATATTTTCTAAAAATATGTGATTTCAACAAAAATTAGGGTGTCCTAGAAAGTGTAGCCCATTATTGTGGCAAAACCCATCAAAATATGTGAAAGAAGACACTTGTTCATTTTATGCCCAATTTTTTATGTGAATGAAGACAAGAGTATGTTTTAGAGCTCAAATCAAAATGTGTATGCAAACAAGATGTTCTTTTTAAGCCCTGAATCAAAGTGTTAAATGCAAATAATGATTAATGATTGAAATGAGAGATGAAAGATGAAATGAGTGCATCTGACTATTTCACTCCAAATTTGCTATGTATGACTGGTCCCAATGTTGTTCCAACTCCTTAGATGCGCCTAGACTCCATCAAAACAAGAAGAAGACAAAGAAATTTGCAAACAAATGTGTTATGATGACATCAGGACATAAATCATAAACATGAAATCATACTAAAAAACAAGTATGTTAGATTGAAAAGGATAATCTTGGTTTAGCTACAAGAAAATGTATTAGAACTGATGTTGAAACCCCTGCAAAATCAAAAAATAATGTTATAATACATCCATAAAAAGATAAGCTCATTAGAAAAGGAAAATTGTAATTTCAGATACATAGCCAAATTAGATTTTATTATTCCAAGACATTTTTGATCTGAAAACTAAAAAATCAAAGAAGAGACCCAAGTACTAATTTTCTAAGAGCTTTCTAGAAATGTAAAGAACTCAAAAAAATTCCCTGATTTGCACCTGGAAATGCAGATTTGTGAAAAACCTATAGTAGACAAAGATCTAATTTTTTCACACCGTCTTTGACCTCCAAATTAAATATGTAAAACACAGACCCCCATTAGAATTTCAAGAGCTTTCAAAAAATGCAAAAAATTCTAAAAAGCTCACCGATTTGTACCTAGAAAGTTGATTTTATGAAAAAAATATAAAATCATGATAACTCCTACAAAAATGGCTATAAACCCACAATTTTTCTATTGTAGTTTCCTTAGGTGATGGAAAAACTTCTGTGAAAATCTTGTAGAAATATTCGCATCCATTTGGAAGATATGAGGAAATCTTTAAAACCTAGGGTTTTGTCCAAAAAATGGCAAACCTACAACAAAATGTTAATAAAACCTACAAAAAAAAAGCTAGTAGATTTGCAAATTTAAGCACAAATTCACAATAGTCCCACCGGGCGTGCTAGAATGTAGTTAGGGTAAAAATCTAGGGTAAAAGCATAAACAACAATAATGAAACCCTAACAAGCACAATAAAGCACAAGATAACATAAAAATTAAAATAACAAATGCAAATGCAAACCAATCTCCACACTAAGTTTGATTCATCTCCATTGCTCTTCTCAATCTCGCATAAAAATGCAAGATTTCAAAGGATTGATTGTGGGGGGAATGTTGGGTGCTCACTATTTTAGCAGCATAATAATAGCATAGGATAAATGATGCAAAGGCTCTAATGGTATTTCGACAGCATAAGGATATTTGAAACTCAATGCATGCAAATGGCTTGGGTGAGGGTTGATTTATAGGAAAAGGATTATTTGAATTGATGGTTGAGATGGAAAGTTGGTTTCAACGATGTGGATGGCTAGGATCGAATAGGTTTTCCCACTCGATGAGGAGTTGTAGTCATGTGACAAGTATGCAAAGAAGAATAAAGGAAACTTAATTTAAATAAAAGATTATTTAAATTAGTTGTGCATGTGAAGGATATTAAATGAAAGTTGTACTACCACACATGATTCAATTGAGAGGTGGATCAGTGTTGCAATGAGACGAAAGATGAGGACCTAATTCAAATATTTTATTTGAATTAGTTGGGACATGTGAAAGGGATAATTTAAATAAATATTTTATTTATTTAAATTAGAGGAAAGGTGGGAAATTAATTAAATAAATAAGATTTATTTAATTAATTGGCTAGTGGGATAAATGGGGAATTAATTAAATAAGATTTATTTAATTAATTGGCTAATGGGATAAGTGTGATTAGGGGTGGGATTAAGGACAAAATGCTACAAGATATCTCTAATAATGTATTTGACTAGGTGTTGCAAGACATGGACATTTTTGGGTGTCTACATCTCATATCCCTCGACCGCTGGTGGATCAAATGTCCCCTGTATACATAAGCAAATGGCTAATGCCTCAGCCTATCTCACACTATCAACAGTCAGGTCAATGGTATGTGCTCCCATGCCCATATATGCAACAAAGTCACACTACATCCCAAGCTCTCAGATTGCTTGTACACCACGGCATCCATGTCATTATACAGATGAGCCAATATGCATGGCACCCACGCATAAGTCATGCCATCTCTAATCATCTGTAGCAACACCACCCCCAGCCCACGAGAAAACTATGTGATCTGTCTGGGACCAACGTCCTTGCTACCAACCATGCCAAAAATAGGGGCAATTGATATAGGCCCCTATCCATCGCTAGCCGATATATCATCTCTATCTTGTCACCTCCATATGGCACTCGTCCCAGGGAAAACACGTCATCCACATATCCTTGTCTATGTCTGTGATCATATACCACCCTCTCATTATGTATGGAGACCCGTAGGATCCTCCATACGTCCTCTAATGTAATCATCGCCTCTCTTATCAGCAACAAGAAGATGCACTGATTTGTCTGCCACTGCTCCACTAATGTGGTCATCATCACCCGGTCTGCTCGTATCCGCGGCATCTCTACAATATGTCATAATCCTACCATTCATAAGAAGAATCTCTCCATCCTATCCAACTCCCCCCATAGGTCAAACATCAGCAGCCGCCTCCCCCGTGACTGAAGAACATCTCCATCCTCCTACATGATTCCAAAACACACCATGTCAGACTTTGTCTTCAATTTTTCCAATTTCCTTTATCTCAAATCATGTCAGCCTAAGCTAGGTGACATGTCCTTTCACGCACTCAGTGGCATCTCTCAGTTAGATTCATGTCCCCTTCCTACCCAAAAATCATTCCCCTAGTTGCACGCTTTGGCGTGGGCCGCACCCTCTTCCCCTGATTAGGCGTCTTGGCGTCGGCTTGGATCAATCTCCACTAATCCAAAAAATCCAAAAAAATCAAAAAACGTTCTCAAAAATCTAAAAAAATAAAAAAATGTTCTCAAAAATCCAAAAATATAAAAAAAATAAAAAATAAAAAAATAAAAAAAATAAAAAATAAAAAATCATTAAAAAAATCAAAAATCAAAACATAAAAAATAAAAAATAAAAAATCATTAAAAAAATAAAAAATCAACACATAAAAAGTCAAAAATCAAAAATCATTAAAAACAAGCGTCATCCTGATCTGCCGAGCGCCCTAGCCCCAGGTCGTGTGCCAGCCTGCGCCTGCCAGCCGTTGGTCCGCATGGCCAGGCACCCTAGTGCATAGCCAAATGCTATGTTGTCGACTGAGCACCACTCCGACCCCCTCCCCCCTCTTCCAAAAAATATTATACCCCCCTCGGCGTCCCTTCACCCATTCTCATGCCATTTTTTGTGTGCCTCCCCAAAAACCAAAACCCTAGGTGCCTACCCAAACCTTACTCCATCCAAATAAACAAAAAATAACACAAAATCACACATAAAAATAATAGGGTAGGCAAGGTGTACTTATCGGCTCACCTGCCGTCGCGGGTCGTAAGTACTCCCTCACCCACTCCGCCCGGTGCTCCTCTCTTGGAATGCCCGCCATCACTTCGCTCTTCTTTTTTCTATTTTTCTTCACTCACTCCAAGTTCACCAAAGGCAAATGAGATTTGTGAGCTCCTTTTCACCTTTTTAACCCCCTCCACCCTAAATTTTTATCTTTTTCACCCCAACTTTTTCTCCTTTTTCCTTTTTCTCCTTTTTTCCTTTTTCTGCCCCCCAACTTTTTTTAACCTTTTTTTTCTCTACCCACTCTATTTTTCCCCATCCTTCGCTTTTTCTTCCCTGTTCTTTAGCATTGGGACCCCTTTAACCCTCTTTCCACTGACTTTTCTCTTTTTTCGAGAGATCACCGAAAATTTTATTTTTTCTGTCGATCTCTCGAGGGGGCATCACATCGTCACTTATTCCTCTTCTACTCATCTACTAGGGTATATTTATCAAAAAAATTATATTCTTTGATATCCCATCAACTGTGATAGCTATGATGTCATATTAAAGAGGGGCAAATTGTAGACGTCTAAAAATGGTCACAACCACTTTCATCCACCTACACAATCCAACCCTAATTCACCTGCATCACTTCATTTGATCCATATATTAATTAAATAATTTTAATTATTTAATTAATTTATTCTGCACATTTTCCCTAAAAATCAAGTTCCTCTACTATAGTTTAAAAATTAAATATTTTTTGACTATAGTTCATAAATCACATTTCAAAAATTAAATAAATTGTCGTATTTATTTAATTCCCTATTTTGTTCACCTTTGATTACTTTTTACATAATCATCCTTATCTTCTTTTAATCTATGTGCACATGAATTAATTTTAATTAATTCATCATTACAAACCCCCATGTTTCTAGAAGTCCACTTGTCATCCTATGTACACACATGTACATGACAAGTGGTACTTTGGAAGCATGGTCAAATCTTCCATAAGTGTACATTTGTCCTATTTCTTCCACCCCACTCCATGTGTCACTATTCATCCCAATTTAAAATTACATGTGGCACTATTTGAACACTATTCATCCAATTTAAAATTCCATTTGTCCTCTCCATGGAATTTAAAATTCTTCACTAAATCTAAGCTTTACCTTTTCATAAATGAGTCCTTACATTGCATACACCTATCCAATCATAGCCATCCATCCATTCAAACTTGCAATATCATCCATTGATCATCCCTTGAATTGTGAAGCAAAATTCTCATCCAATCCTAGCTTGCCATTTGTCTAATTCTCCTTGCTTGAGGATCCTCAAGAAATCTCAACCATTGATCCTCCAAATTGATCCTAGCCCTTCAATTCCATCCCTAAAAATCTATAAATTGAGGTCTCCACCTCCCATTTTCAACAAGCCATCATATGCAAAGAAATTATGTCCAATTGAGTGCTCAACATCAATAGAATTAGTGCAATTCTAAGTAGTATAACATAGTATATCATCTATTAGGGTATATCACTACTAATAGGCTTAGATAGGGTGCGATTTACATAGTCAGTGTATTAGTAGTTTAGCTCAATCTTGAGGTCCCTTGGACTTGGGATTGGGTGCAATTAGGATAGTTAGCATCTAATTTAGGATCCCATTTTCATAGGTAGACAACAAGAAGAAGCACTCCATTCAGGGTTAATTCATAATTTTATGGTTATTATTTTTATTGTAATCAATATGGCCATAAAGCTAGTGATTGTAGGGTTGTTTCAAGGAGAAGATCAAACTTTGTGAGTAGAAATCCTTTTCCTGTGTTGAATAATCTAAGATGCTATAACTGTAATAATTTTGGTCATATAGTCAAGTATTGTAGACCTAATCTTAATGAGAAAGAAAAGAATGGTGATAATCATCCCAAGGAGAATATGAAACTTACAAATATTGATAAGAAGAAGAACAAAGCAAAATCAGTATGAAAGCAAAGAGAAAAAGATATGAATGTTGAAAGTTTAAAGTTGGTTCAAACAACCCTATATGCTAAAAGGAAAGATCTATGGGTCATAGATAGTGGATGCTCAAATCACATGACTGGTGATAAAAGCAAATTTACTAAAATTGAAGACTATACTAGAGGATTTGTTAAATTTGGAGACAATACTTCCATTCAAATCAGAGGCAAGGGAACTCTGTTTTTAGATGACAAAACACATAATCATGATGTCTACTATGTAGAAGGTCTAAAACACATTCTATTGAGTGTTAGTCAGATTTGTGATAGTGGTTACCACATTTATTTAATGCTCAAGGTTGTGAGATAAAGAAAAAATCAAGAAAAATAGTGGTAGAAGGTATGAGAACAAAAGGTAATGTATACAGTCTTAAAGGGACTAAAAATAGAAATGGACATGCAAGAATCTACCTTATGGTATAGGTGGAGGAGAGTTGGTTATGGCATAGAAGACTTGGATGCGTAAACTTTTGTAATCTAGTTAAAGTTAGTAAAAATCAGAATGTTAGAGACATGCCTCACATCACCAAACCTGTCAACGACACATGCAAAGAGTGTCAGCATGGAAAGCATACCAAAATTAGTTTTAAGTCAAAAGAGCATTCATCCACAAGACCATTGTAGTTAGTACATATAGATTTGTGTGGTCCTACATGGACAAAAGCTCTAAGTGGAGAAAGATATTTCATGTTATCCATTGATGACTACTCAAGCATGACTTGGGTAACATTTCTAAAACACAAATTAGAGGCATTTGAAAGATCCAAGATTTTTAGAAAGCTAGTTGAAAAGGAATCAAACCAAAAAATCAAATGCTTGAGGTCTGATAAAGGTGGAGAATATACTTCAACGGAGTTTGAAGACTATTGTGAGCAACATGGCATCAAAAGACATTATTCAACCTCGAGGACACCTCAACAAAATGGTGTGGCAGAAAGAAAAAATAGGACAGTCAAGGAGATGGCTAGGACAATGCTAAATGAAGCCAATTTGTTAGATATCTACTAGAAAGAGATAGTCCATATAGTTGTATACACCCTGAATAGAGTCCAACTGAGGGTAAATTCCAAGAAAACTCCATATGAGCTTTGGTACAGTAAGTTGGCTATTATTAGTTATTTTAGAATATTTGGTAGAAAATGCTATATTAAGAAGGATTAAGAAGGTTTGGGTAGCTTTGAGTCTAGGAGTGATGAAGTAATATTCATTGGATATTCAACTCATAGAAAAGCATACAAATGTTTCAATAAGAGGCTAAAAAGAATTGTTAAAAGTACTAATGTCAAAGTTGATGAATAGTGGTAGATTGATAGGCAACAATTAGAAGATGTTGAAGAGGAATATGAATCAGAAAAAGAAGTAGAAGTTCCAAAAGAAGAGTTGAGACCTAAACAACCTAGTGAAACTATGGTAAAGACTCCCTCAAGAACTATGCAAAGAAATCATCCTGAAGAGTAGATTATTGGGAACAAAAATGTAGGAGTGCAAACTAGAAGAAGCCTTGCAAAATCAAGTGAACAGGCTAGTCTTTGTTTGTTATCAGCAATACAACCAAAATATTACACTAAGGCTAGCAAAGATGAGTGTTGGATCAAGGCCATGGAGGAAGAACTAAGTCAAATTGAGAAGAACAAAACTTGGGAACTAGTTCCTAGGCCAGAGGACAAGAATATCATTGGAGCCAAATAGGTATTTAGGAACAAATTAGATGAAAATAGTAAGGTTGTTAGAAATAAAGAAATACTTGTTTGTAAAGGATACTCTCAGGTTGAGGGTATTGACTTTGAAGAGACATTTGCACCTATGGCTAGACTTGAGGCCATAAGAATATTTTTAGCCTTGTCTATCTATAAGAACTTTAAAGTGTACCAGATGGATGTGAAATTGGCTTTTCTGAATGGGAACTTGGAAGAAGAAGTTTATATGGAGAAACCTAAAGGTTTTCAGTGTGAAGGAGGACATCATTAAGTTTATAGATTAAAAAAGGGCTTGTGTGGCTTGAAGTAGGCCCCTAGAGCATGGTACTCTTGGTTGGACAAGTATTTGCAAGAGCAAGGATTCACTAGAGGTGGAGTAAATAGTAATCTATATTTCAAATCAAAAGGTGAGGACTTACTAGTTGTTGTAGTTTATGTGGATGACATCATATTTGGTAGTAGCGATGATGATATGTGTAAAGCTTTTCCTGACCTCATGAAATTAGAATTTGAAATGTCTATGCTTGGAGAGTTGTCCTTCTTTCTTGGATTACAGGTTTCACAACTTGACAAAGGTATCTTCATTTCACAAACTAAGTATACAAAGGAGATGCTTAAGAGGTTTCAAATGGATGAATGCAAACTAGTCAGTACTCCCATGATAACCGGTTGCAAGTTGAGAAAGGTTGATGATTCACCTAATGCAGATCAAACTATGTACAGGTCTATGATAGGTAGTCTATTATATTTAACAGCCTCTAGGCCTGATATCATGTAGGTAGTGTGTTTGGTAGCAAGAATTCAATCGTCTTCCAAAGAATCTCATGTGAATGTAGTAAAGAGAAACTTTAGATACCTCAAAGGCACATTAGACTATGGTTTATGGTATCCTAGAACTGATGACTTCACATCAATTGCCTATACTGATGTTGATTGGGCAGGGTGCATTGATGATAGGAAGAGTACTAGTGGTGGGGCCTTTTTCTTAGGTGGCACATTGGTGTCATGACATAGTAAGAAATAGGAGTCAGTGTCTTTGTCAACTGTAGAAGTAGAATACATTGCTGATGTCTCATGTTGTACCCAAGTTCTTTGGATGGTACAAATTCTTCAAGACATCAAGGTAGAAGATCCTAAACTAGTCTCCATTCTATGTAATAACACTAGTGCCATCAACATATCCAAAAATCATGTTGTGCACTCAAGAACTAAGCATATTGCTATTAAATATTATTTCTTGAGAGAGAAAATGAGGTTGCATTGGACTATGTTGCTACTAAAGACCAAGTGGCAAACATTTTTACCAAGCCTTTAGCCAAGGATGTTTTTGAGCATTTGAGACATAGGTTGGGGGTTCACTCTTTCTCTTCTATCCACTAACTTAGGGTTCTGGTGTAGTTTCAGGGGGAGTTCAGTCTCTCTATCATGTCACCCTTTGTCATTGATATCAAAGGAGGAGTATATCATCAATGTATACAATGCATATCTTCAATGTATACAGTGCATCAGTTTTGTATATCTTCATTGTATATAGTGCATCCATTTTGCTTATCTTCAATGTATACAGTGCATCAGTTTTGTATCAGTCTATATAGCATCAGTGATGATGCATCAATGGTATCATCAGTGATAGTATGTTTGGTTGTATCAATAGACGTCTTTTGTCAGTGATAGCACCTCAGTTTGCAGTGATCTAGTATGATGGTAATGTATGCATCAGATATGCCTCAGTTGGTTGTGGCAGTGATTGTATCAAATATATCATCAATTTGGAGTGATATCAGTTAGAGTGTATCAGATATATTGCTCAATTGAAGGTTTTCAATGTACAAGAGCAAGTGATATCATAAGTGGTTAAGTATATGAATTAGGTAGTTTTTCAAGATATGTTCAATGCATGATTGATCTATGTGTTACATAGTCAACAATAACAACATACCTTGCTCAGGGAAATCAGGATGACAGGGCAGTCATAGTATGATATATATTATGGCATCAACATGACATGCCCATCAGTGTCCAATGATCAACCAGTTTGCCAAAAATGACAATGTCAGATAGGGGGAGATTGCAAAGTGTGTTTGTTGCAAAGGTAAGTGCAATGGTTGTGCTGACATCAATGCCAAAGGAGGAGTTTGTTGGCATTTTTGTCATTGATGTCAATATCCTTATCACACAGAGCATCTTCTACTAGAGCAAATCTAACTCAGATCTACTAAAGTTGTTTTGGAATTATTTGATGTCTATGTTTAGGAGAGTTTGTTTCAAGTTCAAAGGAATCTCTATATCCTAGCAACATCATGACATCATATGGTTTATCATCTACAACAGAAGTTGTTTGCAGAAGATACATATCACATGGCATATTAGGGTTTGACAGTTTGAAGTCCTAAACTCTAAAGTCCTAAAACCCTAAGGACCTAAAAGAAAAGTTTCTTTTGTGATGGGCTCCTTTATGATTTAATTCGACGGTGACTTGTTATCACTAGTCACTTGGCACTTAAGTGATAGCATTGAGCCTTTGCCTTTGTTCGGTGACCAGCCCCTTGACCTATTCGGGACCAGCTTCTCCCTTCAATGTTTTGTGAAAAGGTGCCAAACCATAAATCAATGATGCATGTTTAATTTTTTGATGGCGCAAAACACAAGATCAACGATGGCTTTTCAAATGCATAATAGATACTCCCCGATGAATGATGTTTGATGGGAAGTGACCTGTATCACCTAACTGTTAGTAGTTTGAGTAGTTTGCTTAACTATTTTCTTGTGTGATGGTTAGGGAGTTACAAAAGGAGTAATAGTTTTGTGTTCCCGTGGATCTTGAGGTTAGATGGGGTTATAAATCAAGCATTTTTTTGTGTTAGGTGGTTGATGGAATTTTGAAGAAATATTCTTTGAATAGTTGGTAAAAGAAAAGTGCTATTGATGTATGCATACAAACTAAAGGGAGTAGAGTGGTGAGTGAGTAGTTGTATTTGCAGAAGTTACATTTGGGTCCTTAATGACATTGTAAATAAAGTAGTACTCTATATATTTGCCTTCACTTGTGATTGGAGTTGGTGCTCCTAAGTGAATTGGAGTTGGTGCTCCTAATATGATAAGGAGTTGGTGCTCCTAAACAAATTGTAATTAGTGAGATTTGGTCAGTTAGACCCAATAATGATTTTCTTGTGAAGTTGGATTGGTTAAGAAAACCCAACCAACATTTCACTTAGTGGGTTTTCCCTTTTTAAGGTTTTCCACATACATACATGTGCCATGGTGCAATTTGTATGATCTTATTGTTCTCTAAGTACTTTGGTATGTTTGAATTAATTGCTTTTACAAGTATTGGATTATTGAATGAACTAGTTTTATTGTACCATTGATTCACCCCCTCCCCCTCTCAGTGGTCTAGTGTATTCCAACAGATTGTTCTCATAGGCAAGGACCTAATGGATGGTTTGTAAGTCAAAGGTTAACCCCACAAGAAAATTTTTCAAAAAAACCAAACTATTGTAGCTTCTTTGAAAATCTTATAGTGATTATTCTTGCAAACAACAGTATGGATGGCATCTAAGTTGAAGGTCAATCCACCAAAAAAAATCAAGGAGACAAAAACATTGAAGCTAGTTTTGAAATCTTATAGTGATTATTCTCACAAACAAGAACATGATAGATGGCATCTAAGCTAAAGCTCACCCCACAAGAAAAACATGCCAAATTCAAAACGACAAAAAAACATCGTAAAGCTAATTTTAAAATCTTATAGTGATTATTCTCACAGAGAAGAACAACATGCAAATTCCACAAGGCAACAATATTGAGCACCTCAAAGTGCTAGCCCTGATTAATGACTCCATCCCCTATTTTCAACAACAAATAAAAGTGGTTTGTGGCTTGCAACTTTGTCCCTTTTCACCAAAGATTTAAATATAAAGTCAAAAATTTGTTTCCAAAACAAGATCTAAAACCCACATTATCCAGAAGGTTGACACATAACAAAAGGCCATTGTATGACTAAAATCTCCTCTTGACTTCTTCCCCAACATGCTTGAATGCCAATTCATTTACTACTTTACCTTTATTAACATGAAAGGAAATTACTTTTTTCCATTAAATGAATATTATCATACTTCCTAAACAAGATATCAACACATGTCAACACACAATAATCATTGAAACATTCACAGCCTACCTTACAACATGATTAAAAACTTGAGAGACAACATTTTATAATACCCATTAATACCTGTAAATAATAGGCAAACACAACCATTTAATGTCTGCATAAACTTAAGCTAAAACAATATTTTACATATAAGAAAACAAATACCATAGATTTTAAATAGAAATATTCTTATTCTTCACTTTCAATCTTCACAAATCTTCACCTTCAATCTTCGCAAATCTTCACCAGCCCAAAACAAAAGCATATGGATAAATTCTAACCAACACTAAATTATATCTTGATTTAGCAGTGCAATAGAAGAATGAGGGGAACACAAGTTAAATAATGTCTTAATTGTTTAACAGTATTGTGTGAGGAGAAAAAGAAATGCCAAATCACATTCATCATCAGATCTGTAGTCACAAGAGCACCATGAATGCTCCAATTATGTGATAAACTCATCCTAGCCATATTCCACACCATGAATGCTCCAATTATGTGATAAACTCATCCTAGCCATATTCCACTATGAGCGATGAGAATAATATGCATCCAAGCAACAACAATAAAAATGGTAATCTAATTATTATAAGAAGAAAAAATAGGTTCTAGATTTTTCCTCTGATTCAGGCTCGTTGACTCAAACCTTAAAAATCTAAACCTAAATCTCAACACCCATCGGGGTTGAAGAGCACATGATTTGAATACAATAAATTTTGACCCAAATTCAACTCTAGGTGGCTTTGGCAGAATATAGCCCCTGGCCTGGTGAAGGTGGCCTTGGAGGATCTACAGGAGCAACTAAATAAGGCGTCGAGGCTCATCAACAGCTACACGCTGGGTAGCTGGATGTACCTCTTCTTGAAATTGATAAAAGAACAATGGTCTATGATTTCGGCTAGTAAAACTGCACCGACCATTACAAATAAAAATATACCTAAAATTGATGACTAAAAATTCCGGCGACAGAAAAGGAAAAAGCGGCGTGATAAGCATTGAATTCCGGGCAAATGCCCACACAATATAACCTATTGGCTAAAATCTTTAAAACGTTTACTTGTTCTGCGAGTTGTTGAAGATGCACCAGATTTATGGCAATGTTAAATTAGCAAGCAATTAAAAATTTTGGCGTACTCTGGCATGCTGAGACTGTTTGAAATATACCCAAATAAATTAATAATAACTTACATAAATTAAATTATATACATAACTTATAACCCACACAATATAATAAAAAATAAAAAATTGAAATTTTCTTTTTTAAATAAGGAAAAAATTATAAGAAGTTGATTTGATTTATATTAAAAGGTTGTAGTTTAATTAGTTGAGTATAATTGGTGAGGCTGATGATATATTGATTAAGTCAATATTCAAACCTTCTAAAAGTACAATAAATAAAAGATCAAATGAAATTATGTTTGAGAGAATTTTAAGGAATAGATACCCATTAATCCTTAACTCTCAACCAAAAAGAATAACTTAAAATTATACTCTTAATATCAAGAAAATTTAAAAAATTGATCTGAAGATAATTAAAAACCTCAAACCAGATTTATTAGCCAATAGGCTTTTATATGTAAGCATTATAGTACTCTGAAAATTCTCTCACGCTGTAAAAGAAATTCACGCTCGAAAATTTTCTAACTCGTCGGTTCTTCGAACGAAACTTGAAGCCAAGTGAATCGGTGGAGATGTTAACACTTTAAGAATTCGTTCGAGTTTTGACTTCTTCAGCGGGCGTATGTTTTGGATAACAAGGGTGCCGTGCAAATCTCCCCACCCCGCATTTCCCCGAAATAAAAAAATCACCTTCTAGGTACACAGACCAGACTTGAATATTATTTCCTCCCCCTCCGTCTGTCCACATAGACGTCTTAACGTGCAAGCAATCGAGGAAGTGACGTAACTGTAGAGAACCGCCTCTGAAATTTCTTTCTGCAATGATACATAAAGCAATACAGAGCACTCGAAGCAGGACAAATATATTGATAAACAATATCGACTGTGTGGTGGTATTCAATGCGGAAATCTGTTAATGATGGGGCAGAGAGTAGCGTGCGGTTAGATATTCGATCCGCAGTTGCAGACCAACGAGATTTCCCGATGGAATCTCAGGCTGAAGCAGTCGAAATAAGAAATTCCACGAGCCCCAAAAGCAGCGTTAGTTATATAACTTCAGAAGTGCGCCCAACGGGCCTGCAGACGCAAACATCTGGTAGCAAAACAGCTCCGGAAAAGAAAATATTGCTGTTTGCCGTAAGGCTGGCCCTTCTCGAAAAGGCCGCAAGCGGGCTGGGAACTATGGCCTTTGTCTGGGCCACCGTTGTCCTCCTCGGAGGCTTCGCAATCACCTTAGAAAGGCCAGACTTCTGGTTCGTGACGATTATACTCGTAATTGAAAGCACCCGTGTCTTCAGCCGAAGCCACGAGCTCGAATGGCAACACGAGACAACGTTATCCATGGCGGATTTCAAGGAGGACGCAAAACAGGCAAGTTTCAGAATCTTCAACGCCGGCCGCTTTTTCTTCGCCTCAATTTTTGCAAAATTCTCAGCCGCCAAGGTCACCCAAGACCCGCAGAAGAAAAGATCTGATTGGGGCCGTCGTGCATGTAAAAGAAGCCTGTCTGAATCAGACGTTCCGTTGGTGCAATTTGTTGTTTCTCAGAACATAAGTAGGCTGCTCTTCTGGGCGCAGTTGTTGTCTGCCTCCACCTGTATTTCCTTGTCTGTGTGGAGATTAACAGGGCAAGACTTTGGCGAGGTTACGGGCAGCGAGAAGCGGAATCGGAAGCCCGCTTTGAATGTGTTCTACGGCTTGGCTGTCGCGGAGGCGCTTCTGTTTTTGGTGGAGAAGGCCTACTGGCAATGGAAAATCAAGGCCCAGAAACTGCTGGTCCGGGTGAAGGACGATTTCGGATTCGAAGACAAAGAGGTGGGCACGCTTCGACGGTTTTTCTACGACACATATTCACGGTGCCTCAATGGAAGTGTTTTCGACGGTCTGAAGATGGATCTGGTGGGCTTCAGCGTGGATTTGCTCAAGTCGAGCACGGACTACGGGCAGCTGCCCGGGGCCCGGGTGCTCTCTGCCTTGGTTTACGACGCTCGTTTCGCTGAAGAAACGTTGCGCTCCATCGGGGTTATGCAGGACGTGGTCGAGCGCCTCCTGGAGATGCTCAACTGGAAGACACGCCATGAACAAGAGATTAGAAAGGCTGTGGCCGAGATTGTTTGTAATCTTGTTAAAAAAAATCGCAATTCGCTCCGTGTGGCGCAGATCCCTGGGGCTCTGGAATCCATTGCTTCCTTGCTCTACGAATCCACACCCGCAAGCAATGAGCCCCAACCCTACGATTTCTCGGGTTTTAGTCTTCTGGGGCTCCGCATCCTGAAAAACCTTGCCACGGACCACGGCAATTGTGCCAAGATTGGAAGCACCCAAGGCCTGCTTCCCAAAATCATACTGTTTACAGACGTACAGGCTGCGAAACTCTCCAAAGCCCAGATCAAGACTTTGAAGCTCTCCTTGCAGCTGCTGAAAATGCTGGCGGCTTGTAAGGGTGAAACAGGGAACGTGTTAAGAAAAGATATATTGAGAAATGTCTTCACGATAAGCAATCTAAGAGAATTTCTTCTCTACGAAGGCTCCAACCGTTTGCGGCTCCAAATCCTGGCCATTGAGACGCTCACCAGCCTTGCTCTGGAAGAGGAAGGCAGAGAGAGCATCGGAAGCACCGGCGGAGTTTTGGGTAATCTTTTCTCTGTATTTTTCATGGAGAGGATTAATACTAATGAGGATGAGGAGATGAGGCAGCTGGTGAGCAAAGCAGGGGAAGCCCTCACTCTGCTTGCACTCCACAATAATCACAACTGCCAAGCGATGATTAAACTCAAATCAACGCAGCATCGAAGCAGAAACGGCCGTGTGATAAGCGATTTGATTGGTGTGCTCAATGATCCTCTTCAGGGAGTTCATGCCGCAAGAATTCTGCGTAACTTGTGCGCTTATACTGACACAAATTGTGATGAGCTCAGGGAAATCACGGAAGCGGCAGCGCAGGTAAAACACCTTTCACACACTTAAGATGTTTAAGTTTTGAATTACATAAATTTTTACAGTGCTCATACTCAGCCCTACTGTTTTCTATCGTTTAGGTTTTAAAGCTTGTGATGGAGGAACAAGGCGCGCTTCAGGAAGCAGCGATAGGACTAGCCGCTCAAATCTTCAAGTTTTTCAACAAATCAGGCATGGATACTGTATTTAACGAGGCAGCGATAAATAAGAGATCGTTTGTGATGCGGTTGACAGAGGTTTTGCTGAGGCACCCTCGTCCATCAATCAAGGTTCCCTATATTAGAAGATTTTGCATTGAGCTGGTGATTTGTATGCTGGAGAAGGACAAAGTATGTTTTGTGACGGAAAGGATAGAATTGGAGGGTGCTTTGGTGCGTGTTGGGGAAACAACATCGGAGATGGAGAGTTTCAGTAGCTTATCGGGGAGCATAGGTCTCACCCGACATCACGATACCATCCATTGCCTCGTAGACACTGCCCTCGCATTGCTTTCTCCTTAATTCAGATGTAAAGCGTTTCTCTGTGTACACACAGTGTTGTAACTTGTGCTTCTATCAGAAATATCATTCCTAGACCCATACGGCGCCGTATTCCAAATATTATGAATTAGAATGAATCTACATCTTACCCTGACCTGTTATTTGAAACCCTAAATTGAAAGCCGTGAAGGCCCCGCAGACGAGTGACATGGATGATGGGTGCATTTTGGCGTCATTTCTCCCTGCCAATCTTTCATTGTTTCCTTCCTTCTTACTCATTGTGTCGTCTTGAGAATAGTCTTTTGAGTTATTTTCCAGACGTTCCGAAAAAAATTTGTCATTTCCGCGTGCAGAATTTCTCGGAATCCAACTTTTTAAAATGTGTCTTTTCCTACACGGCTAGGAAAAAAGATCTATAATTGAGTACTTTTGATAAGCATGAAACTCCTCCTGACTAGGCCGTGAGAATTCGTTGCAACCCCTCGATGGGTCAAAATCACGCATGACAAGTTCAGAAGTTTTACTCATACTAAAATGGCCTTTCAAATTATATTTATATAAAATATATTGTAAAGTTGATTATACTTGTTATAATATAAATTAGAGTAAATTATACTATATAAATAATATATTAAATATAAGTTTTTTTTTTTTCTTACCATAGTTGTACTAATTTAATTTTGGTTTTATTTATAAATAGATTTAATACATATACCTAATTCATACTAATATTTATTATTATTTATTATTGAATATAGTTATACCTTATATAAATATATTTAATAATTTAGAACTCTCTAAAATATTTTGAAGAAGAAATCATATATATAATAGAGGAATAAATTGTATTATATAAATAATTCTTTAGAAATATACACCAACTCAAATTTGACTTTATTCATACAAAATATTTAATCCATATACCTAATTCATTCTTATATATATATATATAGTTGTCCAAAATATATCTTATGCAAGAATTCATTAAACTATTTTAGAATTGTGTAGAAGTAGAATTTTTTTTAGAATACGTTAGAAATATGTAGCTTTTTGTACAAAAATGTAATATGGAACAAATGAAAAATAGGAGGATAAAAGAAAAAATCATGCAAAAATAGTGGCATACTATAAACATTCTTTGGCTATGTGTGTGTATTTTATTTCTACATGAGCATTTACAGATATCTATATATTTATGATTATTTTTACATTAATATATTGGTTTGTTCTTTACTAGTTTTAAACAACGCATTTCAATAAATATATTGTACACACAAATCCTTTAAATTTGATATTAAAGCAAAAGTGATTTAGCAAAGAATTATATTTTTAGAGCTAGTTTCTAATGGCTAGTGTGAGAAATAGTCTTGTCCAACTGTCACTTCTATGATTCAATGGTAAAAAAATATGAATATATTAGAATATAAAGATGAATATTTTCTTTGTCTCACAAGAGAATTGGGATTTACTAGAAGATATGTATGCAAAAGCCCTACAAGCATCATATAATGCTCTTACTTAATATTAGAAGGATTTACTCAAGAAAACCCACAAGAAGGGTAAAAAGCCTTATTCTTCATAACAAAAATAATTAATAAGTCTATCTTTCCAAGGATTTAGTAGCAACTAACTTAAAGCAACCATGGGAGATCTTACAAAATTCTTATAAAGGTGCTAACATAGTGAAGTTAGTGAGACTTCAAATGTTAAAAAGGAGAATTTAATAATTTTCAAATGAGAGCTTTTGAAACCATGAGTAATTTATTTACTCATATAATAGATGTTGTCAATCAGATTAGAATGAATGGAGAAAATATTAATAATAAAAAATAGTGGAGAAGATATTGTGAAAAACCAAGATTTAAGAGACGAAAACACAAGCACAAAGGATTGAAAATGAACAACAATGAAATGTATGCAAGTCCAACCAAATTCACCAAATCCACACTATTACATTAGCCAAAAAGGCAAGTATAAATAGGTGAGAATGAGTGAGGAGATTGAGTAGACTTAGGAGTCGACTTCAACACTCCACTCACCAAGTGTCGAATGAGTGTCAACACATAGCTTGGAGAGTTGTGACGAACTCTCCAAGTTAACACCTAACCCACATAAGTAGGCTTACGACACATGTGTTTTACCCATGTGAGGTAAAATAATACATAGGTAAAATATACACTAACACCCCCTTAAGCATAGCTTAGGTGGGTACAAAAAGAGATGGGTCCCGACTACTAGGCCTAATGAGGTACTCATGTACAAAGTAATCTCTCAGGAAGTGGAGAAAGGTAGAAAACCCTATGGGAAAAAACTACCCTCCAAAAGAGAGAAAAGACGCATGAAAATTATACAAATCAAGAAGTACTACTTCTTTCACTAAGTACACTAAATGATTCCCCCATAGGAGAGAAAATGATAGAAGGTCTATGAGACCCCCCCGTAATACATGTTTTGTTGCAGTGAGGGTGGATAGTTGACAAAGGATGTAGATGTAGATCCAAGAACGTCGAACAATGTTCCTTCCCTTGGGAAGAAATGAAACCACCTAAAGATATAGGATATCTTCCCATGCAAAAAGAAGTATGTAGTCCCTAAATCATGTTTGAAGTTGATCCAAGGATGATGATGCCCATTATGATGGCTTCGAAGAATGCTCAGGTATCCCCATGTTGATGTCAAAGGATGCCATAATCAAATCAAATGCATGCCTAATAGATGAAGATGATGACAATACAGAACCATGTGTAGACGGATGTAGAGAATGAATATCTAAAGAGGATAATGGACAACATCATCAAAATTGTCATTGAAGAGAAGACTGATGTCCTTAATGTGTGCTTCCATGTCAGCAATGTGGGAATCTACAAACGGACAAGTAATGTCAGGTAGAAATATGTCCCAATTAATAATGTTGGTGTTATATATGGAAAAGAGAATGAAAAGGATTAGTTTGTGTACACTAGATCAAACCTCTTCCACAATAACATTCAAGGACAAAACTGAGACAAGTAACTACCAAATGAAAGAGGACTCGGCTACTGATTTTGTGCTCAAGAGTGCTATGGAAAGATATGATTTAGCCAAGTCTTTTTATCAAACCCTAGGTCAAGTATGCATAAAACCCTAGTTAGAAGATAATCATCTTGTAACAAACAAACGACAATAGAAACCTAGAATCTAAATTTACAAAGATGATTAGAGAGATATCAGAACATGTGCCTTAGAAACTAGAAAGTCAGAGGACTACAGGGTAGGCGCCCAAGTCTAGAAAGATGAAATCTTTAGAAATTTAAAACTGGAGAAATGTCGTAGAGACTTTCCTAATGCCAAATCTGGTGCCTGTTTCAGTAGGAGGACTTCAGGGTGGGCACCCAAGTCTTTTGCAGAGGAATTTCTACAAATTGCTTTTAGATCTTGAAACCCTTTCCCTTACACAACCTTCATGTACCTTCACTTCTTTAGATTTTGCACCTCTAACTTGCACACAAGAAGAAAAGGGGTTTGGGGTTGTGGTGTTTAGGGATTTACCTCAGTCAAATCTCAGGATAGCATTCAAGTTTTCCAACACCGTTATTAGAGAGAGTGCATGCCCTTGCAGCGTAGAGGCCAAAGATAAACCAAATGATGAGATGATTCAAATGACAATGATATCACCTTAGAGGTGAAACCCTTAGGAGAATTAAGATCCTTCAACTCATAAGGTCATGGATGATGATTCCAAATATGTAACAACACACACAATACAAACACAAATCTGCTCTAGAAACACAACGAATGCTTTAAATGCTCTTTATGAAAAATACTTCAAGTTTTCTATATCCATCTAAGTCATAAATCGATTCACACACACACACACACACACACACACACACACACACACACACACACACACACACACACACACACACACACACACACACACACACACACATACTTTCCTACTAACATTCATGAATTAAATCAAAAGAGCTAACAAGGGAAAACCTTTTTAAAGGTCCTATGTCGACATACATCAAATTGGGCCCCGACCAATCAAGGAGGACTTAGGTGCGGGCTCCCAAGTTCTGAGGCACTTTTTTGTTCTGAGGTAAGGTAAATCATGATCCCCTTGTTCACAATTTGCATTGGTTTCAGGGGATTCTCCATCGGGATGAATATTTAGCTTGTATAATGTTAACACGGGGACCTAGGAGCTAAACTAGGAGGTAAAAAGGCATGTGTCCTCTTTTTATTGCATAACATTTAGCCCCCACTTTAATGTGTGATCTTATGATCAATACATGCATTAAAGTACAGTCAAAGCACATCAAACATAAGAGCAAAGACACACCCTAAGTTTGGAAGACCATTTCTAGCCTCCAAGCTTAGGCAAACATAAGAAAACACTTGATAGTCACATAAGACACAATGAATACAGTAAGGAAACACACAATACACGAAGAAGACTATGAAACACACAATACACAAGGCATACATGAAGAGAAGACATTATTAAGCATATATATATACACATAATTCTAACTAAGCACATATAAAACACACAACGTGGAGGGAGCTCATCGCTACATACCTTTATACCATGAAAACACAATTAACATATGGCGTGGAGGAAGCTTCTCACTATGCACATTTAGACCATGCAAAACATGCAAGGAAGACACGAAAAACACATGGAAAACACGTGAAATACACAAGCACCATAGAGTATGTCATAAACACACTATATGTCTTATTCAAAGAAAACATGAGTGATAGGGAGGAGCTCATCATTGTGCTCCACTATCTAAGACACACCAAACACACCTGATAGTTGAGCTACTCTACCACAACCACCAAAGACATGCTTAAGGGTGAATAAATCAAGATCCAACCTCGCCCCCGCAGAGGACTTTGTAAAAGGACGTATAATTGCTCAAGGAAAGACACGATCCCACCTTCCATGAAAGGGCTTTTAAAATGCAACCCCACCTGCATCTACAGATGCCTTATAGTAAAAAGGAAGCATGTGCTCAAATTATACAACCCCACCTACATCACAGAGATGCCTTACAATGAAAAGGAGGTATACGCTAAGCAAAAAAAAGTACACAACCCCACCCACATCATGGAGATGCCTTACGGTGAAAAGGAAGCATACACAAACATGCTTTATCAATGTCTAAAATAATCAAGTAGTTACCATGATATATGCCCCCACCTTAAAGTGGTTGATCCCACTTGCCAGTATCAAGCACATTTTAGGTAAAGTGAAAACATGTAAGGGAACAAGAGTTTTTGCAAAGCCCATGCCCCAAAGTGACATGTGCTTGCAATCGCTAAATGTTCCCACAAACACATCAATATCATTTGCTAACATAATCAACAATATATAAGATTTGGTTAGAAAATATTACTCTAAGAGAAGAACCAAATCAATTCATAAAAGCTATACAAAAATCATATCACTTAATAGACCAAGGCTACACTCGCGGGTTCGAAACTGAGTATAGTCATGAGGTTAAACTTTAGGTATCTCAGAACCGAGTGTAGCTACAAGGTGGGATACAAAATAATTCAAAGTGCATAGAAGCAGATTTAGAGTATTGCAAAGGTTTGTTACAACAAATGTCACAATACGATACATCACAACATGAAGTGATTCTACTAGTCAAGCATTAGTAATATATATCAACCCCATCTTCATATATGAACTAGGTCCATTTTTGCTTTCTTGTTGTAGGGATGCATGGTCCTTATCAATATTTATTTGTTTTCATGATCCGCCAACTAGTAGAGCCACTGAAGAATGGAAACACTAAAAATGAGAGAGGAGATAAAAGTGACTTAGGTTTACAATGTGGGAAGATGCCCCCAAGACATCCTCCATGACATTACGCCCCCAAGGCACAACACACAACAATTACAATAAGATAGATGAGAGAAATACAAGGATAGAGGAACAAATAGAAGAATGGTCATGATAGAGGTAGTCTCCGTGTATCCTTGACCTTACAAGAGTATCAACGGTCATCCAAGGAGACCTAGACAACATTTAACACAACATGGGGGAACACAACACAACACAACAAAATATATCTATTTTAAGAGGAGGCCAAGCTTGCGAGCATCTTAGAGAGGTGCTCCATCAAGTGTGGTAAAAAATGTGAGGAACTCATACCTAATTGATGTTTATTTCCAAAACGATCATGTGGTGCTTGTTTCTCAAGGCATTGTATGTTTGAAATCTTTTGATTCTTGAGGGGAGGGGAATCGTTATCTTTTCCTACCGATGATTCACACCATTTTCTTTTCCTTTCTTTTTCTTTCTTGTTCTGCATTATTTGGTGAAGGAGCCTTTCACGATGAAATGTGATGCTTTTCATCATCACCACTTTCTCTTGCTTCAAATGTTTACATATACTCTACTCCATTTGTGTATCTTGTGCATTTTGGTTATCTCCCAATCCATAAAGGGATAACGGAGGAGGAACCTTAGTGTAGATATCTTTTCCTCATGGGTGAGGTAGATCTTCATTTGTCATCTTATCTACTTTTATCATACCAACTATGTCATCATAGTTGAGATAGTCATCTTTAATTTCTATTGTATTTTGTTCCACCATATTGTTATGTTTAGGAAAAGGATCAATGAAGATTTGTATATTTTGATTTAGAGGGGCTACCAACTTATTTCCATTTTCATTCACACTAGTAACCTGTATCACATTAGAATGGATGAGGTCTTGAATTTCATGTTTAAGATGCATACATCTTTCGATATCATGTCCCAGTGAGTGGTGATAGTGACAATAAGCATTAGCATCAAATGAAGGTCCTTGTATCTTACTACTGTTGAAAATACGAGCAGGAGGAAGCTTCAAAAGGTTGTTGTTCACTACTTGGGTCATTATCGAATGGAGAGAATCTGATAATGGAGTAAATTGTCTCTATTGTTGTCTGAATTGAAATGGTGTCCGAGTAGGCTTTGGAATAGCAGACACTTGTGATTGAAAATTGTTTGAATTTTGCCCATTAATCTTAATGAAATTCTTGTTACTATTCTTAAATGAATTTTGAGATGATCCAGCTATGGATTGACCAACAGGAGCCGATGAGGTATGATTATCGTACTGACTAACCTAAAGTTGGTAATCTCAGAGAGTGGTGCATAGGTGTTGAAAAGAACTATACTTCATCAACAATATCTTGTCACGTATGTTCAATTGTAGATTCGTAATGAATACTTTCTTAATATACTCATCTTTAATCAGATATTGTATTTGTGAAATGAGAGCTTGATATCGACTGATGAATTTTGTTAATTTCTCTTTCGGACCTTGTTTACAATGGACAAAATAAATTAGTGAGATAGAAGGTCCTATGTTTGCTTGGAAATGTTGTAAGAATTGATCAACTAGTTATGAGAAGGATTGTATGAAATTAGAAGGTAGAGAGCAAAACCATTCCAAAGCAATATCTTTGAGAGATAGAGAAAAAAGTTTTTCTAACAATGCCTCATCAAAGAAGAAATCACTACACACTGTTGTGAATGTTACCACATGAGTGTTAAAGGATCATCTTTACCACCTTATTTTTCAAAGCAAGGAGTCTCAAATTTGTCAAGCATTTGAGCATTTAAGATTGAATAAGATAAAGGATTGCGAGCATGATATGTTGGTAAAGTAGGTTGAGAGGAAGCATTAGTTAAGTTTTTCACTTTTTGTTGTAAGGAAGACATACTCTGTAAAATCTGGTTTAGGAGAGCATCATTGGATGAGGTGGTTTGTGGATTTCAGAAAGGTGCATTTGATGCTGCATTCATGAAATTCAAAGGTTGTTGGTAATGAGTGGAGGTGATGGGTGGTTGAGAATAAGTATGCATTGGTATGGAGACATGGGGTGTTGAGTTTTAATAATTAAATGCAATAGATTTGTAATTATTTCCAGTAGATGTTCCCATGGTAGTGGTAGAATTACTACAAGCATGTGGATTGGTGGTGAGAATTGATGATGTAAAGTGGATATTCCAATAGTTGGTATGGGTGCCGAGACTGGTGAAGTTATATGGGGGTGGTGACACATTTTCAATGATATTCGCTTAGCTAGTTGTTGGCATAATGTTATGTTCCACTATGTGGGATAATCCACGGAGCATGTCAACACCTTCTTGTCCTTCTTGTAACAATCCTCTTATACCCTCAATAATAGGTACCACTTCTTGAGCTAGATGTACACGTTCTACAATTTGTTGGAAACCAGCTAGTTGTTTGTCAAGTTTCTTAATTTGTTCACCAGGAACATGTGAAACTACATCAATCACATCCTCAAAATCATGAAAAGTTTGTTCTTTTGTTGTGTTGATAGTGTTTATGATATCTTGCAAAGATGTTGATTCACCCTTTGTATAGTAGTTGTGCAATGGGTTTTCTAATGTTTGCATACCATCACTATTGAAAGTACTAGAACCCATTAGTCTACGACTTCTCCTTACAAGGATATTTCTATTAGGGAAGTAGGTTATACAACTCATGCAAAGTCCTATAACACTCAATGCACCAACCAATAGTATGATAAGAAAGATTAAGGTAGTTATGCTTGTTGAAATACATAATGTCTAATTACAAACATTGAAATTTTTAAAGCAAGGATGTCAAATGATGTAAGAATAACATGAAAAATTAGATTTAAATGAATGTTTATGATAGCAGAAAAATTTGGAATAAGATTTTGACTACAAACCCTAGCTTTGCAAATGACTAGATTATAGGAAAAAAATGTAAGTTTTCAACAAAACCCTAGCAAATGAGATCTTCAAATGCAAGATGTAATATTATGAAATGGTTAATTGTTGTAATATGGATCAGATCTGATGTAAAAATTTTAGAAAATCAAATATTTTTAATGATATACAATGAAAATAATGCAAAACTATGCCTTTATGCAAGCCTAGAATGCATATTTTTTCACTTTTTTCAAGATTTATGCCATATTTTTCAATGAATGATGATAAGTATGCTATGAAATAATACAAGATCTGATTTCAACACTCGGCAAGATGCAAATGCTCGATGCTACGAGTTCACCAAAATGCTATGTGTGAAAAAGAGAATGAAAAGGACTAGTTTGTGTACACTAGATCAAACCCTCTTCCACAACAACATTCAAGGACAAAACTAAGCCAAGTCACTACCAAATGAAAGAGGACCCGGCTACTGATTTTGTGCTTAAGAGTGCTATGGAAAGATATGATTTAACCAGGCCTTTTTATCAAACCCTAGGTCAAGTATGCATAAAACTCTAGTTATAAGATAATCAGCTTGTAACCGACAAATGATAATAGAAACCCAGAATCTAAAAGTACAAAGATGATCAAAGAGATATCAGAACTTGTACCCCAGAAACTAGAAAGTTGAAGGACTATAGGGCGGGCACCTAAGTCTAGAAAGATAGAATATTCAAAATTTTGAAATTGGAGAAATGTCGCAGAGAGTGTCCTAATGCTAGATATGGTGCTTGTTTCAGCAAGAGGACTTCAGGGTGGGTGCCCAAGTCTTCCGTAGAGAAATTCTTGCAAACTACTTTATGATCCTGAAACCCTTTCCCTTACACAACCTTCTTGTACCTTCACTCCTTCAGATTTCACACTTGTAACCTACACACAAGAAGAAAAGAGGTTTGGGGGTTGTGGTGTTTAGGGATTTGCCTCAGTCAAATGTCGGGATAGCATTCAAGCTTCCCAACACCATTGTTAGAGAGAGTACGTGCCCTTGTAGGGCAGAGGCTAAAGATAAACTAAATGATGAAATGATTCAAATGATAGTGATATCACCTTGGAGGTGAAGCCCTTAGGAGAACGAAATCTTTGAATGCTCTTTAAATCAATACTTCAAGTTCTCTATATCCATCTAAGTCATAAATGAATTCAAAAACACACATATATATGCTTTCCTGCTAACATGAACGTGAATTAAATCAAAAGAGTTGACAAGGGGAAACATTTTTAAAGGTCCTATGCTGACATACATTAAATTGGACCCTGGCCAATCAGGGAGGACTTGGGTGCGGGTGCCCAAGTCCCAAGGGACCTTTTTGGTCCAGGGTAAGGTAAATCATAATCCCCTTGTTTCCAATTTGCATTGGTTTAAGGGGATTTTCCATCAGGATGAATATTTAGCTTGTATAATGTTAACACGGGGAGCTAGGAGCTAAACTAGGAGCTAAAAAGGCATGTGTCCACTTTTTACTCCATAACAGTTAGGAAGACTGATATCCTGTTGCAAAGAAGTGTTGGAAACTTTCTAAGAAGCGACTCTAAAATCTGATGAAGCAACAGTAGGAGGTGGTAGAATATCTGCCAATTTAGGAGGTGTAGAGAGAGGAGATGCAAGTAGGGATGTCTCTATGTCATTAGTATAGTCAAGACTTTCCCAATATGCAAGTTCCTCTTCAGTATCATCATCATACAAAGTATCATCAACATCATCAAGGGATTGAAGTATGTTTATAGCGAGATCATCTAGGAATGGAGGTTCATTGGGGTCTCCATACATTTCCCATAGTTTGGTCCAAGGAGCTCTATGGCAATCAATATGTGATAAAGGTGGTGTGGTTCATAACACTTAAACCAATTAATCCTAAGACATGATTATTCTTATTTTCCCATACAATTTTATGTCAATATGTGCTTGGTTTAGGAATAAGTCCATACAAATGTGGCAATAGGTGAATCCATAGGCAGTGTGCTAGGATACCATCGCGCCAAAACTTGTAGTTTCCATTTTCCAAAGTGATGACAGATGGATGACTTGTTATCCCCATTAGTTGACTTCAATAAATTACCCCCTTTTGAACTTTATGTTAGTTCAATGATATACAAAATACCTATAAAATCCCCCCTAGAATAATACATGAAAGTGACACTTTATAAGATTAGTGTGTGGTTAAACTGAAATTGCTCAGTTAATTCCCCCCTAGATTTGGCATTTTATAATGAGTGTGTGAGTAAAAGAGAATCCAATTTTGGGTTGGAAATGGCACTTTGTAGAAATAGTGTGATTGAGCCCAAATTGGTTTACAAGAGAATCCAATTTTTGGCACTCAACTGAGTTGCCAGTTACAAGAGATTCAACTTTCACCTAAATATAGCACCACAATTTAAATGCTCCTCCCTGAATTTGTTTTTTAATTCCTAATGTATGTATTTTGATAAACAATTGTCTATAAAAAAAAGTTCAAATACTTTACTAAAACACCCCCTTAAAAAAAACATAATTTTAAATGTTTTATATGCCAATTTTGTTTAAAATTGAAAACATAATTTGAATTGCATTAAAAAAAATTATGGCAAATTTTTTTGAGAAGGTTAATTAGGGAAAAAATGCCCAAGTATGGAGCAGGGAAAAAATGGAGAAATGGCCGCCAGATTGCAGAAAATAGAGTCTGTTTGGTCTCTACACACCGTGGGGGTTTTTGACGACCATCGTACACAAAGAGAGGCAAAATAGGGGTTTGCATGGGTGAACCAGGGGTTTTTAGGGTAAAACCCTCCTAGCAAAAGTGTTGAGTGAGGCCGAATCTGGATTAGACGAGTCCTCATGGCTCTCCCTGAATGTGCCTGCGAGAATGCAAGCTTCAAATCAGGGTGTTTAACCCTTTTGTGCAGGTTAGTCACCCTTTTATGCAGGATGTTCACCCTTCAAAATAGGCACCGATTGTAAAAGAGGCCCAGCCTCTACATGAAGTTCCCCACGCTAGGTGCAGCTCAAGCGAACAGGGAACAAAAAGAGCCTCGAACATGATAGATAATGGGCTTTTCTTGGTTAGCCTTTCACATGCTGATTCAACCTTTCACCTGCTACAACAACAATACCTCTACGTGAAAAAAAAAAAGACAAGACCGCAACACAGAAAACGAATAACAATTTCAGTGCAAAAACAGAGATCAATCTTACAACCTGTAGTCAACCTCCTCCAGCTCTAATACCATATGAGAAATCAAGATTTAGGAGATGAAAACACGAGCACAAAAGATTGAAAATGAACAACAATGAAATGTATGCAAGTCCAACCAAATTCACCAAATCCACACTATTACATTAGCCAAAAAGGCAAGTATAAATAGGTGAGAATGAGTGAGGAGGTTGAGTCGACTTAGGAGCTCACTTCAACACTCCACTCACCAAGTGTCAAAACATAGCTTGGAGAGTTGTGATGAACTATCCAAGTCAACACCTAACCCACATAAGTACTTGCTTACGACACGTGTATTTTACCCATGTGAAGTAAAATAAGACATAGGTAAAATATACACTAACAAATATTAAGGAGTCTACCAATCAAGTTTGACCCCATTGTTATTGATACTGAATAATCAAAGGATTTTTCAAAATTATTTGTGGATGAATTAATCGGTTATTACAAACTCATGAGCAAAGTTTGAATTGAACAACTAGTACCTACTTAGAAAAAACATTCAAATTGCAAGTATCATTGAAGGACAAGGGCAATACAGGGGAATTTTAACAAGGAGTATTTCTAAGCTTTGAAAGAGGCATAGGAAGCAATAGAGGTATAGAGGAAGAGGATTTACAAGAGGGAGGACCAACAATTATAATGAAGGAGGAAGGAATAATTGCAAATACCACGAAGCAAGAAAATGAGGAAGGAACATTAGCTACACACAAAAATGCAACCAAATGTATGATAAGCCAAACATCTAATACCATTATTACAAAAATATGGTCATTATAGTTATGAATATAGGAAGAAGATGTAGAATCAGAACAAGCATAATGTAAATTTTTCTAAAGAGATAAAACTGAAAGTAGAAATAGTGGATCAATGTTTATTACTTGCAATTTTGATGAAGATAGTACAAAAAAATTGTGGTATTTGGATAATGGATGCAATAATCATATGAGTGGAAATAATGAAATGTTTGCAAACATTGATAAATTGATTCTATCAAAAATGAAATTGGGAAATAATAACAAAGTGTTAGTCATGGGTAAGGGAAACATCTCCATTAGGATAAGGCAAGGTGGGAAAAAGGACTTCGGGCTTATAGGACTTCGGGCTTATGTTTATTATATGTCTAGTTTGAAGCATAATTTAATCAGTACTAGACAATTAATGCAAATGAGTCCTTTCTATGTTTGAGTTTTTCAATCATGAGGACTTATGAGGGTTGTCATGATGTCACATTATTACATGAAAATATATGTATAAGCCTAGGATAGGCTAGAAATGTAGAAAGATTGCATTATTTAAGGGTTTGTAAAACCTTGAGTTGGGATGGTTAGTCATTATTGTCCTTTGTAATAAAATGGTTATGGATGACTCCTTATGAGAGTATAATTTCATATCATGATATTGCACTTCATAAAAGTAGAGATTCTAGTGGATTTGAATTATTAAGAATTTGGAAGATCCATTTAAGGAGAATTTTCTAGACATTAGTTACACTTCTTAAACAAACCCATTTTTTGCTAACTAGGGGAATTAAAAAGCCTCTAGGGTTCTTACACCTTAATGGCACTCCCCTTATAATCTCTAGGCTAACAATTTGCCTTGTGCCAATAGTGTGTGCTAGGGTTTTGAACCCATAACCATTATTCATGTCTTTATATGACTTAATCATCCAATCTACACCTTGAGGGCTTAAAAACCCTATCATAGGGTCTTATGGATTATAATATATTATTTTGCACCACTAGACTAGGTGTGTTTCATAAAACAATTATGGTTGATGGTTTTAGAATATATCGACCACTTCTTTAGATTTGAAAGTTGGTTAGCTAGTTGTATCGTAGGATATTCTTAAGGATTGTTTGTGTTTATTAGGCAATTGAACAAGATGATTTTATTTGAGAAGGTTTATCCCAAGTTGATGAATGAGTTAGAACGGATTTATTTTGGGAATAACCTTGGATTATAGATGATTTTACTATTTAGTAATGAAAGTTGTTAGTTATAAACAAAGTGTAGACTTAAAAAATCTTTTTTGGATTTAAGTAATGGAGAGACTTGAGTTGAGGAATATGAAATCAAGATTTTTTTAATGGATGAGCATTTGTTAAATAATGTATGGAATTGGTTACAATGTGTGTATGCTAAGATTTGAAACAAATAAGGGACTAAACAATGCATATAAAGAACCTTATTTCAAACCTAAGAACACCTTAGATTGAGCTAAGAAATGCAAACAATGATGAAAATAAAACACTTGATTATCACCAAAACAAATTCTTGATACCTATTTGGATATGCTCAAGATGTGTTATTGTTGTTGTTGATAGATGTGTAGTTTCTCAAGAATTCTTCCAACATGACCTTGCTATGCCTCTAACTTGAACTATGAAAATAGATTGGGAGATAAGAAATTTATAGATTTGGGATGAGAGTCATTGATGGTCTATATTTGTTCTTGTGTAATGGAGGGAGGGGGTTAATCCATTTGTATAAGAGAATGACAAGATCACAAGTGTAAGCTTGGAATAGGTTCTTGTTATGTCAAAAAATGTCCCCTTGGGGGCTTTTCCCTCTTAAGGTTTAGCTCATGGGTCCTTAAATTGCATTTATAGCATCTTGCATGATAATTTTGACTCTTGATGAGAAAACCCTAAAGTTTTATGGCAAATAGGACCTAGGGGGTGCTATTCTAATGATCCTTGAACAAAAATAGTAGAGTGGACTTGGGTGCTAGCGCCCTAGTCCTGCCCTATTTTGGGTCTGCCCTAAATTTCAATGTCAATTTTATGACTGTTATTTAGGTCCTATGCCGACATCTCAAGTTCAAATTACGAAATTCTTAGTGGGAATGTTTGTGGTTGCGTATATAAGCATGATTAGGTTTCATTTGCAAACTAGATGGAAATTAGATGAGCACTGTAATTTTGTGAAAGTGATTCAAGGCATTCATTGTGTTGCAGAGTAGTACTTTGTTGTTATTGTGTTTGTGTTTGTAGTTTGACTCCATCTCCTCATGGCATGAAGAGCATCTTCCTTCCATGAGATCTACACATATCTATTATATTTTCAATCATTTATCATTTGGATTTTGCCTCTATCTTGTTGGGATACGCACTCTTATCTGACAATGGTGTTCGAAAGAATTGAATGTCTCTCCGAGGCTTAACCGAGGCAAGCCTCTAAACACCACAACCCCCTCCCACACTCCTTTGTGATTGTAGGTTACAGGTACCGAGTTTCACAGAGTGGAGTTGCAAAAAGGAGGTTGCAAACAACAAGGATTCAAGATCTAAAAGAAAGAGGACAATGGTGAACATTTTGGGACAAGGGCGCTAGTCCCTGTGTCCTCCATGTTTTTCGGGGCAAAAACAAAAGATACAGTGCAAATCAATGTCAAAATAAGATTTAGATTCTCTGACGAAAACTGTACCTTAGACTAGGGCATTAGTCCCAATGTCCCTAATTGTTCCGCTTTCTGAACTTCAAAAAATAGTGAGTTAAATATCTCTATCCTTCACCTTGGTCTCGAAGGATTTGCCGTAATTCGATAATTTGCTTACTGTTTTGCTTATTTGGGGTTTTAAGAGTAATTGAGAATTAAATTGAGATATTGTGTGATACATCTGAACTTTTGCATTGTTCCAAGTGGCAGCCCAACCTGATAGGTGATTGCTCTCACTTAGTGGAGATTCAACTCAGTTGATATGCCCTTGAATGTTTGGTGAGAAGGGAGGATTTGCCTTTGAAACATAAACCAAAACAAAACCCCTCTTTTTCACCACTAAACATTTTGGTGAACCCATGTTTTTGGACTTTTTGGTACCTTTCTAAGTGTTGTGTGATAGATTTACATTAATTCATTTTATTGCATTTGAAAAACTACAAAAAAATTGAAAAAGTTTCAAAAATTTCAAGAAGATTTGCATTACTAGAGTTTGCATTTTCACATAAATTACATTTATTTAGTTGCATTTCATTTAATTTCTGATTTTTGCATTAAATCTAAAATTTATTTCTCATCATACACTTATTGCATTCGAAAAATTACAAAAAAATTGAAAATTTTGAAAAAAATGGCATCTTAGGCTTGCATTTTAGCATAATTTGAATTAATTAGCATGTAATTTCATTAAATTTCTGTCATTTTCATTAGATCTGATTTAAATTATATAAATTCAGTATTCAACATTCATTTGCATTACATTTTCATGCTTAAATTGCAAAAAATTGCTTGAAATTGTGCATTTTTCATAAAAACCTAGTTTTGCATTAGCTAGGGTTTGTAGTCAAAATCTTGTTTCAAATTTTAATACACTTTTCAAACACTCATTAGGACTGATTTCTAATTGTAGTGTTGCATCATAGTGGTCTTCTTGCAAAATTTCATGTTTGGGGTTTGAAAACCTTGCATTTTCACTAGATTTGGCCTTATCGTCTCTCTAGAATTGCATTACAAGCATGTTGTGAGGGATTTTGCTGCATTAATTTACTAATATCAGGGTTATTATCTACTGCCCCTCCACAAATTCCTTACAACATCCTTTCTACTAGACATTTACATTGGAAATTGGTGAAAATTTGCATATTTCAGCTATATTTTCACTAGGGTTTGACTAGTCAACTCTCTAGATTGGCATTATAGGCATGTTGTGATGGATTTCATGGCATTAGATGACTGATATCACTGTTATAATCTTCTTTCCATCACAACTTTCCTTACAACACCCCTTCTTTTACTCACATTGAAAATTGGTGAAAAATCGCATATTTTAGCATATTTTGACTTATCGACTCCTTAAATTTGCATCACAAGCATGTTGTGGAGAATATTTTTTCCTCATTGGATTTTTATTAGGTATATTATTTTATTTCCCTCTTGATAATTTTCACAACACCTTTTCTGTCATTCATTTGCACTGAAAAATAGTGAAAAAGGTGAAAAATCAAGCATTCTTAGGTCATATTTATACATAGTTTTGCATCCTAGGCATGCTATGAAGGATATTATTGAATTATTGGACTCATATTGAGATTATTATTTTCTGCCCCTCCTAACATTCTTCACAACACCTCTTCTTTTAGTGGTTTGCATTGAAAAGTTGAAAAATCAAGCATTTTAGAGCATATTCATATATAGCTTTACACTTGTTCCTTGCATAAGTTTTGAAAACCTTTTGAAATCTGATTTTAAATTGATTTGAAAACATATACACATATTCATGCATTTACTTCCTTTCATATATCATGGATACTTCTTTGGAATCTTTGTTTGCATACATCGTCGACATTGATAATTTTTCTAAATTTACCCATGAATATCCTCAAGTCTTGAAACAAATAGTATGCATATATGATGTTGATATTTCTATGTGTTCCACATATGAAATACTCTTCTATATATCTAATTTTGATAGCTTCACAAATCTCATGGAAATATATCTGTCGATATTAGATGATCTCACTAAGTCCATAGCCAATAATACATTTAGTAGTGATGACCTCAATATGTTAGACAAAGCCCTAGATGACTTTATCTCTATTGGACATTCCACTATGCCTCCTACATGTGATGATAACTTAGGTTTACCTTATGATCCCTCTCCCAAAGTTGTTCCTCGTTATGAGAACTCTTCGATGCAAGAGGATGATTTCATTGACACGTCTCTTAGCATTATACCACCATTTCTTCCTTCCAATGCTCTCTCTAGGCAAGATGAAGCATTAGTGAACAAAGAGCTCCCACCACCTCTTTATTACAATGCTCTCTCTAGCCAAGATGAAGCATTGGTGAATAAAGAAGCCTCTCCAACCCACAACATTCCATGGGTAGACAATGCACTTTCATCTAACAACAATAAAAACTCTCTCCCTATCATAGTGCATGAAACCTCTGTGGATCATACTATCAATCTTCCTCCTTTTGTTGAATATTCAAGTACTTTGGACATCACTAAGGAAGTAAAGACCCTTGATTCCCTTCCTTTGGTTGAATGCTTACCTGTCCCTTAGATATCACTAAGTATGTGAAAAACTTGATTGCATATTCTTTGAACACCACTAGAGATACAATTACCAACAATTATCCTCACAACACCTTACCTTCCCCTCATTCGTATGATTTTTCTTCAAAATATGTAGCACTAGTTGATGAGAAAAGGTCTTTTACATTAACTCCCTTATGGATGTATGCTGACATCACTCAAAATGAATCACTTCTTCCACCTAATAAGAGGATAGTGAATAAGTGTATTTCTCCCTCCCTAAGCAAAACTCATTGTCGCACCTATTATAGTTTCTCTCAAAGGTGGCCTCCTCCTAGATATGTATGTTCTTAGCATTGGGATGAATTGGGTAAGTATTTATAACCCTTTACCTCCGTGTTGTGTTTCCCCCATGATGTGTTGTATTATTTAGGCTTCCTAGGATGACCCTTGATACTCTTGTAAGGTCAAGGATGCTGGGAGACGGCCTCTATTGTGACCCTTCTTCTATTTGTATTATCATTCTTCTACAATGCTTCTCCTCTATTTTCATTCTTGTGTGTTGTGTCTTATGGACATAGCATTGCGGTTGGTGACTTGGGGGCACCCTCCTATGTGACTGTCCCTAAGGCACTTGTTTCTCCTCTCTTGATTTAAATTGTTTACCTTCCTCTAGTGGTTCTATCTAGCTGGTGGATGACAAAAAACACATTATACTGATGCGGACCTAGTGTCCCTTCGGTGAGAAATCAAAAAATGGCCCTAGTCCATGCATGATGATGGGGTTGATATATTATCTAACGCTTGGCTAGTAGAATCACTCCATGTGAGATTTTGATGTTGTCTTATCGCACTTACAAAACACAATAATACTGCTACTTCATGCACTTTGTCTATCTTGGATCTTGCTTTCCTCAGCTCTTAATGTGAATGATTGCATGCATTGTTGTTTATCATGATTATATGGATCCTAACACCTTTTCTTGTAGGAAATTGTGTGTTTGTGGGAACATTTGGTGATCGTAAAGTACATGTCACCTCTGGGGGGCATGGGCTTTGCAAGAGCTCGTGTTCCCTTGTGTGTTTTCTTCCTACCTTAACATGTTTGATATTGGTACATGATATCAACCACCTTAAGGTGGAGGCATATAAGGTAAGTTGTCTAATTTAGATGGTAGAAAAGTGTGTTTGTAAAGCTTGAATCTATCACAATCATTTAAGCCCTCTACGGAGGCAGGGAGCAGATCTAAGACTATCTTAACCCTTAAGCGTGTCTTCGGTGATTGTTGTGGCAAAGCCCAATCATCGGTGTGTGCCTATAATGTGCCTGAGATGGCTGCAAACCTAGCAATAGGTTTCTTCCATCACTTGTTTGCAATGTTTTCTGTGTCTTCTATGTGTGTGTGTATGGCATTTTGTTCCCAAGCATAGTCTTAAAGACTGGTGGTGATGAGTCCTTCCTATGCTTTTGGATTTGTATGGCGTGTTTGTTCTCAAGTGCAGTCTTAAAAATTGGTGGCGATGAGTCCCTCCTGCACTCTAAGATTTGTATTGCATGTCTGTTGCCCCATGTGCAGTCTTAAAGACTGGTGGCGATGAGTCCCTCCTGCACTATGGGTTGTGTTTACTTTCCTTATACTTGCATTCTACATTTCATATATGAGAAAAATAAAAAGAAATAATCATTGCATTCACAGTGTTTTATGTGTCTTCAATGGTGTCTTCTTCATGTTTTGTGTGACTATAACTATCTTCTCTGTGTTTTGCATGCCTATTATTGTCTTCAATGTATTTGGCGTGTCTTCACCATTCTTGACATGTTTGTTGTGTTTGTTGACCTTACTTTAATGCATGTATTGGCCTTGTGTTTATACATACATTTAAGTGGGGGCTAAATGTTATGTTGGAAAATGTCCCCTTGGGGGCTTTTCCCTCTTAAGGTTTAGCTTCCAAGTCCTTAAATTGCATTTAGAGCATCTTGCATGATAATTTTGACTCTTGATGAGAAAACCCTAAAGTCTTATGGCAAATAGGACCTAGGGGGTGCTATTTTAATGATCCCTGAACAAAAATAGCAAGGTGGACTTGGGCGCTAGTGCCCTAGTCCTGCCCTATTTTGAGTCTACCCTAAATTTAAATGTCAGTTTTATGACTGTTATTTAGGTCCTATCCCAACATCTCAAGTTTGAATTACAAAATTCTTAGCAGGAATGTTTGTAGTTGCATATATAAGCATGATTAGGTTTCATTTGCAAACTAGATGGAAATTAGATGAGCATTGTGATTTTGTGGAAGTGATTCAAGGCATTCATTGTGTTGTAGAGTAGTACTTTATTGTTATTGTGTTTGTGTTTGTAGATTTGACTCCATCTCCTCATGGCATGATGAGCATCTTCCTTCCATGAGATCTACACTTCAAGGTGATATCTATTGTGTTTTCAATCATTTATCATTTGAATTTTTCCCCTATCCCGCCAGGATACACACTCTTATCTGGCAATGGTGTTCAAAAGATTTGAATGTCTCTCTGGGGCTTGACCGAAGCAAGGCTCTAAACACCACAACCCCCTCCCACACTCCTTTTGTGATTGTAGGTTACAAGTACCAAGTTTCACAGAGTAGAGTTGCAGAAAGGAGGTTGCAAACAACAAGGATTTGGGATCTAAAAGAAAGAGGACAATGGTGTACATTTTGAGATAAGGGCGCTAGTCCCTGTGTCCTCCATGTTTTCTAGGGCAGAAATGGAAGATACAGTGTAGATCAGTGTCGGAAGAAGATTCAAATTCCATGATAAAAACTATACATTGGACTAGGGCATTAGTCCCAGTGTCCCTGACTGTTCCACTTTCTGAACTTCAAAAAACAGTGAGTTAAATATCTCTGTCCTTCACCTTGGTCTAGAAAGATTTGCCGTAATTTGATAATTTACTTACTTTTTTGCTTATTTGGGGTTTTAAGAGTAATTGAGCATTAAATTGAGATAGTGTGTGATACATCTGAACTTCCACATTGTTCCAAGTGGCAGCGCAACCTGATAGGTGATTGCTCTCACTTAGTGGAGATTCAACTCAGTTGATATGCCCTTGAATGTTTGGTGAGAAGGGAGGATTTGCCTTTGAAACATAAACCAAAACAAAACGCCTCTTTTTCACCACTAAACAATTCTCATGATTGAGGCTAATATTGAAAGAGATTAAGGGTGGATATTTTCTTATTTTGAGTGAAAGGTGGAGATTGAAAAGGTACCTTTTGGAGCCTTGTGCAAGTTGACTTTGTTTATTTTAAACAAAGTGTTGGAGGAATGTGCAAATAATTAATTAGTTGATTAAACTTGATTTGTTTATTCAACTAATGATGAGAGGGAATTTTGGATGAATTAAATAAATATTATGTATTTATAAATAATTAATGGGGGAATGTTTGGAGAATGATTGATTTAATTAAATAAATGTGATTTATTTAATTAATGCTAGAAGAATGATCAAATCACATGATTTATTTAATTAATGTTAGAGGAAGGGGAGATATGGGATGAAATTGACTTGTGATGATGACACAAATGAAGGAATGCATTGTAGGTGTCTACATTTCTCCCCTCTTTGAGATGATGTTACACAACATCATTTCAAAGAAACATAAAATAGTGGTTTTTGAAACAGGATGTCCCAACTACTTAGAGGAGGAACATAGGAGAGGAATGAGGTAGGGATGCCTGGGCCTTGAGAGGGTAGGTAGGGTTATAGGGCTTGGATGGGCTCTCGATAGGAGAAACATGTCTTAGAGGGTAAAAATTAGGGCTTGGAGGGAAACATTAGGGTAAAATATGAAAACTTGGGGGGAAACCCTATAAATAGGATCTTGGGGGGGGGTAATTTTTTTTATTTTAACCTTACCTTAGAAGAAAATAGAGTTCTAGATTTTAGAGAGAGAAGCTGAGCAGAATGAAGCATATACTAGTTGAGGAGCATCGTAGTGAGCTAGTTTAGGAGTATAGGTGATGAGTGTCTAGTTAGCCTCAAGTGAGTGCACCTCTTTTAAAAGGTGGGTTAGATTTTAGGGGTAATAAATGTAGGTAGAAGGGATGAAGTGTGAGTAGGCTAGGGCATGCCCTAGAATATGTGTATTTGTGAATGACTAGTGCATTTATACATTAAGATAGCGTATGCATTGTAAATGACACATAGATAGACTAGGTTAGTGTATGTGCATACTAAGCACATACACAAGTGGTCATGTCATAGACACACAAATGGTGTATACGGGGATGGTTATAGCATATACACAAAAATGGCATATATGGAGGTGTAGGTAGTTGATGCACAATGTTAGCACATGCAAGATTTATCTAGCATATAAACATGGGTAGACATGGAGTATCTACCAAATGGTGTATACATGCTAGGGGGTGACACATGTGCAAAAAGAGTGCAGGGAGAAATTAGGTAAATAGTGAGAATGATTTGGCTGAGGGGAGGCTAACAAGTGTGCTTGTGAATGCAAATATTTCTAGTGTTGTTGGCTCAAGAGAAATGTTTTATTGTGCTAAGGATAATTAGGGGTTTTGATATGGATGAGTGAGGTCTATTAGAGGTTGTGAGGTTGGGACACATGGCACAAATGCCAAAAATTAGGGAAGATAGGTGTGATCCCACAATAGTGTGTCCCACTTGTGGGACATCCTGATTTTTGCTTGAAGTCACATATTTGTTAGAAAAACTAATGATTTAAGCCTAGATGTGTTCCATCTAAGGGGGTCTGATTGAAGGGGGTTAGATCAAACCCCCTAAATAAAATTCCCTTGGATAGAACCCACCTAGGCTTAAATCAAACCCTCAATGGAGTCTCCTCTACACCTATCAAAATGCTAACAAAAAACTAATTTTGCTTTGCTTTTGGGGGGATTAAATGAAGTCATTTAAAAATTTTATTTTTTAAGTATGCATCCCTTATTATTACCTTGCCAAATATTATAATATGTAGTATGTTTTCTTTAATATTATATATTTTTTTAAAATTATAATGGATATAGGTCTATTATGAAAAACAATGATTTGTATTGAAGACACTAGGAAAAATAACAAACATTGTTATAAAAATCTCAAAAAATACACTACACTACACATAGATGTCCTTATTTCAATGAAAATAAAAAATTAATTTTGATATACATGCTAAGAGAGATGCATTATGGAATAAAATAGGTATAAAATTTGTCTTTGATAAGAGGTAAAATAGGTTTTGAATGGGCCCTGAAACTGTTTACAATAGGCTGATTAGTAGCAAAAAAAGATCAGACAAAACACAACAAAATGTTCGCAGTAGTGAATCCCACCATAAAAGAGACCCAAGAAACAAGAAAAAAACATAAAACAAAGGCACAAGAGAGACAGCCCACAACCCCTTATGCTTCAAGGTTTCAACTGCCTCTAGCTCCTGCTAGTAGAAGTTTTCATACAATTTGACAAACCTAGGTAGCAAGTCTTTCTTCTCCTCTTCAAAGGATTAATTTTTGTTATCCCTAGTTTTGAAACTTGGACGACATTTCCACTTTTATCCCCTCGACCAATTTTGTCAGTCCCCTAAATAAAATGACTTTCATGGAGATCCTTAATCTTATTAGTAAGAATTTTAACTCTAGTTGCATTGTTTTGAATCATGCATTTACTAACTTGTACAACATGCACAAGGTCTAGAAAGGTGGCTACATCATTAAGACCTTGATTCCACTTCTCCATAGTAACTAGTTCGACCTTAAATTCACTTTTAAGATTAGAAATTTCTTTTACGATCATATCCATCTTAGGGATAGCTTCCTAACCTTATAGAATATTCATATTATCCTCCCCTAAAAACCAAGTTTGTCCCACCATTCTCTTCTACAATGTTGCCAATTTAATGTTAATTCTATTAATTTCCACATAGAAACATTTGGTCATAGTGTGCTAGGAAGAAACTGCCTCCTTGATAGTACCAAGAATCTCAAAGAGCTCCTCTCTTGAAGAGGTGTTAGCAACAAGGACAAGAAAGTCCTTAGGGATACCCAGAGTGGGATCCAAAATCCCTAGGAAGGGGACCCCGACCCCAAGCTCCAAAAAAATTGATTTCCCCTTTATGGTCTCTCTCTTCTCTTTGACATTATCTTCTTCCAACTCTTTCTCCAAACCCTCTTCATTAATCCTCTCATTCCTAGTCTTACAGTCCTCTAACCAAATAATGGTTTTCTTCAAAAAATTATTGATAAGATATTACCAAAAAACATCCATGCACTAGATAATGGACTTAATGGTCTTGTAGATTAAGGAAAATTGGGAAACAAGCCTGAATCGTAAAATAGCAATCACCAACTATCTAATTCAAGCTAAAAAAACCCTAATCCAACAATGGAGAACAAAATAAACATAGAAATCAAATGATAGTAGCAACTATATCTAAATCTCTATGCTAAGCTTGGCTCTCATCCATTGCTCTTCTCCATTTTGTTTAGATTACTCTCACATTTGCAGACATGCAAGATACACGAGAAGCTCAATATGAAATGATAGCAAAATCTTGAAGATTATGACTGTGTTTAGGGTGAAATGAAGCTGAAAGGTTGCTTTTGGAGAAGACTTGGAGTCAAATGAAGGGTGAGGATTGAAAGTTGAGTTGAGCAATGTGGACGGTTGATATTGAATAGGGTTCTCCTTCACAAGGAGAAAAAAGTGGGATTTATTTTATTTAGATAAAGGATGAGGTGGAATGCATTGACTAAATAAATTTAAAAGAGGAATGCATGGGAAACTAATTAAATAAATATAATTTATTTAATTAAAAGGCGAGGGCTAATTTAAATAAATATTTTATTTATTTAAATTAGTTCGGTGCTGGAGGAAATAGATAATGAGTAATTAAATAATTAAAAATAATTATTTAATCATATAAGAAAATAGAGGAAAATATATATGAATAATTAAATAAATAAAACTTTATTTAATTATAGATTAGAAAATAGGAAAAGTGAATTAATAAAATAATTAAAGATTACTTAATTAATAGAGGAATGTGACACTAGAGAGTAATTGGCATGAAAATGTTGTTCGCAGGTTTAGGACATTTTTAAGTGTCTCCATTTTGCCCCTCTTTGATACAATGTCAATCTGGACGTTGTATCAAAGAATAATTCAAAAAATTTGGCTCTAAACTTTCTCTAGCATGCCTCGGACCAAGCAGGATAGCATGATGCCCCCTTGGAAAATTTGAAAATTTTTTTTAAAATTTCAAAAATTTTGGAAAATTTCCCGAAAAGTTACTTTGATAAGCGAATTTGCAATGGCGAGGAAAATTAGTCTTGTAGGCTAATTTGCACATGAAAATGGGAGATGATGCGGTCAAATATGGAAAGAAGGGGCCCACTTAGGTCAAAAAGGTTTATAAATAAGCCCTAGGGTAGTGCAAATAGGTCATTTGTGCATATGGCCTTTTGAAATTTTTGAAGTCTTAGAGCTCTAAGCTAGGAGTCTGTCGCGAAGGAGTTTGCAAAGATGGCACCGATTCCTATCAAGCATCATCAAGGGTACCGAGTTAGGTCTTACAAATGGCTAACAAGCTTATGCGCGATAGTAAGTACTCAAACCCTACTTTTTTATTTTGTCAATTTTCTGGTAGATTTTAGGGCTCAAACAAGAGCGAACAGATGCGGTGTAGGATTCTGCACTGCAACTGTCATTGTGAGTGACACATGTGTCAAATTCTGCAATGCATTTGAAATCCTGTGACGCAATTGATTTCTTGTAATGCATCCATGAAGTTTTGCAATGCAAGTGCATTAGACTACATGTAACTGTAAAATACATCGTAGTCGAGGGTTTGTGTGATGCAATCATCATTTTCTTATGCAAGCGTGGAATGTTGTGATGTATTTGTAAAAATGTGATGCATCTGTCGATTTCTGTGCAGACATCAAAGTGTGATGCACTTGAATGACAATGCGATGCAACTGACTATGAAAAAAATCTAGCTAGGGTTCTGATTGAATTTCAACAGCATATGAGTCCGATATGTTTGTTTAGGTGCTTTGACTGACATGACAGGATGTTTTTTGAATGTAGGTTAGGTTTCCACCAATTTACATGTGAGAGAGTCGACTAGCTTGTTACATGCTACAGGATCATTTGAGATGGGAGGAGCAAGATACATTACATGCCTTAGGATTATATCATGTGACATTCATGCCCATAGTGAGGGTGAAACAAGGATTGTTAACATCATTGGTAGAGCGATGGCACTCGAAGACTAGTTCATTTCATTTAATGACCAGAGAGGCCACTATGACCCTTGAGGATGTTTGGCATACTTTATGGCTTCCTATCCATTGGGAGCATGTGATATATGACCCAAAGCGGGGATTGGCTGTCATCTGATGATGTTTCAAGATTGATGACCTGGTGTAGCTAGGAGTTGAGGATTATGAGATTTGATGGGACACCCTGGCTAACAAATATGACAGGTTGATTATGGTACTATGCACTGTGATTGGCCACATGGTGATTCCTTATCAGCACGGCCATGGATTCCTTGTTGGATGGGGTGAGATGCTTGAGAGGATGATGGAGCAGGCTACCATGTATACTTGGGGTCCATGCTTGCTTGCCATGCTCTACTTTTGTTACATGATGTGACATTCAGAGATGGTCATTCGATCATCTACGGGACCACACTACTTATGGTTTGGGCATGGGAGCACATACGTGAGTTCAGGCCTCCTATAGACATGGATCTAGTTGAGGAGCTGTCATATGTTTATATCTATGGAAGGATAGTTGTACAAGCATGTATCAATGATGTTGGCTTATGTTGGCATGGGATTGATTACCTAAATGAGTTCATATGGAGGCCGTATAGAGATTGTACACCCTAGGGAGAGGATGTTGATCACCTGCAATACTATCGGCAAACTAGATATCTGATTGGTTGGACAGTTCAGACACAACACATCATTGAGAGACATTTTCTTGGAGCGGGTCCTATGACAGTTTAGTGAGAAGCAGGATGTACTTGTTGGTATTGCAAAGTTTGAAATCCTGTGACGCAATTGATTTCTTGTAACACATCCATGAAGTTTTGCAATGCAAGTGCATTAGACTACGTGCAACTGTAAAATACACCGTAGTCGAGGGTTTGTGCGATGCAATCGTCATTTTGTGATGCAAGCATGGAATGTTGCGATGCATTTGTAAAAATGTGACGCATCTGTCAATTTCTTTGCAAGCATCAAAGTGTGATGCACTTGAATGACAATGCGACGCAACTAACTATCAAAAAAATCTAGCTAGGGTTTTGACTGAATTTCAACAGAATCTGAGTCTGATAGGTTTGTTTAGGTGCTTTGACTGACATGATAGGATGTTTTTTGAATGCAGGTTAGGTTTCCACCAATTTACATGCGAGAGAGCTGACCAGCCTATTACAGGCTATAGGATCATCTAAGCTGGGAGGAGCAAGATACGCTACATGCCTTGGGATTACATCATGTGACATTCGTGCCCATAGTGAGGGCGAACCGAGGATTGTTGACATCATTGGTAGAGCGATGGCACTCAAAGACTAGTTCATTTCATTTGCTGACCAGAGAGGCCACTGTGACCCTTGAGGATGTTTGGCATATTCTGCGGCTTCCTATCCATGAGGAGCATGTGATATATGACCCAAAGCGGGGATTGGCTGTCATATGATGATGTTTCAAGATTGATGACCTGGTGTAGCTAGGAGTTGAGGATTATGAGATTTGATGGGACACCTTGGCTGACAAATATGATAGGTTGATTGTGGTACTGTGCACTGTGATTGGCCACATGGTGATTCCTGGTCAGCGTGGCCATGGATTCCCTATTGGATGGGGTGAGATGCTTGAGAGGATGATGGAGCAGGCTACCATGTACACTTGGGGTCCATGCTTGCTTTCCATGGTCTACTTTCATTACACGATGTGACATACAGAGATAGTCATTCGATCAGCTGCAGGACCACACTACTTATGGTTTGGGCATGGGAGCACATACATGAGTTCAAGCCTCCTATGGACATGGATCTAGTTGAGGAGCTGTCGTATGTTTATATCTATGGAAGGATAGTTGTACATGCATGGATCAATGATGTTGGCTTATGTTGGCATGGGATTGATTACCTAAATGAGTTCATATGGAGGATGTATAGAGATTGTAGACCCTAGGGAGAGGATGCTGATCCCCTGTACTACTATCGGTAGACTAGATATCTGATTAGTTGGACAGTTTAGACACAACACATCATCAAGAGACATTTTCTTGGAGCAGGTCTTGCGATAGTTTAGTGAGAGGCAGGATGTACTTGTTGGTATTGCAAAGTTTGCTCAGTTGGCCAGGGAGGTACATGACTGGAGGCTAGTGATCGGTGTTCAGGTGGCTATTTAGGAGATTGCATTATTACAGCCTATGCAGTGGGGAGCAGCATCTGATGTGGCAGATGTGAGCACTATGCCCAAGTACAATGCATGGTGGGTGCAACATAGGCCCACACCATTTTTGGATCCAAATGAGTGAACACCTTTGGAGAGATAGGGGAGAGGGCCATGGGGTAGGTTGCGATGGAGAGGTTGTGAGAGAGATGGAGGCTGGGGTGGTGGTGATGATGGTGGAGATAGAAGAGGACAAGGATAGGGGGATGGTGGGAGAGGAGATAGGGGTTAGGGGAGAGATGTCAGAGGTAGGGATCGGGGGCTATCTTCGATTCGAGAGGAGGGTGATGCAGCAGTTAGCCAGATGGAGGCTAAGATAGATGAGATTAGGGTAGAGGAGATAGAGGAGGGTACAATTATGGAGGAGGGAGGTGGGGAGAGGGGAGATGAGGAGATGGATGCCAAGGAGAGAGCCTGAGAGGAGGCTTTATAGGTTATCCATATTAGGGAGGGGATTTTGGGAGAGGAGGAGGATACTGGGGATAGAGGGGATGACTCCCAGGAAAAGATCTAGGTATTACAGGCTCAGGTGTAGGGCTTACAAGGGCAGGTAGCATAGCTCATAGTAGAGCATGATCTTTCCATCATTAGAGCACAAAGGGCTGAGCAATGGAGCATTGACTTCATGGCTACTATTAGCGGTCCAATGGTGGATTTAGCACATGCATTATATCGGGAAGGCCAGGAGGGTCAGTGTTACAAAGGCCTATATGAGGGTGATGTACCTACATCTGAGAGGGCATCCAATTTTCAGAGCTGAAGTTAGAGCAAGACTCATTCGAGGAGGTCACAGAGCAGCAGCGGGGTTTCTCAGCCTAGGAAGTCAGCTCCTTATAACAGGCCATCTGGGTCTATTTTTGATTGAGCCTATGAGTTCTATTTTTGACAGTCATTTTGATATTGTACTATGACACATTATATCTATATGTGGTACATTATTTTGGCAAGGACTACATGATGTGCTATGTTTCTATATGCACGTGATGGATTTATATGATGCGATGGATTCATTTTATGTTCTATATGCATTCTATGATTTTGCATTGCTTTCTATATGATATGTATTATGGGTTTATGATGCATGGTTTATGCTTATACATGTTATGATGTATGGATGGATGCAAATTATTTTGTAGGATGGTACTATATGTTCATGACATGCTTATATGATGCATATGCAGATGGTAATTTTATATGATGTGGTGCTATCTATGTTTTTGTGTTTTCTTGTGCAATATGGATGACCTAACATGTATATGATGCCTATATGTTATTTTAATATGTTTATGTATGCAGGATGATGAAACTAATGCATTGATTTTTGTGTGTCATAGCATGCCATCAAGATAATTGTAGGGATGGACATGAAGGAATGGAAATGCAAGAGAGATGATGTAAGAGATGAAGAATGATTGGATGGGTGAAATGGAATGAGATTTTGCATGACATTGTTTGAAGATGAACTTGAAATCATGTTTATGTCCACACTCGAAGGGAGTTTGGTTCCATTTTGTAGGAGTCGCATGAAATACATTGTTGGGTTTGTAGCTATCATTTCATCTAGAATACACAATAGCCACGTAGGGTTCTTGGTTGAGGTGACATGGTTCCTTGTTTGGACTCATCCTTTGAAGGTGAGAGGTGTCAAGATGGTCCATGATCTTGGCATACTCTAGTTACCCACTCCATTTACTCCTATCTAAAATCACCGAAAGGTGAGGTAAGCCCACTATAGTAGACAACCCTTACTACTAGCTAGGTTGTGCTTGCTTTATTGTTTGTGAACCAAGACCGGGTGAGTTTTGTGGAAGAAAACTTGAAAAATACTATACTCCTTAAAATTCAAGAGTCAAAAACATCCTAAATCTATATGCCAAGTGTTTGCTATGTTTTTTTATCATCAAAACAAATTGCTCAAAATAGAAAAATCACTTAGAAACCCTAATTTTAGGTCACAAACAATAATACATCACAACTATAACTTCCTAAAATTCAATAGTAGAATCCTACAATGCAACTATAGTATCTAAAACTACATCTATCAAAATAGAACACCATAACTGTAGAATCCTAAGTTGCAATTGTCAAATCTTGCAACGCATCTGTAGCTTTTGACATAATAACTGAAGCACATAGCAATGCATCTACCAGAAGAAAATCTTTTAGGGAAGAACTTGAGTGTCCACATTCCTTATCTAATTTGGACAGTGACCATGTATTGATACCTAAGACTTGTTCAGTCTGTCCAGCCCATCCATTACATTTGCTTAGGATAGTTTGCATTGCCTAGTTGTTCTTCCTCAATCCACTACATTTGTTTATCTTACCTTGCATTGTCTACATCAACGTTCCTCATTCTAGTTCATCCTTAGTTTCAACCCCTTTGAGACTTGAAAATAGGAAACTTGTCATACTTGGTCATACCATTGTTGCAAACTTGGATTGTCTAAGACCTTGTCATTTTGTATCAACAATCAACTAACAAGTTAGACCTCAAACTCATGTGTTTAGTTTAGGTTCACTTTCCTCAATCAATCAGCAAGTTGAGTCTCAAACTCATGTGTCTAGTTTAGGCTCACTTCAATCAATCATCATTCCTTTAGCATTCATCCTTTCAAGGTCTTGTCATTTTAATTAGTCACTTTGGTATATCATAGTTTGCCTTAGTATCCTCTTTTTTTCAAATCCTCAAGTTGCATATCCAAAACTCCAAGCATTGTCATAGTTTCATTACCACCTTTCATCCCATACTTTGTTCATAGTTGCATTTGTCATCCTTATATCCAAAAAATTTCCAAAAACATAGCATAGTTGCATCGTCTTTCTTAGCATCCCAAAACTTACAAGTCTTGTATGGTTGAAACAAGGTCAGAAAGAAAAAGAAAGGGAGTGGATTCATCAAATCATCACAACAATAATGCCACTAGCACAATGAGGTTTGGACCTTCCTCTAACGAACTATCCGAGTCACACTCTCATATAGAAAATCCTTTTGAAAACTTTACTTTACATGAGGAAGAACAAGGAGTGACACAACAATAAATTCTTGCCAAATATGATACAGAATTTGTGTTACTGATTTATTATATGGAAATAATAATATATTGTTAACTGATATTAATAAACCACCAAGATGAGGATATGGAGGACCTGTAGAGAGGGGAAATGGTGTTGGGATCATTCTCTAAAGTATGCCACCCCATGGTGGATGGCTGAAGCCTACCATATGTGGGCCAAGGGGGCAAGAGAGGCTGCCATTGGGCTTAGAAGGATTGATTTCTGGGACACCCTGCTATAGCTGCATCCCCAATCCTCCATCATGGGAATTCATTGAATCATAAGCGGAAACAAAATGGTTTTGGTAGGGGTACGGTGATAGGATGCCTCACTAGGCACGCCACCCCATATGGATGGCAAGAGGCCACATGGGGCCAAGAGGGGTGAAGCACTCGTTCTTGGGTCTAGGGTAGAGGGTTTCTTGGGCACCCTATCAAACCATTTTGCTCCGAGAAGAGATGAATTGAGAAACTAAAAGACTTCAATATATATTTGACATGATATGTGTTTCTTATTGTAAATGTTACTAATCTGATTGCAGGTCTAAACAGGTAGCTGTATCACTCAACTTATTTGCCTTGTTCACTTATTTATTTTAGTGAGAAGCATAATATAATACTATCTTTGTAAATATCCTCTAACCATGTCTTGCAGGAACTCAATCAAGTTATAAATCTTCCCAAACACAAGGTTGAGTAATTGAAATTGATATATTAGGACAGATTTGGTTGAGGTGACATGGTTCCTTGTTTGGACTCATCCTTTGAAGGCGAGAGGTGTCAAGATGGTCCATGATCTTGGCATACTCTAGAACCCTACGTGGTAAGTGACTTCAAGGTACACTTGTAATGTCCCCAAATTTGAAAAGCCCCAAATCTGTCCTAATATATCAATTTCAATTACTCAACCTTGTGTTTGGGAAGATTTATAACTTGATTGAGTTCTTGCAAGACATGGTTAGAGGATATTTACAAAGATAGTATTATATTACACTTCTCACTAAAATAAATAAGTGAACAAGGCAAATAAGTTGAGTGATACAGCTACCTATTTAAGACCTACAATCAGATTAGTAACATTTACAATAAGAAACACATATCATGTCAAATATATATTGAAGTCTTTTAGGTTCTCAATTCATCTCTTCCCGGAGCAAAATGGTTTGATAGGGTGCCCAAGAAACCCTCTACCCTAGACCCAAGAGCGAGTGCTTCACCCCTCTTGGCCCCATGTGGCCTCTTGCCATCCATATGGGGTGGCGTGCTAGTGAGGCGTCCTATCACCGTACCCCTACCAAAACCATTTTGTTTCCTCTTATGATTCAATGAATTCCCATGATGGAGGATTGGGGATGCAGCTACAGCAGGGTGTCCCAGAAATCAGTCCTTCTAAGCCCAAGGGCAGCCTCTCTTGCCCCCTTGGCCCACATGTGGCAGGCCTCAGCCATCCACCATGGGGTGGCATACTTTAGATGATGATCCCAACGCCGTTTCCCCTCTCTACAGGTCCTCCATATCCTCATCTTGGTGGTTTATTAATATCAGTTAACAGTATATTATTATTTCCATGTAATAAATTAGTAACACAAATTCTGTATCATATTTGGCAAGAATTTATAATTGTTATATTGAATTTTCTGCAACTATTATGTTCATACAATAAGCAACTTGTTCATCCTATAGAATTTATTATAAGTATTACATGAAGAACATACCACTATTTTGCTGGTGGTGGTGCTTTTGCAGAGTTTGCTATAGTCTGTATCTTTTCCTCCTTACTGGTATTACTGCTGTTGAGGAATGAATGATAGCTACAAACCCAACAATGTATTTCTCGGGCAGCTTCCTCTATTTATTGTTGTGTCACTCCTTGTTCTTCCTCATGTAAAGTAAAGTTTTCAAAAGGATTTTCTATATGAGAGTGTGACTCGGATAGTTCGTTAGAGGAAGATCCAAACCTCATTGTGCTAGTGGCATTATTGTTGTGATGATTTGATGAATCCACTCCCTTTCTTTTTCTTTGTGACCTTGTTTCAACAATACAAGACTTGTAAGTTTTGGGATGCTAAGAAAGACGATGCAACTATGCTATGTTTTTGGAAATTTTTTGGATATAAGGATGACAAATGCAACTATGCTATATTTTTGGTTTTTTTTGGATATAAGGATGACAAATGCAACTATGAACAAAGTATGGGATGAAAGGTGGTAATGAAACTATGACAATGCTTGGAGTTTTTGGATATGCAACTTGAGGATTTGAAAAAAAGAGGATACTAAGGCAAACTATGATATACCAAAGTGACTAATTAAAATGACAAGACCTTGAAAGGATGAATGCTAAAGGAATGATGATTGATTGAAGTGAGCCTAAACTAGACACATGAGTTTGAGACTCAACTTGCTGATTGATTGAGGAAAGTGAACCTAAACTAAACACATGAGTTTGAGGTCCAACTTGTTAGTTGATTGTTGATACAAAATGACAAGGTCTTAGACAATCCAAGTTTGCAACAATGGTATGACCAAGTATGAAAGTTTCCTATTTTCAAGTCTCAAAGGGGTTGAAACTAAGGATGAACTAGAATGAGGAACGTTGATGTAGACAATGCAAGGTAAGATAAACAAATGTAGTGGATTGAGGAAGAACAACTAGGCAATGCATACTATCCTAAGCAAATGTAATGGATGGGTTGAACAAACTGAACAAGTCTTAGGTATCAATACATGGTCACTGTCCAAATTAGATAAGGAATGCGGACACTCAAGTTCTTCCCTAAAAGATTTTCTTCTGGTAGATGCATTGCTATGAGCTTCAGTTATTATGTCAAAAGCTACAATGTGTTGCAAGATTTGACAGTTGCAACTTAGGATTCTACAGTTGTGGTGTTCTATTTTGATAGATGCAATTTTAGATACTATAGTTGCATTGTAGGATTCTACTATTGAATTTTAGGAAGTTATAGTTGTGATGTGCTATTGTTTGTGACCTAAAATTAGGGTTTCTAAGTGATTTTTCTATTTTGAGCAATTTGTTTTGATGATCAAAAAACATAGCAAACACTTGGCATATAGATTTAGGATGTTTTTGACTCTTGAATTTTAAGGAGTATAGTATTTTTCAAGTTTTCTTCCACAAAACTCACCCGGTCTTGGTTCACAAACAATAAAGCAAGCACAACCTAGCTAGTAGTAAGGGTTGTCTACTATAGTGGGCTTACCTCACCTTTCGGTGATTTTAGATAGGAGTAAATGGAGTGGGTAACTAGAGTATGCCAAGATCATGGACCATCTTGACACCTCTCACCTTCAAAGGATGAGTTCAAACAAGGAACCATGTCACTTCAACCAAGAACCCTACGTGGTAAGTGACTTCAAGGTACCGTTCGCATTCCTTACACCACTATAGTAAACATTCAATAGGTGTTAGGATTCTACAACAATGGTTTGTAGTGGAGGAACTACTAAGAACACCATGACATAGTAGTGATGGGAGATTGATATCTCTAACCTATGTTTGAAATCACCTGGGACCACAAGGTCCACCCCCTATGGCACAAGTGGATTGAGCTCACCTTCTTATTTTTTCCCCTTTATATAGCCCGCTGGAGATACATGCTTGTGGTCGAACCCTGGGGTGAACTCCCAAGCAAGCCTCCTACTAAAAAAATGGGAAAGCTTGTGTCTTGTTCTTTCTCTTCACCCAAGATCCCATGTAGAACAAGGCGAGAGGATACTCAAAACAATATTATGTTGCTATGTTCTCTTGGACCCAACATCATAGCACAAGGGAAGTACTTAAGACAACATGGTGTTGCTATTTATCATCACCCAAGACCGCATGTAGTGTGGGGAGAAGATACTCAAGACAACACAATGTGTTATTTCTGTTACCCAAGACTCGTATACAAGGGAAGAGGAAACTATAGATAGACACGCTTTCAGTAGACTAACTCACATATGTGCAAGTGCACCAAACACAACAAATAATTTAGAGCACCACATCCAAATGTTCCTACTGCAAACACACAAGTTCTTTTAAAGCACCAAATCCAAATGTTCTTACTTTAAAAAATGCAAACACACAAAGAATGCCCTGCAACAAATGGATTAGTAGTTTCGATTCAATGTCTTCTCCCAATGGTTGCCACATAGCTATAGATCAAATATCAATATCAAAAAACCTCTGCCCTAATGAATGTAACAATAGAAAATGAAGAACAACAAATTTAAAACCCCCTTTCTATTTGACAGTCAGATGCGGTGCAAGAAGGCTTAAATGCGATGTCAAATTTGTTAGATGCATTGTGGGATGATTTAGATGTGGCTCATTGTTAGACAAATGCAGTGTTGGATGTTGTGAATGTGGTGCAGAAAATGATGATTGCATTGTAAGACCTAATGATTGCATCACAGGACATGACAACTACAGTGTAGGATGCTTCAAATGCATTGCATTATTCCCTAGACATCAAAATAAATTAAATCTAATAACAAATAGCCTAAACATGAAACCCTAATCATGTACAATCACTTTCAAGATGCCAGAGAAACAAATAGAACACTACAAACTAATAAAAAAATAATGAAACCCCTACAAACAAGATTAAAAAACAAATGTCTCAAAAGATTATAAATGATTAATAAATAGTCAAATGTGTTGCCAGAAGATGCAAATGAGTTGCAGAAAATAACGATTATGGTGCAGAAACAGATGAATGTGTCACACTATTCCTTGGACATCAAAAACACATGAAACCTAATAAAAACTAGTCCAGGCATAAAACCCTAATGATGAGCATAAAACCCTAATTCTGTAAAATCACTGTTAGAGTATCAGAGAAACATAAAAGACACTAGAAATTAATCAGAAAAACAAACAAAATCCTGCAAACAAGGTTAAACAACAATGATCCAATGATCAAAGATCTGTCAAACAATAGACAAATGCGGCACCACAGGCAACAGATGCGGTTGTCTACAGAACGAATGTATCTTAGGAAGCTTCAGATGTGGCGCAACAGTCGATGATTGTGGTACAGGAGATGATGACTGTGGTGTAGGATTCAATAGATGCATTGCACTATTTGTAAAACCCTAAATTCATCAAATCTGCACAAAATATGGTCAGTTCACATCAGGTTCACCAAATGTACATCAAGGAAAATCAGGAAATGAGCCTGAATCATAAAATAACAACCACCAACTATCTAATTCAAGCTAAAAAGCCTTAATCCAACAATGAAGCACAAAATAAACATAGAAATCAAATAATAACAACAATTATATCTAAATATCTATGCTAATCTTGGCTCTCCTCCATTGTTCTTCTCCATTTTGCTTAGATTTCTCTTAGATTTGCAAACATGCAAGATACATGAGAAGCTCAATATGAAATGATTGAAAAATCTTGAAGATTATGACTGTGGTTAGGGTGAAATGAAGTTGAAAGGTTGCTTTTATAGAAGACTTGGAGTCAAATGAAGGTTGAGGATTGAAAGTTGAGTTGAATGATGTGGACGGTTGAGATTGAATAGGGTTCTCCTTCACAAGGAGACAAAAATTGGATTTATTTTATTTAGATGAAGGATGAGGTGGAATGCATTGACTAAATAAATTTAAAATTTATTTAATTAATTTGAATAAGGTATGCATGAGAAACTAATTAAATAATATAATTTATTTAATTAAAAGGTGAGGGCTAATTTAAATAAATATTTTATTTATTTAAATTAGTTGGGTATTGCAGGAAACATATAATGAGTAATTAAATAATTAAAATAATTATTTAATTATATAAGAAAATACAGGAAAATAGATATGAATAATTAAATAAATAAAATTTTATTTAATTATAGATTAGAAAATAGAAAAAGTGAATTAATTAAATAATTAAAGATTATTTAATTAATAGAGGAATGCGACACTAGGGAGTAATTGACATGAAAATGTTGTTCGCAGGTTTAGGACATATTTAAGTGTCTACATTTTGCCCCTCTTTGATACACTGTCAATCTAGACGCTGTGTCAAAGAATAATTCAAAAAATTTAGCTCTAAACTTGCCCCAACGTGCCCCAGACCAAGCAAGGTAGCATGATCCTTAGGACAAAGGGGATGACTCCTAGGCACAGATCCAAGCATTATAGGCTTAGGTGCAGGGCTTACAGGGCAGGTAGTGCAGCTCATAGAAGAGCGTGATCTTGCCATCATTAGAGCACAAAGGGCTAAGTAGTGAAACATTGACTTCATTGCTACTGGGGATAGGCAGAATAATATATGGCGCATTGACAGGACTTAGGGAAAAGAGTTGTCGTAGCTACTATTAGCAGTCCCATGGCAGATTTAGCACATGAATTGTATCGAGCAGGCCAGGAGGATCAATATTACAAAGGTCTATATGAGGGTGATGTACTTGCAGCTCAAAGGGCACCCAACTTTTAGAGCCAAAGTCAGAGCAGGACTCATTCGAGGAGGTCATAGAGTAGTGGCAAGGTTTCTCAGCCTAGGAGGTTAGCTCCTTAAGATAGGCCATCTAGGTCTAGAGAAGCTGACTCAGAGCACAGAGCACCTCCTTCAGGACAGACACCTTCTAGAGGTAGAGACAACATAGGCTAGACCTATTTTTGTAGACATTATGTATTTTTTACTCACATTATATATATATATATGTGTGTGTGTGTGTGTGTGTGTGTGTGTGTGTGTGTGTGTGATGCATTATTTTGGTGATGACTACATGATGTGCTAAGTTTCTATATGCATGTGATGGATTTATATGATGCGATGGATTCATGTTATGTTCAATATGCATTCTATGATTATGCAATGCTTTCTATATGATATGTATTATGGTTTATGATGCATGGTTTATGCTTATACATATTATGATGTATAGATGGATGCACATTATTTTGCAGGATGGTACTATGTGTTCATGACATGCTTATATGATGTGTATGCAAATGGTGATGAGGGATGCATGTGAAACTAATTAAATAAATATAATTTATTTAATTGAAAGGCGAGGGCTAATTTAAATAAATATTTTATTTATTTAAATTAGTTGGGTGTTGGAGGAAATAGACAATGAGTAATTAAATAATTAAAAATAATTATTTAATTATAGAAGAAAATAGAGGAAAATAGATATGAATAAATAAATAAATAAAAATTTATTTAATTATAGATTAGAAAATAGGAAAAGTGAATTAATAAAATAATTATAGATTATTTAATTAATAGAGGAATGCGACAATAGGGAGTAATTGGCATGAAAATTTTATTCGTAGGTTTAGGACATTTTTAAGTGTCTATAGGTCTAATTCCAATAAATTATGAAAAAAAAAAATTGTAGTAAAAGGTATGTATTATTGAATAATGTCAATCAATAAAAATAATAGAAAAAATAAAAATTGATTAAAAATAAAAGTAAAAAATGATAGAAATAATTCTTTTAAAAATATAAAAAAATATTGCTTGAATCTACATAGAAAATTCTACAACTTAGCAGTTTACATCATCCTTAAATTCTTGACCATTTGTTCCCTATAATTGACACAAATAGAAAATACTGAAAATGTTGATTTTGAGTGTCCCACTTTGGACAAAAAGTGGGACACACTATTGTGTTGTCACCCCTAGAGCTATGCTAACAACTCTAGTAGAGAGGTGGCATTCAAAGATGTTAACCTTCTAGTTTCTAGTTAAGTGCGTGGAAATGGGGGACCAAAAGGAGGTCATAAGTGGCCATTTTTTTCTAAGAATTAGAAAAAATTGATCTTGCATGAGAAATTGAAGATAGTCATGCTCAAAATTAGAATATGTGATAAGAACAAGTTTTGTAGTGCTCCGAGTCTAGTTTCAAAACTACTATTTTTTCTAAAAATGGTGGAGATTAAGAGGTTCAATTAAGGAGAGCACACAAAGTGCTCTTGTTTTTGTTAGAAAAATTTAACATAGTGTTTTGTCAACTTTTTTAAAGTATTAGACAAATCTCTTCAATGGAAATTAGCTAACACCATGTAGTTTATGCTTGTTTTTTTTGTTAATTGTTTTATGAATATATGATTTTTTTATGAATTTTCAAAGTGGACACATCCTGAAAAATAAAAATTTGAGTATGCTCCCCCCTAATATTTTTAAAAACTAATAAAAAATCATCTTTTTCAATGTGTATTGAATTGAGTCTAGAATATAAAAATGTAATTTTCTTCAAATTTTGATAAACGTGTAAAAAATGACACCAGAAATACTAGACATAGGTTTTCTGAAAAAAAAGAACACTTTAGAAAAAGAACTTGAAGATGGAAACCTTAATGTTATCAATTTTTTGAAAAAGCTAATAAAAAACTTGAAGTCGTCTTGGCATTTTTTCGTATTGACATTGAAAACATGTAAACTATAGGGGGAGCACACATAGTATTTGGTCAAGTTTTCTAACTTTTTGTTAAAAACACGTCCTTGGAATCCAAAAGGTACCTCCAACCCTTTTGGTTGGATGCCCAAAGCAAATCCAACCCTTAAGGTTGGAATTTTCCAAAGCAATGAAAAACGTGATCACATTTTAAAGTAGTTAAAATGAATTTTATGCATCTCTCTCTCTCTCTCACTCTCTATCTCTCTCCCTCTCTCTATTGACCTCAAGATGTCTCTATCTATATCCCTCTCTACCTCTCCCTCTCTCCCTCCCTCTCTATCTCTCCCCATCCCTCCCTCTCTCTATATCTCCCCCATACCTCTGTATTCTTCTCCTTGTGTTATTTATGTGTGTTAGAACCTTGTTTGAAGGGATAATTTTCCTACAAGAGGATTCTTTTCAAAAATATCCCAAATATAGTAGAACGAATTGACTTTCCTTCAAAAATATATAAACAAGACTCATCTTCCCTCATTTTGAACACATGAACTAAAAATTTCTCACTTGATCACTATGCTGTAGCTATTTTATCTAAAGGAGTGAGTATTCATAAGTCCATACTACATCAAATCATTATTGTTTCATCCCTTTAAATCTCCACAATAGTTTTCTTGAAGTTCATGGATAGGTAATTCTTTATCACTAGGTAGCTATTTTCTATAGTTCTTCCACTATGTTGACCTTTCCTTCTTTCAAATCCCATTAAGATTTAGCCAAATTTCCCCTAATTTTTAATTTTCCCCCTCCCCTAGATCATTCATCTTCATCTCTTTGTGTCCATTTGAATTATTTTTCCACCTCCCCCATCTTTTTCACCTCCTAACCCTTCCTTGCTTTCCTAGTTTTCCTTTTCCTTTCCAATTTTCCCTATTTTACTATTTTCCACCTCTCCTGTCATTATTCTTCCCATCCAATTAAATTTCATTTTATCTTGTTTCCATTTCATCCTCCCAATTTATATCCTCATTCCTCTTTGCATGTATTAGTTTTATTGTTTGCATTTCCTTTGTCGATAAGGGAGAGGGAGAGGGAGAGGGAGGGAGAGAGGGAGGAGATAATGAGATAGAGGAATGATAGGAGAGAGAGAGAGAGAGAGAGGGAGATTCCTAGAGACATAGGGAGAGATATTGAGAGGTAGAGGTATGATAGAGATAGGGAAATATGGGAGAGATAGGGAGATAGAAGTTTAGGGTTGCTTGGGTTTAGGGTTTAGGGTTTAGGGAGAGATAGGGAGAGGGGGGAGATAGATAGAGAGTGAGGGAGATGTCAAGATACATAGGGAGAGATATTGAGAGGTAGAGCAATGATAGAGATAGGGATATAGGGGAGAGATAAGGAGATATAGGTTTAGGGTTTAGGGGAATTATTTAGGGTTTAGAGTTGCTCAAATTTAGGGGTTAGGGGTTAGGGTTTAGGGGTTAGAGTTTAGGGGTTTAGGGTTTAGGTGTTTAGGAGAGATAGGGAGAGATAGGAAGGGAGAGAGAGAGGGATGATAGAGATAGGGAGATAAGGGAGAGATAGGGAGATAGAGGTTTAGGGTTTCTCAGGTTTAGGGGTTAAGGTTTAGGGGTTAGGGTTTATGGGTTAGGGTTCATGGTTTAAGGGTTAGGGTTTTAGGTTAGGCTTTAGGGAGAGATAGGGATAGATAGAAATAGGAGAAAGAGATAGCTAGAGAGAGAGGAATGTCATGTTTAGGGTTTAGGGGTTAGGGGTTAGGGTTTAGGGTTTAGGGAGAGATAGAAAGGGGGGGAGAGAGAGAGAGAGGGAGTTAGCATTTTAGGTAGTTCAAAATGTGCTCGCATTATAACATGAGTACATTTTGAACTAGTTACAATGATGACTAACAGCTTGGCAAAAGGCATGCCAAATGACTTTTGGTGAACATAGTTTGTTTTATTCCCTATTCTATGATTTTTATGACATTTAAAGAGACTTTTCATGCTTTTGAGGTTCTCCCATAATTGGTTGACAAAATTGATGCACTTTTTGTTCTTGTTTCAATGCACAATATTCCAATTGCATGTTTTAAATTCAAATATGATAAATTGGAAACTATTTTTTTCATGTTTTGATGGATCGCAACACTAGATTAAACAAATTAACTAGTTTTTCATTTTACATTGACAAAAAACATTGTAATTATGCATGTTTTGTATTATAACTTGATAAATTATTAGATATTTTTTGTGTTCTTTTGACCATTGTTTTAGAGTGATATAGAATTCAATACAATGCCAAGGAAATGAGAAAAAGCTCTAACACCGAAGGAGCATGAAGCCAAGAATGCATTTATAAAAAAGAATGAATGAAATAAATTTTGTGACAATAATAAATTGAACTCTACAAATGAAGGTCAACTATCTTTTTTGATTGAATTGGATGATGAAGCATCGAGAGAGAGAGAGAGAAGGAATTAGAGAAACAAAGGGAACAAATGAGAAAACATCATGCAAGTAAGAAATTGAATGTGGGAGTTGAAGGTATGTCATCTTTTCCATCTCAAATTAATATTGTAGAAAATTTTCAATCTCCAATTGAAAATGATGATGCATTTGTAAATGTTGTAGTAGATGATACACCAATTGATCAAGTGTTGAGTGACCAAAATTTATCTTGTGATTCAATTTTTCCAATAGGAACGCCTCCTAGAATTTTGCATAGAAAGCCTTAGAATTTTTTGATTGAAATTGATGAGAATATTCTAAAACTGATGGTTGACAAGATTCCTAAGCGTACTTGTAGAATAAATGTGAATAAGATATGGAACTTATTTTTTGAAAACATAAGTGAAATCAAAATATGTCAATTATTTTTTGAGATGATGAAAGATCTTAAGTTTAGGCCAATCATGAAGATTATTGGCCTAAGAACATCAAGTGCTAATAGTGAAAAATCTATTGTAAGAAATATAGTCAATGCCTATCAAAGAATTGGTTCCACCTCATGCACAAAATATAGTAATGCTACATGATGTGTAATTACATCAACTATTGTGAGCAATCAAACAAAGAAACCTCACTTGATAAGAAAAACAAGTCAAGAACTAAAGATAAGTAGAAAAACATTGATGAAAGCCATTGGGAGGTGTGAAATAATTGAGGATCCGAATAGCAATGAACTATGGGCATTTTCTGGTAGACTCCCATGGAAAGATAAATCCATAGTTGAGGCCTTAAAATTCCTACTTGAGAAGTTTTGGATAAATAACACAAGAGTGTCTCCTAGTCAAAGGGATGTTGTAAGAAGGAGAATTGTTATCAAAATCGTGAGCCACATCCAAAGCATTTTTTAGATATGACTCAAACACATTATTTCTCCAAATTTATAGCTATTTATCCTCAAATTCAAATTAGTCAAAGGTATTTTGAAATAGAGAAACATTTTTATGTCAAAATAAATCACGCACGCACAACTTGTTGTTGTAGAGTTCACATGGGATTTTCTATCCATTATGATGTTTATAGACAAATATGTGTATCTTTGCATACTAATGATCTTTTGCAAGACTATATGATAGAGGCTCCACCTAAATCAGCAAGATATTTCATTTTAAGATTTTTTTGTTAAATAGAAGATGGACAAATGTTTTTTAAGACATTGTGTTTGGATGAACATGTGCTAGTTGCAATGGTTTGCAATATTTGAGAACTTGTGTACACATGGAAAATGCACATGCAATTGGAAACAAATTAGTACCTTTTGGAAAATATAAGATAGTGGCATACAATCTAAAAGATGGTAAAGAAGAAAAAAGGTGTGAATTAGTTAGTGAAGAAATACCAATATTTGCATTTATGCATATTTTTCAAGAAAAGATAGTTTATGAGTATGCAAGGCATACACATAGAGCTTGATGATTGGAATTGCAATTCAAGTTATGCAAGGACACATTTCCTCTTTGTACGATCATGTCAATTGTAGACTTTGCAGAGAATTATACACTACAACCACATAATGAGGTTCAATCATAGTACTACAAGTCTACTTAGGTTTCTATATTTGTGCATATAGCATTCATTCATGCACCTGACAGTATAGAGGAAGACAAAAAGATATTAAGGGAGTATCATTTTTATATTAGTGATGATCACACACATTCTATAGAGTTTGTGTAAGGTTTCTTTCAAATGTTCTATGGTCATTTGAGTAGAAGGAACATCATGTTTGATCAACATATCATATGGTTAGATAATTGTGTATCACAATTTAAGAATTTTTGTATGTTCTATTGGTTGAGTAGGATTCATATATTCAGTGGTGTTCAACATATATGGAATTTCTTTGAGGATGGGCATGGAAAAAGGGAGCATGATGGTGTTGGAGCATGTATTAAAATAGCCTTAGCATGAGAAGAGTTGAAGTACAAGGAAAGTGCAAAGTTGATAGATGTAGCATCCATCATCGAATGGTGCAACTCTACATTGGGTCCAAGCAATGAAGGTAAGTCTATAGTTCATAGATCTTTTTGGTTGATAGAAGAAGCTAACATTGCAAATAATGAAGATTGTTGTATAGTGACATGATCGAGTGCCACTCTTTTAGAAGCTCAAATGTAGCTTCATGGACTATTTATTTGAGGCAAATGGTATGTTTTTGTTCATCATGTATGGATTTTTATTAGAATGAGTGTGAGTCAAAAGAATGGGTTGATGAATGGCATGCTTGATCTTTAAGCCCACTTCAGACGTATCAACTTCCAAGAGCACTACAACTCATGCAGATGGAATCATCAATTGACTTTGACCATATTTTAGATCTAGTTAAACTAGGTAATATATTACTTAATGAAAATTAATATATATTTTCAATTATGATGTAGTATTTTTATATCATTTATTGAATTTTAATATTTTTTGTGCAATTTAATGTAGGGCATGTATATGCAGTTATCCCATATGAAGATAATGATGAGGGAATGTATTATTGTTTATATCATTGTGTTGAGGCAAAAAAAAAAATTGACAACCCCTATCATGGATGGAGAAAACATTGAGTATCCTATAGGATCGGTGGTTGTTACTAGAACATGGCTTCGAAGGTATCCAATGAAGAAGTTTGATGTGTGGTTGTTCAAGGACTTCAACAAACATAGGAATATTCTTCATTATGCTAACCTTGATGTGGCATCAAATGTTCATTTGATAAAACATGGGGGTGGACTATTGAATAGAAACTTGTGGAAAGTTTGCGAGTCTGACCATGAAGCAATACTTGACACCATAAATAATAGAAAAGATATAGATGGTTCATTAGATTGAATTAGTGGAATGACACAAAGGCATGTTATGTGTACAATTATTAAGTTTTTTGATTTGGTTACATTTTTTTTTTCTATCATCATTTCACCTTCTATATTTTTGACATTTTTCTTACCTTCTTGTATGTGCTCCTTGGTCCTGGTTGATTAGCTGAACGTTTGATCAAACTAATTCAAGTGGTTTCTCATGCCATTATGTTTGTTTGAAGTTCTTGTCTAGATTGAGATTGTATTTCATGTTTTCACCTAGTTTCTTGGCTTATGTGAGGAGATTTTGATGGTATTGTCTCATTTCATCATGTTGGTGTATTCATTTTGGCTAAATAGTGCAATTGCATTTGCATGCAGGATTTGAGTATGATGGAGGTAGGAATAATCCTTATGGAGTTGGTTTTGGAAGGAAAGTAAGGTAGGAATAATCCTTATTAATCCCTAACCTAGCATGGTACGACTCTAATTTATGCTTGAAGGGTCTTTTTTGCTTGAAGGGTCATTTTTTCTTGAAGGCTCATGCCATTATGTCCTTTGGAGTCAACTTGATGATTATTCTCATTTGCCTTATAGGCCCTTAGGTTTTGAAGGTTTCATAGTACCAATGGTGGCATTCTTTGCCAAAATATCCTCTATGGGGCTTGGGATCAACCATGGTTCTTCATGCATCATAGTGATAGGAGTTCCTTAAAATATTGTTTCATCATGTTTTATTATGGTTTCATTCATGGAAACCAAAGTTTCAAATTATGCATCAATCTTATCTTTGCAACATGAAGTCATAGAAGGATCTTATTGAACTGGCTTTGTCATATCGTATGAGGAGATTATGACCATAATATCATGATGTTACTATGAGTTTTAATGACAAGGGTTCCATATTACAAACCCTCATGTGTTTCTTCACATTTGGTGCTAAGAAGTGATAATAATTGAATGTGATTTCATGTTAAGTTTTGATTAATTTAATGTTAATTTTTTTATCTCCATGTCATTCTAAGAAATCAACATATTATGAAATAAAACTCCAAGTACTTGAGTATACATACCATTTACCTTTTTAATTGATTACCTAGAACCTTTGATTGATTCTCTTAGAACACATTAGATCAAGTGAGAGAACCTTTATAGTATAGTCATGCCAAAGAACCAACTATCAAACTTTTTCATCAATAGCCAAGTACAACACTTAGTTTAGTTTCCTCAACTAGAAAGGTGCTAGGAGTGAAATTTTGCATTATGTACCTCATGGGGTCGAAATAATAGTGCCAATGCATTGGGTTGGGTAGGTGAATGCTAGGGGAGGTGTCTTTTGGGTGGTGAAGCCTCCTAGTCATTATCGACTACATCAGACGGCGATAACCTCTTAAGAGCCCTAAGACAAAAAAAGGTGTCAAACTTTGGACCGACTGTTCTATCAAACCATGACACCTACGAATGTCTTCTTTGCATGTATATGTGGATGCCAAGTCCACCTACAAATTCCTATCTCATTTTTTAAATCAATTTCATTTTCCTATGGTGGTGAGGAACGCATTGTTCCAAAATGCTTCAGTTTCATGCAGTGGAAAGGTGCTAGAAGTGGAATTTTGTATTCCACACCTCGTGGGGTAGAATGGACTATGCAAAGACATTAGGGTGGGTGGGTAAATGCTAGTGGAGTTCTCTTTTCATGTGCCAACTGTCTGAATCGTTCTAGGCTATAGGCTTTCGACAAAGTTACTTAAGATCCCTAAGAGCAAAAAATAGTTAGACTTTGATGGAGCAATTCTTGGAATTCGTAGCACCTAAGAACGTTTCATTTAGATCTATAGGTGTACATGGGGTCCATCCATAGTAAACTCTCTCAATTTTTTTCAACTCCAATTTGTTTAACCGTGCCAAAACTTAATGTATTGTTGCAAAATGCATCAATAATATTCAACATAACCTTGCCATAAGCCATATTTTCTGTTCTGCACCTCATGGGGCTGAATGGACTATGCCAACACATCAGGGTGGGTGGGTAAATTCTAGGGGAAGTCTTGTTTCATGTGCCAAGTGTCCCAATCATTCCAGGCTATAGGCTTCTGACAAAGTCAGTTAAAATCTCTTGTCAGAAGCCTATAGCCTGGAATGACTGGGACACTTGGCACATGAAATGAGACCTCCCCTAGCATTTACCCACCCACCCCAATGTTTTAGCACAATACATTTGGCCCCACAAGGTGTGGAATGTAAAATTTGACTCCAAGCACCTTTCCACTGCATGAAATTGAAGCATTTTGGAACAATGCGTTCCTTGCCACCATAGGCAAAAAAATTGATTTAAAAAAAATGAGATAGGTATTTGTAGGTGGACTTGAAATACACCTATACATACAAATATGATGTTTGTAGGTGTCACAATTTGATAGAACAATTGGTCCAAAGTTTTGCACCTTTTTTGTCTTAGGGTTCTTAAGAGACTATCTACGTCTGATGTAGCCAATAATGACCAGGAGGCTTCATCACTAAAAAGACACCTCCCCTAGAATTCACCCACCCACCCTGATGCATTAGCATATTTAATTTGACCCCACGAGGTATGGAATGAAAAATTTCACTCCTATCACCTTTCTGGTTGAGGAAACTACACTAAAAGCTATGTTGTAATCTTCATTTTTAGGTCTTTCCTTTACTCTCCTTAGGTTGATATGGTGTTCTCACTTGATCCAATGTGTTCTTAATCAAATATGTTCTCAAATGTGTTGTAGTTGCAATTGCCCTGGTAGACATGTATGCAAAGTGGTGGCTGTCAAGCAAATGTAGAAAGGTGAAATGAGGATATGCAAAGCATGGAAACCATATAGAAGGTGAAATTAGGATATGATAATCATGCCAAACATCTCTCTCTCTATGTCTCTCTCTTCCTTTCTTCCTCATTTTGTTGTGTCCATAACCCATGTAGAAGGTGAAATGAGGGTATGCTAGACCTATAGAAGGTGAAATGAGGATATAATGTCAAACATGTGTTAAAATATGTCTCTCACCCTATGTGTTAAAGTACATTGGTCATTTGGGTGTTGCAAATATGTAGTATCCATAGTTGCATGAAGTAGTAACAAGTTAGGAAACACATACAACACTATTGCATGTTTTGGGGTCTTGTATCACATGTATACTTGTTTTTAAGCACATATACAACTTGTAGTGGTTTATTGTCACATGTTGTAAGCCTTGTATGTGAAGATGAAAACATAGTTTATCCATTTACATGAGAAAGTAAGGGATATAACATGTATTGATGACATGAGCAACACTACTACATATTATTAAGTGTTACAAATATGCATCTTGTTATTTCATCATGTTGTGCTTCATTGTAGCATAAATAAATGATATAGGAAATTTTTTAGGTGTTGTATTTGCATCTTCCCTAGTAGACATGTATGCAAAGTTTGGAAGCATAGACAAGGCATGTGAAATATTTGACATGAAACCTCGAAGAGATGCCATCTCATGGAATTCAATGATTGCAAGATATGCACAAAATGTATCTTTTGAAAAGGATTTAGAAACTTTCAAGAAAATGTAATTGGCACATGTAAAGATAAATTCCATAACCTTTGAAAGCATCCTCCCTGCCTATGCTAAATTAGGATCTTTGGAACAAGGTATGGACAACCATCAAAGAGTAAAGGATATAGGAATTTTTTCAAATGTTGTATTTGCAACTGCCCTTGTAGACATGTATGCAAAGTGTGGAAGCATAGATAATGCACGTGAACTATTTGACATGATGCCTCAAAGAAATGTTCTCATGGAATGCAATGATTGCAAGATATGTAAAAAATGGATTTTTGATAAGGCTTTAAAGAAACTTTCAAGAAAATGCAATTGGCGGGTGTAAATCCTAATTCCACAACCTTATCCTACATCCTCCTTGCCTTTTCCAAAATGGGATCTTAGAACAAGGTATGGACATCCATCGAAGCATAAAGGATATATATGGGAATTTTGGCAAACGTTGTTGTACAACTGTCCTAGGAGACATGTATGCAAAGTGTGGAAGCATAGACAAAGCATGTGAACTATTTGACATGACACCTCAAAGAGATGCCATCTAATGGAAAGTAATGATTGCAAGATATGCACAAAATTAATTTTATGAAAAGGCTTTAGAAAATTTCAAGAAAATGCAATTGGCATGTGTAATGCCAAATTCCATAACCTTTGCAAGCATCCTCCCTGCTTGTGCCAAATTAGGATCTTTGGAACATGGTATGGACAACCATCAAAGAATAAAGGATATAGAAATTTTATCAAATGTTGTATTTGCAGTTTCCCTTGTAGACATGTATGCAAAGTGTGGAAGCATAGACAAGGCATGTGAACTATTTAACATGACACATCAAAGAGATGTCATCTCATGGAATGCAATGATTGTAAGATATGTACAAAATAGATTTTTTGAAAAGGCTTTAGAAACTTTGAAGCAAATGAAATTGGCACATGTAAAGCAAAATTTCATAACCTTTACAAGTATCCTCCCTGTATGTGCCAAATTAGGATCTTTGGAACAGGGTATGAACATCCATCAAAGAATAAAGGATATAGGAACTTTTTCAAATGTTAAACTTGCAACTACCCTTGTAGACATGTATGCAAAGTTTGGAAGCATAGACAATACATGTGAACTATTTCACATGATGCCTTTGTCATGTCCCTCTTTCTTAATATTTGATTAATGATTAATATTAACCCATTTTATTCTTCCGTCGGTTAATTGGACAAGCATAAGAAGAATAAATAATTTAATATTTATTAATGTCCAAATATAATTCAATTCTTGAGGATAATTAAATATTTTGAGGCTCAAAAAAGGTTGGGTTTTGAGAGGTGTCCATTTGCATGGAGATTTTGAAAATATTGGGAAATCACAAATGGTGGGGGAATTTATGACAAAGTATGACAGATTATGACAATTTTCATACCCCAAAATAAAAAGGAATCCAATGAAAATGTGGGAAGATTGGGTTCCCATCTTCTCCAAGGAAGATTGATACAAAATATGTATTTTTTGTCATTTGGGGCATTGTTGATTTGATATTTTTCTCTCAAACTTGTAGATTTTCAAATTGCGGCTTCAATGGACAAAACCCTATTAGAGTAAAAAGGATCATGGACAAAAACACATGAGTATCAAGTGGCCAAAGGATGAAAACCTTTGGATCACAAGGAGGAGCTTCATCTAGAGGTTGCACAGAGCTTCAAAGATTTATTAGTTTCGAGCAGTTTGTATTGTTTGTGTGCAAGTCTTCTTGTGTTGTCACAGTGGTTCCAGAAGTGTTGGAATGTGCTTCTATTGTTATTTTTTTTTATGTAGTATCTATAGATTTCTATTTCCTGGTGCCAGAGATTAGCTCTTGGAGTTGTGGGTGGTGTTGTGTGATTTTGGCTTTGTGGGTCTCAATATGCAGTGTGTATTTCGACATGTTGTGAAGATTTGGTTGTGTAGTTTTCTGCTGAGTGTTGTAGGTGTTTTTTGCTTTTATTTTAATTATATCAGATCATATTTCATGTGCTTTTCATATGAAAATAAAAAAATATCAGTTCGGGGTGTTTTGGTGTATTTTGGTGATTGATAGTGTTGGCAGTTTACAAGTTCAAAGTTGTATTATTTGTTGCTGCTTTAAATCAATATGTCAGACTTGATAACATGTTATTTACATCAAAAATCAATAAAAAAATGTTTTGGTGAAGTCTCATCTTTTGGGTGTTTATTTTGCATAAGACTAGCTAGCTAGTCTTGTCAATTTTGATGCAAATTTAGTGAAGATATTTAAATTCATTTTCAGATATGATTTGAAATGTTATTTTTCAGTTTGGCTTATAACAGTGGTATAAAAGCATGATCTTGCCTACTTGTATATTTTTTAGATGATTGATGATACTGAGTGACAGAGAAATTAGATATTTGAGGAGAGAGCAAAAGAAATTGTAATAAGAGGAAACAATGGCAGATAGAAGAAATGTAGAAGAAGATGATGCTTCAAGGAAATTTAATCAAATTGTCAAGGCACAAACCAGACTTGCTGAAATGTTTTGTCAGATGATGCAATGGATTTAGAACAATAACAACAACAACAACAATAACAACAAAAATAATGATGGCAGCACTTCAGGTGCAAACAATAGTAACAATAGAAAAGGGAAGCATATTAAGACTCAAAATTTAGGGGCTATAAACAAACCCTTATTCCTACCTAAAGAAGTTGAGTCTACAACTACTAGTTTGTTCAATGCAGAAACCCTTAACAAATGGTGTGGAGAATAGAATTCCTTGGCAGATGAGATCAAGAATGATATGTCTTGGGGGGAATATGTGGATTTCTTGAGAAGAGGTGAATCTCAAAAGAAGGGAAATAGAAAATATAAAGAATGGAAACACAATTTGGGAAAATTAACAACCTTCTTTGATGGAAGTGAGAAGATTTCATCTAGGGCTTGGTTGCAAAAGATAGAAACATACTTTCTACTTAACCCCAAGAAATAGAAAGATGTAGTTCAATTTGCCACTTTGCATTTGGAAGGAGAAGCCTATGAATGGTGGTACCATGGTCGTACTACACTAGGACATGATCAAATACAGACCTTTGATGGATTGAAATAGAGGATTCTTGATAGGTATGAATTGAAAGAGGAAGAAGAATATTTTAGCCAATTATCTAAAATCAAGCAAAAGAGCTTAGTAGGTGAATATATAGTAGATTTTCAAAAGATTGTAGTGATGGTGCTTGAAATATCAAAAAAAGAAGAGTGTATCTATTTATTATAGGACTCACTAAACCTCTTAGGGGGTTTGTCAGATCTTTTGCACCCCTCACTTTGTAGGAAGCTATCAAGAGGGCTCTAACCCTTGAGCTATCAATTCCAAAAATGTTTTCTCAGACTTATCCAAACCAAACACATGGAATCATAAGGGAGGATTTTAGAAGAAATCATTCCATGCACCTACACCTATATAGAAGAATACAAATCCTAATGTTGCAAAGAAGATGGATGAAAAAATAAGGAATGAACTTAGGAGGAAGAAGCTTTATTTTTCTTGTAGAGAGCCTTGGGTCCCTGGACATAGGTGTTTGGGAAAGGGACAAGTCCATTACATAGAGTTTGTATCAAATAAGGATTCTGACTTAGATGGTAATGAGGAGTTTCATGACATAGAGGATTCTGAACCTGAGGTTGAGGAGAAGGAGACTACAAAAGAAGGTTCATTAGCTGCACTTTTAGGAGCACCAAGATATCATCCTTTCAAGGTTTGTGGAGTGTTAGCATGGCAGTGAATGACTATTTTGATTTATAGTGGGACAACCCACAATTTTATTGATTAAGGGTTAGTAATTAAGAGAGGCTTGAAGACAAGAATTCAAAGGTTTCAATGTCACTGTTGCGGATGGATTCACTATACCATGCACCAAAGTGGTCAAAAAATTGAGTATCACTATGGGAGATTACAAGGTTTGTGATTATTTTTATGTTGTTGGTATTGGTGAAACTGATGTTGTCTTGGATGTTAAATGGTTGCACTCTATTGGAGGACACTATCAAAACTATCAAATTATGAGTTCAAGTTTTAATCAGAAGGCAAGGAGATTGTACTCAAAGGGATTTCGAATAGAGCTCCAAGAGTGGTGACAACAAAGAAGATGGAGAGGACTTTCAGAAGTGGTCAAGTTGCTTGGGCAGCCACTTGTCTAATCCATCCTTCCATCTCTCCAAATGGAAAAGGTAAATTTCATTTTTAAATTCAAGAAATTTTAGATAAGCATAGTATTGTTTTCAGTTATATACCTCTAGGACTACCTCTGGATAGGGGATTTCAACATGTTATAGAGTTAGAATAGGATGCCAAACATGTTATAACTACTCCATATAGATATCCAAGGGGTTACAAGGAAGAGATAGAGAAGACTATCAGAGAGCTCTTAGATATGGGGTTTATTAGAGCAAGTTCTAGTCCTTTGGAATCATCTGTAGTTCTTGTGAAGAAGAAGGATGGTACTTTGAGGATGTACATAGACTATAGGGCTTTGAATAAGAAGACCATTAATAATAGATATCCTATCCCAAGGATAGATGAACTCATTGATGAGTTGCATGCAGTTGTTTACTTCTCTAAGATTGATTTGAGATTAGGGTACCACCAGATTTAGATGAGAGACAAAGATGTGGAATATATAGCTTTTTGGTGTCACTATGGGCATTTTGATTTCTTGGTCATGCCCTCTAGCCTTACTAATGCACCAAAAACTTTCCAATCATGCATGAATAAGGTATTTAGTAAGCAACTTAGAAAATTTGTCTTGGTTTTCTTTGATGGTATATTGATCTACAATAAAATTTGGAAGGAACACTTGGAACATCTAGATACAATTTTGTGTATTTTGGAGCAGCAATCTTTCTATGCTAAGTTGTCCAAATGTGATTTTGGATTAATTAAAATCCTTTAATTGGGATATGTCATAAGTTCCAAGAGTGTTCAAGTAGATCAACAGAAGATTCAAGCAATACTTGATTGGCCTCCACCTACAAATCTTACATAGTTGAAAGGATTTTTTAGGCTATGTTGCTATTACAGGAGGTTTGTAAAAGATTTTTCTCAGCTTGCTGTTCCATTGACTGGTTTGTAAAAGAAGGAAGCCTTTGCATGGTCTGAAGATGCTCATAAAACTTTTGACAAGTTTAAGGAGGTAATGAGTTCATGCCATGTGCTTGCTATTTCTAATTTTTCACTGCCCTTTGTAGTAGAATGTGATGCTTCTAGTGAAGGTGTTGGGGTTCTCCTAACTCAAAAGGGACATCCAATTGCTTTTGAGAGTAGGAAACTAAACAATTTATAGAAAACATATCACATTTATGACAAGTAAATGTTGGCAATTATGCATGCACTAGAGAAGTTCATACAATATCTAGTGTGTGGGAAGTTTGTTGTGAAAAATGATCATAATAGTTTGAAGTATTTCCTTGATCAAAAAGATTTGAATGATCATCAACAAAGGTGGGTAAGAAAGCTGCAAGTATATGATTTTGAAATAGAATACATGAAGGGTAAAAGAAATGTGGTAGCGGATGCACTTTATAGGAAGCCAACTTTATGTTCATTATCTTCTATTTCTGTAAAGTAGAAAGACTCTATCATTGCTGAATAGGTTAAGAACCCTTTTGCATCTAATTTGCCAGATGATTTAGTAGAGGATGACAAGTATAGAGTGAATGATGGGCTGATTTATTACAAGAATAGAATTTTCCTTGTTCCAAAATAAAAAAATCAAGGAGAAGATTTTAGGAGCTTTTCATGACACTCCCTTGGCTAGTCATCAAGGTTACTTCAAAACATACAGGCAGATCTGTGAGAGATTTTCTTGGAAGGGACTAAAAGAGGATGTCCACAAACACATCAAAGAGTGCATGACTTGCCAAAGGAACAAATTTTTGATAACTGAGAGGGGGGATGAATCAGTTATCTTAATTAATTTAACTTTCTATGCAGCATAAAAAAAAATAAGCATCCATAACCTTGAAAGTAGAAACAAAATCAATACACATAACACAATGATTTTGATGTGGAAAACCCTGTTAAGGGAAAAACCATGGGGTAACTAACCCAAGATTGTATTCTCTGTTAAAAGAATAGAAGTACAAAATGACACTTGCCAATTAGGGCTCACTACCCAAGCACACTGCTCACAAGAGGCTCACTGCCTACAAGAGACTCACTATCTACAAGGTATAAAGAAAGTAACAATATACTTAAACTGATGAGAAGCATCCACATATGCTGAGGTTTAGTTCCGGTTAGGTTCAATACAGTGATCTATTGCACTTCATTCTTCCTCTTCTTTGGTGATGCTGTCCTGTCACATACTAAACCTGTATTATTGCTTCCACACTACTCTCTACTTTTCTTCGCACTACAAAACACACCACACACACCTTCACATCTAAATCCATCTAGTATATATATCCGCACCAAGGATTTCAACATCTTTCTAGTCGGGATCCAGAATACTCAATATTTTCCCAAACTCTAATATGTCAGCTGAATCCTTGCATACAAAGTGATGCATTTCAAAGAGATACTTATAGAAGTCATCAATCATGTTAGCTAACCATGAATGATCCCTCAAGAAACTTGATCACCGTCAATTTCTCATCTGGATTAAGGTTTGATGCTCTGCCGGTTAGTTCTTCCTCAATCAACTCTGCCAAACAGGAACCCAACACTTAGGTGCTCATATCTCTTCACTCTTTCATCATCGGAGGCTCAATCTCTAGAATGTATTAGTAATGGTACACCTCTTGACTTCCCCAAGTCTGCACTTTACTGAGATACTTCCTCTGAGAGATTCAGACTTGATTGTCGAACCTTGCTACATGCTCTATTCTTGGCTATCGGACCAAAATACTCTTCAATCTGACTTCCGGTATAGACATACCATGTCCTGTGGATGTGTGGGATGGACTTTGTTGCCATCAATGACAACAATCATGAAGCCACATAGTGTCTCTTGCCAACAATCTCCCCCTTTGGCATTGATGGCAACACTTAGTGAAAAATGACTAAGTGCACACTACACTCCCCCTTGACTAATGGTCAGTTCTAATGTACACTTTTTCAGAGCTCCCCCTTAGCTAGATTCCACATTTTTCACTGCTCCTCACTCCCCCTTTGACATCAATGGCAAAGGGTAGGATCCGCACACCAAAATTTCCAAAAACAATCTATACTAGGCCACATAAATATATATACATGTTGTACTTACATATACTGAAGTATATCTGCAATTTTATCTTCAACTGGACAAATTCTGTTGCCCAACTTTACTTCATCCTATCCAAAATTGAGATGTGACCACTCAACAGGAATGCAAAAGCTTCTGCCCTCTTTAGATCTATCAAATCACTGGTCCGGACTGTGGTCTGAGCATCAGTTAGGGCCTCATGCATGGCCTCTAACTTAGGGATAATTATCCCTCTAAGTCCATCCATCCTGCTTATTATTTTCTTCCTTTCCTTTTCAAGTTTCTTTAGTTCATTTAGAATGGCAATAGTTTGACATTCTTGGTTTATTATGGATGTGGTGAGAGGATCAAAATCTTGAGATAGTCTTGATAGTTTATCCTCTTGTTCTTTCACTTTCTTCTCAATATCCATTGTCACTTTAGACCAGGATAAACAAAATTTATATATTTCTCTGCCATCTTTAAGAGCACTTTCTAAGCTCTTGATTCCAATATATCCATATTTCTCCTATCATCCTTGTATCTCGAAGAATCTCTTATCCAAAAATTCTTTCTAGACTTTCTCTTCTATTGCTTTTTCAAAAGAATCAAAATGTGTGCTAACAAAATTTACAAGAGATTTTAGATTACCGAATGAAGAGGCCGAAAGATCCTTCTGGAAGGATGGCATGATCTTCTCCAATACACCGGATGCAATCTCTATCATCTCTTAGTCTTCCATGTGAGACTTCAGAAGTTTTTCTTTTGCCTTTTCTTGGGCAAAGGATGCTATCTTCATTGTTTGAACTGGGGAGAGGGAATCAAAATTAAATGGTCCTTGAAGTAGTTTCGGTTCATCTAATTCCATCGTTTCTTTTGTCAAGAAGTCTTTGACTGCTTCTGCAGTGTCTCTTGCCAAAGACAGAGTTTTTGCCCCTTCTATAGCCTTAACACTATCACTCGTGGTCTTCTCTGTTTGATCTTCTTCTCTTCCCTTTACTTCTTCTTCTTGACTGATTCTCTCTTCTTTTCTTTCTTCTCCTTCAATTTCGGAGTCTATTGGGGGATCTAGAAGAGAGGTGTCTACTTCTTCATGGACTTCCTCTTTCAGAACAGAGGAATCTAAGTCCTTAGTCTTCTCTTTACTTGTCTCCTTTGTCTCTTCTGCAACTCTCAGTAGAATCTTCCTTAGATGTACTTGATCCTTTGAAATCCATGGCAGAGGGTTCATCACTTATGTCCTCTACAATAGGGATATTAAATTTCATGAAGGCATTCTAGAGGATGTCTTTAGTTTCTTTTTCCACTTTGTTAGTCTCTCCAAGCATAAGCTGATTCATTCTTGCTTTGCTCTGGAACTCATCCTTGCAATCCTTGAAGATGATGTTCATTTGTTTTGGAGTGGTGGAAGGATAGAGCTGAATAGCTATCTGTTCCTGGATCTCCAGGTCCTTTGCCTTAGCATTGTTCTTTCTTATTTCAAGTTCCTTCTCTAGGATTCTGGGAATTAAGGAGATGATTTCAATAAATGCTTTGTTGTAGATGTTTAGATACCTGACTGTAGCTTCTTGCAGGATCTTCTAATCAGCTTCACTATAATCATCATAAAATTTAGTCATTGGTTTCAAGTTCCCATCCACTGTGACTGATTTGATGATATCATCAATGCAGAGTGTAGGCCTTTCAATGAATTCTTCTACCTCTTCTTCCTTGTTATGACTGGTAAAGGGTTCACCGGATGTTTTCTTCTTCTTCTTCATTTTCTTGATCTCCTCATCTGATTATGTCTCTTCATCATCCTTCTGACTTGTATAGGACTTTGTTGCCTTTTTCTTTGTTCTCTTCTCTCCCTTTCTGGATGTCTAGGCTTCCGATTTTGATCCTTTTTGGCTCTTAGAGGTGGTAGGTGCAGAACTTTTGGAAGATCTGGCCCGAGAGGGGGTTTGCACCAGAACACTTTCTTTTTCTGTTTCTTGCCTTTCTTTCTTTGCCCTTTCCATCTTCTCTCTATTGGCATCAACTGCCTCCTTTGATATTACATGCCTCTTGGCAAATTCTTCTTCTTCCCTTCTTACTTTTCTCTTGATCTTAGGCTGTCTTAGTTCAACATGAACTTTTACACTCAACTCTTGGAAGGTTCCAAACCTTTCTGCCTTATGGTCCTTCGGCTGACTTAGTAGGTTTTGGACATGCAGTTCTAGAATTTTATCATCCACCTCATACCCCATTGGCATAATCTAAACTATCCTTTTCTCTACTGCTTCCATTAGACATTGATCAGTGTCTACCATAAAGCATACTGTATCCTTGTACTTCTCAACCAATGATTGGGGATCCTTTCTCTAGCTTGCATCATACTTTGAAAGTTCTTGAAATATCCCGAGAGAGCTGTATTTTGAGCCTTGGCATCACCAAGCCTATGCATGTAATCTCTTATTTGAATGGCAACTAGTCTATCATTTTGCCATACCCAACCACTAGTTCTGGGTAGCTCATTCATATAGTAGAAGAATAGGCAAAGTATCAAGCCACCATACTTGAATGAATTCTTTTTATCTTTCTTTATTTTCTACAAATTCTCTAACAGTTGGTTTAGGAGAAGCTCACAAAGATCATAGCCAACATTTTTTCTTATAATCTGATAAGCAGTGTAAATTGCAGTTCTAGGTACTAAATTTTCCCTACTGGAGTGATATATCTTATAACCAATTATCATGGAGGCAAACTTAATATCCAGATCAGTGATATCTTCTATTGTCATTGCTCTCTTGTCAAATTTTGATCCGGTAGCCTCACTCACAGTTTGGTTTTTGACCGATTTGAGAACAGGTAACCCTTCGGATGAGTGCAAACTGGATACTGCCCTAATAGCATCTTTTGTGATCTTAAATGGTCTAATCAACCACATGAATTTGTCATACACTCTGCTCAAAACATACCGGACCCACTCATCTTTTGCAAAATAGAAGAAATGGATGCACTGTCTGAAATGCTTATCCCGGATAGCCTTGTACTGAGGTTTGAGTTCAAATGAATCATCTATTAACTGATTGTGATAGATATCCATTATCTTGGATTCCCCAAAATCCTTAATGTTTGCATGAATGTATGCCCTAACATCCTCTACATGCAAAACCCCATGCAGAATGCTTGAAAAGGCGCCTAATGGGTCCACTTCTAGAGATTTGTAGGGATGTTTTTTGAATTTAGGGCACGGCCTATCAGTGATCTTCACAACATTTAGAGTAGCCATCTTTCAAAAAGATTCAGTGAGAGATTTTCAAGAGTGAAAATACATTTTTACGCTTCTAAAGTTCACTATATGAGCCGGATCAGATTGCTGGATGAATCGACTTCTGCGGTTGATTTTTGAGTGGTTTGAGACAATTTTGTTGCAGAGCTCCTTCTCTCTTCTTCTCAAATGCAAATGTGCAAATGATGAACAAGAGAACCCTTATATTTCTGTGCAAACCCTAATTTCACATTGTAATAAATGCACAACTTAAGTTATTCTAGTTGCTTTGTTTTCCTTGTCCTGAGAGAATTTTTCGAATCACTAAGATGCACTTAGAGTTATTCTCGGTGAACATTAGCAATCTATCTACCTTTCTCCAATCATTCCATTTATCCGCAGATCAAGATACCTCAAATTTGAATCATACCAGATCTAACTATGAAATTCCTGTTCTTACCAGATGACTATTAAATCAGATCAATCTTGGAAGATTAACCTCTTCTAAATTTCTTGCGGATCTTCCATATCTATACCAAGGATTATTTAGATGTTTCTCTAAGAACCCTTTAATCTGCAACTTTCCATGTGCTAATTTCAGGCACCAATTGACTAACTGGGGGAACTTGTTTTCTTTTGTGACTCCCCCTGAGCCAAAGCTCATTTATTTAGATTCTGGAAGGAATATCAACACCAGATTCTGGTGTGGATCCATCTTCAACATTTTTTGTACTCCTCTTCACCCAAATCTTGTTCATCTCCCTTTGAATTTCATCCGCATTCACTTTTCTTTTTCCTTTTTTCTTGGTTTTGATTATGATGCACCGGACCCTTTTTGTCCTAATTCTTACTTCTACAGAATTTGGCAATATGACCAGATCTATTGCAATTGTAGAAAACAACATTTCTTTGCATATTTGACTAATATCCTCTTGATCTACACTGATTAACCATATGTCTCATTCTATTGCATGCAAAGCATCTACCATTGAATGAATTATTCATTTGCATATTTCTACACTCATGAGATTTGTGACCATACCTTTTGCAATTAAAACACTATATAGAGAAAGATGAATTAGTCTGATTCATTCTTCTTCTGTACTGATTTGCTTTATGACCAAAGTTATTGTAATTGTGGCAATATCCATTGAAGGATGGATATCTTTGAGCATTTGGTTGCCTTACCGGAGGTCTTCTAGGCTTGTTCCTTGGATTTCCTGACCCAGAGTTCTTCTGACCGGATCTAGAGCTTTCACCTTTCTCATACCCCAAGCCTTGTTTGTCATCTACCCTCTTTTGTCTTTTAAGAAAAACTTCAAGCTAAGCAGAGATTATCTTGAATTTCTCTTTGTATTCATTTGTTGTTTGAAGATCCCTTTTTAGAGTGTCAATCTGATTCTCAAGTTGTTCTTCATTATCTCTAGCTTCTTCAAGATTAGATTCCAAATGCCTGATTATTCTATCCATTTTGTGGTAGTCTTCTGACTTCTCCTTGAGAGATTGTTTTAGATTATCTTCAGTATTTCTTTTCTCTTCAATTTCTTGGGTGGATTTCATAACCCCTAATTCCATTTCATGTCTTACCGTAATGACCTCTTTTGATAGCTTCTCACATAATTTGTTCATCTCATTCAGATCTTCATTAGTATCATTGGCTTCATTTTGACTTGCTAATTGCTGAAGAAGTTCCTTTCTCTTTTTCATAGAGATACTCAGTTTCTCCTTTAGTTCATTTATGAAATCATCAGCTTGTTTGAGTCTTTCCCTCAATTTATTAACTTTAGAGTGAGATTGCTCAAGATCATCAAGGGCAGACTGAAGTTGTTCCCTCATACCATACATATCCATTGGAATTCCCAGATCTTCCTCAAGTTGTTAGGCTCTGTTTGGAGGAACTTAGCTCTGATACCAATTGTTGATAACTAAGAGGGGGGGTGAATTAGTTATCTTAATTAATTTAACTTTCTGTGTAGCATCAAAATAAATAAGCATCCATAACCATGAAAGTAGAAACAAAATCAATACACATAACACAATGATTTTAATGTGGAAAACCCTATTAAGGGAAAAACCACGGGGTGACTAACCCAAGATTGTATTCTCTGTTAAAAGAATAGAAGTACAAAATGGCACTTGCCAATTAGGGCTCACTACTTGAGCACACTGCTCACAAGAGGCTCACTGCCTATAAGAGACTCATTGTCTACAAGGTATAAAGAAAGTAAAAATATACTTGAACTGATGAGAAGCATCCACATATGTTGAGGTTTAGTTCCAGTTAGGTTCCATACACTAATCTACTGCACTTCATTCTTCCTCTTCTTTGGTGCTGCTATCTTGTCACATACTGGACCTGTATTACTGCTTCCACACTGCTCTCTACTTTTCTTCGCACTGTACAACACACCGCACACACCTTCACATCTAAATCCATCTGATATATATATCCACACCAAGGATTTTAACATCTCTCTAGTTGGCATCTGGAATACTCAATATTTTCCCAAACTCTGATCTGTCAACTGAATCGTTGCATACAAAGTGATGCGTATCAAAGAGATACTTATAGAATTCATCAATCATGTCAACTAACCATGAATGATCCCTCAAGAAACTTGATCACCATCAATTTCTCATCCGGATTAAGGTCTGATGCTCTGCCGGTCAGTTCTTCTTCAGTCAACTCTGCCAAACAGGAACCCAACACTTAGGTGCTCATATCTCTTCACTCTTTCATCACCGGAGGCTCAATCTCTAGAATGTATCAGTCATGGTACACCTCTTGACTTCCCCAAGTCCACACTTTGCTAAGATACTTCCTCTAAGAGATCTGGACCTGATTGTCGGACCTCGCTACATGCTCTGTTCTTGGTTACCAGACAAAAATACTCTTCAATCTAACTTCCGGTATAGACATACCATGTCCTGGGGATGTGTGGGATGGACTTTGTTTCCATCAATAATAATAATCATGAAGCCACATAGTGTCTCTTGCCAACACAAATGTGCTCATATTTTCCCTACAAGTCTCCTACAACCACTTCTAATTCCTGAACAGAAATGGGAGATCATCTCCATGGACTTTATCATAGGACTTCCCAAGGTACAAGGTAAGGATTGCATATATGTGGCGGTGGATAGATTAACAAAGTATTCTCATTTCTTTCCCATCACTTTAGAATTTAAGGCTTCTCAAGTAGTAGAGTTATTTTTCAAGGAGGTATTTAAGCTACATGATTTACCAAAGAACATTGTTAGTGACAGAGATAGTAGGTTCCTTAGTTCATTTTGGAAGGAACTCTTTCACTTGGTAGGAATAGATCTCACACCAAGAACAAGTTACCATCCACAAACAAATGGACAAACATAAATTGTTAACAAGTGGATAGAGGGGTATTTGAGGATTTATGTTTCAAATCAGTAAATTACTTGGGTCAAATGGTTGCACTTGGGAGAGTTGTTATAATACATCACATCATATGTCAATTGGTATGTCTCCATTCCAAGATCTTTATGGTTATGATACACTTTCTTTTGCTAATTTTCTATTCACAAATAGTAGAGTACCTGCAACAAGTTACTTTAGTAGTCAAAGTCAGGAAATTTTGAGGTCTTTAAAGGATAATATGTAGCATGCACACAATCAACAAAAGATGTATGCAAATAAAAAGAGAACAGAGAGAAACTTTGAGGTTGGAGATTTGGTCTTCTTAAGATTGCATCCATATAGACAAAGTTCATTGAAGAAGAGTAGGGTAGAAAATCTCAAACCTAAGTTCTTTAGGCCCTACAGAATTATCAAGAAGATTGGTGAGGTAGCTTATGAGTTGGAACTTCCACAGGATAGCAAAATTCACAATGTTTTCCATGTATCATGTTTGAAGAAGGTTCTTGGATATCAAGTTGTTCCCACAGTAGAGTTACCACCATTGGATGAGGAAGGAAAATTGATTTGGATTCCTGAAAAGGTTTTGGACACCAGGGAGAAAAGGTTAAGAAACAGAAGCATTATTGAATATCAAGTAAAATGGGAGAAGTTGTCAATTGAAGATGCAACATGGGAAGGACCTGATGTACTTGAGCATCCAAATTTGCATTGCTTGAGGTCAAGAAATTCCAGGAGGGAGGACTTGTCATGTCCCTCTTTCTTAATATTTGATTAATGATTAATATTAACCCATTTTATTCTTTCGTGGGTTAATTGGGCAAGCATAGGAAGAATAAATAATTTAATATTTATTATTGTCCAAATATAATTCAATTATTGAGGACAATTAAATATTTTGAGGCTCAAAAAAGGTGTTGGGTTTTGAGAAGTGTCAATTTGCATGAAGATTTTGAAAATATTGGGAAATCACAAGTGGTGGGGGAATTTATGACAATGTATGATAGCTTATGACAACTGTCATACCTCAAAAGAGAAAGGAATCTAAGGAAAATGTGGGAAGATTGGGTTCCCATCTCCTCCAAGGAATATTGATACAAAATATGTAATTTTTGTCATTTGGGGAATTGTTGATTTGATATTTTTCTCTCAAACTTGCAGATTTGCAAATTGTGGCTTTAATGGACGAAACCCTGTTGAAGTAAAAAGGCTCGTGGATGAAAAAACATGAGTATCAGGTGGCCAAAGGATGAAAACCATTTGATCACAAGGATTAGCTTCATCCAAAGGTTGCACAAAGCTTCAAAGATTTAGTAGTTTCCAGCAATTTCCATTGTTTGTGTGTGCAAGTCTTCTTGTGTTGTTGTGGTGGTTCCATAAGTGTTGGAATGTGCTCTTCTTGTTATTTTATTTTGTTTTCTATGTAGTAGATGTAGATCTCTATTTCTTGGTGCTAGATATCAGCTTTGGGAGTTGTGGACAGTGTTGTGTGATTTTGGCTTTGTGGGTCTGAATACGCAATGTGTATTTCAGCCTGTTGTGAAGATTTGGTTGTGTGGTTTGCTGCTGAGTGTTGTAGGTGTTTTCTACTATTATTTTAATTATATTAGATCATTTTTCATGTGATTTTCATCTGAAAATCAAAAAAAATTAGTTTGGGGTGTTTTGGTGTATTTTGGTGATTGACAGTGTTGGCAATTTTTGTGGGTTTTGCCCAAATCTTGTTGTTTGAAGTTGTTTTGTTTGTTGCCACTTTAAATCTGTATCTAAGACCTGATAAAATGTTATTTAAATCATAAATCAATAAAAAAATTTTTGGTGAAGTCTTATCTTTTGGGTGTTTATTCTACGTAAGACTAGCTAGCTAGTCTTGTCAATTTTGATGCAAATTTGGGGAAGATATTTAAATTCATTTTCAGATCTAATTTGAAATGTTATTTTTTAGTTTGGCTCATTACAACCTCAAAGAAATTATATCTCATGGAATTCAATTATTGCAAGATATGCACAAATTAGATTTTTTGATAAGGCTTTAGAAACTTTCAAGTAAATGCAATTGGCATGTGTAAAGCCAAATTCCATAACCTTTGCAAGCATCCTCCTTGCCCATGCCAAAATTAGGATCTTTGGAATAGGGTATGGACAACCATCAAGGAATAAAGGATATATGATTTTTTTCAGAGGTTGTATTTGTAGCTACACTTGTAGACATGTATACAAAGTGTGGAAGCATAGACAATGTACGTGAACTGTTTGACATGATGCCTCAAAGAAATGTCTCATGGAATGCAATGATTGAAAGATATGTACAAAATGGATTTTTTGATAAGACTTTAAATAAAATTTTAAGCAAATGCAACTGGTGGGTGTAAAACCAAATTCCACAACCTTAGCCAGCATCATCCTTGCCTACGTTAAAATGGGATCTTCAGAACAGGGTATGGTCATCCATCAAAGCATAAAGGATATGGGAATATTGTTAGATGTTGTAGTTGCAACTGACATGTATGCAAAGTATGGAAGCATAGACAAGGTGTGTGAACTGTTTGGCATGACACCTCAAAGAAATGCAGTCTCATGGAATGTAATGATTTCAAGAGATGCACAAAATGTATTTTGCAAGGATATTGTCAACATATATATATATATCGAGGTCTAGTTGACAGGAAAGAGAGGATGAGTCATTCACTAGTTCTCCATCTTCATGGATAAGCAAGGGCCGTCAATTATTTGATAGTAGCCCATAGGAGATTTGATTTTGGGGCATTTTGTTACATATGCCTATTTGGATTTGTAAACATACTTTTTTATGTTATGTATATCGTTGTATATGTCTGTATGGTATATATATATACCATATAGACATATCTCTATTGAGGAGGTCTAGTTGACAAGAAAGAGAGGATGAGTCATTCACTAGTTCTCCATCTTCACAGATAAGCAAGGGCTGTCAATTATTTGATAGCAGCCCATAGGAGATTTTATTTTGGGACATTTTGTTACATATGCCTATTTGGATTTGTAAACATACTTTTTTATGTTACCGATGTATATCATTGTGTATATACATCGGTAACATAAAAAAGTATGTTTACAAATCCAAATAGGCATATGTAACAAAATGTCCCAAAATAAAATCTCCTATGGGCTGCTATCAAATAATTGACGACCCTTGCTTATCTGTGAAGATGGAGAACTAGTGAATGACTCATCCTCTCTTTCCTGTCAACTAGACCTCCTTGAAAGAGATTTTTGAAGTTCCACCTATTAATACAATCAAATAATATCCACATTAATAGAAAATATTAAAAATATATAACATGACATATGTAATCAATCACTTAGCACTATCTGGTGATCCCTCTCGATCATTTTTGTCTCTCTTCATCTATCACTAGATGACAAGTTGGAGTTGTGACCTCCTGTGAGAGGCATGAAGAAGAAAAAATGAGTAAACATGAATATTATTTATGTAAATTAAATGACATAAAGATAAAACAAGAAATACAAAATGGCATTTACATGTTATTGGCTCATACCTCGGTCAAAGGATTTGTAGACAAAAGAGCTACAATAATGCCCACATCTATTGACTAATGAAGATGAGGAGTATATTCCATACTTGTCAACATCTGAAAATAGAGTTCAAGGTTATTTGACCAAAATAGATACATAACATTATTTAAATGCATAATGATTAGAAATAGTAAAACTTACCTGAGTGAAACCGCTTCTATGTGGTGACCAAGGAAATCCTCATGATGATTAAGCTCCAACATCTACCTGTTCATCATAAAATTGTCACTAAATAGGATTACCATTTATATATGACAAAATATTTTACATGTACTATATTTACGATATTGTGATAAATTTCATACCTATCGACTCGACCTCCTCTCATAACCCTACAATGGACGGCTAATAGATGCAGGATGAATAATTTGACCCTAGAATTTCATAGTGCAAACAATTACATACATTAATTTTGAATTATAATATCTATTCATATAATTAATTAGAGATTTCAAATGCAAACATATTAAATTGCAGAACCTTCTAAAAAATTACCTCCTATAACATGACATCTCATATTACTTGGATTAATATTCCTAATTTACTATCAAGTAAATAATCATGATCATCATAAACATTTGTCTTAATAAACAATAATCATTTCATGAAAAGCATATCTTTTCTCAATATTTTCATACTAAAAATTTATAACATATTCAAAGATAGCATGCTAGTGAATTCCTTCACTTTACAATCATAATGTTTTGCTCAAGGCAATAATGATAAATCTTACATAGAATTTGATTGTCAAGTCATATAAATAGAATATACTGCATTTGGAGTTTTAATATCTATCTTCATAAGTCTTGTCTTGTCATTTGCTTGGGAAAGAGAGCATCACCTGAGTGCTTTTTATCCAACCACAGATCGGCGATCACCCCCACAACTTCCTTCCTGGAAGTGGCCCTACCCTTCACGAAGGGAATAGATATAAAGAACCACTACCACCTAAGTTTCTAGTGTTGTTTCCTACATAATCCATCATGATCATAAAACTATAGATCCCCTCTAACTATGTATGACACTACTGTATGGTTATGCCATCTGGAACACAATGAACCGACTAATGCATGCAGAGACGGATGCATTACTTTGGCCAAATATTTATTATATACATAGGTATTTTGCAATGAATGTAGTTGAATGTCCACACACTTATAACTCGACTTAGAAGCTATGATCATCTTACAGTGAGTTTAATTTGGCCAATTCTAGTCATGGGTGTCTAGAATAATTCTCACCCATTGTCTTCTTGACCTAGATTTTTATCTCCAATTTTTGGAGTATAATACCCACCAAGGTTCAAAGTGAGGTATTGATCCTTCAAAGGCCTCTTGTTGCATCTGCAACCTAGAATTTCATGATTTCCTATCACTCTATTCCTTGATCCAAAAGCTTAAATGCCTATATATTTTCTTGTCTTGGGTGTCTAGTATCGACATGGATAATAGTTTTGATAGAACATCATAAGTTTGTCTAAGATATTTAACTTGGTTCATGGATTCACATCTAATCCAAATCGACAATTTAATGTCTGATATAATTTAATCATATACTTGTAAAAATATTTGTGTGTTCATTATGCATGTATGGGAGATTCTTAGGAATTGTCTTTACAAATCTCAAATCACATAAAAGTGAATAATTGAGAACCCTTATCATAAAAGGTTTCTTGACATCCTTCATAAAAATGAACTTTAAGGCTTAATTTTCAATCAGTACACTTACCATTTCATAGCCAAGAGGATATCATCAAATGACATGTTTCAAATCTATAGTGGCCCAAAGATTTTTCCAATTACAATATTATTAAATATAATCAAGATAATCATTAGCCATTCATAACCTATAAATATTATAGGTAGTCTTGGGACTTGAAGTCCATCCACTTAATATCTGGGGCCCAGGTATCTAATCCGAACTCTACCCAACTGTCTAAGAATGAATTAGCTCAAAGTACCACCCAGTTCCTTTCAATAACAATATAAACTTCGAGCTTGCAACTACTATTTTCTCACTTAACTAATCTTAGAAGAAGATAGTTATAATCGACTAGTTTTCTTTATTTTGAGATAGTCCAATGTTGTTCATGCAAGAAATAAATCTTCTAAACTTAAGGTTGGTAACAAATTTTTATCATGGACAAATAACAATAACTATTGAGAATAGGCTCCCCACTACCATAAATAACTGACAGTGGTCTCATTAAAGTCAAATTCTTTGAAGTATCGACATGAACAGTGGATACCAATTCAACTAATATCATACAGTCAAGGGATGACTGTTAAGATTTCATAGCTATAGTTTTTAACTATATAAGAATAAGAATATTCATGTTAAGGCCAGCGGTCTGTTAAGCTACATAGTATATGTTACAAGTATACGTAGAGAAAACTATTATTGGCCTACTGTGCCATAAAGCAACTATTGTAAGACAATATGAATGATATCGGCTTATGTAGCCATACATTAACATTTAAAAAGGAAGCATTCAATTAAAGAAGGATACTACATATCCAATTATAACAACTTCGGTCATAGTTAAGAGAATACATGTTTATAGTTTAAAATAGTCCTCCTCACGAACTTTGAGACCCACTCTCATGTTTCTTTCTTCCTGTATGTTCTCGGCTCAAGCTCCCTCTTTTTCTTGTTTTTCCAAAGCACAATCCACAAAAAAATAATGAATAATGATCTCTTTCACACTCGTGTGTGTCTCTACACCACAGAAGGGATAGAGCTCCCTAAGAAAGCTGAAAGAAGGAGCATGTAGTCCACCAACAACTATCCTCTTTCCCAAAAGATAGCTCCACCATTGAGGATAATTCCCCACCCTTTCCACTTTTACGTGGAAGTATAAGGTACGTGCACCACCTCGTGGTCAAGTGGTTATCAAAACCATCGAGAGACTTATCTCAAGTAGATAAGTGTTTGAAACACAAAAAAGACATAATATATTAACATTATTAAAATATATAAATAAATAAATACAAGTTATCAACCTAATGATAACAACACCATTTCTATGGACGTTGATAATAATCATTTTGCAAGTTTTGAAAATGGAGTTGAGGTCTTCTCCCCCTTTGCAACCTCTTACTGACATTAGCGTCAGTCATCAAGAAAAAAAAGGGAAATATGGCCGAAAACTTCCCGACAAGAAGAATGGTTAAACTCTAACCTCTAAATACTTATATATCTCTTGACCAAATCAAATGGAGTTTGACATCAAAAATCTTTCCAAAATGACTAATCAACATCGATCGAATTGAGTTTAACTCAACAAGGGAAAACAATTAAACATACCCTGTCTTGTGAAGGTTCATGTAATGTAGAACTTGGAACTCAAATGGCAAACCTGAGTTTTTCCAAAACATCTATCCCTCTCTCTGGTGATACTCTCCTTCCATTCTTGGAGTTGGAAATCTCTTTTCCTGGTTACACTCATAGTCATTCAAACTATGATCTGTGTATCATCAACAAATCATTATACATCATGTTCAAATAATCTCAAAACATGTAATCTCATGTCTAATTCTAAGCATTAATCATAATCCATATAATCAATGATTTATCCTGACATTTTCCTAAATGTCAAATCATTAATCTATGATTACTTATCTATTTAATCACATGAAAGTAGAAGTTAAACATAGTTAAAGTTTGGGGATGTAACACCTCCTATAAGATCTCATAAGTGAGTGCAATATCATCCAATAAGGATGTCTCCATTACCTATTATTGCCCCTATGTCGCATGGTCCTGACACTTTGCAACATCATCTAAAATGTCTACATGGGGAGCGTCCTAGGTCCTATAATCACACAAAGTGCCACATGATCCTCAAAGATGTGGGGACCGATGATGCATACTTCTCTTATCCTCATCATCCTAGTTAAGATTGCTACCATGTTGTGCCAAAGACTAGGTGAGGGAACTTAGAGAATGCAATGTCTCCACCTCAACATTCTCCTTCAAATTCAAAGGGAGTGAGATATGTTGTGGCCTCATGAGGGTTCTAGGTAAATGGCTCTGGTCAAGATTTCCCCCCTATCTATCTTGTGTAAAGTTACCAACTTTGTCCTAGAACTCTCGAATGTCAAAGTAGTTAGGAATCTTGTTGCGGATGAACTCACAATAGAGTTTCCACAAAAAATATTATAGGACCTTATTGTTATTATAGGCAAGGTCATCAAAAACCATATACCATCTATCCCAAAAATTTTGGGATATACCATCATGCACACACCAAGGAATCAGGAATCATTTTCAACTCTCATGTAGTGGTTGATTAGTTTTATGATTGATAAAAAGTGCACATAATTCAAATTTCATAAATTTTTTGTCTTTAAATTGTTTGCAAGATAATTTTTCACATTGCATTGCTGACACCTCTCCCTATAGTCATTACATTTGGTGATTTGGTTTGTCACTGAGTCAATATAAGAAATAATGACCTCTAATGAACTAGAAAGCTCTCTCTTGTGATTGGTGCTTGCATTTGGAGTTTTTATTGTTTTAACTAAGGATTCAAGTTCTTTTTTCTTTTCTTGGATATTCCCTAAATAATTTTCTTATGTGTCACGTGGATGGTGAGGACGTGAAGGTAGGGTCTGAGGAGGGTTTTGAGGCTGTTCCTCAGATGTAATTTGATCCCTTGGATTCAAGTTTTGCACTAGTTCATTAAAAATTGAGAATAGAAATTCAATTCATTTTGAAATGTAGAAAAATGATAAAAACCCTACCTTCTTCTATTTTTTGAGTTGTTGTGCTCATCCACGGGAGGAATGGTGACATGGCATCTTTCTTGATGGAGTTCTCCTTCATTTTTCCTAAAACATGTTCACATTAAAACCCTACTCGCATTTTTCTCTTCTCTTGAAAATCGTTGTGAAATAATGAGGTCGTGGGTCTATTTTTTTATTATATTTAGTAGGAAATAACATGATTGCATTATGATTTTATAGGACCAAAAAGTGGGGTGGCCACTTTTTTGTCCCACATCTCCATGCACATGCCCTCCCAATAGGGGAGATGATTGTGACATTGGAGGATGTTTGGAGGATTTTGTATATCATGATTTGTAGATTGCACATGTACTGGTGAGTGATAATGATCTAGGCTTCATTATAGAGACTTATAAGGAGGGGAGATATACCCTTTTATGGAATTTTTTTATGTATAGATGCATTTTAGGGGTTAGTGCATCATTTTCCCTTGGTCTTGATGGCAATTATTAGTGGCATGTTGTTAGATGATAAGATCGGGAGGTATTTTATGATGGGATTTTCATATATGGTGTTTGAGATGGTGAAGATGGGTAGAGAGATTTTTGGGAGCTTTGCATGTGAGTGCAACTTTACAGAGATTTACATTGAACACCAAATTAAACAAGTTGAGAAAGAAGTTGAACAACCACAAATAGAACAAAAATTTGAGAAACCACTTCTAGAATAGTAATAGGAAGAGAAACCATTAGAAAGAGAAGGTTGTCACCAAGAAAAAGTCATACAAGGAGAAAAACAATAAGAGGTATACAATGAAAAAACTTCTAAGGAACAAACACAAAATGATGATACTCCTCAATGGTTTAACCAGATTATTCAACTATTAGCTTTGCTAAATTATCATCCATAATTACCAAGCCACACCCTCCTAAGAAAGCTAGAGTGAGGTCTACAATTACCATAGATGCACAAGGATATTGGCAAGTCCATATTGTTACCCCCATGAAACATGTAGTGGAGACTCAACTAGAGTCATTAGAATTTTCAGTCACTACAGTTTTATTGGGAAAGCCTTCTTGGGAACAAGGAAAACAAATTACTAAATCTTCTATGGAATGGATGATATAAAATATGGAAAAAGATAAGGTGACAAAGTATGAGTTAAGAGATAAGGTTACCTATTTGACTTCTTACATTGAGAATTTGGAGGGAACAATTGATCCTATGGCAACATCTTCAACCCCTTCTACAACAATATGTATAGATTCAAGGATGCCACTAGTCAATGAAGTGAAAAGCATTGTTACAACTACTAGAACATGGAGTAATGAATTGTTATCACTTAGGCGCAAAATAATTGAGAAAATGATATGTGAATGCAATAAGTTTGAAACTAGGGAATATACCATGAAGATAATGGAATTACATATAGATCAATCTAAAATGAGTGGTATCAATGCAGATCTTCCCCATCTTGTAGAAATGATAAAGGTGGATTTCTAAGTATTAATTTAATGAAGGTATTTTGAATGGATAGGATTTTTTTGTACATAAAACTTGGGTCAAGTCCTACAATTTTAGGAAGGTTATTCTACAATGTAAGAATGGATTTTTGTCATTATATGATCTCATAAAATATACATTGAAGGAAATTAATGATTTTGTAAAGAGGATTGGATGTTGTTTATATGATGAACAAAATAATTTGAGATTTGTACACGATGTCAAGACATATTTTGAAGGTATATTGAAAATAGAGTGATGTAAACACAATCAAAGGGTCCAATGAAGGACCATCTATTCATGTATCCATAAAAAATAATAAAAACACACACATTGGAAATTTGCTGAAATAATCATAAAACTCTATTGATTCAACACTTTTTGAACAATCACAACTTGCTACAATTTAGAAATGCAACCTCACATATAATAACACACAATAACTAGATTAGATACCCACAACAACATCACAACTTCAAGATGACAAAAGATATACCCTAGGAAAACTCTCCATGAGGAAAAAACCTATCCTCCAAAAGTATCCACATCATTATTTATTCACAATCAACTTTATAATCTACTACAATGGGATTTATACATTTTTGCATGTTCCTTTGTAAAAAAGATCAACCTCACATGGAGATTCTAATATATAAATAAGAATAATGATCACAAAAATCCACTATAGGAATTAGTCTCCTCCCAACCATAGGGTTTAAATACAAACCCACCCCTAAGCTATTCCCACATGTCACACTATCCCATCATGCTCCTCCTCAACCTCTTATCCTCATGTTCACACCTATATTTTTTGGTTGTGTTCTCCAACTTTTTTATTCCTCCTCAAATAATTTTAAGCAATGTATATATCAATCTCAAGCCTCAAAGATGATCTGAGTCAACTACAAGGTGGTGAAAATATCTAGGACACATGAAACATGTAATCAACCAAGTGTGAACAACCTCCAAATCACATGAGATGATGACAAAAGGAAATATCCTCATGTGGTGATCACCATAGGCTCCCTTGGACCTAATGCACCTCCATATGAACTCCTTCATTGGTGAAAACTCCTAGAAAGCTAGTACAAGTGAAAACCATGTGAGTCTGTCAACCTGACTAAGACTCAGAGACCACACTATGCCCTTGTGATGACTCAAATATTTTGAAATATGATAATGATTTTGAGCCACATCATTGCACAAGATCTTCTCCAACCTAAAAAACATAGTAAGCATTTGTTGTGAAATGTAACACCTTCTTTTACAACTCCTTGGTGACCTACAAACAAACAACATAGTGAAAGCCAATAATCAATATTGTCCTCATACTTCTAGATTCTCTTATATCAGACTCCTAGGATTAATTAAAAAGTGAGTTCCTCACTTTCCACCACTAGCCATCCTTAATCCTTTGTGACCACCTCAATATACCCTACTCACACTTTATGCATATTGCTATCATATTGCACACTATTGGTGCCCTATTTGAAGGATGATCTCCTTTATTCTAACTCAATTTCCTTGCACAAATTGCCTCATAGTTGGTACTCTATTTTCCCTCCCACACTTTTCAACTTTTTCACTTCACAATCCATTGTTGACTACCTCCAATATGGTGATCTACTTGTAAATCCTTGTGACTACCTCACACTTAACAATATGTCCACAAATCACCTTTGCAATATTTTTCCATTTGGTGATTGGTCAACAAGCATAAAGCTCCTTTGACTACCTCAAGTTTGATTATCTACTTACAAACCTTTGAAACTATCTCATATTGTATGATATATCCACAAGATCCCTTTGTAAACTGCCTCAATTTAGTGATATGTCAACATTTACATAACTTTCCCTTTTCTCTAGAAGTTAATCTTAACTGTATTATGTTTCCTTTCACTCCTTTCCTAATCTGAGATTCCCACCTTTCACTCAAATTATTCTTCCTAATCTTCTAGGTCTTACACATCCTCTCTAGTGTCTTCCTCCACATCGCTCTTGTAATGCCCACCTATGTTGACCCTTCTCATCTTGTGTGATAGATGAGTTTTGGTGCATTGATCCTGATATTGGATCCTTATGAGGTTTATATGTATGGATGTTTCAGCTTCAATATTATGTCATGTTTGAGTGATTGCACTTCGATCATATTGCCTAATGAATGATTTAAATCAAGTGTGCATATTAGATGGTTAATAATTAATCATCTAATTTTTGTTAGTTGTTTAAACTATTATCATATATTGGATAGATGCATGCGATGTTTGCATTGAGTGTATAGGATATTATAGGTTATTGACCAATGGTTGGAATGTGGAGAATATTGGCATGGGACACTTAGCCATCTCACCATCATCCATTTGTTGTGGAAAACTATGCAACCTCCCCCTTGTGATAGACCAAAAAATGTCTTCTTGGGTGCATTTAATTTATTTCTTGTGATTTTTCATGTTCTTGGTATCTATGAAATGAATTGTGATGTTCTTGAAAATTGTTAATTGTACTTTTTATTTCCTAGCATAGAGGAAAGGAAATTTAATTGATTTATTTGAGTTGTGAGTTATTTAATTTTGAAAAGGTAAGTATTTTATTTAAATATGTTTTTTGAAACAATCTGTGGGGTGAAATGTATTCTATTTTCAGAGTCAAAATTATTTTTCGTAAGAAAGGAATTATTTATTTTTACGTTGTAGAAATATTTAATTTTGTTCAAAGGCATTATTTTATTGTGTTGTGGGAAATAGATTAACTTCTATTTTTTTAATACATAAGATTGGATTTGAATTGATATTCCAAAAATTTACAAAGTTTTGCCCATAGGCGTCTGTTCTTACATTGCATTTGCTATCATAGCATACGAGTAGAGTACCTCAAAACCCTAGCTACCCCATCCACCCTTTACTAATGAGAACAAAATGACCATGTAGGTATAAAATACTAGTTATTTATAATATCCCCCAAGTCGAACAAAGAGAGCAACAACAAAGTCTAGTCCTAGTAAAAATTTGACAAAACCCTCCTTACTACATAGCATATCATACCTGATCAAACATCTCCATCCTCCTACATCGATAATAATTGAACTACTATAGACTTCAGAGACAATGTTTACTTAGTGGTTGTTCTAACACTATAAATTTTATCCCAATGCTTTAATTACGAAACCATCTGTACCTTTATTTGCTAGGTCATCGACCTCTCTATTACCTTCTCTAAACGTATGATTTATCATGTTATGTTTTATACCTTTCAAAATCTTAGAGGAAACCTCCAACATCACCCCAAGTTTCCAATTTTGCATTTGACCAGTCCTTAGAGTGTTTATAATCAGACTTGAGTCTCCCTCCACCACCACTTTTTCAATCTTTAGCTCAAGACAAAGATTGAGGCCTAACATTAAAGTTCACATCACTGCTGCATTATTGGTGCCAATGGAAAGTGGCATCGCCAATCTACCCACCACCCTGCCACGCCAATCCCTTATGATGCAACTAACACCCAAGATACCAGGGTTCCCTCTTGTGGTGCCATCAAAGTTTAACATATACCAACCAAAATCTAGGCGTAGCCAAGAAACTTTGCTTCTCACCTCTTGAGACTTTTTCCCACCATCCCTAATGAAAGGAGGAATCTTTAGGCCATGCCAATGCATCCTCATGACAACATCCCATTCTAAGAAGTTTAAATTCTTTAAGTTTTGAACCCCAACCCTTCTATTCACCACCTCCACAATAGTTGCTTCTAGCTTTTTTAGAAGTGATATATTAGTCATCTCCTTATCTTGAAATAACCTTCATTTCTCTCTTTCCAAACCTCCCAGACTAGCAAGGAAGGACTTACCACCCACAAACTTAAAAACATTACAGATTTATTTAGCAATGGCCACACCTTAAAAAGAGTGAGAATGTCATTGGGGAAGGCACTCTTCCATTTCAATCTTGCACACAACCATTGCCAACAGTTGAGAGTGAAGAGGTAGTTCAAAAAAAGATGATTACCTATTTCCTCATCTTGTTTGCATAATACGCATCTAGTTGGACCATAGTAGCCCATCTTAACAAATCTATCAGCTGTTAAAACCCTATTTTGCATCACTACCCATGCAAAGATCCCAGCCTTAGGAAGGCAATTCTTATTCCAACATAGATTGATAGGGATTTGAGATAAAACCTCCAGATCTTTCACCACTAGATTGTAGCCATATTTAGCATTGTCGTTGCATGTTTTTCAGCCATGCCACCTTAGAAGGTCACTACCATCTCTTACAAACACCACCCACTCCTTTAAGATAGCTTCATAGACTTTAGCCACTTCATTGGACAGACCTAAGGACTGCACATTTTTCCATTGCCCCTTGTAACATCCGTTAACTAGAGAGATTTGAAGATAATCTCGCACATGACTACCCCAAACTTGTTTTGTAATGACCTTTATTAGATCCAATTCCAATTTGCTTACCATTTTAGGGTATAGATTCCTCCCAAAAGAGAGTAGATCTTCCATCTCTTATATCCCAGGTCATGTAGTCCAAAATTAGATCATGACAACTCCTCAAGAAGTTTCATATTCTAGAACTAGCTGGTAGTGTTCTTGAAGTGAAGATCCTTGTTGCCCCTTCATATAAATATTTTTCTTTCATGATCTTAACTCATTTTAGATTCGGATTGGTATACATCCGCCAGACAAGTTTTGCACCAAGGGCTATTTTTTGAGGTAGAAGATTATTCAACCCCACACCATTAGTAGTTTTTGATTTGCATATCTTGTCCCAGCTAATGAGGGGATCTATTTCTTCTGCTCTGAGTTCCCCTGCCAAAAGAACCTTTTCATTTTCTGATTAATTCTTTGACTTGCACCAACCGGTAATGAAAGACATGACATCATATAAATTGGGAGGGCAACAATAACAACCTTCAGCATCAATGTCCTACTACCCCGAGAGAACCACATGCCTTTCCATGTGGCCATCTTTTTCTCTACCTTAGAGACCAGAGACCAAAGCCCAACAGCTAAAGGTAGACCCAAATACTTGCTTGGGAGATTATCTTTCCTAAAATTTAAGACCCTTAAGATCTGATTTTCACTTCTTGGGTTTGTGTAAAAGAAGAAGACTGAATAGATTTTTCTATACTAACTTCCTTCCTAGAGGTCGTCGAGTAAATTTCCAAGATCCCCTTGAAGTTTCTAGTTTCTTTCACCAAGGTAGTACCAAACAACATTGTATTATTAGCAAATTGTTGATGAGTGATGGCTGACAAACCCCTAGTTATTTGAATCCGTGTTATCTTGTCGTCATTTGAGCCTTTACTCAAAGGTCTCCCAAGAGCCTCAGCCATGATAATGAATAAGAAGGGGGATAAAGGATGCCCCTGTCTTAATCCTCTTGACCCATTAATGAGAATTGAGTATCTAGGGTTGGCAACATAGTTGAAAATCTAGTCCAGCCACTCCTTGTGAAATCTGAATGCCTCTATAACTTTAAAAAGGAAGCACCAATCAACTCTGTCGTAGGTTTTTTATGTCTAGTTTTATTAGCATATTTTGTTTCTTAACTTTTTGAATTGAATGGATTGCCTCTTGAGCTATAATCACTCCATTCAAAATAGATCTTCTTGGCATGAAACTAATTTGTTCCTCTGAAATTATGTCTAGAAGGATCTTTTTCACCCTATTTGCAGCAGCCTTGGCCAAAATCTTGTATAAAGTTTTGCAAAGTGTAACTGGCCTGAATTCCTCTAACAACTCTAGCTTCTCCTTTTTTGGAATTAGTGCTATGAATGTGTTGTTTATCTCCTTTAACACCTTGCCAGTACTCCTGGAGTTTTCAATTGCCTTAGCCACTTCACTGCCCATGATATCCCAGTACTTTTGGAAAAACGCGGTAGGGAACCCATCAAGATCTGGGGGCCTTGTCAGGATGGAGTTGAAATAATGCTTCCTTGATCTCTTCTTCAAAAAACTTGCCCATTAGCATCTGATTTTGAACCTCTATGACCAACCTTGGGATATTGGACAAAATTTTCTATTGTTCTTGCCATTTAGAACCATTCTAGTTATTCAGTAGATTTTGAAAGAAACCTACAATTTCTGGTATAATGTCTTCCAACATGTCAAGAATTCTATCCTCATAAGACTTGATGCTAGTGATTTTATTTATCTCCCTTCTTACTCTGGTAGTATTGTGAAAATATTTTGTGTTTTTGTCACCTTCGCTTAACCAAAGTTCTCTCAATTTCTATCTCCAAAAAATTTCTTCTTTCGCCAAGATTTCCTCAAGCTTGTTGAGCAATAAATTTTCCAATTCATAGCATGCATTGTCCATACCATTGATGATCACCTTTTCATTTAGACACTACAGACTCTCCTCTATCTTCCTTTTTTCCTTAAAAATGTTTTTGAAACTACATCTATTCCAGACCTTCAATTGTTGTTTGCTCAACTTCAACTTTGTGACTATATTGAACATTTTGGATTCACCTAGATGAGACTTACCCCACCAGAGCCAAATTAAGTCCATGAAGCTTGGGTCCTTGAACCAAATGTTTTCAAATTTGAAAGGGCATCTAACCAGTTTTCTTTCACCTAGAATATCTAGGCTGATAGGGAAATGATCAGAACCAGAGATGGGTATAATGTTACTTTCCAAGCAGAAGGGGAATGTTCCTAGATCTCCTTTAAAGAGATATCTATCTAACCACCTTGCTATATTGCAAAACCCCTTCCACCTATTGGTCCAAGTGAAATGCTTGTTCCCCATTTGAATTTCCATGAGCAAATTTCTTTCTACAAAGTTTTCAAAATCAACCTATGACTGAAGCTTTCTTTTCACCCCCCCAATTTATCCTCATCCCTTATAATTGCATTGAAATCCCCCCCCAAAAATGCAAAACTCAAAACCTGGATTACTGCATACTAGTTCTAACTCCCTCTCGACCTCTCTTTTGAATGCAAGAGTTTAGACCATAAACATTAATTAAAAGAAAACATAGATTAGAAGTTAAAGTCCTAACCTTGCAGGCAATCTAATGTCTACTCGAGGTCACCTTCTCCAGTAGAACTTTATGAGGTTTCCACGGAGTTATGATCCCACCAGAAGGACCATCCGCATTCATTGTCATTGTTTGCTAGAATTTCATCTTACCACCAAAATATTCCACCTCTAATTGAGTTAATTTTGATTCTTGAATTAGAAAGATATATGCCTAAGTCACCTCCAATTGGCGATGGACCATGCTCTTTTTGTTATAGGCATTCAATCCCCTAATGCTCCAAAATATTAACCTCATTGTTCCTTAGGAAGGGATTCCCTCTTCCCTGTCTTGAGAATTTCATTAATTTTCTTTTGACTTGCTGCCTCCCCATCAAGCTTCCATTTTTCTTGCTGTGGGATCCTTCCTTTCTTCTTGCTTTTGCCACAATCAGGGGATTTCCTAATCACCTCTCTTTGAGAGATGCCCAATTTACCATCTTCCAATTGTGGTGTAGATATGATTTTCTATTTTTTTTTGCTGAGGGAGTGAGTTTCCCTTCCTTAATATCCATACCTGTGTCCACCAGTTCTTTTCTAGTCCCCCACTCTTCTTCTAAGCCCTCTAAGTCATAATTTTCTGTCAGCGATCCCCTTTTGGCTTCCTTGACTAGCTCTAGAAGCTCACTACCCACTTCAATTAAGGAGTTGATAGCTTCTTCTTAGAAGTTGTTGCCAATCAAGTCTAAAACTTCTAATAGTTTTGCATCTAATTCAACCCTTTGCTCTATCTTTTCCTCCGACTGTTGATTGGGTTCCTCAACACAACGTACTTCCTCTAGATCTTGATCTTGCACATCTACCTCCATTTGATTTGGAATCAACTATGTCTCTTCGTGTCCCTCCATATCTACACGACCAACCTCAACCCTCTAAGAATGCCTTCTTAAACCCAAAACCCTTAGCCTGTTGTTGTTAAGGCATCATTCAAAAATTAAGTTATGTCTCCATTCGCCTGATTCCGTAATGACTTATAACTCTCTCCAATGTGAGCTATTAGGCTTGTTCTTTTCAAAAATCTTGACATGTGATCCTATGCCATTGGGATTTGACCTTTCTTCTACACAAATGTAGTTACCCAACTGATTCCCAATCTCCTCTAAAGTTTTAGGTTCCCAAAATTCTAATGGTAAATTTGTAAGTTTGAACCAGTTCTAAAATTGCTCCAAATTATGATGGTATGGATCAAAACCAGGTTCCCATCTGTGGATGTAGAAGCCACATCCATTCATTACCCAAATCTCTCTCTCGATTTCCTCTCGTATCTTTTGAGTCATACAAATTACTGAGAAGTACTTGTTTTCTAGTGGCTTGAATTACAGCTCCTTGCCCCATTGATCCCTCCACCATTTGACCAAACTATCCTAGTTTAGGTCCCTTCCATACCATTTGATCAATAATCTGAGCAACTCTAAGCGTTGGACTATCAGCGGCATGATGCTCGCTTGAATCACCATGGTTTTTCTATTAGATCTTCTAGTTGGCTCTTCCTTTCTCTTAGGACGTGTGTTGTCCTATCTAATCTCTAGACGTCACCCTCGATTACTCTTCCTAACTAGAGTGGCAAACACTTCCAACCTCCCAACATTGCCCATGGGCAAGGCATTCGCACCAATTGCAAAGGGAGGAGCCGCTCTTTGATTCCTAAAGCGTTGTTTTCCTCACCAATTGTTAGTCCTCCCTCTCTCGTTGCCCTTACCATGAAACCTATCCACATTCCTATGAGCCCAAGGAGGTGGCCCCTTCTTTGATTCATACCTAGGCTTCCTATTCTAGACATATTAGTTACTAGCAACCCCATTCATTTTGCAATTCATGATTCCTGCGCAGACCCCATTTCTGGCTATCACACCAATCTTCATTAGCTACCTGCTTTCTAATCTACTCTAATGGAATTGTACACTCAGCCTCTAAATCCCAAGCTCTCGCACCTGCTCCTACATTGCAACCTGCTCTCATGTCACCTGTTGCTCCGCTCGCCATTTTCTTACTCAATGGATTGATTAATTTCTATTTGTTAAGAATATGTATTTGAAGTGATTGTAGTTTGTGGCAAGAATAAAAATGGTTTATTTATTTTAAAATTAAGGGATATAATGGAAAAGGTGCTTTATTTTATTTTATTATGAATTGTTTGGAAATGGAGACAAAATTGGGAATTTTCAAACCCTTTTTGGAAGAAAAATTGATTTGCCCATACTGGGAAATCACTTGGTCGAATCAGATTGCATGTAGAACGAAAAAGATTCCCCTCACCATCACATTTAGTTTGAGTGAGATATTTATCTTGTTGGTTGTGTATTTAATTCTATTTGTCAATTTGTATATTGTAGGAAAGACCATTTTTTAGAAAATTGAATTTCCTACCCAAACCCTATAAATTTTTTTTTTGAAATGTTAATTTTATTTGAAAAGTGTCTTGTTAGGTACATTAGGAACAAGAGGGTATGCTCATATTTTCATTTTTTGCATTCCTTGAAAAACGTGAAAATTAAGTGAATTTCCCTATTTTACCCTGTCAGATGTCATAGAAAAATTTATGTTTTTTTAATAGTGTGATGTTGGGTGAAGTTAGAGCAAGAGGGTATTTTTAGATTTTTAAAATTTGTTGTATTTCAAAAAGTGAATGTTTGGGTGTATGGTTTTGGGAAGGATGCTTTAAGATCCATTAATGGTGGATCTTGGACATTTGAGAAAATATTTTATTTTAATTTATTGAAATTTGGAATTTTTGAAAGTTGCATCTTATGTGGAATCATGTATTATCCCATAGGTTTAATTTTGCAAGTGCATTGGGAAGCGTGTTTTCTAAGAAACTACTCTTTGCCTATTCTCAATTTTCTAAAAAGTTGACCCTAGAATTGTGTAGGATAGGGGATATATGTAGGAGGCTTGGTGTGGTGAACTCATAGGTATGGTGTCTCTTGTAGGAGGATCCTCATTGCCTAGGGCATGCATGAATGGTCCTTGCAATGGATCCCTGTACTTGTGGGTGGGATATGTTTTTGGGGTAAGGGTGAGTGCCTTGCAAGAGGATCCCCACTGCCTAGGGCATGTGTGCATGGGCCTTGTAATGGTGTCTTGCAAGAGGATCACCACTACTTGGGACATGCATGCATGGGCCTTGTAGTTGATTACTTGTTACCTTTGAGAAGCATTCACTAGGTGAGTGCTTACTTGAGACCTTTGTGGCCTTTTTGCTTTCTATATTGGTATGGATAACCAAGGGGAAGCCCACCCCAGTGTCTTAGGTACCATACCCTAGTCCTTGTTTAGTTAGATTGTGAGTATTTGATCTTGTGTTAAATGAACCATGCTTTCTAAAATAGGCACACAAATGAAGAATGTTATCCTAGATCTGATTTTGTTTTCCTATTCTAGTATTGTGTTGTTTTGTTTGATTCACATGTATGTGTGATGGTTCTTTTATGTTCCTTATTTAGTGTGTATTGAAGGTATGAGAATCCCTTATGCTTGGTTTTTTATGATGGAATTATGTGGTGCTTGTTGGCTAGTATGATCCATTCATATCTTGTATGTATTTGATGGGAAATTGTGCCACATGTTCACATATTGGTGTATGTTGATTGGCATGAGTGTTTCCATGTATTCCTTGGATGTGTGGGAGTGTTGGCTTGGATAGCGGTGTTTCCATGATCTTCTTCTCCGTAGCTCGAGGGTTGGCTAGAGTGGCATAGGCATCTATTACGCTTGACAATGGTAATACGATAGGGTGGTGGGTAAAATTTCCCCATTGGTCCTATAGGAAGATCTCTCAAGAGCTAGAAGAGTTATGCATTATTTCATATTATGATTATGTTGTATTCCGTGGTTATTAGAGCACCTTGGAGGTGGCTTATTATTTCAATATATATTTGATCTCTGTGTTATTTTATTATTGGAGCATGATCCTTCCATGTATGAGAAGTATCTTCCACCATGGTATTATGTTATTTGATCATTTGGTTGGAAAATGATACTTGTTCTGGAAGGAAATTGTCATTTTGAGAAAGTTGTTTTAGTTGTTTAAATGGTAAAATTAGTATGTTGGTGCTATCTTTTATATACGATTTTATTACTTTATTCTATGGTTATGAGTTGGGTTGTATTGTTCCCACATTATGGTTGAGATATCCATGTTTCTATTTGGCCCATCTTAGTGTTGGTGTCAAATGAGTGTGACATTTTGTATGGCATTTCTCCTTTTTGGCATGTATGTGTATATGTTAGAAAATGCTAATTTTCTATATTTGAATTTTAATCATTCTTTTGATTTGGTTAGCATGTTTGATTTATGTTTATTGATTGGATGGATTGGGTTTTGTATCCATGTGTTAGAATACACAGGACAACTGGGGGGGTGAATTAGCTGTACATTAAAACATTAAACCCTTAATGCTATTCCAATCTTCAAACCCTTGTTATGCATTAGCAGAATGTAAACATATGAAATATAAATGAAACACATTCAAACACATAGAAACACCAGATTGTGGAAAACCTAAGAAGGGAAAAACCATGGTGAGGATTAACTCACATATATATGAATAGAAACACTGAATACAAATAGGCTCACTACCCAAAAGAAAGGCTCATTGCTAAGGGCTCACTACCTAGAAGGTCTCACTGTCTAGAAGAGAGAAGAATAGAAGAAGACTATTACAAAGATATTCACTATCTCAAGGCAACAAAAGAAATCCACCACTGCAACTTCTTTCCATCCTCAACCTTTGGCTCATTTCCTCTAGCAACTTCAAGCAAACTAAAATGTAGACACCTTCTACTCACTACATTCAGGAGTCATAAGCATTCAAACTCACACACAACTCACTACCCTTGATTCACATTTGCATCATCTTCTCTACAATGCTCCACTCAACTTCATCTTGCATTTATACCATCCTCGACCTAAAATAATCTCAATTAGGTCAGCCTTAATGAAGTGTGTGCACCTCAAATGTGCAACACCAAATAGGTCAGCACCAAACACTTCTGTGGTGGAAAGAAGTGAAACTGGACCATGCCAAGGGTTAACTAGGACTCAAATCTATATCACCAAGTTGTTCATCACATCCACAATCCATGAAGTACCTCCACAAATAGCGCTAGTAGGTCGAGTTGGCCAAACCTGAACTAACATAACAAGAAATGACCTCCACGCTTCTCCAAGTCCAAAACCATCATGCAGACCACAAGGAGACAATCTACAACATCCACACAAGCTTTCCACACTATTCAGCATCATCATAATCTTCTGCAATACTACCACAACTACCTGAAACAAAGATTATCTTTATTCTACACATCAAGATGCACTACCACTGAACACCAACACAAAACTAAACTTGTGGAGTAACCCAACACTAGAAACTTTCAAGGAATGTAGATATAGACAGTATAAGCACATTCCCAAAACCACAGGACAAGAAACCTCAATGTAGAGAAATGCAGAGCAATCTCATTTATCCCAAACAATATTCTATACAGGAAAACACTCTGTCAAACACACCTTCTATTGCCACACAATCCAGAAGCTAAAATTCTAGATATAACACCTCTGAACACCTTTGATCAACACTTCCAATCTGTACAAGGATATCTTCAACTATGAATTAATATAGAGCACAACACTGAACATACCTCTGTCACATTGCACACCTTTTTATTCAAATTTTCTCAAAAGAACTTGGAAACCAAGTGAACCATCTACTAGAGGTTGACATCAATGACAACACCAGAAAATTTCTAACAATCTCCCCCTTTGTCATTGATGGCAACACCAACTTTCTAAAAAACTGTCAAGACCTAAAGAAATCAATCAGCAGCTAATAGTACTCCCCTTCACTGGAGCAACTCTTACTCTTCACACACTTTCCTACAAATCTCTCCCAATACTAGTTAACAATGGTTTTTTAGCCACTTTAACTCTCTCCCCCTTTGTCATCAATAGCAAAGGGAAATAACTATAACACTAGCAAGTACATGTTCTATCTCTATTGCTCTCACTTTTCTGCACTCTCCCCCTTAGGATCATAAGATATACTCCATCTGACTGCACAAACCAATAGTATCACTACCTAATCCCCCTAAGAGGTAGTCTTCAACATCAGTCCAAGACTAAGAATGTATCTTGAAATGCTTCCCAGACAGATGCACACATTGGCACATCTAGTTAAAAAGAGGGACAATGACCTCTAACTTTTGTCAGAGATACTCAAAAGTATCTTTAGGAAGAGCCTTTGTGAAAATATCTGCAACTTGGTCCTTGGTATGCACATACTCCAATTTCACCTCATTCTCTACAACCTTCTCTCTTAGAAATCGATACCGGATTGAAGTATGCTTAATTCTTGAATGCATTACCGAATTCTTTGAAATGTTGATAGCACTTGTATTATCACATAAGATAGGAATAGGTTCATCATATGATACTTTTATGTCCTTCAATGTTTGCTTCATCCATAACACCTATGTGCAGCAAGATGTTGTTGCAATATACTCTGCCTCTGTAGTAGATAATGACATTGAGTCCCGCTTCTTACTTAACTAAGAGACTCGTCTACTTCCAAGAAACAAAGCACCACCACTTGTTCTTCTTCTATCATCTATACATCCTGCCCAATCTGCATCTGTATATGCACTAAAAGAGAAATCAATATCCTTGGGATACCATAAGACAAAATATAGAGTGCCTTTCAAGTATCTGAATATCCTCATCACTGCTAAAACATGTGATTCTTTGGGATTAGCTTGGAATCTAGCTACAAGACAAACTGAATGCATGATATTTGGTCTAGTAGTAGTTAGGTATAACAATCCACCAATCATTGATTTGTACTTGCTCTGATCAGCCTTAGGAGATTCATCATCTTTACTTAACTTACAACCAGTATTCATGGGAGTACATACTGGTTTGGAGTCTTCCATGCCAAACTTCTTCAATATTTCCTTAACATACTTTGACTGTGAAATGAAAATCCCTTTTTTTGATTGACTAATTTGTAACCCAAGGAAGAAATTCATTTCCCCACACATTGACATTTCAAATTCTTTCTACATCTCTTCTGCAAATATCTTACACATACCTTCATTTCCTCCAAAAATTATGTCATCAACATACACCTCCACAATTAGGATTTGATCTTCTTCAACTTTGAAGTACAAATTGCTATCTGTAGTACTCTTTTTTAATCCTTGCTGCAATAGGTACCTGTCCAACCTTGCATACCAATCTCTGGTAGCCTGTTTGAGTCCATACAATGCCTTCTTCAACTTGCAAACCATATTTGGATCATCTGATAACTGAAAGCCTTCTGGTTGTTCAATATATACCTCTTCTTCAAATTCTCCATTCAAGAATGTAGATTTCACATCCATCTGATAGACTTTGAATTCCTTATGAGCTACAAAGGCCAAGAACATTCTAATGGCCTCCATTCTTGCCACCAGAGCATATGTTTCCTCATAGTATATTCCTTCCACTTGTGAGTAGCATTTATGCACCGGATTGGCCTTATTTTTGACAACTTCTCCATTCACATTCATTTTTTTCTGGAATACCCATTTAGTTCCTATTACATTTTTGTCTGTTGGACTTGGGACAATTTCCCAAGTCTGATTTTTCTCAATCTACACCAATTCTTCTTCCATAGCTTTGATCCAGTGTTCATCTTTGCATGCTTCAGTAACTGTTTTGGGTTCAATTTTAGACAATAAGCAAAAAATTACCTATTTATTTGCCATAGAAATTTTTCTTCTTGTTAATACACCTTTGTTCATATCTCCAATCATTTGATCTTTAGAATGATTCTTCTGCACATACTTGGGAGTCTTAGGAACCCTTTTCAGAGTATCTTTTTCATCAACTTGCATCTCCTTTTCCTTTTCTTCTTCTCTTTCTTCTTCTCTACAAGGGGGTTCATTAGATTCATATCCTTCTATCAATACTGAGATTTGATGTGGTTCTTCATACACTTTGACATTTGTACTTCCAACTAACTTCTTTAGCCTATTGTTGTAGCACCTGTAAGCCTTGTTCTTTGTAGAATATCCAAGAAAGATCCCTTCATCTGATCTTGTATCAAACTTTCCCAAATTTTCTTCATCTCTCCTAATGTAGCACTTGCTTCCAAACACTCTAAAATACTTTACAGTAGGAGTTCTTCCATACCATAGTTCATATGGAGTCTTTGAATTGTTGACCCTTGCTTGTACTCTATTTTGTATGTAGACTACAGTGTGAATAGATTCTCTCCAATAGACATCTGGTAGATTTGCTTCTTTCAACATTGTACTTGCTGCTTGTTGAACTGTCCTATTCTTTCTTTTACAACTTCATTCTACTGAGGAGTCCTATGGGATGACAAATGCCTTTTTACTCCATGATCTTCACAAAAGCAGTTAAACTCATTGGAGGTGAACTCACCAACTTTGTCAAACCTCAAGCACTTGATTTTCAAATCTATTTCATTTTCAACCATAACTTTGAATGCTTTGAACTTATCTAGAGCTTTTGATTTTTCTTTGAGACAAGTTACCCAAGTCATTCTAGAGTAATCATTAATTAACAACATGAAATACATGTCACCTTAAAAGCTTCTTATTCTTGTGGGTCCACACAAATCTATATGTACCAACTCTAGGAGTCCTACAGTGGAGTACTCCTTGATTTTTAAATTCATCCTTGTTTGATCTCCAATCTAACATTCTTTGCAAATTGCATTGATAGGCTTTGTAATTCTTGGCAGATCCCTTACATCTTGAGTAGAGCTGATCCTCACCAAGCTATCAAAATTTATGTGACACTTTATTCAATTCCATAGCCAACATTCATTAACTTGAGTCATGAAACACATACCATTTGCACCTTTGAGTTGATATACATTTCCTTTTGTCCTTTTTCCTATAGCAATCGGAGTTCCAAATTTTTCCTTTTTGATTTCACAGCCACCATCCTAAAACAAAAGGTTATATCCTCTACTACACATTTGTCCTACACTTAGAAGATTATGTTGGAGACCCTTGACATATAGAACATCATCTGTATTATGCTTGCCCTCAAAACTAATTGAACCTTTTCCATAGATCTTAGCAGATGCATCATCCCCAAACTTAACTAAACCTCCATCAAACTTTTCAAGCTTAACAAACTTATTCTTATCACCTATCATATGATTTGAACACCCACTATCAATTAACCAGAAGTTCTCCTCCTCTCTTGCATGAAAAACAATTACCTTGAAGCTCTTTTGATGTTGTGCTCTATTTTTGGAGCAATTTCCTTTTTACATCTTTCAAGATTAGTAGAATTAGTTCCAACATTTAAATCCATGAACAAGAATTCATCACTTTCATCATCTAGATAGTCAGAGTCATCATTAGATATTTTGGCATCTTATTTAACATAATAACTCCTCTTGATTGATTTACCTTTGTTATCCTTGTATTTTTCATTTGAAATTTTGACTGGACATTTTAAAGCATAATGACCTATCTTTCCACAATTAAAACATTTGAAGGGTAACTTACCTCTATAGTTTTCTGAGCCCTTTTTCAATCTACTTACAAAATTTGCTTCCACTCTATCAAAGTAATCTGGATCTGATTCAACATTCTTTTATCTCTTGCTAATCCTAAAAGTAGTCTCTTTTCTTGAATCATCTTGACCAAATTCTCTTACCTCAAAAGTAGTTAAAGTACCAAACATATGATCACTAGAATAATTATCCTAATTTTGAGTCTCTTCAATAGTAGAAACTTTAGCGCTATAAGATTTTGGAAGAGTTCTTAGTACCTTCTTTACCACTTCACTTTCCTCTAGCTTCCCACCTAGAGCATTGATGGAATTGACAACCTCATCCACTCTCTGCATGTAGCTTGCAATATTTTCATCTTCAGACATCCTTAGGGTTTAAAACTTGGACTTCAAATTCTACATCTTTGCTTTCTTGACCTTGTCATCTCCTTCATAAATACCTTCCAGCTTCTTCCAGATCTCATGGGCAGTTTTGTAAGTCATTACCTTCGCTAATTTAGAATCAGAAAGACTGTTCAGAAGAGCACTTCTTGGCTTGCCATTGTTCTCATATTCTTTAATCTCATCCTCATCCTTTGGACCATTAGTAGGTATATTATATTTCTTCTCAACCAACTTCCATACACCATATCCTAAAGAGACAAGAAAGTTTTCCATCCTAGTCTTCCAAAAAGCATATTTTTTTCCATCAAACACTAGGAACTCAATACCTATCCTATGCACCATCCAGATCAACCCCAAGTGGCTAAGCTTCTTCTAGGGACTTGGCTTTGATACCAATTGTTAGAATGCATAAGACAACTGAGAGGGGTTGAATTAGTTGTACATTAAAACATTAAACCCTTAATGCTATTCCAATCTTCAAACCCTTGTTATGCATTAGCAAAATGTAAACATATGAAATATTAATGTATACACATAAGAACACCAGATTTATGTGGAAAACCTAAGAAGGGAAAAACTATGGTGAGAATTAACTCACATATATATGAATGACAACACCGGATACAAATAGGCTCACTGCCCAAAAGAAAGGCTCATTGTTAAGGGCTCACTGCCTAGAAGGACTCACTGTCTAGAAGAGAGAAGAATAGAAGAAGATTGTTACAAAGAGATTCACTATCTCAAGGCAACAAAAGAAATCCACCACTGCAACTTCTTCCCATCCGCAACCTTTGGCTCACTTCCTCCAACAACTTCAAGAAAACTGAAATGTAGACACCTTCTACTCCTGCATTCAGGAGTCATAAGCATTTAAAATCGCACACAACTCACTACCCTTGATTCACATTCACATCATCTTCTCTACAATGCTCCACTCAACTTCATCTTGCATTTGTACCATCCTCGACCTAAAACAATCTCAATTAGGTTGGCCTTAATAAAGCGTGTGTACCTTAAATGTGCAACACCAAATAGGTCGACACCAAATAGTTTCATGGTGGAAAGAAGTGAAAGTGGACCATGCCAAGGGTTAACTAGGACTCAAATCTATATCACTAAGCTTCTCATCACATCCACAATGCATAAAGTACCTCTGCAAATAGCTTTAGTAGGTCAAGCCAAACCTAAACTAACAGAGCAAGCAATCACCTCCACACTTCTCCAAGTTCAAAACCATCATGTGGACCACAAGGAGACACTCTACAGCATCCACACAACCTTTCTAGACTATTCAACATCATCATAATCTTTTGCAATACAATTGTAACCACTTGAAACAAATAATATCTTTATTCCACACATCAAGATGCACTACCATTGAACACCAACACAAAAACTAAACTTGCGGAGCAACCCAACACTAGAAAATTTTAGGGAAGGTAGATATAGACAATATAAGCACATTCCTAGATCCGCAAGACAAGAAACCTCAATGTAGAGAAATGCGGAGCTATCTCATTTCTCCTAGACAATCTTCTATACACGCAAACACTCTGTCAAACACACCTTCTACTGCCGCACGATCCAGAACCTTAAATTCTAGATATAAAACTTCTGAACACCTCTGATCAAGACTTCCAATCTGCACAAGGATATCTTCAACTATGAAGAAATGTGGAGCACAACACTAAACATACCTCTGTCACACTGTACACCTTTTTATTCAAATTTACTCAAAAGCACTTAGAAACCAAGTGAACCATTTGTTGGAGGTTGACATCAATGAAAATACTAGCAAGTTTCCAACACCATGTTAGACGTTTCATCCTTACGAGATTCCATGACTGAACCTCCCTTTGGTTTGTTAGTCATTTGTCGGCATTGCTTGTCTTGTGGGACATTTGTTGATGTTGGTTGTTCTTGTCTTTTGGAGAAGAAAATGTCTTGTTCCACCTTCTCTCTAGTGCATTTGTGTGGCACTTGGGTGATTTTTTGTGCTTAGTGTGACATGTGGGTGTTACACTTGCATTGTAAAAAAATGGTTTGTCTTGTGTTTGTCCATTAATGTCCTAGTGTAAAGTGTTAGTGCTAAACATTATTATATATTACATATTCTATGTAATATATTTTAGCACATTTATTGATGCAATACTAGGAGGCAATTAAAACATTGATACTATATCGATCTCTTCCTTCAATTGTCATGAGCTCTTGAATGACTAAAAAACCAATATTTGCTTCAACCCCTCAATCTCTTGCTAACAAACACATGGAATGCCTTTTCAAATGATGTATGTGTCATGACAAGATCATACATGGATCAAGAACTTAGACTTAACAACTTTGTGTAAGGGTCTCCACAACTCTACCCTCACAAACTAGTAGTCCTACAATCAAGACAGTTAGTCCATAATTTTGATTTTTAAGATCAGAACCCAAGAAGTAAATACACATTTCAATACCTTTTTGAACCATTCAAAACATATTTAAAAACTAGCATATATTGTCTTGTAACAAATATGCCTAAAAATGACTGGTAGTCTGCCATATAAGCCTAATTTATGCATTCCAAACTGTCACCTTGTGATTTTCTAGGTATTCTCCCAATACAAGGAACTTGCAACCTTTAAAATGGATTTAAAACATTTCAAACATCGTATTTAAACTCCTTCTAGGTTTTACAACCATCATTAGAACACAAAATTGCCTCATGCTCAGTCAAGTCTGTGATTGTCATAATCAGTCATAACAGGGCAGACTTGTTTGAGGGTATAAACCTTCATCATTTTCCAAATTTATCTTGAAGAATATGAACAAGATTTCACTTATTACCCTTCCCAACTAACACCACCATAAAGGATATTCAATCCACACAAAAATCATCAAAAATCACATCATTTTTGCTCTTTACTAGTCTGAGATGGAGGCATAACAGTACTAGGGCATCCCATAAATGTGACCAAACTTCATCAAATAACTCTGCACCTTTGGAATCTGAGAAAAAACACATATAAGTACCATTTCACCCATTTTTAGCATTTTCCATCAGATAAATTTGGAGAAATACAATTTTGATTGCCCACTATTACCCTAACAGAGGTTTTCAGGTAGTTTTTAATAAACTTGCATTATCTTTCACTATACAACATGAAATTTCATGAGACTTGAACCAAATTAAACTAGATTCACTCATCTTTCTCCTCCAAGTGGTTTCAAATCAAAATTTGACCGTACCAGGCCATGCCAAATAGAGGAACAGCAGAAAACGTGACAAAAAGTGCAAAAATCTTTGACTAGTCTTTAGAAAAATGACCATAACTTTCTCTAATCTTAATGAAAATCGATGAAACAAAGTTTAATGGAAAATAGATTCAAGACACCTTAATTCCCAATCAGTTTCAGACCATTACCTATCCGTACATAGCCGTACCATGCATGGGAACAGAAATATTGTAGAAAATGTGAAATTGGGACAGCAAACAGTCATATTTTTTTCCTTTTTTTTTTCATTCAAACTCTATCTCCATTACAAATCCAACCACCACTGCCTTTTTTCATGCATCCACCACATATATATCCTTTTTACAAAGTTTCCCATTGTGGGAAAAGGCTAAGAATAGCCAAACTGACTGCTTTTTTCAAAAAGACTGATTTTCTAATAATAGACTATCATAACTTTACTAAACTGCAGACCACTACACCAAATGACTAAAATAAAACTCCACTAACTGACTATGCCTTTTAAGGCTTTATTACAATATTTTAAACTACAATCCACCATGTCTCTCATTAATGAGACCATTATACCAAAAAATTGACTAAGGGACAAACTATCTAGACTAAGAGAAAATAACTAAAACCATGAATTTGCTAAGTGCTCTGCACCATTTATTAAGCCTCCTCATGTGGCGATGTGTCACTTAGAGAGTTGGTCAAACTCTTCTAAGTCATGTGGCATTCTACTTTCTCCACTTGGAGAAACATACTCGCCACTTTGCACTTGAGTGCATGAGTCGACTCCTTCTGAGTTTCAAACTCTCGCTCTATTTATGTAATTCCTTTGTGAATAGTTTATTCATCGCAATTGTATTTCTTTCACTTTGTTGTGTAATCTGCATTTGCCTTAGTTGATCTTGGTTTACAACATGATATCAGAGCTTTGTTGAGTTCATTGTTGGTTCAATTGGAGTTTTTCTTTATCTAGTTTCTGTGTCGTTGAGAAGAGGCATTTAGCATTGGTTTTAATTTATGTTCATCCAAGAGGAAGGAAGGATGATATTATGCCCAACCTCTATTTGCAGTTCATCTCACAAGCTTGGTCATTCTCATATGTGGCACCCTTTCTTTGTGAAGTTGCATAGCTATTTGGTAGGCGTGGACGACCTAGTTTTTGAGGCCATAGTTTGTTTTGTTTGAAGGTCGACGACTTGTAAAGAGGCGACTCCACAAGGGCCGCACCCTCCATATAAGGGCTGCCATTTCATTGAAGACTCGCCAACATATGGTTACCCAAACCAACTCTACAAGGTCATGATCTCCATTGATGCTCACTCTTCATCAAGCTATTTGATGTAGGGTTCAACGCATTCCAAAGCCACAGTTTGTAGTTTTGTTCGTTGTTTTGTGTTGTAGGCTACCTTTATCATTCTTCACAGTGGTTTTTTTTGTTTTCTATCAGCTTCCTACCGACCATTGAATCAATCTCATTAGCGTTTGGGATATCCTATTCACCATCATTAGAACACAAAATTGCCTCATGCTCAGTCAAGTCTGTGATTGTCATAATCAGTCATAACAGGGCAGACTTGTTTGAGGGTATAAACCTTCATCATTTTCCAAATTTATCTTGAAGAATATGAACAAGATTTCACTTATTACCCTTCCCAACTAACACCACCATAAAGGATATTCAATCCACACAAAAATCATCAAAAATCACATCATTTTTGCTCTTTACTAGTCTGAGATGGAGGCATAACAGTACTAGGGCATCCCATAAATGTGACCAAACTTCATCAAATAACTCTGCACCTTTGGAATCTGAGAAAAAACACATATAAGTACCATTTCACCCATTTTTAGCATTTTCCATCAGATAAATTTGGAGAAATACAATTTTGATTGCCCACTATTACCCTAACAGAGGTTTTCAGGTAGTTTTTAATAAACTTGCATTATCTTTCACTATACAACATGAAATTTCATGAGACTTGAACCAAATTAAACTAGATTCACTCATCTTTCTCCTCCAAGTGGTTTCAAATCAAAATTTGACCGTACCAGGCCATGCCAAATAGAGGAACAGCAGAAAACGTGACAAAAAGTGCAAAAATCTTTGACTAGTCTTTAGAAAAATGACCATAACTTTCTCTAATCTTAATGAAAATCGATGAAACAAAGTTTAATGGAAAATAGATTCAAGACACCTTAATTCCCAATCAGTTTCAGACCATTACCTATCCGTACATAGCCGTACCATGCATGGGAACAGAAATATTGTAGAAAATGTGAAATTGGGACAGCAAACAGTCATATTTTTTTCCTTTTTTTTTTCATTCAAACTCTATCTCCATTACAAATCCAACCACCACTGCCTTTTTTCATGCATCCACCACATATATATCCTTTTTACAAAGTTTCCCATTGTGGGAAAAGGCTAAGAATAGCCAAACTGACTGCTTTTTTCAAAAAGACTGATTTTCTAATAATAGACTATCATAACTTTACTAAACTGCAGACCACTACACCAAATGACTAAAATAAAACTCCACTAACTGACTATGCCTTTTAAGGCTTTATTACAATATTTTAAACTACAATCCACCATGTCTCTCATTAATGAGACCATTATACCAAAAAATTGACTAAGGGACAAACTATCTAGACTAAGAGAAAATAACTAAAACCATGAATTTGCTAAGTGCTCTGCACCATTTATTAAGCCTCCTCATGTGGCGATGTGTCACTTAGAGAGTTGGTCAAACTCTTCTAAGTCATGTGGCATTCTACTTTCTCCACTTGGAGAAACATACTCGCCACTTTGCACTTGAGTGCATGAGTCGACTCCTTCTGAGTTTCAAACTCTCGCTCTATTTATGTAATTCCTTTGTGAATAGTTTATTCATCGCAATTGTATTTCTTTCACTTTGTTGTGTAATCTGCATTTGCCTTAGTTGATCTTGGTTTACAACATGATATCAGAGCTTTGTTGAGTTCATTGTTGGTTCAATTGGAGTTTTTCTTTATCTAGTTTCTGTGTCGTTGAGAAGAGGCATTTAGCATTGGTTTTAATTTATGTTCATCCAAGAGGAAGGAAGGATGATATTATGCCCAACCTCTATTTGCAGTTCATCTCACAAGCTTGGTCATTCTCATATGTGGCACCCTTTCTTTGTGAAGTTGCATAGCTATTTGGTAGGCGTGGACGACCTAGTTTTTGAGGCCATAGTTTGTTTTGTTTGAAGGTCGACGACTTGTAAAGAGGCGACTCCACAAGGGCCGCACCCTCCATATAAGGGCTGCCATTTCATTGAAGACTCGCCAACATATGGTTACCCAAACCAACTCTACAAGGTCATGATCTCCATTGATGCTCACTCTTCATCAAGCTATTTGATGTAGGGTTCAACGCATTCCAAAGCCACAGTTTGTAGTTTTGTTCGTTGTTTTGTGTTGTAGGCTACCTTTATCATTCTTCACAGTGGTTTTTTTTGTTTTCTATCAGCTTCCTACCGACCATTGAATCAATCTCATTAGCGTTTGGGATATCCTATTCACCATCATTAGAACACAAAATTGCCTCATGCTCAGTCAAGTCTGTGATTGTCATAATCAGTCATAACAGGGCAGACTTGTTTGAGGGTATAAACCTTCATCATTTTCCAAATTTATCTTGAAGAATATGAACAAGATTTCACTTATTACCCTTCCCAACTAACACCACCATAAAGGATATTCAATCCACACAAAAATCATCAAAAATCACATCATTTTTGCTCTTTACTAGTCTGAGATGGAGGCATAACAGTACTAGGGCATCCCATAAATGTGACCAAACTTCATCAAATAACTCTGCACCTTTGGAATCTGAGAAAAAACACATATAAGTACCATTTCACCCATTTTTAGCATTTTCCATCAGATAAATTTGGAGAAATACAATTTTGATTGCCCACTATTACCCTAACAGAGGTTTTCAGGTAGTTTTTAATAAACTTGCATTATCTTTCACTATACAACATGAAATTTCATGAGACTTGAACCAAATTAAACTAGATTCACTCATCTTTCTCCTCCAAGTGGTTTCAAATCAAAATTTGACCGTACCAGGCCATGCCAAATAGAGGAACAGCAGAAAACGTGACAAAAAGTGCAAAAATCTTTGACTAGTCTTTAGAAAAATGACCATAACTTTCTCTAATCTTAATGAAAATCGATGAAACAAAGTTTAATGGAAAATAGATTCAAGACACCTTAATTCCCAATCAGTTTCAGACCATTACCTATCCGTACATAGCCGTACCATGCATGGGAACAGAAATATTGTAGAAAATGTGAAATTGGGACAGCAAACAGTCATATTTTTTTCCTTTTTTTTTTCATTCAAACTCTATCTCCATTACAAATCCAACCACCACTGCCTTTTTTCATGCATCCACCACATATATATCCTTTTTACAAAGTTTCCCATTGTGGGAAAAGGCTAAGAATAGCCAAACTGACTGCTTTTTTCAAAAAGACTGATTTTCTAATAATAGACTATCATAACTTTACTAAACTGCAGACCACTACACCAAATGACTAAAATAAAACTCCACTAACTGACTATGCCTTTTAAGGCTTTATTACAATATTTTAAACTACAATCCACCATGTCTCTCATTAATGAGACCATTATACCAAAAAATTGACTAAGGGACAAACTATCTAGACTAAGAGAAAATAACTAAAACCATGAATTTGCTAAGTGCTCTGCACCATTTATTAAGCCTCCTCATGTGGCGATGTGTCACTTAGAGAGTTGGTCAAACTCTTCTAAGTCATGTGGCATTCTACTTTCTCCACTTGGAGAAACATACTCGCCACTTTGCACTTGAGTGCATGAGTCGACTCCTTCTGAGTTTCAAACTCTCGCTCTATTTATGTAATTCCTTTGTGAATAGTTTATTCATCGCAATTGTATTTCTTTCACTTTGTTGTGTAATCTGCATTTGCCTTAGTTGATCTTGGTTTACAACATGATATCAGAGCTTTGTTGAGTTCATTGTTGGTTCAATTGGAGTTTTTCTTTATCTAGTTTCTGTGTCGTTGAGAAGAGGCATTTAGCATTGGTTTTAATTTATGTTCATCCAAGAGGAAGGAAGGATGATATTATGCCCAACCTCTATTTGCAGTTCATCTCACAAGCTTGGTCATTCTCATATGTGGCACCCTTTCTTTGTGAAGTTGCATAGCTATTTGGTAGGCGTGGACGACCTAGTTTTTGAGGCCATAGTTTGTTTTGTTTGAAGGTCGACGACTTGTAAAGAGGCGACTCCACAAGGGCCGCACCCTCCATATAAGGGCTGCCATTTCATTGAAGACTCGCCAACATATGGTTACCCAAACCAACTCTACAAGGTCATGATCTCCATTGATGCTCACTCTTCATCAAGCTATTTGATGTAGGGTTCAACGCATTCCAAAGCCACAGTTTGTAGTTTTGTTCGTTGTTTTGTGTTGTAGGCTACCTTTATCATTCTTCACAGTGGTTTTTTTTGTTTTCTATCAGCTTCCTACCGACCATTGAATCAATCTCATTAGCGTTTGGGATATCCTATTCACCATTTCCTGTCCCTGCACACGAAGGAGATGCCCCTATTCGACCTGCATTCAAGAACAGAGCACCCATCAAGATTTTGAAGGTTTTATATTTTGCAAGGCATCCAAAGGGCATTTCTTTAAGATCTAGTCATTTACGGCCTTTTCTTGGTCTCCATGGAGTTGTGCTTCAACCCGTGGGCATTGCCATTATTTGTCTTGTTCATCCTTCCATCAACTGCTCCCCGCCATTCAACGCCCTAACTGTAGTGTTTGCAAGCTAAAGTTTTAGCTGTCTACAGGAGATTCAAGGTCGCCTTTATTTTTTCTCCATTCCCCCCTACAAGGTCGACTTGATCAGTGTAGGATCTAGGTTATTTCACAGGTCTTCGATCACCATTTGAAGAATGTCTATGTCCTCACAAGCCACTCATATTTTTTCATTCTCTGTTGGGTCTTCACACAGCTCTCAAGGTCCGTATTTGGAAGAACCCACACAAAACCAGTGGCCCCTACCATTGTCAATTTGGGCATTATGCCCTAAAAATTTACCCTATTTTTTCCAAATAGAATTTCAATTTGTTTTTGTTTTTTAATAAATATGTCAAATTATGTTTATTAAATTACATTTAAGAAATTAAATGCGCATTAAGGGGAGCTAAATATTTCCCATTTCTTAAAATTCCTCTCTATTTCTCTCTCAAATTTTGTAGGTGGGTATTTCTTTATGTGTAAATGTGTAAAGCATTAAATTGCTCTATCCACTGGTGACGAAATCACACTATGTTATAAAGTGCCATTGTTTGTCTCCATTTGTACTGCATATGCACTAAATATAAAGTGCCACCAAAACAAATCAAAGGGGGAATCAAAATAATCAAGGGAGGGTTTCATTGAGTTGTTTTAAGCACTCCTATATTTCTCATTTTTTTCTTCCGAGCTATCTAAGTTTGCAATCAATATCTAAAGCAGGGAACCTAATCTACAAATTAATCCTCTTACACCCTTTAACTATCATGAATGGAATTTGAATGTCCAACTTGCATTTAAAAACAAAGGGTTGTATAAAGTTACTATGGGAAGTGAGAAGGAACCTAATGTAGTCAAAGATAAAGAAAAGTGGTTTAATAGATGTGACCAAGCCTTTGGCTTTCTATGCTTAAATTTGTCTCAAGAATTTCTCTTTCATGTCAAGACCTTGAAAACTCCCCATGAAGTATGGAAAAAACTTGAAAAACTTTTTGGGAAGGTCGATGAATTTAGAAGTCATGAAATGGAAGATGAGCTAATAAGTTTAAGTCCTAATGACTTTAAAGCTATTTCACAAAGTTCAAATCACTTAGGTTGCAGCTCAAAGACTATGGGATAGAAAAGAAAGATGACCAGCTCATCTTATCAACACTTTCTAAGTTGGGTCCTCAATACTTCATCTTTGTTTCAACTTTCTAGTCCACAAAAAGAGCCTTAGAAACAACATGGACCATGCCTTCTCTTGATGACTTTATTGCTAACCTTACCAGGGAGAAAGACAAACTTATCCAGATGGGCACCACAACCTCCAATAAATCACATGCTCTTGTTGAGAAAAGTGGAAAGTCACAAGAAAGAAAAAAGATGATAGACACAAGGATACATAAATACAGGGAGAGCAAACACCACAAACTCCAAAAAATTACAAAAGAAAATCTTGGAGCTGCTCCTATTGTAATAGGCCAGGACATGAAACCACACAATGTATGAAGAGGAAAATCAACAATCTCACTCAACTTCTTGACGAGGATAACATAGTTGTATCAGAATCTTCATCTTCATCATCATTGACAGACACTTTTAGAAACAAAGAAGAAAAATCAAAGGGCAGAGCACTTTTAGTATCTGTGGTTCCAGAATCTAAAAAGTGGCTCCTTGATTTAGGAGCTTCCCAACATGTGGCTTATTCACCATATCATTTCATGTCTTTGCATCTAGCTCACACAATGGAAATTTTGATAGCAAACAACACATCCGTACGAGTGTGTGGAAGAGGAACTATTCAAATTGGCAATGTATATTTCACTAATATCCTATATGTTCCAAAATTGACCAAGAATATCCTCTCAATCTATCAGATAGCAAATAGTGATAAAGGGAAGACAATTGAATTTGGACCCAATTAAGTACTCATATGGGATTTGCTTAGTAGAGAAATCTTAGCAGTTGGGAAAGAAGATGACTCTTCTCAACTCTATACATTTACAGATTTTTCTCTTGATGATTACTCTTCAGTGGTACATTCACTGGCATCTAGTTTTAATAGTTTCTCTCCTCCATCATCTCTTGTTGCTACAGAACTCAAAGATGCTTCTCAGAGAGCCTCCAAAAATTCTTCACAACATATTGAGGATATTAATAGCCAGTTGTGGTTGCAGGACTTCATCTTGTATCATATTTTTCTATAGTGTCTTCTACATCTTTACATATTTTTCTCTTTTGGAGGGTAGTTTTTTCCCACAGGGTTTTCTACCTTTCTCCACTTTATGGGATATTCTATTGTACATGGGTACCTAATTAGGCCTAGTTTTTGGGACCCATCTTTATGCCCACCTAAGTTGTGCTTAAGGGGGGTGTTAGTTCTAAACATTATTACATATTACTTGTTCTAAGTAATATATTTTAGCACATGTATTAAGCCACCTCATGTGGCGATGTGCCACTTAGAGAGTTGGTCAAACTCTTCTAAGTCATGTGGCATTCTACTTTCTCCATTTGGAGAAACATACTCACCACTTTACATTTGAGTGCATGAGTCGACTCCTCTGAGTTTTGAACTCTCACTCTATTTATGTAATTCCTTTGTGAATAGTTTATTCATTGCAATTGTATTGCTTTCACTTCATTATGTAATCTACATTTGCCTTAGTTGATCTTGGTTTACAACATAAAGATGGGGTATTATAGCTCTCATCATCCCTTATGCTTCAAGGCATTTTTCTATCTTCCTCTAAGGTCGTCAACCAAATTTTTTTCTCCATCACCTCATTTAGAACTTCATCCAAATTTCTAGATATGTTGATAACACCTTGGACTCTTGGTGATGACATCTTTCCTAGGGTCTTGTATAAACTACCTTAGGTTAGTAGACTACCTACAATCAATCCTTACAATTACCTCTCTTTAATGATCTATTAGAAAGCTTCTTGTAGGCTACCTCAATTTTGGTTGTATGTTCATAAATAGAACCCATGAACACCATTTACTGTGGACTTAAGATTCAAACCTCATGCTTTGATACCACTTGATATAGGCATGGTTAGAGGGTCCAATGAAAGGATATCTACTTGTGTATCTATAACAAACAAGAACAACACACATAAGATAAATTCACTAAAACAACCACATAACTCTATTAATTCTACAATTTTTGAATGATTACAACTTATTGCAATTCAACCATGCAACCTCACATAGAATATTACATAATAACCAAAATGGATACCCACAGCAACATCATAGTATCAAGACAACACAAGATATACCCTAGGAAAACCCTCCTTGAGGGAAAAACCTAGCCTCCAAAAGTATCCACATCATTGTTGATTCATAGTCAAGTTTACAATATGCAACAATGGGCTTCATACATTTCTACATATTCCTTTACAATAAAGATCAACCTCACATAGATGTTCTAATCTACAAATAAGAATAATGGTCACAAACAACCAATACAGGAATTTCTCTCCTCCCAACTATAGGGTTTGAATACAAACCCACCCCTGATCTATTCCTGCATGCTATGTTATCCCATCATGCTCCTCCTTGAGCTCTTATTTCTCACACTCACACCTATCTTCTCTAGTTGTTTTCTCCAACTTCATTTCCTCCTCAAATAATCATAAGAAATGTATATATAGTAATCTCAAGCCTCAAAGATGGTCCACATTGGCTACAAGGTGGCACCAAGCTCTAGACAACATGAAACATGTAGTCGACTAATTGTGAACAACCTCCAAATCATACGTGGTGATGATGGATTGAAAGATCCTCATGTAGTGCTAATCATAGGTTTCCTTGCGCCTAATGTACCTCCATATGAACTCATTCCTTGGCATAAAATCTTAGAAAGATAGAACAAGTGAAAACCATGCTATTTTATTAGCCCGAATCAAACTTAGAGACCACACGACACCATTCTGGTGACCTAAATCTTTTAAAATATGAACATGATGTTGCCCCATCATTGCACAACATATCCTCCAAATTGCAAAACCTAAAGCATTTGCGGAGAAATGTAGCACATTTTTCTGCAACTCTCTGGAGACCTACAAACAAACAACATAGTGAAATCCAATAATCAAGATTATCGTCATACCAAGTTGGATGCTTTTGCATCCTAAAGTCATCTAGTGGGGAATTTTTTTTTAATCATCCATTACTAAATTGATGAGAGTTCAAGTCACTTATGAGTATTTTGAAAAGAAAGTTGCAAAATGTAAGAAAATTCATGAGGTCATTTTAGAAATTCTCATTTAGGATGATACTAGATATGTGCATTCTGATGGCCCTAGTGCTAGGTTGATGAAGGATGCACTTAGAAAATTTCAAGCATACCAATAGAAGAAATCTTCGATAGGGGTGAATTCAAGTATTGAATGCACAATTTGTAATATTTAATGTGTTATATTTGTGTAAAATATAATATTTGAAATGTGAAGGGATAGTCAAGTGACTCTTCACTTTTTTTTTCCTTTTTGACTTGTGGGAGGAAAGACACAAGTCATCTCCCTTGGTCTCAAGTGTGCTATAAATACTTGTACAAGGATCATTGTAAGGGGTTCCTCTTTTAGAAGCAAATTTTTTGGGTTCCCATTAAAGGTTATAACTTTGGGATTTCAAAGATAGATTGTTTTCTTTTTTTCCTTCTGGGTAGAAATTCATAAACTTGAAATGAGTACAAGATACAAATTTGGTCTACACTTTGTGGGTTTTCACATTTTTTATTTTTTGAATTATGAATTTATCTTCTCTTTAACATTTCTATGCATTTAATTCACTAAATGTTGATGAAAGAAACATGTGCTTAAACCATTGATGCCTCACTAATTGTGGGTTGTTCTGTGTGGTTGTTGTGAGGTGTTTTGTGTGGTTGAATAAACATATATTCATGCATTGTAACAATTCAATAACGATCTAGCACACTATTTTCCTTTGGAGATCACACCATCTCATGTTGATAAATTATGAATAAAGGATGTGGTAGAGATTCATTATATTTTTTCCATTTATAGAATGGTGTATTGAAGGACAAAAGATTAATTTGAATTTGGCATTCTTTCTCTAACCATTTCAGACTATTTTTTATTTTTTTACCAATAGTGTTAGCTTAGGATTTTAATGATAAATTTCAAATTATAGAAGGCAATTAAATTTGTGTGTATGCATATGACTATTCATCTTTCTTTATAATTATGAATGAAATTGAAAACTTGCATTGGCTAATAGTATTTTAATTTCACTAAGTGAGTCTCTTTTTGTAAATGAATAATTCTTAATATTCATTATAGGCCCTTGAATAAACCAACCAAAGCACTCTCCAACTAGAAGATTGGGTAAACTTCAAAATTTATGTATGAAAGACTCTTGAGGCTAGCCACCTTCCAAGTAGGGGGACCTTTGTCATTCCACCATGTAGGTTTCATGACTTCCAAGTAAGTTGGTGTGTAAAACACCACATCAACTTGAAATCCACATCCACTGGACCAAACACATCTTAACAAATGATTTCCAATAATCTCTTTTCCCTATAACATCCAAAAGGAAATGATGATCTATTATGTTTACCAAAAATACAATGCTCATCAAAATCATTGTTACCAACAAAATAATTAGAAAGACCATCAAAAAATATTTTATTAATAATGGTCCTAAGACCTTTTCACTTATGTGACCCGTTGGTGCCACAACATACATGCATTTTTAGTTTTTCGAGTTACATTGGTAGAGTTACAAAATGTGGAAGCATTCATCCTAAATGAAGTCCCAATATTGTAAGGAAGCAAAGCTAGTGAAAATATCTTCCTATGCTAACCTTATAGAAAATATGCAAAAACACATATAAAGTATATTCAATACAACACATAACACCAGTATCATGTAGGGAAAACCATTTTGGGAGAAAACCCCATAATCCAAAGAAGCTCAATGTATTATTCAAATACACAAAGAGATTACAACACACTTGTAGAGCAAGCTTTTATAGGGGTATCACTAGCATACAATTTTGGAGTAATTTCAACATTCCAACACCTACAAATTCTTGTAATACAATACTATTACTCCAAGCACCCAATTTATAGACAAATGAGAAAATTGGAAACCATAAATAGTTTTCTAAATCATGTGCTAAAATCCCCCGAAGTATGATTCCCAAGTTTGACCCCAAATTACAATGCCCGCCTAGAGATTCCCACATACAAGATAAAAATAGTAAATGAATAATGCCTCTTACATATATCATATTCTGTCATAATCATCCACCCAACTTGGAAGCCCAATTTATAATTCCAACTATCAAAAATAGTGTTGTATGAAAAGTGTAAATATCCATCATAATTTTGGTCAATATCCCAAAGTAACTCCCCTCTTATAGGCTCTTATGTGTCATAAGAATCTATCATATAATCTATCATAAAATCCCTCAAAAATAGGGCACTCCAAATTTTCTATGAATAACCTCCTTAATGACAACTTACACCACCACAAAGTACTGACACATGGCAAATTATTCCACCTTAAAAACCCATGCCCCATTTCAAGGTAAAGCTAATTTAAATAATAAAATGTGAGAAAATGATAATTAATTAAATTAAGTCTAGGGAAATGCAAAGGTTGAGACACCTTAATTCCCAACAAATTTGAGATCCTCTAGAGCTACCACCAAGTTCCCTCTCACCAACTTGCAACTAGACTTGCCAAATGTTACATGCATACTAGAATCATTTAACTTAGGTACTGAAAGTAAATTTCTCACAAGTCCTGGAATATGCAAAATATTATCAATGGTTTTAACTCTTCCATCTTGAAACATAACTATACATTTCCTTTACCAACTATCTGCTTTGTACTATTGTCACCAAGGAAAACCTCTCCTCCATCATAAGCTATGTTGTGACCCCTCACAACAACCTACAATTTTCACCAAATTGGGGACCCTTCCTTGGTTGAGTCTTGTTGATGTAACCCCTCCCATCCTTGAGTTGCTTGGATGCTCATGCTTTGGTTGGTGAAATGGTCTTTTGTCACATTGGCATTTTATCACACTTTGTTCATTGCATCACACTTTACCACATTATTACCTTGTCGCATGTTGTCACTTACATCACAAGCATCTTTGTGATTATAAATGCATTCATCTAGTTTCACTTGTCACACTTTGTGTCACAAAATAATTCAAATTTTAAATATTAAAAAGTTTTAACTTTAATTATTTCAAGTTTAAACTTTTAAGCATTTTCGATAAATTTTGAAGTTTAAATTTGAAAGAATTTAAATTTAATATTTAAAATTTTGAATTTGAATTTGTTTTAAGTGTTTGTGATTAAGTATTAAATTTTTTTGAATTTAATATTTAATCAAATTCTGAATCAAAATTTGAATTTAATGTTAATCTTTTAATTTTGATATTTAAAAATTAATATTTGAATTGGAATATGATTTTGGGTATGTGCAGGATCATGATGGGCCAAACTATACCTCTAAGTGGCAATGAAAATACAAAAAATCAGACTTTATCAAGTTCATGTGAAAATTTGAATGGATTATCTACATAATTTGAAAAAGATGTAAGAACAAAATTTGTAGAGAATTGAATCTAGTTTATAGGCTACTATTTTTTTTAAAAAAAAACTAAATTTACTTAGTGAAAATTGAATATTTCAATGAACAGCTATTAAATTTTTCAAAAAAAAAAAAAAGTGAGTGTCTATCCAGCCAACCTAACTATGAGTAAATATATAAATATATATATATATATATATATATATTTGAAACTTTCAAAATAAGTAGAGGACTCATGTCCAGATGTGACGCATATTTATTTGAAATTTTTTTCCAATAAAATAATTAGTTATGATTTTTTTACTGTGACTTTTTTAAAAAACTAAAAAGTAATTTTCCAGCCAACCTAACTCGATAAAAAAAAATCAAAATTCAAATTTTTTTTAACCTATAGCCAGAAAAAAATAGAGTGTAACACAAGTTTCGGATCTCAAAAAGGTGAAATGGTTTGAAAGTTATGGATGTTTTTCAATCAGTGTGTCCATCAGGATTTCAGAGACACGGTATATAGAAAATTATTAATAATTATTTAATAAAATGATAACCAAACAAATCTTATATTTTTAGAAAGCTAACAATTTTTTCTATAAACCCTTTTCGTTTTATCAATTTTGCATTAAAAAAAAATCGTCAGCACAAAGGGTGAAGTTCAAAGAAGAGACTAAAACATGAAAACACGTTAGAATTCATGAAAAGTCAACAATCAAAACGGATATCCGTCTTGCTTTGTACCAAAGCAAGACGAATATCTATTTTGCTTCGGTAAAAGCAATTGAAAATGGATATCCGTTCTCAAAACGGATATCCGTTCCGTTTCCTTGATCTATGAAAAAATTTGTACCATTGGTTTTGGATGAAGAGAAGCAACATATTTGAAACATCGAGGTAATAATACAAGAAGTTAAAGTTAGTTGGTCATTTATAGGTGTATCTATTGTTTCATATCACATTACACATAGAATTATAATTAACAATCTAGTTTCCTCATTTGGGGGAACATTTTTTTATCCGTTTCTAATGGAAATATTTAGTTAAAAATTGGTGGCTCCTTGTGAAAAGTATGGGCTCTTATCAAGCACGCATAACCAAGAAGGTTGATATCTATTTTTCTTACATGTTTGTTGATCACATCTTATGAAACAAATGTTGCTTGGTGATAGTTCTAGGTTTAGTGAACAATATTCTCAAGCTTATTGCAATTTTTACATTTGTGACCAAATTTGGTACCAAACCCTTTCACCTTTTCAATTAATCCTGATAGTGTTATCTCACTCCATGCAAATCAAACCAACATTAGGACCATGTGAATGAGATTAAAGATAGCCTTGAAATGTGAATCTTTGTACTGTTGACTATCCTTTTGGCATGACAATCCTTTAGGATCATTGTACCCAGGTGCAACAATCCTTCAATCTTCTTTTATTTATATTTCTTTCCTCTTCATACACAAGATTCTCGTGCCTTGTAGTCATGACAATCCACAAATCACCTAACTGTCCTTAGTGAGACTATATCTTATTTTGACAATGATAGTCATTGTCCATTCACAACTCTCCTCTTTAACATAGATACCCTTTGCACATGTTTTGACTTCATGATTTTCCTTTTGTATGTTGTATTATGGTATGAAAATACTATGGTCCCTTTTTGATCCTCTTGTATAATGAAATTGAAGGTCGACACTTACGGTTACTCTTCTTTATTACTTGGTGATAATGAATCCCTAAGCTCATTTTTTATTGTCTTGAAGCCAAATTTACCACTGTTGAGACAGTCAGAGTTGATTCTTGATCATGAATATTGCGAATTACTTCAAATATCCATGGACAATTTCAATTGTGTTTCTTAAGACACCCATGCCTTAACTATTCCTTGATGTTGGTCATGATTGTGCTTGGATGGCACAATAGTTCATAGTTAGATTTTTGCCACTAAAGTTTTCCTTTGACAAAGTTGTATTTGTAGTCCACCTTTTGATGATGTTCAAACTTGATATAAATATTTATTCTTAACATAAGCAATACATTTCTCACAAATACCAATGCATTCTACTCATAAGGTTCATGGCACCATGCCTAAAGGTATGATAGTTAGCAGTGTACTATTATGGCAGCCTATGGTTGGTTTGGCAATCTATAATAGTGATAGCATTCATGCCTAACAAACCTTATCCTTATTGTCATAATGTATTTTACATTTGAGGCCTTGTCTACAACATACAAAGTTTACCTTTCTCACCCATACCTTCAATATATAAAGGACATTGATAGGGAAGTTTTTAATTTCCACTCAGTCAGTGCAATCTAGGAGAGGATAGATTGTCTAAAGTTGTAATCTATTTCCATTTATACTTGCCATAACTACAAATGCTTAGTGTTTATTCTCAACCCCGGTATATGAATAAAATGTGACCTATTGTTCTAATAGGCCTATAGGGACAAAGAGGCGATAAAGCCTTTAATTTTAAACATGACATGGTTTTGATAACTTCCCATATTGGTAAGGTCCTGGATGACAATCCTTTGATGCACCTAATTGTAATAGGTGTTATGATAGTCCATGGTATCTTTTGATTTCTTTCTTGAATGGCTTGCAAATAAGACATAAGACCTATTAGATCCTTCATAAATAAGAATTCTCATACATTAAATTTAAACTTAAACTCCCTAAACATCAATCAATCCATCCATTAATATCAAAATGCCATGAATATCCTATGATCAACCATTCTAATTCCTAGGATAGTCATATATTGCAAATTTGCTTCTCTATACTAAAATAATAAAATGAATCCCTAGGTAGATTAGTGTGTAAACATTGAAATTAAGTTGATACCTAGGTGGATTAGTGTGTAAACATTGAAATTAGATGGTAATTCACAAGTTTATAGAATAATAAAATGAATCCCTAGTCTAGAATCCAAATGTACATAATAAAACGGATATTTGTTTTGTAGTAGTGATATGGACGTTGCAGAGTGTCTGTTGCAAAGAATTGGGATTTAAGAAATGGATATCCATTTTCAAAATGGCTATCCATTTTGTAAATGCAGAAAAAAGACAAAAGGAATATTGTTGGGCCTGACATCCACAACCAGAGACCCTCTACTATCGAAATACTCGTGATTTCTAGCTATGACAGTGAAAGGAATATTTTTATGCACTTTTGGAGACACAATTTTCTTGTTACAATCATAAGGGTGATATTTTTGTTCCCCTAATGGGGAGTAATAGTCGTCGTAAAGTAAAAAGGAGGAGGAAAGTTACATTGGAGGAAATTGAAGCAATTAGGGAAAAAGATAGGGAAAGGAAGAGGATTGGAAGAGTGGGTTTGGCGGATACTCATCAAGGTGAATCTTCTTCTTTACCATCTAATGACATGCAAATTCAAGATGTTAATTTTGATTATAATGAAATGTTAGATAAGAATGAAATTCACCATGATATTGCAAATGAAAATATTGAAAAATGTTATGAAACACCTATTCATAATAGCAATACCATGGACAAAGAAGAAGAAGAAAAATGAAGACGCGCACTTGAAGAAAGTGGATATGAACATCATGATGTTTAAATTGCACTCCATAATCCATTTGTTGATAAAATTGATGAGGTTGATAACATGGATGAAACAAGAACAATCAATGTATCTCCAAATTTCATAAGAAGAGAGGACATTTGTCAAGAAGAGAATAACTGTGATGAAATTGGAAAACACCCAAAAACCCCAAAATGGTTACTTGAAATTGATGAGAACATAATGGAAAAACTTGAAGGCAAGAGGTCATCACGAACGGTTTGGTTGTGGGCTACAAAACTCTTCAATGAATACTTTGAGAAGAAAACATTAACTGAACAATGCCAACTTTTTGTGCAATTATTAAAGATGTACAAAATGAGACCTTTACTAAAGAAATTAAAGATTCAGTTAAACAAAGTGTCTTATCGGAATAAAATTATTGTTAGAAGCCTTTTCAATGCACTCAATTCTATTGGAAAGACTAGCAAGGAGAAAGATAAAAGAGCTGCCCGTAGAGTAATAACAACCTCAATAGTAAGCAAACAATTAAGAAATGCTCAATTAATGAGGCGAACTTGTGTTGACTTAAGATTGAATCGTAAAATATTGTCAAAAGCACTAGCATTAAGATCAAGGCTAGATAGTCCTGTTGCCAATGATACTTGGGCTTTCAGTGGTAGGCTTCCACGAGTTGACAAGAAGCTAATTGATAGCACAAAGGAAGAAATGGAATGATTTTGGCACACTAACTCTAGGGTATCACCGAATGCAAAAGATATTGTAAAGTTAAGAATTGGTGATAAAGACCGCACACCACATCCTAAACATTACTTGGAATGTAGCCAAACAACATTGTACAAACAATATTGTGAAACTCACCCAGGTATGACAATCTCACAAAGAGCATTTGAATCTCTTAAGCCATTTTATTGTGTTCCTCTTAAAGTTCGTAATACATGTTGTTGCAAATACCATGTAGAATTTTCTATGTACCATGAATTATTATGCAATATTTGTTCTACTTTGCACACTAATGAAATGTTACAGGAGTGTGGTGCAATTCAACTACCAAAGTCATCTAGGGACTTATTGGATTTATTTCTATGTATTAGAGATGATGGTTGCATGTTCTACAAGAATGATCGTTTAAATGAAAAGTATTTACAATGTGGTGGGTTATCAAAGTTTGTATCATTCTTTCATGAGGGCAACGAGCATGATTTTGGAAAGAGAATGGTTGAGAAAAAGAGATATGAGATAGTGAAATACAATTTGAAAAGTGGAGGTGAAGGTTCTAGATGTGAGTTGATTGTAAGAGAGGTAAGTATTGTTAATTTTATTGATGATTTTAAGAAAAATCTTTTCTACAAGTATGTCAGACATAGCCACAGGTCTCGATGGTTAGATCAATAGTTTAGGATGTGTAAAGACTCTTTCCCAATTGGAACTATTGTCTCTGTAGTTGATTTTACAGAAAACTATACATTGCAACCCCAAAATGAAGTTCAATCCCAGTACTGCAATTCTATTCAGATTGCTATTTTTGTTCACATCACATATAGACATGCCCCTGAGAGTATAGAAGAGAATAGGAAGATTGTTAGAGAATACCATTTTTACATGAGTGATGATTGATCTCATTTAGCAGAGTTTGTGCAATATTGTTTTCAACAATTTTATGGGTTCTTGCAAGAAAAAGATATTAGAATGGATCAACATCTCATTTGGTCAGATAATTGCACTGGTCAATTCAAGAATGCTCATAATTTCTATTGGTTGAGCAAAATGCATGTAGAGAAGGGTATACCTCATATTTGGAATTTTTTTGAAGCCAGGCATGGAAAAGGTGAACATGATGGAGCAGGTGCATGCATGAAGAGATCTCTTTTTAAAGAACAACTAAAGATTAGAGGTGATGCTACATTCAGTGATGCAGATTCCATTGTTAAGTGGTGTAACTATGCATTGTCACGAGGAGTGGCTCTTGATTCTGAAGTGCACAGGTTCTTTTGGTTGGTTGATGATGGGATAGCGATAGAGAAATTAGAATGTTAGAGAATCAGTGAATCATCAAAGATGCATTCATTTCAAAGCTCAGATGCAAGCACATGGACTATTTGGACATGAGAATTAACTTGTTTTTGTCAGAGTTGTATTAAATGTGATTGGAACAAATGTGAGTCAAGTGAGTGGGTAGATGCATGGATTCCACAATATTTAATCCCTTTATATGAAGGTCAATCATCTTCCATCAATGACATGGAGAGCTCATTTGACTATGAACATCTTTCAAACCTTGTACAGCCAGGTCATGTTTATGCAGTTGTTGCACCGCATGGAAATGAAGAGAGGTCAGACTATTGGTTGGCACGATGTGTACAGGGAAAACTAAAGCTAACACAACCTATGACAGATGATGATGGGTTCACATATCCTAGAGGATCAGTTGTTATTGCTAGGACTTGGTTACGAACATATATGATTAAAAAGAATGGCATCCCAACCTTTGAAGACTTTGAGAAGCATAAAACCATATTGATGTATTCTCACCTAGTTGTAGCAACAAATGTCAAGTTACTAAAGCATCGTGGAAAACCAAAATCAAAAGAACTATGGACAATTAGTAATGCTGATCATGCAGCAATATTGGATACTTTGAAGGTAAGAGATGACCCCTCAGGTATGCTTGACTAGCATTTAAACTTCCAGATGGACAGGTATGACATTTTTTTATCTTAACTTGTTCTTGTTTTTTTTTATTTTTTAGAATTGTTTTATTAAAAATCTTGTTACTTTAACTATAATGCATGCTTTTGACTATACAGGACTGCGAATAAAGTTATTTTACATGGCATCATAGATTATTTTGCATGGCATCGTAAATTATTTTGTATGGCATCATAGGTTATTTTGACTATACTCAAGGTATGATTTTTAGTTCTCATTTGTATTTCTTAATATTGCACATTTGTACCTTTTTCTACACAAGGCATTCCATGAGATGACATGTATTTGATGTCTTTTGCCGAATAGTTCATGTGCCTTGTCTATGCTTTCACATATTACATACATGTGTCACATGACAATTGCAACTACAACATCTGACAAAATTCTCATTTCTTTGAGGTATTCCACCAAACAGTTCATGTGCCTTGCCTATGCTTCCTTACTTTGCATTCTTATAAAAGTCCTATAATAGTCATAATTAATCTTCATACTAATCTTGATAGTAATCTTGCCATCATTGTATTCCATGAGATGACAGTCCTATAACAGTCCTATACATGTCTACTAGGATAGTTTTAACTACAGCAGTCCTAGAACAGTCCTAAAATAGTCCTAGAACAGTCCTATAATAAGCGCAGCATTTAATGTACATATTTATGATATTCATGTTTACTTAAATTTGCTTGTTCATGCTTCTCACAGGATGTCACCTCCACTACCCATCCAGCTCTATAGAAGAAGAGAGATAACAAATGATCAAGAGGGATCACCAATTGGCGGTAAGTGATTGATTACTTATGTCATGTTATATATTTTGAATATTAAATTCTATATTAATGTGCACGTTGTTTGATTGTATTAATAGGTGGAAATTCAAAAATCTCTATCGAGGAGGTCTAGTCGATGAGCGATAGAGGATGAGTCATTGACTGGTTCACCATCTTCATGGCCTAGCAAGAGCCATATATTATTTGATAGCAATCCATAGGAGATTTGATTTTGGGACATTTTGTTACATATGCCTATTTGGCTTTGTAAACATACTTTTGTATGTTATCGATGTATATCGTTGTATATACCCATATGGTTTTATTTGTACATGCCTATATGGCTTGATATATACACTATACATTATTTTCATGACATTATGTAAATATATGTATATATAAGATCCTATTTTAGCACAAGTAGGGAGAATGCTTGCATAGGTTATGGAATTTGGTTTTAAATGTTCCAATTGTATTTGCTTCAAAGTTTCTAAAGCCTTTCCAAAAAATCCATTTTGTGCATATCTTGCAATCATTGCATTCCATGAGATAGCATCTCTTTGAGGTGTCATGCCAAACTGTTCACATGCCTTGTCTATGCTTCCACACTTTGGATTTACACCCGCCAATTGCATTTTCTTAACATTTCCTTTCAATCCTTATCAAAAATTCCATTTTGTGCACATATTGCAATCATTGCATTCCTTCATTTACAACACATGATTAAATAAGAAGATGCATATTTACAACACTTAAGACCTTCATGAAATGATACATTGGTTTCCTGATATTCAATCATGTATTGGAGATCTTCAAAGTGCTAAAGATGTTTGAAGTGATGAAGAAACTTGTTATTTTGATGTATTTCAACTCCAAACTTTCGCCTAGAAGTGAAGGCGCTAATCCTTGATCAAACTAACCTAAAAGTGCACCTTGGTACTTAGGGCACTAGATTATGATTGATCAACCTAAAATGTGCGCCTAAGGCTAGATAGTGAATTGGAAGGATAAAATGCATCATCAAAGGAGTTTATAGTTATTGAAGGCATCAAATGATGACTTGGGCACACATCTACCTCTCTACACCATCAAATGTGCACCTAGATTAGTGAGGTGCCACTTCATATATCTATGACTTTGGATATGTGCCTTGATAATGAATACAAGGCGCCAATTATTGAATAAACAACCTAGAATGAGTACCTTACTATTTGAGGTGCTAGTTCATGCTTCTAGAACACCAAAAGTGCGCCTTGATGTTGAGGCGCTAGCTCTTGCTCAAGCAACCTTGAAAGTGCGCTTTCACAAGGAGGTTAAAATGTATTATCAAAGGATTAAGTTGAATCAAGGAATCATCATTGAAGACAAGTAAAACATGACTTTGAATGAGGCACACTTTTCATCATCTCTAACCTCACAATTGTGCCTTCCATTGGAAGCTCATATTGTGCCTAAAGGAATGGTACTAAGATATCATCCATGTCAATGATTAAGAATGTGTCAACTAGAACAATATTTTTTGTTCTGCTCATAATGGGGCCGAACAAACTGCACCAACACGTCGGGGTGGGTGGGTAAATGCCAAGGGAGGTCTCATTTTGTGCGCCAAGCATCCCAGTCATTCCGAGCAAGAGGCTACCAACAAAGTCCCTTAAGATCCCTGAGACCAAAAAACTGCCAAACTTTGACAAAGCAGTTCTCAGAATTCGTGATAGCTGGGAATGTTCTGTTTGGACCTATAGGTGTACATGGTGTCCATCCACAATAACCTCTCTCATTTTTGGTCCACTCCATTCCGTTTGACCGTACTGAAATCAAACGCATTGTTGCAAAATGTTTCAATTTGATGCAGTGGAAAGGTGCTAGGTGTGACATTTTTCATTCCATAGCTCGTGGGGTCGAACGGACAGGGCCAATGCATCAGGGTGGGTGGGTAAATGCTAGTGGAGGTCTCATTTTGTGCGCCAAGCGTCCCAGTCATTTCGAGCAAGAGGCTACCGACAAAGTCCCTTAAGATCCTTGAGACCAAAAAATTGCCAAACTTTGACGGAGCAGTTCTCAGAATTTGTGAAAGCTGGGAATGTTTTGTTTGGACCTACAGGTGCACATGGGGTCCATCCACAATAACCTCTCTCATTTTTGGTCAACTCCATTTTGTTTGATCATGCTGAAATCAAACGCATTGTTGCAAAATGCTTCAATTTGATGCAGTTCAAAGGTGCTAGGTGTGACATTTTTCATTCCATAGCTCATGGGGTCGAACGAACTGCACCAAGACGTCAGGGTGGGCGGGTAAATGCTAGTGGAGGTCTTGTTTTGTGTGCCAAGCATCCCAGTCATTCTAGGCAAGAGGCTACCGGCAAAGTCCCTTAAGATCCTTGAGACCAAAAAACTGCCAAACCTTGACGGAGCAGTTCTTGGAATTCCTGATAGCTGGGAATATTATGTTTGGATGTACCTGTGCACATGGCATCTGTCCACAATAACCTCTCTCATTTTTGGTCAACTCCATTCCATTTGACCATGCCGAAATCAAACGCATTATTGCAAAATGCTTCAATTTGATGCAGTGGAAAGGTGCTAGGTGTGACATTTTTCATTCCATAGCTCATGGGGTCGAATGGACTGCGCCAATGCGTCAAGGTGGATGGGTAAATGCCATTGGAGGTCTCGTTTCATGCACCAAGCGTCCCAGTCGTTCTAAGCTGTAAGCTACCAACAAAGTCAAAAGTTGCTAGGATTGAAATTTTGCATTCCACAGGTCCTGGGACTGAACGGATTATGCCAACACGTCAGGGTGGGTGGGTAAATACTAGTGGAGGTCTCTTTTTGTGCACCAAGTGTCCCAGTCATTCTAGGCAAGAGGCTACCGGCAAAGTCCCTTAAGATCCCTGAGACCAAAAAATTGCCAAACTTTGACGGAGTAGTTCTCAGAATTCGTGACAGCTGGGAATATTCTGTTTGGACCTACAGGTGTACATGGCATCCATCCACAATAACCTCTCATTTTTGGTCAACTCCATTCCGTTTGACCATGCCGAAATCAAACGCATTGTTGCAAAATGCTTCAATTTGATGCAGTGGAAAGGTGCTAGGTGTGACATTTTTCATTCCATAGCTTGTGGGGTCGAACAAACTGTGCCAACACATTGGGGTGGATGGGAAAATGCCATTGGAGGTCTTGTTTCATGCGCCAAGCGTCCCAGTCATTCCGAGCTGTAAGCTACCAACAAAGTTAAAAGTTGCTAGGATTGAAATTTTGCATTCCATAGGTCCTGGGACCGAACGGATTACATCAACATGTTGAGGTGGGTGGGTAAATGCTAGGGGAGGTCTCATTTTGTGTGCAAAGTATCCGAGTCATTCCAAGCTATAAGCTATCGACAAAGTCACTTTACTGGTAGCTTACAACTTGAAAGGATTGGGATGCTTTGCACACAAAATGAGACCTCCCCTAGCATTTACTCGCCCACCCCAATCTGTTGGCGCACAAAATGAGACCTCCAATGGCATTTACCCATCCACCCCAATGTGTTGGCACAGTCCGTTCGACCCCACGAGCTATGGAATGAAAAATGTCACACCTAGCACCTTTCCACTACATCAAATTGAAGCATTTTGCAACAATGCGTTTGATTTCGGCACAGTCAAACGGAATGGAGTTGACCAAAAATGAGAGAGGTTATTGTGGACAGACACCACGTGCACCTATACGTCTAAACAGAACATTCGCAGCTATCACGAGTTCTAAGAACTGCTCTGTCAAAGTTTGGCAGTTTTTTGGTCTCAGGGATCTTAAGGGACTTTACTGGTAGCCTCTTGCTCGGAATGACTAGGACACTTGGCACACAAAACGAGACCTCCACTAGCATTTACCCACCCACCCCGATGCCTTGGCATAGTCTGTTCGACCCCGCGAGCTATGGAATGAAAAATGTCACACCTAGCACCTTTTCACTGCATTAAATTGAAGCATTTTGCAACAATGCGTTTGATTTCGGCACAGTCAAATGGAATGGAGTTGACCAAAAATGAGAGAGGTTATTGTGGATAGACGCCACGTGCACCTATACGTCTAAACAGAACATTCACAGCTATCACGAGTTCTAGGAACTGCTCTGTCAAAGTTTGGCAGTTTTTTGGTCTCAGGGATCTTAAGGGACTTTACCGGTAGCCTCTTGCCCGGAATGACTGGGACACTTGGCGCACAAAACGAGACCTCCACTAGCATTTACCCACCCACCCTGACGCCTTGGCGTAGTCCATTCGACCCCACGAGCTATGGAATGAAAAATGTCACACCTAGCACCTTTCCACTCCATCAAATTGAAGCATTTTGCAACAATGCGTTTGATTTTGGTACAGTCAAACGGTATGGAGTTGACCAAAAATGAAAGAGGTTATTGTGGATAGATGCCACATGCACCTGTAGGTCTAAACAGAACATTCCCATCTGTCACGAATTCTGAGAACTGCAATGTCAAAGTTTGGTAATTTTTTGGTCTCAGGGATCTTAAGGAACTTTGCCGGTAGCCTCTTGCCCGGAATGAATGGGATGCGTGGTGCACAAAACGAGACCTTCCCTAGAATTTACCTTCCCACCCCGACGTGTTGGCGCAATCTGTTCAGCCCCATGATGAGCAGAATAAAAAATATGGCACCTGGCAAGGTTTTTGCTCTTAGGATCTTAAGTGACTTTGCTCTTACAGAACAATGTATCGGCAAAGACCCTAGTTTTCATAAGAGGAGACATGTGATTTTAAGAGGTTTTTGGGAATGTGACTTTAGTTTTCCACTCCTTATCTAATGACGATTTTATTCTCAGAGTTTGATGGCTTTTATGAGCATATACATGATGTTTTAGGATAGTCATAAAGGGTAGTTTTTGGACAGCTATGTGTATCCTTTTAACAATCATAAAGGGCAAGTTGTACATGGACTGTGACAGTCCCAAAACTCATATAAATCATCCATTTTGGTGTTTGACAACCTTATAAATCCATTAGATCATTTATACAAACCCTAATGCAACTTATAAACCCTCTTTGCATAGTAATTTCATGAATGATTGTCTTGTAGGATTTACATACATACATACATATATGATCTCGTAGGCATCTAGGTTTCATACACAAATTGCAATAGTTGTAGAGCCAACCTCCTATCAACGAGAGTTGAATAATAGTAAATAGAGAGCTTCTCGGGCATAAATGGAATTTGCATACACACACACACCCAACTAAAATAGTATCCTTATTGGCCTTATTGGCACCTCCCCCCAATATGTAAGTTTTTTATGTTTATAATGTGCCCCCAGTGTTTTTATTGGCCTTATTGGCACCTAAAACACAAGAAAGTAGATTCCACCAGCTTTTAATTACAATTGCTCTCAGGACCTAACACATCCATACAGGGCTGTACTAAACAAAGAAATAGCAGGAAAATAGTAAAATCTGCAAAAATAGAGTTTATTGACATTAATTTCATTCAAACTTGTCTTCAATTCATCTTCAAAATGTTTTCAATACATCTCCAATGCCTTTTCCACGAAGTTTTATGCATATTTATACATGATTTGAGGGAAACCAATAGTCTCCAACTGACTCTTGAGTACTTGACTATTCATCTTCCATACTTTTGCATTTTTTTTACATTTTTCATATGACAACTTTGACATATTTACAAAATTTGACAAGATGAAGACTAAATACATGATGAAATGGTTTATCATGACCTTATTAGATTTCAAGCTACTATGCTTGATTAGGGCATATAAGGAATTTTGTCATATTGATTCTATTGATTCTATTGATCTAAAACCATTCTCTTGATCTAAAACCATTCTCAATGCTAAACATATCATCAATGGACTAAAGAACTATCATCATAATGTATGACATCATGGGAAGTATCATGACATGCACATAAGGAATTTAAATTATATTGTATATCAAGTTGTATATATATTAAAATATAGTCCATAATGGTAGACATATACAAAAATTTGGCAAATATGCCAACTTAAAACATTTTTTACAAAATGTGGCATATGCCATGTCTCAAAATCTATATACAATCTACATGCCAAATAGCTACATCAAATACTACAAGTCCACTTGACCCTCAATTTGTGATGGATCCTCAATCTATGATGGATCCTAAAAAAGTGTCCTCTTTGTACCAAAATGTCTAGTAATTGATGGAGGTGAAGTTTCTTGCATTAACAAGTCAAAACACAAATTTGATTAATCTCTTCAATGGTAAATAAAAATAAGTTAAAGTTAGTAAATAGATTCTTATCTACTACAATTAAGAACTTTCATTTATTAACATACATCTAAATCACTACAATCAACTATAAGACCGCTAGATAAACTATCAATTATTTAGAAAAATTCAATTCAATTACCTCGACTCTATGTTGTTGTTCGGATAATCATTTTGCAAATGATTTTCTCTTAAGACGATCAGGTGTCCTAGTGAAGCATGATGGCAAAGGTGGCACATCACTCACATTCTCAAGAGACTACATAAAAGCAAAGTAACATTGAAATAAATTAATATATAATTATTAAACAAAATAGGAAATGCATACATTTAAAATAGGAAATGCACTACACAAAAACTTATCTACTAGAAAACAAGCACATACCACCATCAAGGCCTCCTGCATCAATTGAGAAGGACAAGAATGTAAGACTCTAAATGACTATAATCAAATATTTAAGTTTTATAAATTATTAATTAAAGTACAATTCAATCAAATTACCTCCACCCTTTGTTGGCGTTGAGAAAGCCGTTCTGCAAATGATAGTCCCTTGGGTTGATCAGGAGTTTGAGAAAAGACTATTGGCAAAGATGCCACATCATTCACATTTTCGATTGACTATAAAATAAAATTAACATCAAGATATAAATTAATATATAATTACTCACAAAGAAATAAATGCATAAAAAAAAGTTGATGTGTAGAACAAATTATACCGGCAAGTCCAAGCCAAATTGGATGGCAGACAAAGTTCCATGATGAACTTCTATCAACTCCTCCTCTATCATCAACTGTTATCCCACTTAGATACATTAGTACTACTAAATTTGTTTATATATTCAAATGGAATAGACCATAAAATTTAACTTTAAATTTTATCTGCATAAAAGATTGCTCATGCATTTCTCCTTCTCTATGGTTCACTGATTCGGTAGCTTCTACTCTTGTCCCTGACCCCTCAGCTTGAGTTTTGGACCCCATTGCCTCATCTCGTGAATGGAGATCATACTCTAATGTGTTCAACGGTGGCTCACTACTCTCCATAATAGGACCTAAGCATAAATGATTGCAAGAAATGCAATGATAGAGCACACATACATGTGTGGACGACAACAGTCTAGTAGAACTAGGTGATCCAATATCATCACCTTCATCATGTGCTTGTGCAAACTGAGATGTCTGTATAATCAAATGCTCAGTCAAAGAGTGTATGGCACTAAGGCACTGTTGTGTTGCATTTGCAACAACGTCTGGGTGCTGCATTGGGGGTGGAGAAGGGATAGCAGGAGGGGGAATATAGGGACCTTGTACTTGTCTAATTGCCCCAGGTCTATCTTGAGGCATTCCCTTGCCCACTCCTTGAAACTCTCTAAAATCAAAATAATTAACATGTTGACCCATGACGAAATCTGCATAGAGTTTATGAAGGAAATACAAAGGCACATCTAAATTATTGTTGGGTGGTTTATCAAAAACCATCCACTAACGATCCCAAAAGTTCTGACTAATGCTGCCCTCATGAATACACCATTTAATTGAAAACTTGGGCTTACGGACATCAACATGCAATCCGGTTTTAGGATTGACAAAGTGTTGGGCTAACATAGTTTTTGTAATCTCTAATTCTTTGACTTCATCATATGACAAACTGTTAGCATATTCGGCCTTCTTGACTTCTCACCATTGCCTAAATGATTCGTGTTGGGTTGACAAGGTTTGAACACGATTAATGATTCCCTCTAAATTTGATGTCATTGTAGACAATCGAGGGTGGCGGTGATACATTTTTATAATCCTACTTATATGATCAATATTTCTTTGAATATTTTCTTCTATTGTTGGAGGGGGAGGGTTTGGTGGTGGAGGGTTTGGGTTTTCATTTTGTGCATCCATTTTACCTAATAATATTATAAAACATACCCACTTAGCATAAAAAACCAAAAAAATTGCTTGAATATACAAAACAAACAAACAAAAATGTAAAAAATCTTACCTTTTTGGATCGGATATCCGTTCTTCAAAGATGAGACTGCATTTTACAAGCCGCGGGTTTGCAAAAACACAATGTCTTTCTAGCTTTTTATGTTTTCCAAAATGGATATCCGTTTTCTTTTTCTCTATCGTTTTCATTATTTTTTATTTTAGTATTTTAGCATTTTTAGCATTTTAGTATTTAGGCATTTTAGATATAAAATACAATCCAAATTTTAGAAAGACTATATCATATGAAAGGAGAGATTTTGGACAAACTATCAAAATTTATATAGGATTATGATGATATATATATTTGATTTTTATATGATTTACTTATACTAAGGTATCTCATAGTATTTTAAAGGCACTTTTGAATAGATAATTGTCATAAAAAATTGTAAAAGCAAGTAGTTTTGACCTGTAAATTCTAACAAATCATTTCATGTTTAACTTACATATTAGATGATATTTGTGTCAACAATTGAGATCAAACTTGTGACACTCGAGATCGACCTCTCATTTTTCTATACCTATTCAAATTCCAAGACAATCATTGGATTGATGTGATTTATTTTCTAAAGGTGACAAATCAATTTAGCACATCCTCAACATCATTGGATTGATGTCGATAGAGAGAGCAAGATAGAGAGAGGGAGATATCTATAGAGAGGTAGATACAGGAGAGAGGTATATACGGGTTAGGGGTTAGGGATTAGGGCCATTATTTAGGGTTTACAGATTTAGAGAGAGAGAGAGAGACTACTTTTGACATGCAACCGTAAACCCTAAATAATGCCCCTAAACCCTAAACCCAAGTAACCCTAAATAATTCCCCCAAATCCTAAACCCTAACCCCTAAACCATAAACCCTAAATAATTCCCCTAAGCCCTAAACCCTAAACCTGAGAAAGGGAGTCCTAGTTTTCTTGTTTCCATTTCCTTCGTCGATAAGGGAGAGGGAAAGATAGAGGGGAGAGATAGGATATATAGGAATGATAGGTGGAGAGAGGCAAGAGATAGAGAGATTGGGAGAGATGGCTAGGTATAGAGAGATAGAGAGGAGACAGATAGGAAGAGATAGAGGAGACAAAGGGGAGAGATAGGGAGATTAAGAGTTAGAGAGATGTCCAAAGAGACAGGGAGATAGAGGAATGATAGGGGAGAGAGAGGCAAGAGATAGGGAGAGATAGATATAGGTAGAGAGAGAGGAGATAGATTGGGAGAGATAGAGGAGACAAAGGGAGAGATAGGGAGATAAAGAGTGAGTGAGATGTCTAGAGAGATAGGGATAGAGATTGAGACCTGTCGAGGGATGATAGAGAGAGGGAGATAAGGGAGAGATAGGGATATAGAGGTGGAGGGATATTAATTTTAATGACCTCCAAATTTTCCATAAATTCTTCTCCACTAAACCCTAGACCATCACCCAAATCCTTACTTTCCTAATAAAAGCCCTTCCCCAAACATCATTTGATCATGTGACTCCTTCCATCACTAGACAGGTGCCCAAGTACTTTCCATTATTCATCTAATACTGTAATCCCAATGTCATAGCTCACATTCCCACACCTACATTCATAGACTTCATTCCCCCTATTGACACCATCGTTGATAATCATTATATAAGGACACTCCCTTGAATAATAATTAAACCATGGATTATCCCATATCCCCATCTTAAACTTTCCTCACCTTTGAACCCTTAGAAGATGCCATTTAGCTATCCCCACCATTACCAATCACACTTTCTAGCAATCCCACATAAGACACCTTACCCATCACTTCACTTAGGTCATCACCAATTAAATCACCTCATTACTCCATTCAACCATACCCATACCACCCCTTTCTCACTCCACAACCTATATTAATGCATGATTAAACCTAACCCCTAACCCCTATTTCCTAACCCCTAAATCCTAAACTTGAGAAACCATAAACCCCTAAATCCTAAACACTAAACCCAAGAAACCCTAAACCTCTATCTCTCTATCTCCCTATCTCACTATCTCCACATCACTATCATTCCTCTACCTCTCAATCTCTCTCCCTATGCTTTGGCCATGTCCCTCACTCTATATCTCCCTATTGGTCCTCTCTCTCTAAACACTAAACCCTAAACCTCTAAACCTTAACCCCTAAACCCTAAACCCTAAACCCTATCTCCTATCTCTCCCTTATCTCCCTATCTCTATCATCCCTCTACCTCTCAATCCTTCTCCCTATTTCTCTGGACATCTCACTCACTCTCTATCTCCCTATCTCTCCCCTTTGTCACCTCTATCTCTTCCTATCTATCTCCTCTCTCTTTCTATCTAGCTATCTCCAAAACTGAGAAACCCTAAACCCAAGTACACCCTAAATCCAATCAACTCTAAAACTATATCTCCCTATCTCTATCATCCCTCTACCTCTCTTGATCTCTCTCCCTATGTCCCCGGCCATGTGCCTCACTCTTTATCTCCTTATCTCTCTCCTTGGTCTCCTCTCTCTATCTCCCTATCATTCCTCTCACTCTATAAACCCTAAATCCAAAACCCTAAACCTCTAAACTTAACCCCTAACCCTAACCCCTAAACAATTTAAATCCTAAACCCTAAATAATGCCCCTAAACCCTAACCCCTAACCCCTAAACCTGAGAAACCCTAAACCCAAGTAACCCTAAACCACTATATCCCCTATCTCCCTACCACCTTTGTCCCTCTACCTCTCAATCTCTCTCCCTATGTCTTTGGCCATGTCCCTCACTCTCTATCTCCCTATCTCTCCCCTCAGACTCCTCTATATCTCCCTATCATTCCTCTCTCTCTATAAACCCTAAATCCAAAACCCTAAACCTCTAAACCTAACCCCTAACCCCTAAACAATAAATCCTAAACCCTAAATTATAATGCCCCTAAACCTGAGAAACCCTCAACCCCAAACCCCTAAACCCTAAACCCAAGTAACCATAAACCACTATCTCCCTATCTCTCCCCTATCTCCCTATCACCTTTGTCCCTCTACCTCTCAATCTCTCTCGCTATGTCTCTTGCCATGTCCCTTACTCTTTATATCCCTATCTCTCCCCTCAGACTCCTCTATATCTCCCTATTGGTCCTTTATCTCTCTCTAAACCCTAAACCCTAAACCTCTAAACCTTAACCCCTAACCCCAAAACCATAAACCCTAAACCCTAAATAATGCCCCTAAACCCAAGCAACCCTAAACCTCTGTCTCTCTCTCTATGTCTATGTCTCTGGACATGTCTCTCACTCTCTATCTCCCTATCTCTCCCCTTTGTCTCCTCTATCTCTCCCAAACTCTATCAGTCCCCTCTCTCTATCTCTCTTTAAACTGTAAACCCTAAACCCCTAAACCCGAGAAACCCTAAATAATTCCCCTAACCAACCTCAAAACCACTTCTCTATATAGGTGCAACTAATACCACTTTTTCATTGTTTTCCACATTTAATTATATTCTTTTCCATTTTCCAAGTCCTACATGTGTCCAAGTTGTATTGTTTGTCAAGTTTTTAGTCTAATTGTTAGTCCCAGCTCTCATGGTTATTAAAATGTTAGTATAGTTAGATTTATCCTTCGGTAACATTAATTTACACATTGTTGCACAAACAACCACACTGAAACATAACCTTACCTAATTAAGGTTAACCTTTTAAAAGGTTCTTTCATAAATGGCGAGCTTAATAGATCCAACTAGTTCAATGTTCTTATAGTCCATGCTTACCCTTCCAAGAGAGTTCATGCCATGTTAACTTTGCATTATGTCCTAACATATCACATGAAGGACATCATCATCACAAGGAATAACAATGTCATGAAGGATTAACGAAGGTGTAGCTTCACCACATAAAGTATCATTCATAATTTTATCACTAGAGGGTAAGGGTATATCATGTGTATCCTTCTCAAACCATGTATCATGAATCAAATCATATGAAGGATTGGGTAAAGCAATTTAGGGCATGAAATCCAAAACGCCCCAAAACACATCCCCTACTGCCCCACCATTCCTATCCCCGAAATATTGGAACATAGTCTAAAAGTGATTATTTCACCTGATGAACAAAACTGAATATTTTATTATTGATTATTTGAGTAATTCATTAGTGATGATTCGTAGTGTCTAACAAATCCTTATGGATCAATGTGTAAAGAAGCTACCAATGTTAATTTGCCCTCCTCCTTCACTAGAAACGGTCTTTAAGGAGGTTCATATATTGATGGGAGATCCAAGATTTAAGAGGTGTATTTTCAAAAAGAGTAAAAAGCCTTTTTCCCAAATTTTTTTAGAAAATGGATATCCATTTTGGTTTGGTATCCAAACCAAAACAGATATCTGTTTCAAAGTCAAACTTTGCCAAGTCGCAAATTTGGCTAAGTAAAAATGTGATTTTTTTCCTATTGCCACTGTTTGGCCCGTGATGATCTTGCACATACCCTTTTATTGCTAATGTTTCTATTGTTTTTTTGTAGGTGAAAACTTCATGATTAGATTTTCAAAGGTAATCCTCTGCGCCAATGTGAAATAGGAGTCATGGACATAGGGCACACCAATCATTTGTCAAAATGTTTTAGAGAAATGTTTAGAGGAAGTAACAACTAGGCACTAAACTATTTGACATAATGGGTTGTGACCTTTGTCGACAGATATAAAGGCCAATTTCTAAAATCTCTACCCACATACCAATGTTAAGATAAGGAGAATTGACCGTGGAATGGGTTATTATCAATGCATAGAAGGAGGTAAGGCCCAATGTTTTCTAGATATTGAACACCATGGTCAAATGGCAAATCACCATCTTTTGGGTTTTGTTAATTTTATTCTTATTTTTTATAACTTATTTATTGCACCCTGAGACCTACCATTTTTTGGAATAGTTATATTTCTAGGAAAGTTGAGGCAATTCAAAGGAGTTGATGAGTCTCTAAATATTAAAGAGGTAATTCAAATGCCTCAAACATTTATTTTCCCTAAAACTAAAGTGACAAGTATTGTGAGGAAGTTTAAATGCCACAACTATTTGAGAAAATGGATCAAAATTATTATACAATAGAAGAAGGTCATGGCCTATCTATGAATATCAAGGATAAAGTGGAGACTTAGTTTAAAGAACTAGCCAAAAGTTCAAATATTATTGCAACTCTTAGTCCTCTTATGTATCATCTTGCTAGGGTAGAAGAAATGTCTTTATGAATTATGGAGTATGTAGTTTTCAATGAGGCGGACTATTTGTTGGAGATGGATTTTTTAGAAAAGCTGCAAAAAATACTTAATAAATATGTTGCATTGCTATGCTTAATTTGTAAAATTGAAAATTAGGAAACAAGCTCTGGTCATCTTGATGCTTTAGTATATGCTTACACATGCAGTCCTTGGCATTCCCTATGATGAAATTGCCATAAGATGCATATATGAAGGTAAGCCATAGCTGCCAAATAAAGTGGAGCATCATGACTTTCCAAATTTCAATTTTAATTCATCACATCATGGGGATTATGTAGCCATTGCATCCGAGCCTCTATGCCTTGTGGGTCTAGATATCATGTGCCATGGAATTTATGGAAAGCAACCTACTCTTGAGTTTTTGAAGAATTTTTCTTCGTGATTCACAAATTCTGAATGGATGACTATATTAAGTGTTGTTCCCAAAGATGAGGATGTTTTGAATCAGTTTTACAAGCATTGGTGTTTGAAAGAAGCATATATCAAAGTTGTTGGGGTTGCTCTTAGATATAAATTCGAAAGATTGGAATTTTATTACCCTGCACATCAGATATGGTTTGATGTTGCATATTTTAGAATTGATGAAATGGAACAAAAAGATTAGCAATTCTCCCTTCATTAATTTGACAACTACTATTGGGTAGTTATGGTAAAACATTGTGACAAATCGAATTTGACAAGAAGAGCTACAATCATGGTTTTGAACTTCTATCCATGCCCTTTGCACTATATGAAATTGAGCATCTAATTCTAGAGAACAAACAAAAGGATTACGCTAGTTTAACACCAAAACATTTTCTAGATAATTCTTTTATATAATAAATATATTGGAATTTGGTTCATACCAATGCATTTTAGTTCTTATTCTCTTTCTTGTATAATCCAAGTGAATCATAACCATTAAAATATGCAAAGGAATCTTTGACAAAAATCATGGATGGATCATGGCACGCAACTGCGTCCTGAAGAGCATGAATTATTTGACATAATCTCCCAAATAAAATGCAAGCAAAGTGTTATCTACAAACGAAATCAACTGGTTGGATTTGGCACGTGACATGTTCGACAAAATGCCTTAAAGGAATGTTTAATACCAAATAGGTAAGGAAAATGTTTGTTATAATGTTAAAAGAAAAATATTGGAAGCATTGACAAGCTACGTGGACTGTTGGCAAAGAACAGTTTTATAGTATAAACCACATTTGGACAGATTTGAGTATGCAATATGAAAGTATAGACAAATGCGTGAGGCCAAACTTGGTATATTACATCTCTATTAAAAAATGGCTTAAATCAAGTAAAAGAGGTAGGGCTATATTCTAACGAGGTAGAGTGAATAGATATATGTAAAGAGAGGAATTGCTGAGGGAAGAATTTCGAAGGAGAAAATCTGTAGAAGTGGAGGATTTAGATGGTACGAAGAGAGGAAAGGGATTGCAATTGGTATAGCCTATGTAGTTAATAATGTGAACTTCAAATGTGTAGAATATGGATCATCTTCTTGCAACTTCAATGTGTAAAGGTAATTTGGAAATGTAGTTTGTCTCAAACAAAGGTGGAGGGAAGGAGTAGGATGTGAAGAGCCAACTCATGAACTTTTGTAAAGGTGGAGGGAAGGAGGAGGATGTGAAGAGCCAATCCATGAACTTTTGTATTGAAGTGTTCTTTTGTTATTTGTGAGTTTTTGGAGGGAAGGTTTGTTTGCCTTTTCATTTAAATTTTCTATATATATTTATTTGTAGCTCATTGTTATACATTGGAAAACCTGTTGAGGTTTGAGAGTATCGAATTTGAATAAAACATATCATTTTGCTCCATTTTCTACATTTTATCATTCAATGGGATTTTTCAAACTCTAAACTTGTTTCTTTTCTGCTTCATCTTATGTGTTTGATTCAATAATGTTAATGAATGTCGATTTTAAACCATTGATCCCCCATTGATGGTAGGGTGTTCTGTGTGGTCGAATGAACACATTCGTGCAAGATAAAAGTTGTCAAAATTCATGCACACATTTCCTTCAAAGATTGCATCATCTCACATTGGGATTGTGGAAATGAGTTTGGTAGAGATTGGTTCGAGTCGATTTCGTCCCCTTGCCGAATGGTGTGTGAGAGGATTAGAGACATGTTTGGATTTTTTCTCTTTCACTCTTTCCTTCCCTCTTATTTTTCTATTTCTTACACTGCTAGCAGATTACTTTTAATTTCTAATTTTAATGATACATTTCAATCATATAGGGTAGAAAATTTTAGAATTAAATTTATTTTAAAATTAACAAATTTTAGTGCAAAAATTTTCAAATTCCATGCTTATAAATTATGATTTTAATGGGTAGATTGTTCTTTTAAAGTTTTAATCATTTTCAAGGCCATTTTTAATGACAAAAATCACTTCTAGGAAGTCGAACAAATCTAAAAATGAAGATAATCAATGTGTGTAAAAATGAAATAGGATGTTTGCATGGAAAATATTGACCAAATCTCACTAAGTGAAACCTTGTTTTAATTGAATGACTCCTAACACTCACTATAGCCCCTTGAACGATCCAACCAAAGTGCTCTTTGACTAAAGGATTATGGAAAACCTCTCAATCAATTCATGAAGACTCTCAAAGATAGCCACCTTCCAAGTAGGGGAACCTTTATAATCCACCTTGTAGGCTTCATGACTTTTAAGTAAGTTGGTGTGTTAAAAACCACATCAACAAGCTATATATGTTGAAAACCACTCCTTTTTCAGAGTCATATGGTAGGAGAAACCTGAATCAATAAGCCATTTACATCATCACTAATAGTGTCAGAAAATTTTTCTGTGGAGAGATATGAAGATTTCTTCTTGTTTCTACATTCCTTCTTTCACATGCCCTCTCTTTTTGTAGTTCCAACACTTTACTCTTCTCTTCCTTGGGGTTTTTGACCATCCTTTTGATTTGAATTTATCCTTGTTTTTATCCCCCTTAAACCCTCCTTTTTCATTGGGCCCTCCTTGAACATGTAAAGCATCCTTCAAACCATCATTCATGGATATTATTCTCATCTCCTCTAAAAGTAAATAGTAATGAGACTATCCATTTTGGGCTCTACACCACCACCACTAATGGAAACAATTGAATCTTCTCAAGACTTAGGTAAAGAGAAAAGTAGTGGGATGCATTTATCTTCCTCTTCTAACTTAACATCTATTGAAGCAAGATTACTCAAAATTAAATTAAAAATCATTCAAATGATCTTTAATTGAATCACCATCTTTCATTTTCAAATTATATAACCATATTTTGAGATACAATGTATTGGTTAGACTTATAGTTTGATAAATATCACCTATACTCTTCCATAGCTTGTATGCAAAGATCTCCTTGAATGATCTGCAAGACATAACAGAATGGTTCCTCACACCTTATTGTCTAACTTTTTCCAATCTTCATCAGACATTGCATCTAGCTTCTTTTCTTTTGCAAATAGCACCCATTAATCTCTTTCTTCCAAAAGATCTTCCATCTTAAGCTTCCACATTTTATATCCAATACCATTTAATTTCTCAATATCTGTACAAGAAGTAGAGGCCATGATTTTCAATCTCTTCCCAAATCTACAAAACCACACAATGTAAAAGATCCCATTGCAGCCAAAAACCTTCAACACTTAATAGAAAGGTGTCCCCCTCTATGCAGAATTGTTATCTGTAATACCAAATGTTGAGAAACAAGGTAAAACTACAATAATAATAACTTCTACAAAGTGTATGAAAGTCAAAAAATTGTTTCTTTTATTAGATTACCATAAAAATTGTTTAGATGCATAAATCAAAAAATAAAAAATAAAATTAGCAAACCATAGTAACATTGGATTTATGTGGAGAAACACCTTTAGGAAAAAAATCCACTAGAGAAAGAGGACAAGTATGTATTAATATTAAATGTACATAATATAATATTAAAGGTAGGAGAAACCTAAACCAATAAGTCAAGCATCATCACGAATAGTGTTAGTAGAAATAAATAAAGATCAATTTCATCGACATTAGAAAATTTCTCTGTGGAGGGATCTGAAGATTTCTTCTTGTTTCTACATTCCTTCTTCACATTCCCTCTCTTTTTGTAGTTCCACAACACTTTACTCTTCTCTTCCTTGGGGTTTTTTACCATCCTTTTGATTTGGATTTATCCTTCTTTTTATCCCCCTTAAACCACTCTAATCTCTAACAACATTCTATCAACAAGTGTACCTATAAAATATTAATCTAAATCAACTATGTCATACCTCTAATATATAGGCAAGGAGAGAGGGTAAAACCATATATGGTTTTACCAAACAATGGGTACCAAAACCATGGTATGTTGCAAAAATCACACGCCCAACTTGGAGAGCATCTTCCAAGAATAGTAAATTAATCAATGACTTTAGATGGACATCACATGGGCTCGATCAATGAGTCCCAAAATAGGAAACATAATTGTAAAGGCATCTTTGACCAATAACTCTCCAATGGCTCACACCCTCAAGTGTAGCACTCCAAAATGGAGAATCTGACTCATGTGGGTCCCATCCATCATAACAATATTCTCCACCCCTCAATCCTAGCACCTAAAATTGGGAATATGCCTTAAATGAGTCCAAAGTCAAGTGTAACTACCATCATAGTGTTCCACCTCCTTCATGAATGCATTAGACAACTAATGGCAAAATCTAGGGAATACAAACTATAAATCAATTTCTCTAACTACATCCTAGGCATCCAAAGACACTTTTGGAGACTATTGGAGACACATAAAATATACATAGGATTTCAAGGTAAATGTACCTTAATCCTAACAACAAAAGGAATAGAAGGTTTTCAAATATGTGTCATGTCCCCCTTACCATAATAAATAGGAAGACATGGAGATTCAAGATTTAGGAGGGAATGGGTGAGAAATAATGGCACTAGTAAGGGTATCATGATGTAGGTCCATCATTATTTCCCTTTAATTGCATTCAATTTCTATTGCACATGTTGAAGTTGATTTAGGATATGGCAAATAGTGAGATTAGAGGAAGAAGATATGGGAGGGGTTGAGGGAGAGGTCTAAGATGAATATTGATGAGGTTAAGGATAAGAGATAATTTGATTAGGTGAAGTGAAAAAAGTAGAGTAGAATGAGGTAGATGTGGTAGACATAAGGCTAGATGGAGGGGGCATATAAGAATGATAGGAAATGTGACGTAACAAAGAAGTAGAGGAGGAAGAAGAGTGCATAATGGCCATAGTAGGGGAGATGTGGTAGTGGTCATAAGCACATGGGTATAGGAGGGAATTTATGTAGGGTGAGAACTAGGTGGAATAGGAATGGAAGAGATAAGAGGAGAAATAGATATAGATCAAAAGATGGTAGAGAAAAAGGAGAAACGAAGGATGGGATGTTAGGTTGGAGGAGAGGTTGGATAGTAGTGGATGGATAACTATATGGGATGGGACCTATAGATGATTTAGTAAGAAAAATAGGATTAGTAGAATCAAATGCAATAGTTTTGAGAGGTCAAAATATCAGTTGGAGGGCCATGTGCATGCACAATATGCCCAATGGTTTTTAGTACCTCCAACCCAACAAGATTGGTTAATATAATATTTTCTAAAGAATAAATCAAGAAGGAACTATGGATATATTAGGGTTAATTACATTCTTAACATATGGAAGTTGCGATGTGATCTTCATTTAGTTTTGTAGGTCTAATTGGGCTTCTTGACCAATGTTGTTCACAATAGGAAAGAAGAGGTGGTATCATAAATGAAGGTGAAATAAGAAGTGGAAGGACTAGGAATGGATGGATTAAAGTGAGTTATATGATAGGGATTATTCTAGGAGACTCTAGGGTCGCAATCTTAAAAAAGAATGGATGTGAGACCTAAACTAGGCCTACTATCAAACATAAAGATAATTAGGTTCACCAAATAAAAGAAGCTAAAATGATATGTTTAAATTTATTTTTATGTGTGTTAAGTAATGTTGTAAATTAAATATGGTACTATAAATTAAGACCCTTCCACATTAATTACTTAATAATAGGAGTTGGGACTAACTATGGGCAAGAGATAAGTAAACTAGGCAATGGAAATAAAAACTCACACGCACTAGGCTAGGAAAGAGTAAACTATAAAAACAAGGATCTAGATGAACCTGTAATTAATTTTTATTAATGGAAATGGATTTAGAACAACTCAAAGAAGATCTAGTTTAAATTTTCACAAATTATTATGAAAGGATCTCTATGCAACCTAGTGGTACACCAAAGGGTATGGCCTGTTATTAGGGTTGTAGCCTAGTCCTTTGTGTAATAGAGATCTAGATTTTTTAGATGTTTTGAATAGTCCAGTGATCATTTAATTGTATGGACACCTATCAAGGTAAACAATAGAATATGGAGTAAACTAGTAAAATATGTTTCAATATTAGGTTTAAATACTACTACACCCTAATCCTATAGTGTGTATATGGTTATGAGTAGTCAGCTTGTGGCTACCTTAACTCTTATTTAAGTTATATAATAATTAATATAGTCTTATATAGGTAGTTAGGTCAGCTTGGGTGACATCCATGGAATAATTATGGTATATATAGAAGGAAGAGTTTAGTTCTTAATGAAGACTATTGGAGGTATCCCCCTCAAAGTGGATTAGGATGTTTCCCCCTTGAAGTGGAATATTATTATCAAGTAATGAAACATATTTCCTATTATATTCTTCTATTGTGTAAGTTTTTTCATTACAAGTGATAGCAAAGCATGATCTTAAAAACATGAAGGCAGGAAATAAGGTAGTTTTTTTAAAATTTTGGAGGTCATTCTGGGAAGTGCATATATCTTCTATTTTTGCAAATATTCTCAAGAATTTTACAAGTTTTTTCAAGGATATATTAAATCATTTTTAGTCTAGATTTCAAGGCAATTGGAGTATAATTAAGAGAGTTATTGCAAAATTAGGGTTTCCACCAGTTTCAACATGCTCCTAGGGCTACAATTCAATGATTTTCTCTCTAATTTCTGGAGGGTTGAACAAGAGATAGTTGATATATCTACAATCCTAATTGGAAGGAAATTAGAGTAGATTTGAGGAAGTGATTACAAAATTAGGGTTTTCACCAAATTCACTCTCAAGGCTACAAATCAACTAATTTATCAGAGATTTTTCTAGGAAGTGAGATCTAGACCTTGGTACTTGTTAAAATTAAAAATTTAGATTAATTGGATTTGTGTTGTGTGATTTATTGCCAAATTATTTTTCTCCATCATGGTGAGGCCTACCACAAGAGGTAAAAAGAATCCTATCACACTTAGAAAATCCCTAAACAAGGAGGACACAAAAGGTGGGGAGACTTATCCTAATGATATGCATGAAGAATTCATCAAGTTTAAGGAAGATATTTCATCAGTGATCAATGTTTTATCAAGGAAAATAGATTCCCTATTACAAATGAGATCTCAAAACTTGTTCATCTTATCTATGTAGTGCATTAATTTAAATAAAAACATTAGTTAAAGAAAAAATAATTAGTGATCCACAAATGATATAAATTTCTAACAATATTGACTTATTGGACCTCTTTTCAACTAGAGATATTTTCATTCCAATTTATAACTTGTTGGACTAATTTGTCTAGACATGACTCCTAGATGTGAATTATTTTTCAAATTAAAATATTTGAAATAAATGAATTTATTATATTTTGGATGAAACATAAACCTCTCAAATATTAATGTCCATCCATGTGAAATTTATAAACAAAAACATAAACACAAATATATGACATGTCAAATATCGACGTAAACATAAGTTCACAAATGTCCATCATATTTGGAACATAAATGTCTATCTCTAAAATATAAAAATAAGCACAATGTCATGTGATATTGCAAACATAAACATTTCTATCTCTGAGACATAAACATAAACATAAATGTCCATGTGTGATATCTCAAACATAATTGTTTATCTCTAAAACATAAACATAAATAGAAATGTCCATGAAATATCTGAAACATAAACATAAGCACAAATATCCATGATATCTCTCAAACATAAACAAACACAAATGTTCATGATATATGAAATGTATAAAAGTCCATTTCTAAAATACATAAACTAGGTGGTCTAGTCATAAATTCAATTCCTAGTTTGAGAGCAACCCTCCAAGTGCAAATCTTGCTATGATAAATGAGTCAAGCCCTACATATGTAAAGGTTTAATTAAATTATACAATATATATATGTGTGTGAACTTTCTATGTACACATTTACAAACATGTACAAACATGAAAATTAACTCACCTACCCACTGACATGGTCAAGTGAATCATGGGTTCATACGCGCTTTACCTCCAACTACATGCATGTTAAAAAGTAAACTGATTTCAAATATAATTTATAAATGTGTTAGGACTATGTAAACATATATACATTTTAAATTTTACAGTATAAATTTAGCTTTTAAAATCTTAAAAATTACACGTACATACCTATGTCGCACCAGGATCCTAAATGTCAGGTGCATCTCCTACGATGATGGTATCCACTAAATCCTCTGTAGTGCCATCCTCCAATAGTTGTAGCAATGATGGGTGTAGTGGACTGTGCAAACGAGATGGCATCAACCCTAAAGACTATAACATCTTCATAAAAGCTCAACCTCCCATAGCCTGGTCAAGCGAATCAATAGATGTCTAGGGACATTCCACTGGTAGAATGATCAGTGGGTGGTTGTGTGTGTGCAATAGGAGAATGATCTGACATAGGTGGTTGTACTTGTACAATAGCAAAATGATCAATATCATTTGGATCATGTGCCCCATCAAACGATCTAACTGTATGATCTACATCAGAATGTTGGGAGTGAGATACATGACTTACTAAATCTCCATGGATGTGACCCACAAATGAACTAACATCTGCCAGAGGGATCCTGAGCTGTGATGAAATTACCAGGTATGTTGTCATCAAGTCCTCAGACAAATAACCTGCAACCATATGAGTCTAACCATCAGTGCCTGTAATGCAGGTTAAATGATTCAGAGATAGGATGCCTACAACAACATAAGGATCATTTGTCTAAGCATGTGACCTATGTGGATGCCTCAATAAGTATCACCCCACCTGATATGTAGATATCCTCTAAATCTACACTGCAATCTCAGAAATAATGTCAATTGCTTATCATTGGAAAGCAATAACAACCTGATCATCACTAGGGCTCAGGGATGGAGAGATAGCAAGCATCCTCTCACCAACCAAGGTCCTAAAAAAAGGACGCTCTTGATTTGCACAATGATATGCATCCCTATCACATACCCTACCACGCCCCTACCCCAAATGAGGAGGTAAATCCAAATAATTGACCTTCAGGCCTAGATGAACCTCAGCGTATAACTGTTGTGCAAAATAAAATGGAATTTGGTTGTTATTTGGATAACAACCATGTGTAGCAAGAAATTGAGGGTAAATTAGTGGTGCCATCGTAGGGCATATGCACCTAGTCACCTAATACGCCATCACAATAGTATTGGGGGCATACTGTGGAAAAAATTATGTTTTGATAGTTTGTTTTGGCACTATTAATTGTACCTCGGTCAATGGAACATCCCCAGAAACTTGTTCCGGCATCTAGGCCAGAATGGCTACTAAGGTCTCACCAGAGTATGCATGGACATCCCCTAAAGAATGTCTAATTCGAATCAAACTCTCTAAAATGGTGTCACAATTGGTTCTATAAACCCCTATGGTCAAAGGGTCAACTAAAATCGCTCTCAATCTCTTAGTTTATGTGTACCCATAGGCCATCCCTATCGGTGTTGTACAAAAATAAATTAAGTTCTAATTTAAATTTGCATGGATCACATGATGCATATATACATTCATATCATGCTAGGGTGAGGCCAAACATGTACATGAGTATGAACTTGACCTAAGGTCTAGTAAATTATGATAGTACTCTTCAAAATAATCTCATTAATTTACTTGACCAATTAATTTGAAGGTTGAGGATTATTGAGTCTTTGAGAACCTTGAAACTGATTTGGTTGATATGGGGATCTATTTCCTTGGAAACCCTGATAAGGAGGCTTTGGATAAGAAGTTTGTTGCCTTTTGAGATTAATAATCTCATTTGAAAAGGTCCTAAGAATGTTTTTCATATCATCCATTTCAGATGGAGGGGCAGAGGGTGTTGATACAGTAGGTTGTTGAGATGCTGGGAAGGCATACATGGACACAGGTGTAGCTGTAGGATTAGGGGCTTCCTGTGGCAAGGGAATGGAAATTTTTGTGAACATAGGCAAGGGAGGCCTTGGAGGCAATTTTCTAGCATCTATTAGGTAATTCTCAGCCTTTATAGCCAATTCATATGCTTCTGGTAGGGTCTGCCCCCCTAGGGACTGAATCATTACAGATATATCAGAATTGAAAGCTTTGAGATAGAATACAATAGCCATACCTAATGTTTGCCTCATTGTAGCAGGGATTCTGTCCTAGGTATTTTGAAACCTAGTGTTGAAATCTATTATAGCCTCTTGCGGTGCTCTTTTTATGGTAATTAATTGTTGCAACAGGGAAGATTTGTCACCCTTTTCACTGAATCTTGCAAAGAAAGCATCACCAAGCTGATCCCAGGTAGATATTATATTCAGGGTTAAAGATCTACACCAGTCTAGATCCTTCCCTTTGAAAGAAGCCACCAACAATCTGATTGCTACATTTTGTATAGTAACGACATGTACTGCTCACACATCTTATACATCTTGAAGATCCTCCCCTGGTGTTTTGGAATCTTCTCCACTAAATTTGGGTAAAGCTTTCAAAGCGTTAGCTAGAATTGGATCCCAAGTAGTTGGCGGTGTTAGAAGAATGAGAGGACTGCCAGTGTTCCAATTTGCATAGTTTCTTGGAGGTACAGGTGCTCCCATGTTTTCTCTTGATGCTATTGCAACTTGATTTACTCTTCTTCTTGGAGTAGTAACTAATGGTGGCAATAAATCCCTGGATTAGCAGCAGATTGAGCTCTTGTTGTTGGTCCACATCTCTGACTCCTTGAGGCTCTCTGGTTCATACGATCTTGATCAAAATTTCAAGAAAGGTCCCACTGGGCATGCCAAAAACTATTGATGTATAAAATTGCACAAGTTCTAACACCAACATGGGAAGTTTCAAGAATGTGAGACTTGACACTTGAAACCTCCAGATTTTACAGAAGTTGGCTCTTCCTATTTCAATGGGGTTTTGAGTAAAGGGGAGAGGAAGAAACAAGATTACAGATACAATAAGTAAAATCCTAACTCTATGGCAATGCACTTGAAAATGTATTTAGTAACTAGCACAGTGAATAAATTCTCAAGATTTAGCTATATTAAAGAGCAAATATTGTATGATCAATATAGACAGATTGTAAATGAATTCAAATATCAAAAGCTAAACTCAGAAGATTTATGCAAAGACAGATAATATCACCAATGGCACAAAACAGAGCTCCTTTCATTAACAATTTAGCAAATACAAAAGGCACAGTGACATGCACAGATATATCAAATTTCTTATCAAAAATAGCTAAACTAAGGAAAAATGATATCATCCAATCACCACAAGATCTCTAAAATCTCTAGATAAAATCCCCTACAGTGTTACAAAACTTTTCTATTTATAACCACAAAATTTGGCTCAAGATCACCTGTAACCATCTAGAATCTCAACGACATCAACAAAATTGGAATTAACTAAGACTCAATCTGACAGTGAGGATTTCTCTGAATATGCAACCATCTTTCCCTATGCACTCATTGGTTGAGCGATAAAATATGTGGCACACTAACTGTAGTTCTATTGAGACACCTGGCAGCATCTGTGAGTCTTCAAATGGCTTCAAAATATACCACACGGAAACTTCCACTTAACACTTAGCTTCCTTCATTTTGAAATAGGGCACACAGAATATTGACACTTGTCACCATCCGCCAGACTTTGAAATTTGATACACGGTAGCCTCGGAGAAACAAAACTGAGACACTTGGTAGCTTCCGTAGATCTCAAAACTTCCTTATCTTTATACCCCGAGCATTTATGACTATGACACTTGGCACCTTCAGCACCAATAAGAAACTGTGACATTATTACATGGGACCCGCCATATACTTCTTTAATTCCTGCATAGAGATACAATATTGTGACACACGTCACCTCCCGCTTAAAGCAAAAAATAGGAACGTGGCACCCTCCAGTTATATCAATAGCTTTATAAAATAGTCCCTTGGAAACCTACAAAGATGACACTTGTCATGCTCTGGTAGAAACTAGAAATTACAAGAAAATATACGTGTCGACACTCGAGAGCTTCGAAAATGAGAGTAGTTTGACCCTCTGCTTAAGCCATGTGGCGCACTCTGGCATGAGCTATGAAACTGTGTTGTAATATTTAGGGCCCACCATATACATCGGCACTAATAAAGCTTATCAAAAAGAGATACATGCGTCAGTCAAAAAGAGACATGCAGCAGCATCCGGCAGCATCAATATGAGGACACTTGGCAACACCCACATACTTGTTGTACCAAAAGAAACTTTTCATCACGGCCTCCGGCATCAACACGTGGCACACTTTGAAGCAAGCAAGAAGTTTCAATAAAAGAAACAATGACATAGATATGTGGTGCATTCCAGAAATAACTAGAAAGGAAACATATGAAAGAAACACGCGGTAGCTTCCGCGGAACACTAAGACACTTTCCCCTATTACTCCATATTGACACATGGCATAATCCACGCACAAGAAACGTAAAGCCACAGAACAAGAAACATAAACTATAGAAACACTGAGACAAAAACCAAGCTGAAACAAAATGTAGAGTTTTTTAGCTCTACATGCACCACACCCTCTGGTCCTAATTTTAAATGTGCTATATGTGATCATATCCTACTTGTGTGACCTTGTTTCCTACCACTAATGTTTTGTGGGATATTTCATGTGTTCCTAAACTTGTTTCTAATAAACTTGTCATGCTAAGAAGCATGATGGTGTTTAAACTTGAAGGAAAAAATTTGATGACCTAATCTAGTATCAACACAATAACTAAATCCCCTAGAAGAAACTACAAGTTTCATTACACAATATGCATGCAATGATGATGCAATTTAATAAAACACTAAGATACACATGAATCTAGGTATAAAATGGGTGATAAGGGGGAAGGATTGATGCCTCTACTTTTAAAGGGTGGCTCTAAGAGCATGATAAGGTAATGTAGGTAGAGTTGGAATATGGGAAATAATTATGCCCTACACATAAATATATTGATATGAAATTACATTAAGTATGTTCCAAAAGGCATTATGCACCCAATGCAAGGATATGACAATCAAAGTTCAATATGTCTAAAAGTATGGTATACTAAAATGTAGGATCAATAGTCATAAGATAAAGTATGGAGAGCACGCTCATGTGGTTTAAATATGATAAATGTCATAGGTGCATGAAGCATAGGTAAATCATAGTAGAAAATATACATAAGGATATAAAGTAAAATGGGAAACAATTTCAAAGTAAAATGAGAAACCATTTAGTAATATGATTAAGCTAGTCAAGTGATGGGTTTGTTGACCCATGAGTATGGCCAATTTTAATGTCCCTTTATCTATAATATCTTGAATTGTATGCTTAAATACAATGCATCTATCTATAGTATGTCCATGTATGTGATGATAGGAATAAAATTACATATCCTTGCATGGTGAAAGCTTACAGTTATCCATTGGCATAATTCAAGGTAAAGTTATAAGATAAGGTTTCAATAGTTGTTTCAATACCATGTGTGGAGGCACCTATAATTTGTAGTGAAAGTTGTAAGTTCATTTGGTTGTCTGTATGCATGATGATCATCATAAGTGTTACATCCCTCCTTTTGAAAACAATTATGCTATTTACTTTCTTGCAAATTTCAGTAAATTACTATGTTGAGAACGACAAGAAAACTGACAATTTATCTTACAAAGTTGTTATATGAAATTGCGGAATCTATTGATTACGATCAAGGTGAATTGTAGACTAAATTTCTTTATAATAAATGCAATGATGTTTGAATATATTATATTTGGATCATAGATGCTTTGACCACAAAATTGTATGCGAGTCTGTCGATGCAGGAACAGGTGGACCGTGTTTGACGGAAGAGAAAGTATCTTCGAGAGAGAGTATAGACTCTGGAAATTAACCATGGGTGTTTGTTACTGAGATCGCCAAACAGGTAGATAAACCTTGAAACCAACCAGTTAGTCTTGTTTGTCGGTTGGGATTAGTAACTAGATGTCGACGTCAAAGGATAAAGTATAACATCCTAGTCGAAAGTCGTCTTGTAGAATCTTGGAGTCGTCGATGGCGTCGTAAGTCCATAATAGCAAGTCGACTTATATAGACGTTTAATATTTTCGTTTATAAGTATTTAGTGAACCATTTTGTGGCGAAATTGTAAATCATGTCTTGTAATCGAAAAAACGCGAGAAGTCAGTTTTGTGCGTCTAATATTGTAAGAACTCATTTGTGTTACGATCAATCCGTCGTGATTGTCGTAAAACGCATCGAACTTGTGTTGTGAAGTTATTCTTTTTGCGTAGATCGACGAATGTCGATTTGTAGCCTTAGCGTGGAATAATTTATTTTTTGTCTTCGTAGCGTGAGTCTTTTCGTCTAGTCTTTGTCTCTCTTTCCTTCTCGACTCCAACGTTGCTCAAACCATTTCGTAACCACCGCCATGTCAAGGTTTAACTCCTCAATTCAATTATTAAGTTGGTTTTGGTAGTTGAGGCCTTTTGTTTCAATAAGGACGGAATAGTATGTCCTTTAACAAGCCATGTCACCTTAGGAGCCTTAATCTCTCTTGTGGGCGTTTTAAGTCTATGTAGCCGATTATTCTCAGCTAAATCAATTTCCCTGAGTTTAGACATAATTCTATTGTCATTTAATGCCTAACTAATTTCACCATGGCGTGAATAGGACGACTAGCTACTTTGGTGCAAGGAGTTACCCATAAACCTTTTAGAGTTACCACGGGAGTGTAGTGGCGCGGTGATTGGTTTGGAAACATGAGTAATGTAGCAGGTAGAGCGGAGTTTCTGCTGGGCGGTTGTGGTTTATTACTGAGCGGGAATAATGCCGCGGAGATGGAGAGAAAGGCAGTTGGGAAATGGGAGTGGCGACGGCATTGGTGGGGAGAAACGTCGGTGGGGGAGAGAAACGACAAAGGAGAGAGGTCTACGTTGTGGGAAAGGAGAAGTAACTGCTAGAGAGAGTTGGACGGGGCAGTTAGAACTGCGAAGTGGAAGAGAGATTCTGCGGGGGTGAAAGGAGAGTTTTAGGAAGTGGTTTTTACGCTGTGAAAGGAGAGTTTTGGAGGAGGCTTACGTGGTGTAAAAGGGAGGACAGTTGATGTATTAGGGGGGAGCCTTCATCAGAGAGAGGGCAGAGAGCTTAGTGGGATATCGAGGAAGAGTAGGAAAGAAAAACGGCGAAGAAAGAAGGATCAAACAGTGAGGAGAGTTGCAGAGAGAGGTCTGTCGTTATGCTGAGGGCGAACCGGTAGAGAATAGGAGAGTTGCTGACGCCTGCATGAGAAAAGTGTGGGCAGTTTTTAGAGAGTTATTGTGAGAGGAGAGTTGAGAGAAAAGACGGGTTTCCGCATCGTGAGAAGAGTAGGAATACGGCAGTGTGAGAAGAGTAGGAATACGGCAGTGTGAGAATTGAGAAGTGGGAGTAGTAACTGTGGAAGTCCATCATCGTCTTGAGGAGAAATGGTAGAAAAGCACGTGTGGAAGCTTCTGTGAAGTTACCAGGCAGAGAGGAGGACGACTAGCTAAGTGGGGAAGTAGTGTTTGCCACAACAACCACTGTCATCGTCCACAGGTTCATTCCCTTTGTCTTCTTCTCACAATTTAGTCTAGTAAGAAAGTAAGTTTCATGACTGCGATAGTTAAATATGTTTATTATGAGTAGAATGAAAGACCACGTAATTCTATTATGAATTTTGTGTGCTGTCTATCCATGATAAGGTATCATTGCTGTGTATTGTTAATTGGAAAACTCAGAAATGGTAGGATTGTTGTTTGTTAAAATGCGAAAAACTGCATTCTTGTTTGACATACAAGGCACCGTGTGAGGATGGAACACAGTTTCTATTTTGCATACATTTAGGAATGAACACCACTTGTTGCAAATTGTAAATTACATTCTTTGAATGGTTAGAAATAAAGTATGTGCGAAGGCTATCCATTAAGACTGTTTTATCAACTCAAAACGACCCTTGAAACACTTGAAAAGATAGCTTCACAGCAAGGAAACATTTTTCTCCACATGCATGTAGTGTAGGAGTTTAAAAACCTCCAATTTAGAACACGTTTGGGACGTAAACTTTAGTGTATTTTGCAACCGGAGAGGTCGCTGTAACCAGCTAGTGACCTTATCGTCTTGTATTTTAGTTGAGGTCGATCCTACGGATGGTCACCTCCATTTATCATAAGGAAGATTCCAAAACCAATTATATCTTATTTTGACCCTTATCTTTTGAATCATGTGAAACTAAATGACACAGTAAGAGGAGTAGGAAGCTAAAGCATTAGTAATGATCGAGAATCGTCATGATGTTGTTTCAAGCAGTAGAGTGGGAAACCCGCATACTGAATTCAGATTACGTTGCATGCGACAACTCTAGAATGATTTGCAGACCTTAAGAGTCTAGAACCCCTGAATTTTAGGATAATGGGAATATATCGAGATTCTAGAGTGTGTTGTGAAAAACATGGGAACCGAGTAATCGATTAAGAAACCACTTAGGAGTGGGCGCTTATAAACAATGTTTTACATGAAAATGGGTTTTGAAACTATGAACTCGGGATTAGAGTAATTATTGCACCATGCGCTATTACAGGAGGGAATCCTAAATCCTTGAGGTCATCAAGGTCGTCAATTAGTTCAAATTAAACAAATTGGAAAACTGTAGGATTTCGACCAGTTCAAGTCGAGTAGGGTGGGTGAACCAAGTTCATGCGTTTTTTAGAACGCTAACTAAATACAAATCCTTTAGCCAAGGTGGTGTACTATCCTCAAGTGCATCGAATGTTCACCGTAACTGGATGGCGTTTCTTGTGGAGTGTCGTACATGACTAGAGGGTATCTAGGGATCTGTACGATAACAAGACACGTAGGTTACAACACCAGAGCTCAGATGGCAAACACCGATGGTTATCCTAAGTCTATCCTCTTGAGTAGGGTAGGGCCACTTCCAGTTAGGAAGGAGTGCAGGAGACCGACGGTCTGTGGTTGGAGGTTAAGCTCCTTGAAGATACTTTCTCTTTCAAATACTGAGGAATTGCCGAGTCTTGAACGTGATGGGTTGACAATCGAGATGCATGATAATGGTATGTTTCCAATATTTGTTGTTTCAAGAAAATTTCATTTGCTAGAAAACAAAGTGTTTTATGTATATCATTTCTTCAAGCTTTATGAAAATGAGATCATGTTTATGATAAAATGAAAAATGTTGTAATGGATTTTAGATGAGTTTTTATGTATTTGATTACCTAGTTAAAAAAAAAAAATTTACCGTCATGAAAACTTAGTTACTTCTTGTCATTTCAGATTTTGGATGTTACATATGGTATCAGAGCTAACCAGGTTCAGCACTAGGGCTGATGAGTCCACTAACCTGATTAGGAAATCATCATTATGCGGGTAGCTAATGATTTGGTTTACTATGCCAGGATGGCATACACCAAGAGAACCGTAAGAAAATCCTTCGCGGGTAAGAAGCGTTATCTGCAAGCTAAGCAGAAACGACTTGCGATGGTCAAGACCATAGAGAAAACCAATGACGAGAATGACATTTGGCTTGATGATGTGGAAACCTTAGCCAATGCAATGTCACGACTTAAGCGAGTGAGGAGAGAACTCCTAGAGGGAGTAGCGATGGCGGTTCGAACCATGATCAACCGTTGCTCTTGGATTGAAACTGATAGTGTACCTGTTAGTGTACCTGAGATTGTACCTAGTACTATACCCATGATCACTAGAGATCCACGTATAATGCCTAGAGCTAAGATTATTGAGATATCTTCTGATAGTGAGTCTGAGGGGTATATACCTCGTGATTATGTGTCGGACAATGAATCCGAAGGTTACACTCCACTAGATAACACTATGTAGAAACAAGAGATTTGTCTATCTCTAATGATGTTGAAACAATTTTGCAAAATGAATAAAGACAAAATTTTGGTTTGAGAGCAATTATGAATATGATCAAATGTTGTGTTCTTTTGATGGTGTTTAATTTAATAAGCGCAAAACTGATTAGTATATGTTTAAACAGGTGTGAGATTAAACTAGCATGGACCAATCAGGGTTTAATGAGGGGGAAGATCGGGAAGGTCATAACTCTCGGGAAAACTCCACTGACAAGTTGGATAGGATCCTCAACATGCTCACTGAAACCAAGGAAAGGTTGAACAAACTAGAGAAGAAAATAGATGAAACTGGTAACACAGAGGATGGAAACGAGAACTCACACTTCACAAGCAAGAGTAAGCATTGGGAAAATGGCACGTCAAGTGAACATCCTGATGACAGTGAAGCCCAAAGAAGAACCAAGGATAAACTTGCCTTAGAGTTATCTAAGGATATGAAGAAGGTTAACCCTCCAAAGTTCGATGGAATGAAAACTGGAGATGCAGCTGAAGCATGGTTGACTGAGATGGAGAAATATTTTGAGATCAGAAACTACTCTGAGGTTACTAAAGCCGTGTGGGGAGCCTATCAGCTATCTGGGGAAGCATCCACTTGGTGGATGAACAAGAAAATGGAGTTGGAATTAAGTCCCTTGAAGGTGACATGGGATGAGTTCGTGGAACTATTCCACAAACGGTGGTTACCTCAGTTGTATTTTGATCAGAAGCTAACAGATTTCCAAAACCTCAGGCAAGGTGAACTATCTGTGGTCGAGTAAGCAGAAAAATTCACTAGGCTTCTGAAGTATGTTCCCCAATATCAAAAGGACGAAAGGTTCCGAATCAGAAAGTTCATCATGGGACTCAATCCTCAGATCGGCGGTGAGGTGGAGGTGCATGGTCCAAGAACAATGGATCAAGTTTATGAAAAGGCAATAAAACAGGAGCAGAAGATTAAGTCTATCTCCGCTTACCGTGACAAGAAACGCAAGAAGTTTGACAAGAACTACAATGATCAGTCTTTTAAAAGGAAAAACGATAAGGGATATGGAAACAAGAGATTTGATAGGGAAAATCGAAAGAATCAAGGAGGATTTGGTAATGAGCGCAGGGGTGAAGATTTTAAGAGAAATGCAAATTTTAAGAAGAATGGTGATTCTGCAAGTAGGCCATCTAAGAAGCGAGGACCTATAGGAGGATGTTTCTCTTGTGGAGGAGATCATTATGCCAACCGTTGTCCCAACAAGAAGCCGAATGGGAGGCCTAGGAACACGGAGCTTCCTTCACAACAGGAAGCCTTTCAGCAAAGGATTCATGCCGCTCTTGACAATTGGCAAGCAAAGTATCAAATCACTCCTATTGAGATGACAGGTACCTTATTTGGAGTTCTTGTTTCTATTCTATTTGATACTGGTGCAATAGAAAATTTTGTATCACCTAGAGTTCTAAGTAAATTTTCTAGAAAAGCTGGCTTTATGTCAAAACCTTGGACAGTAGAGTATGCAAATAATTCAAAGGCTCAGGTAGAGCAATGTTTGTTCAAAGCTAGGATTGATGTTTCTAACTTCACCACTGAGGCAAACTTGTACGTAGCGCCTTTAGGGTCCTACGATGTCATCCTAGGAATGAGCTGGTTGTGGAAACATCGAGCCAAAGTAGATTGTTTTCATTAAACCATTGAGTGTCTGGATGAGATGGGCAAAACTGTAAATCTCCAAGGAATTCAGAGGGAAATAAAGGTTAGATCCATTTCTTCAAAACAACTGAAGCGGGCTAGGCGAAAGGGGTGTCAACTTTTTGCAGTTAAGATTGACCTAGTAGAGGAAACCTCGGAGAAGCAATCTTTTGAGGAAAGATATCCATTTCTGTGCAACTTTAGAGATGTATTTCCCGAGGAGTTACTTGGCTTGCCTCCGAGGAGAACTTTTGACTTTGGTATAGATATTAAACCAGGATCGGAGCCAATCTCTAAAGCTCCGTATCGTATGACTACCACTGAACTTATGGAATTAAAAGCTCAGTTGCAGGAGCTTTTGTCTAAGAATTTGATTAGGCCAAGTGTATCACCGTGGGGAGCCCCGGTTATCTTTGTCAAAAAGAAAGATGGAACTCTCAAGCTGTGTATAGACTATAGGATGCTTAATAAGGCAACTATAAAGAACAAGTATCCCTTGCCACGAATTGATGATCTATTTGACCAAATGCGTGGTGCAGCGGTCTTTTCCAAGATAGATCTGAGATCTGGTTACCATCAGTTGAGGTTGAAAGACGAAGACATTCCCAAGACAGCTTTTAGAACGAGGTATGGTCATTATGAGTTCACGGTGTTACCGTTTGGATTGACCAACGCACCTGCTGCTTTCATGAATCTCATGAATAGTGTATTCAGAGATTGTCTCGATAAGTTTGTACTAGTCTTCATTGATGATATTCTAATCTATTCCAAGGATGAAGAGGAGCATGCACGACATCTTCAAATAGTGTTGCAACGATTAAGAGAACATAAGCTGTATGCGAAACTCTCCAAGTGCACTTTCTTTCAGAAAGAGGTACAGTATTTAGGGCACATAATATCAGCCGATGGGATATCAGTTGATCCGGCCAAAATAAAAGCTATTATGGAATGGCCTGAACCTACCAATGTGTCAGAAGTCTGAAGTTTCATGGGTTTGGCAGGGTATTACAGGAAATTTGTGCTGAATTTCTCAAGCATTGCTAGTCCTATCACCTCATTGCAGAGAAAAGGAAAAAGGTTTGTTTGGACGGTTGAATGTCAAAAGGCATTTGACTTGTTAAAAGAAAAATTAACAACCACTCCAATTCTGAAAGTTCCTAATCCAGAGGGAGAGTTTGAGGTTATCACTGATGCCTCGGGGGAAGGATTGGGAGGTGTGCTTATGCAAGATGGCAGGGTAGTAGCCTATGAGTCAAGGAAGCTAAAAAATTATGAGCAGAACTATGCTCCTCATGACCTAGAAATGGCAGTAGTGGTTCACGCCCTTCAGATGTGGCGACATTACTTGTTGGGAAGGACTTTTATTTTAAAATCTGATCACCAAAGCCTTCGCTACATATTCACACAACCTAATCTCAATGCAAGGCAAAGGAGATGGCTGGAACTCATATCAGATTATGACTTTGAAATTTCTTATATCAAGGGCAAGGAAAACCGAGTAGCGGATGCCTTAAGCAGAAGAAGGCATATAGCCTCTATAATCTCCATACATGCTAACTTTAGAGATTTAGTATTGCAAAACTTATCTGGGGATGAGTATTATGAACAAGTGAAATAGGCTCTGCACCTAAACCCTAAGGACCCAAGATATGACGGATTCAGTTTTGAATCCGATGGATTGCTGAGATTCAAGGGAAGAATTTATGTCCCTGATTCAGTAGAACTTAGAAACCTTGTGTGGAAGGAAGTTCACTGTGCTCCTTACTCTGGACACCCTGGTGTAACAAAACTGTTAGCTGATGTCAAGCAGTTATATTTCTGGAAGGGAATGAAAAGTGATGCTGTAAAATTTGTAGCTAGTTGTTTGGAGTGTCAGAGAGTTAAGGCAGAACACCAACATCATGTTGGGTTGTTGTACCCACATGATATTCCATAATAGAAATGGCAAGTTATTAGTATGGATTTTGTCCAGGGGTTACCAATGTCTAAGAATAGGCATGATGCAATATTGGTTGTTGTGGATAAACTAACCAAGGTTGCACATTTCATACCGGGAAATTTGACAGATGGAGCACATCTTTTGGCTCGAAAACTTGTGCAAGAAATTTTTAGACTGCATGGGGTACCTGAAAAGATAATATCTGATAGAGATGCTCAGATAACTTCACGATTTTGACAAACCTTATTTTCTGCATTAGGGACTAAACTGAATGTAAGTACTGCTTATCATCCCGAAACTGATGGACAGACAGAAAGAGTGAACCAGGTATTGGAAGACCTTTTGAGAATGTATTGCATGGATCAGCAATATAGATGGGAGGAATATCTACCTCTTGTCAAATTTGCCTATAACAACTCCTACCATTCTTCCATTAAGATGGCGCCATTTGAAGCATTATATGGAAGGAAATGCAGAACTCCTATAAGCTGGGATAAGCTGGAAGATAGGATAAGCATTGGACCTAAAATGCTTGCTGATATGGAAGAAAAAGTTAAAGTGATTAGGAAGAGGTTGGCAGAAGCCAATGACAGGCAAAAGAGTTATGCAGATCACAAACGAGTGCCTAGACACTTCTCTGTTGGCGAGAAGGTGCTTTTGTGGGTGAAACCCCAAAAGAGTTCTATTAAGTTTGGTAAATCTTCAAAATTGGCTCCTCGTTATGTCAGACCTTTCGAAGTTCTTGAGATTATCAATCTGGTTGCCTACAAAGTTGCTCTACCTCCAGCCTTGTCTAAGATGCATAATGTTTTTCATGTTTCATATTTAAAGAAATATTTTGTAGGTAATAACCACATCCTTAATTGGAATTCCTTACAGATGCAAGAACCCGGGGTGGTTGTGATCGAGCCACTCAAGGTGCTGGAAATGCGTAAACTTCGTTTACGTAATCAAGAAGTTTTGCAATGCAAAATACAGTGGGACCAATATGGCAAGGATAGCGCCACTTGGGAAGACTACAAAGACATTTATCTAAGATTTCCAAAACTTTTTAAAGACATTAATGTTGCATTATAGAAAGTTTGTTTTAAGTTTAAATTTTTGCTTGATAAACTTAATCATCGGGGACGATGATTTTTAAAGGGGAAGGATATGTTACATCCCTCCTTTTGAAAACAATTATGCTATTTACTTTCTTGCAAATTTCAGTAAATTACTATGTTGAGAATGACAAGAAAACTGACAATTTATCTTACAAAGTTGTTAAATGAAATTGCGGAATCTATTGATTACGATCAATGTGAATTGTAGACTAAATGTCTTTATAATAAATGCAATGATGTTTGAATATATTATATTTGGATCATAGATGCTTTGACCACAAAATTGTATGCGAGTCTGTCGATGCAGGAATAGGTGGACCGTGTTCGACGGAAGAGAAAGTATCTTCAAGAGAGAGTATAGACTCTAGAAATTAACCATGGGTGTTTGTTACTGAGATCGCCAAACAGGTAGATAAACCTTGAAACCAACCAGTTAGTCTTGTTTGTCGGTTGGGATTAGTAACTAGATGTCGACGTCAAAGGATAAAGTATAACATCCTAGTCGAAAGTCGTCTTGTAGAATCTTGGAGTCGCCGATGGCGTCGTAAGTCCATAATAGCAAGTCGACTTATATAGACGTTTAATATTTTCGTTTATAAGTATTTAGTGAACCATTTTGTGGTGAAATTGTAAATCATGTCTTGTAATCGAAAAAACGTGAGAAGTCAGTTTTGTGCGTCTAACGTTGTAAGAACTCGTTCGCGTTACGATCAATCCATCGTGATTGTCGTAAAACGCGCGAACTTGTGTTGTGAAGTTATTCTTTTCGCGTAGATCAATGAATGTCGATTTGTAGCCTTAGCGTGGAATAATTTATTTTTTGTCTTCGTAGCGTGAGTCTTTTCTTCTAGTCTTTGTCTCTCTTTCCTTCTCGACTCCAACGTTGCTCAAACCATTTCGTAACCACCGCCATGTCAAGGTTTAACTCCTCAATTCAATTATTAAGTTGGTTTTGGTAGTTGAGGCCTTTTGTTTCAATAAGGACGGAATAGTATGTCCTTTAACAAGCCATGTCACCTTAGGAGCCTTAATCTCTCTTGTGGGCATTTTAAGTCTATGTAGTCGATTATTCTCAGCTAAATCAATTTCCCTGAGTTTAGACATAATTCTATTGTCATTTAATGCCTAACTAATTTCGCCATGGCATGAATAGGACGACTAGCTACTTTGGTGCAAGGAGTTAATCGTAAACCTTTTAGAGTTACCACAGGAGTGTAGTGGCGCGATGATTGGTTTGGAAACATGAGTAATGTAGCATGTAGAGCAGAGTTTCTGCTGGGCCGTTGTGGTTTATTACTGAGCGGGAATAATGCCTAGGAGATGGAGAGAAAGGCAGTTGGGAAATGGGAGTGGCGACAGCATTGGTGGGGAGAAACGTCAGTGGGGGAGAGAAACGACGGAGGAGAGAGGTCTACATTGTGGGAAAGGAGAAGTAACTGCTGGAGAGAGTTGGACGGGGCAGTTAGAACTGCGAAGTGGAAGAGAGATTCTGCGGGGGTGAAAGGAGAGTTTTAGGAAGTGGTTTTTACGCTGTGAAAGGAGAGTTTTGGAGGAGGCTTACGTGGTGTAAAAGGGAGGACAGTTAATGTATTAGGGGGGAGCCTTCATCAGAGAGAGGGCGGAGAGCTTAGTGGGATATCGAGGAAGAGTAGGAAAGAAAAACGGCGAAGAAAGAAGGATCAAATAGTGAGGAGAGTTGCAGAGAGAGGTCTGTCGTTATGCTGAGGGTGAACCGGCAGAGAATAGGAGAGTTATTGACGCCTGCATGAGAAAAGTGTGGGCAGTTTTTAGAGAGTTATTGTGAGAGGAGAGTTGAGAGAAAAGACGGGCTTCCGCATCGTGAGAAGAGTAGGAATACGACAGTGTGAGAATTGAGAAGTGGGAGTAGTAACTGTGGAAGTCCATCGTCGTCTTGAGGAGAAACGGTAGAAAAGCATGTGTGGAAGCTTCTGTGAAGTTACCAGGCAGAGAGGAGGATGACTAGCTAAGTGGGGAAGTAGTGTTTGCCACAGCAACCACCGTCATCGTCCACAGGTTCATTCCCTTTGTCTTCTTCTCACAATTTAGTCTAGTAAGAAATTAAGTTTCATGACTGCGATAGTTAAATACGTTTATTATGAGTAGAATGAAAGACCACGTAATTCTATTATGAATTCTGTGTGCCGTCTATCCATGATAATGTATCATTACTGTGTATTGTTAATTGGAAAACTCAAAAATGGTAGGATTGTTGTTTGTTAAAATGTGAAAAACTGCATTCTTGTCTGACATACAAGACACCGTGTGAGGATGGAACACAGTTTCTATTTTGCATACATTTAGGAATGAACACCACTTGTTGCAAATTGTAAATTACATTCTTTGAATGGTTAGAAATAAAGTATGTGCGAAGGCTATCCATTAAGACTGTTTTATCAACTCAAAATGACCCTTGAAACACTTGAAAAGATAGCTCCACAGCAAGGAAACATTTTGCTTCACATGCATGTAGTGTAGGAGTTTAAAAACCTCCAATTTAGAACACGTTTGGGACATAAACTTTAGTGTATTTTGCAACCGGAGAGGTCGCTGTAACTAGCTAGTGACCTTATCATCTTGTATTTTAGTTGAGGTCAATCCTACGGATGGTCACCTCCATTTATCATAAGGAAGATTCCAAAACCAATTATATCTTATTTTGACCCTTATCTTTTGAATCATGTGAAACTAAATGACACGGTAAGAGGAGTAGGAAGCTAAAGCATTAGTAATGATCGAGAATCGTCATGATGTTGTTTCAAGCAGTAGAGTGGGAAACCTGCATACTGAATTCAGATTACGTTGCATGCGACAACTCTAGTAATCCCCTGAATTTCAGGATAATGGGAATATATCGAGATTCTAGAGTGTGTTGTGAAAAACATGGGAACCGAGTAATCGATTAAGAAACCACTTAGGAGTGGGCGCTTATAAACAATGTTTTTACATGAAAATGGGTTTTGAAACTATGAACTCAGGATTAGAGTAATTATTGCGCCATGCGCTATTACAGGAGGGAATCCTAAATCCTTGAGGTCATCAAGGTCGTCAATTAGTTCAAATTAAACAAATTGGAAAACTGTAGGATTTCGACCAGTTCAAGTCGAGTAGGGTGGGTGAACCAAGTTCATGCATTTTTAGAACGCTAACTAAATACAAATCCTTTGGCCAAGGTGGTGTACTATCCTCAAGTGCATCGAACATTCACCGTAACTAGATGGCGTTTCTTGTGGAGTGTCGTGCATGACTAGAGGGTATCTAGGGATCTGTACGATAACAAGACACGTAGGTTACAACACCAGAGCTCAGATGGCAAACACCGATGGTTATCCTAAGTCTATCCTCTTGAGTAGGGTAGGGCCACTTCCGGTTAGGAAGGAGTGCGGGAGACCAACGGTCTGTGGTTGGAGGTTAAGCTCCTTGAAGATACTTTCTCTTCCAAATACTGAGGAATTGCTGAGTCTTGAACATGATGGGTTGACAATCGAGATGCATGATAATGGTATGTTTCCAATATTTGTTGTTTCAAAAAAATTTCATTTGCTAGAAAACAAAGTGTTTTATGTATATCATTTCTTCGAGCTTTATGAAAATGAGATCATGTTTATGATAAAATGAAAAATGTTGTAATGGATTTTAGATGAGTTTTTATGTATTTAATTACCTAGTTAAAAAAAAAATTTACCATCATGAAAACTTAGTTACTTCTTGTCATTTCGGATTTTGGATGTTACAATAAGTATAGCCTCATTATCCTCACTGTTTGAATGTGACAAACTACTAGAAATATATTGATATATCCTAATTGTAAAACCCTAAAATTTCAAAACCTAAATTTATGTTTCAATTGCATATTTTACAGTTTCAATTTGACATTTTAGGGTTTGATTTTGCACATTCTAGGGTTTGAATTTGATGTTTCAAGGTTTTAATTTAACATTTTAGGGTTTGAATCTGCACATTCAAGGGTTTCAAATTGAATTTATCTTTCACTACTATGAAAATTTCTTTGAAATTGAACTTCTTTCACCAATTAAATGTGTTTTAATTAGAACTTATCATCTTTCACCATTAAAAATTCAAGAACATCAATTGTCTCGAGAGTACTTGGTTGATGTCAGCCGACTAAAGTGGACGGAGTTCCCTGGCTAAGGTAGATGCTTTTGTTTGAAGGCATGTGTGAAGATTCAGGTGCTAAATATTGTGTGGAACCCGTTGAAGCCATGGAACAGAAGATTGTTCGCAAACTTACATTCAGTTCTTGTTTTGGTGAAAATGACAGTGAAAGCATCTCGTTTTCACTATCATAAACCCTTTTTTAAAAAAATAATAAAATAAGACCTTCGAGCAAAGGTTACCTTTGCTCAAAGATCTTATTTTATTGATTTTTAATCAATATCGTAAGACCTTTGAACAAAGATCACCTTTGCTCGAAGGTGATTTTTGCAAAATCTTCGAGCAAAGGACCTTTGTTTGAAGAAATTTCTTTGAATGAAGACGTCTGCAAAAAAAATTCGTCCGAAATCAGAAAATTGATCTCGCAAGTTTGGGACCCATTATTGTGGGATGAATATATATATATATATATATATATATATATATATATATATATATATATATATATATATATATATATATATATATATAAACCCTAATCAAAGTATATAACAAACATATGTAAATAAAATAAATCCAAACATAAATGTATGTAAATAAAAAATTTTAATTAGGAAAGTAAATGTAAAGGAACAAGATACTTATTTGTGGCAACTGAATGATGAATAAAACCTAATATAGCACTAAATTCCACTAGTCTTGGTACTAAAAACAATACTCTATTTGGGAATCTCCTCATGATCAAAATAGTCTTTTAAATCTCTACGAGTCAAATTTGTGCCCTAAGGGATTGATCATGCCTATTGCAAAAGTGATATGTAACCCATAGGAATAAAGAACTTGCTAATAGTGGATATATTTGTAACATGTTTTTCTATGATCTATGATCTTCATTAATTGTCAAGGATTGATGATATTTAAAATACTTTAGAAAAAATGTCAGATCACAAGGGTCAAGTTCTCCTAGGTTGGCCCCCTTGATTGTACCATCTTTGTAGTTGTGGAAATGATTGAAGGAAACACTCTTTAGTCATGCAGATGTCCTATAATGATTAGATGCATAGTTAGATTCCTTTTAATGCTCCAAAACAAATTGTTCCTAATGATGTTCTATGTAGGATTTTCAATGAATAATTGATGATTAACAAATGCACATTAAATACCTTCAAATACCAAGACATAGCAACTAATTATGCAAAACGTGTATCAACTTATCTTATAGCAAGAATGAAATGAGAGGGAATTGACAAATTTTAAATTTCAATCTTCAAAATTTGAGGGTCAATTCTAAGTAGTATAGGACTGATTCCATATACTACTAGACTGAGCCAGAACATATAAATACTAATATCAAAATGGAAAAAAATATATTAAAATAGATATAAAAATAAATGTAATAAATAACTAAAATACAAAGATCTCTATAAATATAAATAAACTAAGGTCAAATATAATAATGAGTATAAATAAACTAAGGTCAAATGTATAATAATGAGTATAAATAGAGAGATACTAAATTATAGAATAAACATTTAACTTATTAAACCATTTATCAACATATAAACATATTAAACTATTCTCTTAAAATAAAATGAGACATGCAAATTTCACAACACTATTATGAGCAGCTTTTAAGGAATTTCAGTGATAAACAAGAGTATCATTTTATCTTTTTATGGAAATCCGTTGAAACCTTCGGAAAGCGATTGCCTGTTTCCTTTGCCAGCGGTAACGGTCTTCAATCACAAGTTGGCCCCTTTTTTCTCTTTCCTTTTATTTCCCAACATTTCAAGCAATTTGAAACCTGAGCACAGAGCAACGTGGACGCCACTCAATTTCGTTAAATTTTTTGTCTGTCCTTCTACTTGAAGTCGAAGAACAAAACAGAACTAGAAAATCGGCGTTCAATAACGTGCAAGGAATCCAGGAGTGCCTTAACAGACACAAATTGATGGCAATAATAATTCCGAAGGTTATGTGAAAAGCAATAAGAGTAGATAAATAAGCCTGTGCAGAACATCCGTTTCCCACAAACAATATGGCTCAACATAATCCAGAGCCTATGATGTTAGCTATTGGTGAGCTTTCGGGAAATGACCAAGCAGAAAATAGCGTTCGACTCAATATAACAAACTCAGTCGAACGCCAAGCTGAAGAAATACAAGATTCAAGCACTGGTTATGAAGAATCAGAATTACAGGCAAGAGGAGTAGAGTCGCCCGACAAGAAAATAACGTTGTTTGCCTTAAGGCTGGCCTTGTTGGAGAAGGCTGCTAGCGTGTTGGGAACTCTGGGCTTCATCTGGGCCACCGTTGTCCTCCTCGGAGGCTTTGCAATTACTTTACAAAGGGCGGACTTCTGGTTCATTACGACTATACTTGTAATTGAAAGCACCCGCATATTCAGCCGCAGCCACGAGCTCGAATGGCAGCACGAGACTACGTTGTCCATGGCGGATCTCAAGAATGACGCAAAACTGGCAAGCTGCAGGTTTTACCGGGCTTCCTGCTCTTTCCTCGACCCTGTTTTCAGACCCTTTTTGGCCTTCCGCAAAGGGGAAGACAATAATAGTCACGAAGCGCCGCCGCCTGCCAATTGTTCCGATCCTGGTTTAGTGCGAAGATTGTCTTCCTCGAATGTTCAGTTGCTGCCTTATACCGGGTGGCTTTCTGTTTCGACCAAGGTGAGCAGGTTGCTGTTTTGGTCACAGCTGTTGTCCGCCTTGACATGCGTGGCGTTGTCTGTGTACAGACTCGCTGGGCAGGACTTTGGCGTGGTGTCGGGCACCGATAAAAAGAATCGGAGATCCGCCTTGAATATCTTCTATGGGCTTTCCTTGGCCGAGGCGCTTTTGTTCTTGCTGGAGAAGGCTTACTGGCAATGGAAGATTATTGCAGGAAAACTCTTAGTCGAGGTGAATCAAGAATATGGATTCGACCCTCCAGAAGTTCCCACGGTTCGACGGTTTTTCTACGACGCATATTCTCGGTGCGTGAACGGCAGCGTTTTCGACTGTTTGAAGATGGATTTGGTGTCCTTCAGCCTAGAGCTTCTCATGTCCCGCGCGGCTCATGGTCAGGTGATCACTCTACTTAAATATCATCCATTTCAATGATCAAATACATAATAACAATTTTAATGTGATCTCTTTTTATATATTTTAATGTTTATTGTCTTGTTTGCGTTCTTCTTAGTTCTCTTTGGGTGTTGTCGTTAGTTCTAGTGTAGGCCTTGCCTTTATTTTTCCTGTTTAATCATATGTGTGTGTTCTTTGTTTATGTATTTCAGTATAGTTATATTTGTTTACGTTCTTTGTTTTTGTGTTCTTTGTGCATGTATTTGTGTGTTTGCTTATTTGTGTTCGTATGTTTGTAGGTATGTATTTTACCATATGGCTTTCATCTTCTTTTGTATTTTTTATTACTTTCTTCTTTATTAAACTTTCATTTATATATTTAAGTGTTTATTGCTTTGTTTCTCATCTCTCTTGGTTCTCTTTGTGTGCAGTCATGTGTTCTAGTGTAAGCTCAACCGCTATTCTTGTATAGTTTTTTCATATATATATATATATATATATATATATATCAGTGTTTATTGGTTTGTTTTGTGTCTCTCTTGGCTCTCTTTGTGGTTGTGTGTTCTAGTGTAAGCTCAACCACTATTCTTTATATTGTGATTTTGTGTATGGATGAATATGTGCATCTATGTTTATAGGTTTGAGTAGGAGTATGCATTTATTTATTTTTCTCCTTGTAGTCTTTGGGTTCCCGCACCACTCCCTCCTCCTATTTAGCTTTCTTATTTTGCAAATTACCTATTATATTTCTCTTCTCTTGCTCTTTCTCCTAATAACGGATCATGGAGTGTGATCCGAAACATTGAGAAAAAAACTTGCACGAAACACTGAACTACAATTATTATGGACTGTGGAAATTTGATGTCTAATATATAATAACAATTTTATACCTCATTTTTCCAGGCGTCTTAAATATCATCCATTTCAATGATCAAACATTCATAAATATCATCTATTTCAATGATCAAACACTCAATAATAATTTTACACCTCATTTTTTCAGGTAACTGGCGCCCGCTTGTTATCTTCGTTTTTGAGGGACCGTCGCTTCGAGCAAGAGACGCTGAGGACAATAGGGGCTATGCCGGACGTGGTCGGCCGCCTGGTCGAAATACTGAATTGGAGGAACCGTCACGAGCAAGAGATTCGCAGAGCGGCTGCGGAGATTATCTCATGTCTTGTAAGAGAGAAGCGGAATTCCCTTCGAGTGGCCCGGATCCCTGGGGCTTTGCACTCGATCACTTCACTGCTGCGTGAATCCAAACTGGAAACCGAACCGTATGACTACTTGGGTTTTAGTCTGTTAGGGCTGCAGATCCTCAACAATCTCGCAAAGCACCCTGGAAACTGTGGCAAGATCGGAAGCAACGAGAAACTCCTGGTCAGAATTATTGAATTTACAGAGATAAAGGTAAATTATGAGTCCGAAGCACGAATTCAATGTGTAAAGCTGTCTCTGCATTTGCTGAGACTGCTTGCTAACAGTAAGGGCGCAGCAGGGGAAGTGTTGAGAAAAGAGATACTGGAAATTGTCTTCACAGTAAGCAATCTAAGAGATGTTCTGTTGTACCGAGGATTCGATCATGTGCAGCTCCAAATCCTGGCTGCTGAGACGCTGGCGAGCCTTGCTATGGAAGATGAGGGCAGAGAGAGCATCGGAAGCACCGGTGGAGTGGTGGATGTTCTTTTTCCTCTATTTTTCATGTACAGTTACGAGGAGGAGACAAAGAAGCTTGTTTCCAAGGCCGGTGAAGCCCTTACCCTGCTCTCTCTTGAGAATAAACACAACTGCCTAGCAATGATGAAACTTAAACGCAGTCAATATGGCGAGTGCGACAATGTGGTCACTGTCTTGATCGCTGCGCTAAGTGATTCTTTTCAGGGTGTACACGCAGCGAGAATCCTTCGAAACATTTGTGAGTATGCTGAAACAGATTATGATCAACTAAGGGAAGTCTCTGATGCAGCAGCGAAGGTAATTTTTCACTTCTGATTCCGTTATCTGCTATCACACTCAAAAATCTATCTTATATGAAGTCTGGCTAAAGAAATAGTTACATCACCATAGCTTGTAAGCTACACAAATGGCTGCTTGTTCCTCGTAAAAGCATCTCCCTTTAATCATCCCAGGGCTGCCTCCTCTGGTTGGATTAGTCATCGCACTTTTGGGAATTGATCTAGTGGATTAACTGTCACTATAAGTCTAGGTGTGTCACTCTAAGTCTAGGTGCGCCTCACGTAAACAGCACATTGTGGTGTCGGTTGTTTACAAATTTTTCGACCCCCTCCGATTTGACTGTTTTGTTCGACATAATCTGATCTGTTCGACTACTTTCTTTCCTTCTGTTTTTGGTTCTGGTCGATTTGTCTGCACTAGTCACTCAAATTTCGACTACCGGTACATTTACAACATACCAGCTCCTCTTTAAGCTTTACCATCTAGGTGAAAGTGTTGGTTTGGAAAATTTACTAACTGATGAAATAGGATACTCTCCCTTTCAAACTTGCAACATAATCCTACACAATAGCCTATGCAAGAAGGCTGCAAATAAAGTGAACAGCAAAAAATAGAAGAGAAATCTGCAACATTGATTTTATTAAATCTAAAAATTCATTACATCCACCTGAAGCTTATGAGCTTCCTTGATTCATACATATAACATTTGCAACAAAATACTTTTAGACTCACTCTGTGAGAATGCTAAATTTTCTTCTCCAAAAGCTCTTCCCTACTTCTCCTCAAGCCTCCAATTTGTAGACTTTTGGCTATACAAAAACCAACTGTGGTTTTATAAAACCATGTGCATAGAATCTGTCATAATGCCTCTAAAAATAGTCCTTCCAATCTACTATCATGTGGGTCTCTTTTAACAACTAATATTTCAATTTTCAAGGCACCGACATGTGACAAAGTGCCAATTAAAAATTCAAACGCCCCTCTTAAAAATTTCAAATATGAAAAAAAAAAAAATCACATGCAATCGACCTTCACATGAGCACTGAAATGACCACTTACATTCCTTACACTACGACGGTTACAATAATAAGTGTCATTAATTCCACGATTCTTGACAGCCCCACTTATGAAAGAATCAGTCCCACTTATGACAAAAATCAATCCCACTAAATAAATAGAATTTGGTAGCCCACTTATGATGGAATCAACCCCACTTATGACAAAACCAGCCCCACTAAAATAGAAATTAATATTTTTTTCTACGTGAGTGCCTAGGAAAGATATTCCCCACTGTTTAAGGCATTGATAAATTACCGAAGCATTTTTCCACCAAAATTACATTTACCAATATGCCTAAGGAAAATTACATTTGTTGCAAATTAAAATATTATTTTCGCAAGGCCACAAACCTTATTAAAAACATACAAACAAAATTAAAATATTTGTGATTGATATAGGATTGCTATTACCACTAGATGCTCATGCATTACTAACACTTGCAAGTTTTGGTGTAACAGCAAACCTACACCTCCTACATGAACAAACTGTACATTTTCAAAATTTTACAGAAAGAACAGAGTTATGACAGAAAACAACAGTGGAGAAAGAATGTATCGTTCTCTATAGCACAAACTTAATCTTTCTATTACTGTATTTGATGCCATATTTCAGGTGGTGAAGCTTGTAGTGGAAGAACAAGGCACGTTTCGGGAAGCCAGCATAGGACTAGCGGCTCAAATCTTCAAGTTCCTCAACAAAACAGACATGGATTTTGTGTTTGAAGAGGCGGCAACAACGAAGAATGCATTTCTAATGCTTTTGATGCAGATCTTGCGAAGGCACTCGCGCCCATCGACAAGGTTTCCCAATATTAGGAGATTTTGCATTGAGCTTGTGATTTCAGTGCTGCAAAAGGATAAAGAATGTTTTGGCATGGCAAAATTAGAATTGAAGGATGCTCTGGAGAGCGTGATGGAAACGACGTCGGAGATAGAGAGGTACAGTATCTTGTCAGGGAGTATAGGACTCGCCAGACACCGCATCACCATTCATTCTCTCGTACACACCGCCTTAAGATTGCTTTCTGGTTAATAAATATATACATATAAACTGGGATTCCAAATTCCTGTAATAAAACATCTGCAACATTATATAGTTTCTATCAGACGCATCAGGGTTCAAATTTAAAGTGACGTAAACGAAGCTTCGACTTTTCTCAAGCATTATTATGGAGGAAATGTTGTTATATAGATATGTATACAAAATGTTGGGACAAATTTTTCAAATAAATAAAGCTGGGTTTCCATGGATAGAACACGCAGTTTGTTAAATTCAACACTGTAAATAGTATATAACTAAATAAGAAAACTTAAACTATTAAGTAGAGGTTTGAGATGTTTCCATGCACACGGAGAGAGTATGTTAAATTCCTATTTTTCAGAGTTTTTTAAATATTGGATATAGTTATAAATATGGTTTATTTGAGCATTAATTTACAAAGCATATTAAAAGTAACCTCTTAAGTAAAATAGAATTTATATCAGTTTACAAGGAACATAATAAAGTAGCATAAATATAATGTAGTTCAACGAGTTTAGTTACTATATAATATTACTGCAGCAAAATTATAAATCAATTTAATAAAAAAGAATTTGTATAAGAGAGTATCAACAAAATATTATTACCAAATTATGTTGTAACAAGACCAATCATTTATCATTTTTCCTTATTTTTCTTATCAAAATCACTTATGTGGCTCTTAATATTCTTTCTCAAAGACTAAACTTTGTAGTCAACACAATACTCCACTTAAGCATCTAGATACATACGAATAGGAACTATAGGGCAGGGAGTGGCAACACCATCTTCCTCACTGTTTAGGGAGTCTTTATCAACAAAACTACTAGAACCTCAAATAGGATCAACATCATCAAGACCTTTACCTTAATCAACTTCAACATCAAGAACAACCAAAGTAGCAAAAACATGAGGAATGACAAGAGCAATAGGACCTTTATTTTAATTAGTATGACACCCCTACCACATCTCTCTCTATCATGGCCAACCATTCTTATCAATAGCATCACTAATATATGAAAGCCAACACTCCACTAAACACCTTGAGAATCAAGAATTTGAGACCCAACTTGCATCACTCTTCTTTCTATGCACCTAAAATGCAACATTATATGAAACGAAGAAAATGGTTACTTGATGTGAAAATTCAATGAGCAACTATCTAATGTCTTGAAACACTTCTTTATTTCTTTCAATTTAAATAAACTATAGAATTTTAGTAGAAGAGATGAGCCATAACATATCCATGAACTTAGAAAGAGGAGAAACACACTTAATTTTACCAAAAAGAATATCAAGTCATTCAATAGAAGACTCGGTAATACACTTAGTTCAAATGATTAGAAAACACTATTACACAACTTTAGCAAATAGACAATCAAAGAATAAATGACAAAAAACTCAATTTTACCATAAACAAGGTAGACTCTAGACTAGGGAACAAAATAATCAATACCAACAACCAACTTTTGATAAAGCAATGACAACATAAAAAGTTTTATTGGGTTGTAATACTTGGAACAATTTTTTTTTAATTTGTTAGACCATATTTTTCTCATGTTAAATTAAAAAAATGAATTGAAGCTACCCAAAATCTAGTGCAAGAAATAGAGCAAATAAACTATTCTAGCAATGATATGAAATCAAAATAGCATAACAGAGTTAGTTCCCACAAGAGAAATGTAAATACTCAAGAAGCAAAATAACATTATGTGAGCTCAAAAGAATGAATGAATAACAAGCTAGAGTGGCTACATATATAGGAAAGAGGGGAGGCAAGACCAACCAATGAGAAAAATAACTCCTACTACCCAAACATAGGTGGAAGTTACACTCCTAAAAAATGACAATTATCCTATTATGCCTTGTTCTCACTACAACTAAGTAAGCTAAACTAAATTATGTGTAAGAAAGTACATAATATCTAACTAAGGAAAATAAAAAACCAACACTAACACCCCCTTAAATGTAGCTTATGTTGGTGAAAAAATGGGTCCCAACAAATGAAGCCTAATGAGGTACTCATGTAAAAATAGAGAGAGAGAGATAGAGAGAGAGAGAGGACTAAGTAGTCCCCTAAGGAAGCCTTCCACACCCCCAAAAAGCTTGCAAATGAAGAAACTTGCTTTTATGAAGGGTTTGATGAAGATGTCAATAATTTGCTTGGAAGTCAGACAGTAGTGGAGATCATTGACCTATCCATGGATAAGCTCTTGCATGTAGCGCATGTGAACCTCTATATACTTGGTCCACTAATGATGGGTCAAGTTTCATTAAATACGTATAACACTCTAGTTGTCACAAAATACCATTGATGGTCATATAAACTAGATACCAAACTCACTCAAAATATATTGAAGCCAAGCTGCCTCAATGACGATATTAATAACACCTCAATACTCAACCTTAATGGAAGATAGAGCAATAGAAAACTATTTCTTTCTCAACCATCAAATAGGACCTAAACTAAGTGAGAATCTATAATTCAAAGTGGACTTGAGATCCTAAGAATCACCTACCAATATGAATCTATATACCCCACCAAGCCAATATTATTGCATGTTGCATAATGAATCCCAGAACTATGAGTACCCTGAATGTAATGGAGATTCCACTTGGCTACCTTCTAGTGCAGCTCATAGGGCTCTTGTATAAACCAAGAGACCATACCCACAACATATAAAAATAAAAAAACCTTGTATGAGTTAGATAAATGAGGCTCCCAACAAGTTGTCAATACAAGGTACCATCAACCAAATTTGAAGAGCACTGCATAAATTTTCTAGAGCCAAATATTCACTAAATGGTAAATAGTTCAAATTGAGGCCTCCATTTTTGGTGACGAGGACAAGCTATAAGAGGAATTAAATCACCATATTTTTACAAAAAATTAGTCTAGTTCTTGCCCAAGCATTATTTTATTAAACTTTTAAATTGAATTGTTTCACCACAATAAATGATGCATGATTAGAGCCTAATCACCTAAAGTTTATAATACACATTACAAATCTAAATCATATTCTCCATCAATATTACATTCCTGACTATTAAATTCCTGCTTACTTTTGGGGCCATTCTTCTTTGAAATAAATATTTGGCAAGATTTACCACATAAAATTATATCTAATTAGGTTTTTAAGCACTGTGTTGTAGCCCCTCAATGTAGCCTAATTTGTAGGCAAACCTCATAGTCCTATTAGGACAACAAGACCATCAAACATTACTCTTTATCTCCTTTATTATGATGCAGAGCTGAACAGCGAAAGCCTTCAATTGAACGGTGAAATGCCCATAAATCGCATTCTCAACTTTCATACAATACTTTACTTATTATTACCGGTTTTCTACAGTGCCTTATACACTGGTTTACCTCGATAGCCAATCACAAATCGTATCAGATACTTGTATGTTTCTTAATGTATATTCGTAATATACATTCTCAATGTGCATTTAGGTTATACATTTGGTGGGGCCCTCGATCTCCACTCAACCATTATATGTTTCACCACATACAATTTAACGTGCAATGCCGATACAAACAAATTTCATATACAAAGCTTAACTTGTTTTCCCAGTGGACTAAAGGATTCTTACCTGCTACTGCCAGTCACTTATTGTATCTGTAGACAGATAACCGTCCAACATACTTTCTAACTACCACTCCTGCCGGTCATCCTTTGCATCATATGCAATGTAGGTTTTTGTTGTATCTTCACAACATACAATTTTAACATGCACTCAGAACATACAATCAACAACCTCCTATTACCGGTTTCCTTTACCTTTGTTGCCCGTAGTTTTATGCATCTTAACCCGATGTATATTTGAAATGTGCATTTCCAACATACAACCTTTAACAACCAAATGTAGGATATACATAGAATGATCCTCAGATGTGATAGCGATATACATAGGGATTGTATCTTCATACATTCACGATATACACAGGAACTGTATATCCGATATGTTTTAACCTTGTATATTCATAACATGCATTTTCAACATGTTTTCACACCCGATATGCCTTGGATATATACGCAGACTGTATATCTGACATGCAAATGCAGTATATACACAAAATGTATATTTTAACACCATGAATCTTCCGTCGATAATCTTCTCTGCAATAAATCTCGCAATCTCTAACTGTCAAACCCTAGCACCACAAAATGCTAGGCCTTCTACTGCGACACTTCCTCAACTGGTCGGATCCTCTGTCTCATTCTGCCGTGACCGTGAACAAAAAACAAAACAAAACAAAACAAACTATATACAGGGTCCATTCCACTGATTTCAAGGAAATTCACCAGTGGAATGGTCTCAATCTAGCATTTTCGACAACAGAAAACTAGAGCAGTTAAATCTAGAAAATATATACAGAATACAGGACCTGCAAACACAAAAACTCAATTACACTTCGGTGTCTCCACAAAATGTATTATTCAATCTTATATTCTCTCTAAACCCCCTTTCAAAAATCCTCATCTCTGTCTTTTTAATGTCAATCTTATGGTCTCTTCCAGTTCCAATCGGAATACCAAAAGTTGGAGTTGTTACAACTTCCACATTTTAGATTTAGATTAAACAAGATTATCATCCAAAACACTAACTAAACACACGACACATGTTTAGCAGACAACAAAATTTAAACACATCAACAAGACACTTCAACCAGAACATCCACATACCCCAATTGTCCAAGATATCCAAATTGGCTTATAAGGATACCAAATTTGAGACACTGGTTCACATGGTGGGGTTTTTATTACAAACATGAAAACCCAACAACAAGGACAACATAACCAAACATATAAATGCATAAAACATAACAACATAACAATACCTTAGTCTTCTCCCTCAAATGTATAATTAGCTTGCCGAAGGGATGCTCCTACACCATATTCCCCGGGAGAAGAAATCTCAAGCCCACTTGAGATGAGAGTTTGAAGGTCTACACCATGGTTTGTGATGTGATCTTTAGTCATCCAAACTGCCTCTGAATTAGGTTTCCCCTGCCAAGCCACCAAGTACTCCATGTACTCTTTGTTCCTTGTCTTCTTTGCCACTCTTGAGTCTAAGATCTTTTCCAATTTTGGTGGATCATGTTTAGGGATATCATCATCTGTTGTATGCTACAATGGTTCCTGTTCTTCATCTGCATTATGCTTGTATGGAGTTAAATCACATACCTTGAAAATGGGTGATAATCCAAGTTCAGGAGGAAGTTGGATCTCATAAGCATTATGTCCACACTTCTTCAAAATCTGACATGGTCCAATCTTCCTCTACATTAACTTGGTATGTTTACCTTTTGGGAGCCTCTCCTTCAGATTAACCCACACCAAATCTCCAACATCAAATTGTACATCCCTCTTCTTCTTGTCAGCATATGCTTTGTACTTCAATGTAGTCTGTTGGAGTTGGTTCTTGACTTGATCATGCACTTCTTTGATGGCTGATGTAAAAGCTTCTCCATCTGCACTAATAGACTCTCCCATCGACAGATCTCTCAACTCCAGAATACCCCTTGGATGAATTCCATATACCACTTGGAAAGGTGACTTCCCTGTACTCCTATTGATGGTGTCATTATAGGAAAATTCTGCTTGTGGTAGGATGTTATCCCACTTCTCTCCATGCTGCCTTGTCAAACACCTTAGCAGATTTCCTAATGAACGGTTAACCACTTCAGTCTATCCATCTGTTTGAGGATGGTAGGCTGATGAGAAGGACAAGTATGTTTCTTGTATGTTTCTTAATGTATATTCGTAATATACATTCTCAATGTGCATTTATGTTATACATTTGGTGGGGCCCTCGATCTCCACTCAACCATTGTATGTTTCACCACCTACAATTTAATGTGCAATGCCGATACAAACAAATTTCATATGCAAAGCTTAACTTGTTTTCCCGGTGGACTAAAGGATTCTTACCTGCTATTGTCGGTCACTTATTGTATCTGCAGACAGATAACCATCTAGCATACTTTCTAACTACCACTCCTACCAGTCATCCTTTGCATCATATGCAATGTAGGTTTTCGTTGTATCTTCACAACATACAATTTTAACATGCACTCGGAACATACAATCAACAACCTCCTATTGCCGGTTTCCTTTACCTTTGCTGCTTGTAGTTTTATGCATCTTAACCCGATGTATATTTGAAATGTGCATTTCCAACATACAACCTTTAACAACCAAATGTAGGATATACACAGAATGATCCTCAGATGCGATAGCGATATACATAGGGATTGTATATTCATACATTTGCGATATACATAGGAACTGTATATCTGATATGTTTTAACCTTGTATATTCATAACATGCATTTTCAACATGTTTTCACACCTGATATGCCTTGCGATATATACGCAGACTATATATCTGGCATGCAAATGTAGTATATACACAAAATGTATATTTGAACACCATGAATCTTCCACCGATTATCTTCTCTGCAATAAATCTCACAGTCTCTAACTGTCGAACCCTAGCACCACAAAATGCTAGGCCTTCTACTGCGACACTTCCTCGACCAGTCGGATCCTCTGTCCCATTCTGCCGTGACTGTGAACAAAAAAGAAAACAAAATGAAACAAACTATATACAGGGTCCATTCCACTAGTGGAATGGTCTCAATCTAGCATTTTCGACAACAGAAAACTAGAGTAGTTAAATCTAGAAAATATATACAGAATACAGGACCTGCAAACACAAAAACTCAATTAAACTTCGGTATCTCCACAAAATGTATTATTCAATCTTCTATTCTCTCCGAACCCCCTTTCAAAAATCCTCACCTCTATCTTTTTAATGCCAATCTTATGGTCTCTTCCATTTCCAACCGGAATACCAAAAGTTAGAGTCATTACAACTTCCACGTTTTAGATTTAGCTTAAACAAGATTATCAGCCAAAACACCAACTAAACACATGACACATGTTTAGCACACAACAAGATTTAAACACATCAACAAGACACTTCAACCAGAACATCCACATACCCCAATTGTCCAAGATATCCAAATTGGCTTATAAGGATGCCAAATTTGAGACACTGGTTCACATGGTGGGGTTTTTATTACAAACATGAAAACCCAACAACAAGGACAACATAATCAAACATATAAATGCATAAAACATAACAACATAATAATACCTTAGTCTTCTCCCTCAAATGTATAATTAGCTTGCTGAAGGGATGCTCCTGCACCATATTATCATAGCCTCTAAAACCTATGGCATGTACGGGGCCTTAAAAATGATGATTATGAAGAATATAGGTAGCATAGAGTTCATGTACTAATATTAGTTTTTAATGTTTGCATAGATAAGAAATTGAGATCTTGTTTGCAATCTATAATAGGTATTCACTTTATATAATGCTTGCAATGGATTTTCTGGTGTTGTTGATACAAGATGAGGCATGAATAAGATTTCTCACGTGTGTGATGAGTAAATAAATTGTGGTGATTCATGTATGGATTGCAAGTGTTTGATAAAGTGTATTTATTTGATAAAAGAATTGTTCTTATTGATCTTTAATTTTTAGATAAATTTTATAGGAAAACCTACATTTCAAAGTGAATCAACTTACAATACTTAATCTTTAAGTATTTTCTCCCATGAATATGTGAAGGAATAAATCTTTACTTCCTATCATCAATTTCCTCTTAATTTGATAGTTTTTTTTTTTATTTCATTCTACAAGGTAATAAGCACATGCCATTTAAAATATTTACACAGCCTAGAATTTTTGTTTTGGACTTGTTGGTTCCCAAATCAGCAAAGGGTTTGCCACTTCCTATACTCAACATATTTGGCCAACAAAGATGGGAGGTTGTGTGAACTGCCTCCCCTTCACTTTAGGTTCTGTCGCACCAAAGGGGGATCCCTTCAACAAAAGATCTGTCTTTGACTGACTCAGAATAAAAGATTTAGCTTTTTAACACCAGGCATAATACTCTCATGTTTGGACCAAGATTTGTTGGATAGATCATAGAGTGGCAATGTTCTTGGACATATCACACTGGTTGAGGATGAGAGCATGCAAGATCCTAACCTATTCATAAAACCTAACAGATTTCAAATGATATTCTAATTTTGTTTTATGCTTGGATGAAAGACTTGGGTTGTGACTCACAAACTCAATACAAACTCAGACTGGTGCTTATCTCAGGGCGATGAAGTCAAATGGACATATATATGTGAATGATTAGCATAAACTCAACTGACATTCAAGTTCCATGGGGTTAGATTGGTATTTGCCTTACAAACACTACCCAAAAGAGAGTATTATGTTAACTCTTCTTACAGATATCCCTGCTGCAATACATTCTTCCGCATACTTAACCTAAAATAGTTTAATCTACTCCTAGAATAGAGGTCAAAGATTAAGCATGTAATACAGAAAATTTGTATCCTAGAATCCCAACAACCCTTAGTTATCAGATTCAAAAGAAGAGATGCACACAGCCATGGAGGTAGATAACATAATACATGCATGAAGCATTACTCATATAACATCAACATGAAACTGAAAATATATATGCAGACATACATTCAACATATAACTCATAAACTTACAAGGCAAGAGATGAGACAACCTAGCAAAAAATGCATTTCACTCACTCCTCAAAATCCAAAATCTTCCAACCCCCATAAAATGAGAGCCCAGCTGCTCTTTTTATGCTCAAAGCATTTTTCCCTAAAATTAACTACATTTCTGGAGGTAGGTGAGACATTTTCTAACATTACAATTTCCCTCCAAAAGACATTTGCGAATAAAATATTACAATATATTAAAAGAGGAGAGTATTAAATAATAAAATATGTGCTAATTTCCTCTTTTAAAAAATTACACATTTTCACCTATTCCCAGTTTGAATGGGAGACATTTGGAGACTTCATTCCTCTACAGCGAGAGACCTCTGAGATCTCACCTTCAGCTCTTTCAACTGTATTGAACCAAAGAAGATCATTGTAGCAGTATCAAATTTTGATCTTTTGCCCAAACCAATTTTCTAGGTTGTTTCTGCTAAAACAAAGGCATTTTGCATCATCCCGGCACTCTGGAACCAAAGCAAATTAGCTAAAAATATTCACCAATGGATTAGCAATGATCTGAGGAAGATTTCCAAGCACATAACAACACATTTGAGTCAAAATTTGCCTTCAAAAAATAGACAGAAGCTCAAAAACGTGATCAGCAACTAAGTCCTCTAGCATCAATTAGCATCAAAATCTGTCAAAAGCAGCCAAAAATCAATGAAATTACCCCAAAATCAAAGGAAGAGCACCGCTATCTGCTACAGAGGGAAAGAGAAGGTCAAATATGCCCTACGATGGGCTTATCGCACCATCGCAGGGTGTTGAAAAGGGGCTGAGAGAAGGTGTGCGATGGTGCGATATCCGTACCATCGCACCCTTCCTTCCATATAAACTTTACCAAAGCTTAAATAAAACTTTAAAAGTCTTCTCCATATAAGCTTTGACCCTTTTTTATTCACCTTGAAAATTTTTCAATATGCCTCTCTTTAATATGCAACTTAATAATATTTCTCATTTTAATATTGCATTTGAATTTTTTTTTAAAACTTATGCAATTTCTATTTTCTCTCTCTAGACATCTGGCGCATCTCCACTACAGGTAAACCGACGTCCGATAATTGTGAAAATTTGCACTAGGGCCTAATCAATTGTTTTAAGAAAACCCATTTGCTCAGACATCGCTTCGCTGACCAAATTATGGTACCTACTTTGTAAACTGGCCCGCTGGGTGAATACGCCACAACTGAGATGCATTAAAATAATGCATCAAATGGTCTCCAATTTTGACGAAACTGGAACTGGATATGTTTGAGGCCAAATCGACAACTAGGTCGCCCTCAAATTTGAGAAATTTGAAACTTTTCGGAACAACAAAATAAGCTCGGTTGTAGTCAGAAAATAATTAAATGGCCTTGTAGACATGATATTTCCACAGTCCATGATCAAATGTAGAATTCAAGCTTTTGGAATCACTGTGTTATGTTTTTTTCCATCGACCTTTCAGATCATACTTCATGATCCATCATCAGGATATAAAGGATATAAAGAAGAGGATGAAAAAAAGCATGACACAGTGATTCCAGAAGCCTGAATTCTACAATTAAATGGCCTATCAGAACTCATCCCAGGAGCATGAAATTGAGCAGCCATGTTGTCATCTGCACCAAGAAACTTTATGCCAAAGGGATTTACAAGATAATTTCTAAATTGAAAAATTTTAATCACCGAATGTGGCCTCCAAGGTAGATTGTGTACCATGTCGACCAAGCCCTCATCGACATCTCGAAAAGGATTTTGGCACATCAAGTTTGAAAAATTTGAGGGTGCCACTGGACTATTTGATTATTTATTGATCAAAAATTGATATACATATATGCATATCAATCATTGATTAATAAATAATCAAACACGTAAATCAATTGTTGATCAATAAATAACTGAATTATCCTAAACAAATTTTGAGGCTATGTAAAGATTTTATTAAAATAAAATCATTTATTTGATCAATAGGGTAATATAAGGTGTAGATTCATTCATAGCCTAGAGTCTTATTTATGGCATGAGATTTATTAAATGTTAGTCCATGTGTGCTCCAACACCTTCTCAATAGTAGATTTTGGATTATTGTCCCTAGACATGTTGTGTAGTTTCACAACACACCCCATTTTTCCCTAGCAAAATGAGAACCCAACTTCTTTTGTTGTGTTGGTTTGTCTGTTGTTCGCTCGGGTGGTAATGGTAAAATGTCATGTCACTTGGAACCAAATTCAAGCAAAATTTAAAGTTGCAAAGTATCCCCTACAAAGGTCATGAAGGGATAGAGGATAGAATTTTAGTTAGGATTACTTCTTGGATCATGTAAAAATTCATTAAAACAAGCAAGTTATGCCCATTTGAAGCTCTGGTCAATCGAACATTCTCAATCAACTGAACATGGGCATTGGCGAGGCATCGATTTCATGTCTGGTATCCATATTGGGTACCAAATCCTTCGAGAAAACACCCAGACCCAAAAGCAAAATTAAAAATAACTCATTCCTTGTTCGACTAGACCAGACTTTAGCGTTTTCAATATCCATGTCCAGGTCCTTTTGAAACCATCAAATTTATCCTCACAAGTACTGGATATTGCCTACTAGATAGGATGTTTTGACCCGATAGGACCAAACAAGAATATCTAGTCCTATCCAAAGATCCAGTGCAAGTTGTCAAATTTATCCTAATCTGAAGAAGTTCCACTAGACTGGATGGACATATCCATATCCTATCTGAAGCATTATAAGTCTTGCACTCACTCATAGCCTATTGACTTTGCAATTAGACATTTTAAACTTGCACCAGACATTCCTAAATATCTTGACCTTCCTGATCAAGTATGAAGATCCACTCATCCACTACTCTAGTCAACGAAGGTTGACTACGATAGTAATGATGTCACATGATTGAATTGTCACCATGCCTTCCCACCTGACTTTGGTCAAAGTCAACTGGACATTTCCAATGGACATTTTCATTAGACATTTGAACAAGATATTAGAGATCTGGATGTCCATCCAGTCTTTAGCATTAAACTCCCATATCGCGAGTTGCTTTTTGCCATTGGAATTTAAATTCAAAATGCAAATGTTTACCCAATTGTCACCTTTCCCCGCCCTTGAGTAGTAATTGCTCACCAACTCCAGTGAACATTCAATGCATTTCTACACTTAGCGAATTTCACGAAGGTTAAAAGCAATTTTCAACATATCTGTCAACTAAAAAAGCATTTTAAGAGATTTGAAGAGCGAATTTGCAAAGAATTGTCTTTGAAGGCGAATTTACAAAAATTAAGATGAATCGAATAACTGAGTGAACAGAAAGCATAAGGGTAAACAGACATCCTCCACAGTGTAACAAAGGTGATATATCATTTTCTAGGTATGTATAAGACAAACTTCTCCTTTGCTAGTGGTTACAATAATTTCTCTTTACGAAAGGTTATTTTAGTTTACCTAAGGTAAATTCACATATTCATCTTTCTATAATCAATTGCATATTACTTTGCAAGATTATGAATAGATTGCAGCCTTAAATCCCAATGCAAGAACTAATTACAGGTGTTTGCATCATGCAGGACATGATATTGAAACGACAAAAGCAAGGCAACGATGAATTCAAGACACCAATGGGTCCCACTCCTGGAGGGGTATGGAGTAAATTCGAGCAAGCATTAGACACCCACTATGGGAAAGTAGATTTAGAAGCCTTCAGGGTAAGGATCCAAGCCCACGAAGATGAGGATACACTAAAGAACATTGTATTCAGCGGGATGTACCATACAGCAGGGTTCCCTTATGCCATGGATGCCCTGGAGCTAGTAATCGAATGTGCGCAAAGATATAATCCGGTTAGCTAGAGGGTGGAGCACTAGGGCAGGGTCTATGTAGATTTCTCACCCAAGGGAGTTGCAAAGACTTTCATACTACCATGGAGCCAGTACATGTTCGAGATAGATCTGAACACACTATCAACGGAATACAACTCTAATGTCACTAGCTACCGTAAGGTTATGCACACCTCATAGATGGATCCAGTAACCAAGCTGAAGGCACTCTCCAAGATGCCACAGAATCTATACAAATTTAACTTCAACCCTGAAGTCTAATATATGATCACTTTGTTGAATTGAATGGTCGAGAAAGAGGATTCTGGATCCCTAGACCTATGGATGTTCAGCCTCACCTGCTTTGTCAAAGACATTGGAGATGTGGTGCACTAGGCACAATCAATCAGCAACTCCCTACATGATGGGATGGTTGGATGGAAGAAGAAGCGGAGGTTCTTCATGACCTCCTATGTGGTATACTCATGTGCATATCGATCCCAATTTGATGGATTGCACACGGTCCAGAAGCTTGGAAGCAAGCAAGGAGAATATCTAGTGTGGAAATATTACCCATAGCTGGAGAGGAAGCAATCAATAATTCACTACAGAAGAGTCAATGACTACTTCCTGATTATTAGAAATGAAGGTGCAAACCACACAACAGAAATCTGATTCAAACCTTATTATCCTCTAAACAATGTAGAATCAATGGAGATTGCAATAGAAATCAAAACCCATTACACAGAAATAACATGCACTAAGAACTAGACACATAACACGATATGTAATGTGGAGAAAACCCTTTCGGGTAAAAAACTCCACCAAGAAAAGAGGCTCTAAGTTGTATTATCTTAAAATATGGGATTACAATACATGCACTTCCTCTCTCCTTCAGTCTTCAATCCAGCACTGCCTATTACTCTCCAATCTGATAAAAACATAGTACAAATATCCTTATAAAAGTGGGTTACCTTCTAGGGCAAGATAACCGACAAAATATTGACCGTCAGATCTGTGACCTAATGACAAACGGTCTAAATTCACAATGATAAAATATAAATAAAATGAGGTTTCAGGGGCACTACCCCTAAACCTTACTGGGGCGCGTGGCCCTCAGAGCCCCCTGCTAGGGGGATGATCCCCTCGTACCCCTCACAGGGGGGAAACCCCCCTGCAACTCCCCATCGTGGACGAATGAGCTTCGTGTACCGAATATAAACTTACGGCTGAAACAAGATCGCTGCTAGTGAAACCTTTAATCTCTTATGGGTGATTTACAAACAATATTAGGAGTAATTAATTACATAGGATTTACAAGGATGATAGCACCTTAATCCTAACATTGATGTGGCTAGTCCGAATGATGGAAGGGGATCGAGCCAAAAGAATATCAAGAGATTCCCAAGGGGAAATCACCACACACAGATCCTAGTTTATCCAGTTCCCAATGTTCACATACATTAGAGTGGAGAGGTTTGAAGGTCACCCCTTCATTTTGCCATGATATCCAATTGATAGGGTTTTACTCCTGGAAATAACCAGGTAGATCATCCCCTCATATGAGGCATATACTTAGAAGCGTGTTCAAGGGACCATTAAGTTTCCACTGGACATAGGTTGGTGCAGGTGCACAAAGTTTAAAGATTCCAAATTATCAGAGGTAGAGCTATAAATGCTCAACCTACAACCTTTTCCTCTCCTACGCACATTTGACCCTTATAATATGATGGAGAAATATATTAGCAAGAAATTGCAGCATGTACCTCATCTAGAGGATTACTAGGTTGACTACAATGATGAGGAGGACATCAAGAAGAGGGGATACTAAAGGTTAACCCTGAATCATATAATGACCTTGGGATGTCTGGAGGTGCCTCCACAAGTGAAGTTTGATGATGGTCAAACCCTAGACCCATACTATAATGACAAATAGATATACAAGGAGATCCTACCTCTCCTGGACTAGACTCAACCAGAGGAGACATCAATTGATGTCATAATGAAGAATGTCATGATAGCCACCCAAAGGTGGGTTGAGCAGAACATAAATGAGTTCAAATCTAAAGGGGTGAGAGCTTGACATACAACAAGGAAGAGGAAAGATGAAGGAGATGTAGATTATGATGACTTCCTCATTGTGAAAAGGAGAGTCATGGTTCAATTCAAATTGGTGCAAGAGGGAACATCCACATCTAGTGAGCCCATTACAAGAGAAGGTATAAGCGTTGCTACTAGACCCTCGCCTCAAAGGGAGCCAATGCGGGCCATCCCCATCACAGTCACAGCACCAAAAGAGTGACATGCCACTGACATATTGGAAGGGGTTGAAATCTTCAAATAGAGGAGGAGAATGCCAACTACACCCATGAGGGGTGCCTTTACAAAACTAGTTGATATACAAGTAGAGGCATCAGGACCAACACAGATGGAACTCATGTTCGCATCCGGTCAGCCTCAGGTAGAAGGGCCATCACCACAAGCTACAATCCAAGCACATTTAGTGCAGTAGGTGGAAGTGCATCAAGTTCATACTAGTGGTTAGGCAATGGAGCTTAAGAGAGGCCAAACAACCCAGCAGATTATCTAGGTAAAACAAGAATTGGCTAAAGAAGCGAAAGCACAAGAGCAACCAACGACTAAGGAATTGTAGTTGCCCTTGAGTCAGGTCATGGATCTGACTGATGATGAGGTCACCCATGTCGTGACCAATGATCTAGTCTCTTCCTTACTCACATATCAAGCATCACAACCACATGAACCTCAACAAATGGATGCTGAAGTGGAAGAGATAGAAGCCCCTGAAGTAGATGGGAAATCAAAGTATGGAGGTAGAAGAGATCTTTGATATTGAAATATCAAGATCTCTAAATGTGCCAATTGACCAACATGATGCTCCAGATATAGGTACCATGGCATAGGAAGAGGTAGGTCCATCCCAGCAAGTAGAAATAGAGAAATCAGCTAAGGACACTACCCTTCCAAAAGAACAAGAGAAAGTTCTTCAAGATGCACTTGAAGAAAGGGATTGTTGGCAAGAGACACTGTGTGGCTTCATGAGTGTTGTCATTGATGGCAACAAAGTCCATCCCACACATCCGCAGGACATGGTATGTCTATACCGGAAGTCAGATTGAAGAATATTTTGGTCCGGTGAGCAAGAACAGAGCATGCAACAAGGTCTGACAATCAGGTCCGGATCTCTCAGAGGAAGTATCTCAGTAAAGTACGGACTTGGGTAAGTCAAGAAGAGTACCATGACTGATACATTCTAGAGACTGACCCTCCGGTGATGAAAGAGTGAAAAGATATGAACACCTAAGTGTTGGGTTCCTGTTTGGCAGAGTAGATTGAGGAAGAACTAACCGGCAGAGCATCAGACCTTAATCCAGATGAGATATTGATGGTGATCAAGTTTCTTAAGGGATCATTCATGATTGGCTGACATGATTGATGACTTCTATAAGTATCTCTTTGATATGCATCTCTTGGTAAGCAAGGATTCAGCCGACAAACCAAAGTTTGGGAAAATATTGAGTATTCCAGATGCCAACTAGAAAGATGTTGAAATCCTTTGTGCGGATATATATACCAGATGGATTTCAATGTGAGGAGGTGTGTGGTGTAACAATAGTGTGTGAAGAAAGGTAGAGATAGGTGTGGAAGCAATAATACAAGTCCGGTATGTGACAGAACAGCAGCATTAAAGGAGTGGAAGAATGAAATGCAGTAGATCAGTTTATTGAGCCTAACTAGAACTGAACCTCAGCATGTGGATGCCTCTGATCAGTTCAAACACTTGGTTACTTTCTTTATACCTTGTAGATAGTGAGTCTCTTGTAGGTAGTGAGCCTCTTGTGAGTAGTGTGCTCGGGCAGTGAGCCCTAATTGGCAAATGCCATTTTGTACTTTTTATTCTTCTAACAGAGAATACAATCTTGGGTTAATCACCCCGTGGTTTTTTCTCTTAATAGGGTTTTCCACGTCAAAAATATTGTGTTATGTGTGTTGAGTTTATTTCTACTTCCATGGTTATGTATGCTTATATGATTTGATATTGCACTAATTGTTAAAGAAGAAAAGAAGGTCAAATAATTAAGATAACTGATTCACCCCCCCTCTCAGTTATCAACAATTGGTATCAGAGCTAAGTTCCTCCTAACAGAGCCTAACAGCTTGAGGAAGATCTAGGAATCTCAATGGATATGTATGGTATGAGGGAACAACTTCAGTCTGCCCTAGATGATCTTGAGCAATCTCATTCTGAAGTCAATAACCTAAGGGAAAGACTCAAACAAGTTGATGATTTCATAAATGAACTGAAAGAAAAATTAAGTATCTCAATGAAGAAAAGAAAGGAACTGCTTCAACAATTAGCAAGTCAAAGTGAAGCCAATGATACTAATGAAGATCTGAATGAGAAAACCAAGTTATGTGAGAAGTTATCAAAAGAGGTCATTATGGTAAGACATGAAATGGAATCAAGAGTTATGAAATTCACCCAAGAAATTGAAGAGAAAAGAAAAAGTAAAGATAATCTAAAACAATCTCTGAAGGAGAAGTCAGAAGACTACCACAAAATGGATAGAATAATCGAGCATCTGGAATCTAATCTTGAAGAAGTTAGAGACAATGAAGAACAACTTGAGAATCAGATAGACACTCTTAAAAAGGATCTTCAAACAACAAATGAATACAAAGAGAAATTCAAGATAAGCTCTGCTCAACTTGAAGTTCTTCTTGAAAGCCAAAAGAGGGTAGATGACAAGCAAGGCTTGGGGTATGAGAAAGGGGAAAGCTCCGGATCTGGTCAGAAGAACTTTGGATCAGGAAATCCAAGGAACAGGCCTAGAAGACCTCTGGTAAGGCAACCAAATGCTCAAAGATATCCATCCTTCAATGGATACTGCCACAATTGCAATAACTTTGGTCATAGGGCAAATTAGTGTAGAAGAAGAATGAATCAGACTAATTCATCCTTCTCCGGACAGTGTTTTAACTGCAAAAGGTATGGTCACAGATCTCATGAATGTAGAAATATGCAAATAAACAATTCATTCAATGGTAGATGCTTTGCATGCAATAGAATGGGACATGGCTAATCAATGCAGATCTAGAGGATATCAATCAAATATGCAAAGAAATGTTGTTTGCTACAACTGCAATAGATCCGGTCATATTGCCAAATTCTGCAGAAGTAAGAATCAGGATAAATGAGGTCCGGTGCATCATAACCAAAATCAAAACAAAGTAAAAGGAAAAGGAAAAGTGAATGCAGATGAAGTTCAAAGGGAGATGAACAAGATTTGGGTAAAGAGAAGTACAAAAAATGTTGGGGATGGATCCGCACCAAAATCTGGTGCTGATATTCCTTTCAGAAACTAAATAGATGAGCTCTAGCTCAGGGGGAGTCAAAAAGGAAAACAAATTCCCCCAGCCAGTCAATTGGTGCCTAAAATTGGCACATGAAAAGTTGCGGATTAAAGGGTTCTCAAAGAAACACCTAAATAAGCCTTGGTAAAGATTTGAAAGATCTGCAAGAAGTTTTGAAGAGGTTAATCATCCAAGACTGATCCGGTTTAACAGTCATTTGGTAAAAGCAAGATTTTCACAGTTAGATCCGGTATGATTCAAATTTGAGGTATCTTGATCTGCGGATAAATGGAATGATTGGAGAAAGGTAAATAGATTGTCAATATTCACTGAGAATAACTCTAAGTGCATCTTAGTGATCTGAAAAGATCTCTCAGGACAAGGAGAACAAGGCAACCGGAATAACTTAAGTTGTGCATTTATTGCAAAATGGAATTAGGGTTTGCATATAAATAAAAGGGTTCTTTTGTTCATCATTTGCACAATTTCATTCGAGAAGAAGGAAGAAAGAGCTCTGCAAACAAGATTGCTTCAACTTTCTCTCAAGGATCAACCGCAAAATTTGACTCAAACAGTAATCTTTTTAGCTCTTATCATGAACCCTAGAAGCGTAAAAGGTATTTTCCGCTCTTGAATCTCTCTCTAAATCCTTTGAAAGATGGCTACTCCAAATGTTGTTAAAATCATTGATAGACCGCACCCTAAGTTCAAGAAACATCTCTACAAATCCCTGGAAGTTGATCCCCTAGGCGCATTCTCTAACATTCTGCATGGGGTTCTGCATGTAGAATATGTTAGGGTCTACATACACGCAAACATTGAAGAATTTGGGGAATCCAAGCTGATGGATATCTACCACAAGGAACTGATAGATGAATCATTTGAACTTAAACCCCAATTCAAGGCCATCTGGGATAAGCATTTTGGACATTGCATCCATTTCCCCTATTTTTCTGAAGATGAATGGGTCCAATATGTTCTGAGCAGAATACATGACAATTTCATGTGGTTGTTGAGGCCTTTTAAGATCACAAAAGATGCCATTAGGGCGGTAACCGGATTGCACTCATCCGGTGAGTTGCCTACTCTCAAATCAGTCAAAAACCAAACTGTGAGTGAGGCTACCGAATCAAAATTTGATAAGAGGGCAATGACAATAGAAGACATCATAGATCCGGATATCAAATTTGTCTCTATGATAATTGGTTACAAAATCTATCACTCCAGCAAGGAGAATTCATTATCCGGAACTACTATATAGACTGCATATGAAATGCTAAGGAAAAATGCAGACTATGATCTATGTGAGCTTCTCCTAAACCAACTATTAGAGAACCTGCAGAAAATAAAGAAGGATAAGAAGAATTCATTCAAGTATGGTGGCTTAATATTATGTATATTCTTCTATTACATGAATGAGCTACCTGGATCCAGTGGTTGGATATGGCAAAATGACAGACTGGTTGCCATACAAATCAGAGACTATATGTATGGGCTTGGTGATGCCAAGGCACAAAGCACAGCTCTCTAGGGTTACTTCAAAAACTTCCAAAGCATGATGTAGGCCAGAGAGAGAATCCCCCAATCTCTAGTTGAAAACTACAAGGATACAGTGTGTTTCATGGTAGACACTGATCAATGCCTAATGGAGGCAGTGGAACCAAGAATAGTGTGGATCATGCCAATGGGCTATGAGGTGGATGAGAAAATTTTGGAACTACATATCCAACACCTACTAAGTTAGCCTAACGACCCTAAGGCAGAAAGGTTTGGAACCTTCCAAGAGTTGAGTGTAAAAGTTCATGTTGAACTTAGACAGCCTGAGATCAAGAGAAAAGTGAGAAGAGAAGTAGAAGAAGTCGCCAAGAGATATGGAATATCAAAGGAGGTAGTTGATGCCAACAGAGAGAAGATGGAAAGGGCAGAGAAAGAAAGGCAAGAAACTGAAAAAGAAAGTGCTCCAGTGCAAGCTCCCTCCCAGACCAGATCCTCCAAAAGCTCTGCACCTGCCACCTCTAAGAGCCAAAAAGCCTCAAAACCAAAAGCCAAGACATTCGGTAAGGGAGAAAAGAGAACAAAAACCAAGGCCACAAGGTCCTATACAAGTCAAAAAGATGATGAAGAGATTGAGTCAGATGAGGAGGTCAAGAAAATGAAGAAGAAGAAGAAAATATCCGGTGAATCCTCTACCGATCAAGGCAAGGAAGAAAAGGCAGAAGAATTTGTTGAAAAGCCTACTCTCTGCATTGATGATATCATCAAATCAGTCACTGTGGATGGGAACCTAAAACCAATGACTGAAATTTATGATGAATATAATGAAGCTGACTAGAAGATTTTGCAAGATGCTACAGTCAGGTATCTTAATATCTATAATAAAGCATTCATTGAGATCATATCTCTAATTCCCAAAAGCTTAGAGAAGGAACTTGAAATAAGAAAGAACAATGATAAGGCAAAGGACCTAGAGATCCGGGAATAGATAGCTATTTAGCTCTATCCTTCCATCACTCCTAAACAACTAAACATGATATTCAAGGATTACAAGGATGAGTTCTAGAGCAAAGCCAGAATGAACAAGCTTATGCTCAAAGAGACTGATCAGGTGGCAAAAGAAACTAAAGACATCCTCTGAAATGCATACAAAAGATTCAATATTCCTATTATAGAGGACATAAGTGATGAACCTTCTGATGCTGAAGGACTAAGCGTATTAAAGGAAGATCCTACAGAGAAAATTGTAGTAGAATCAAAGGAGATAGGTGAGGAGAAGACCAAGGACCTGGATTCCTCTGTTCTGGAAGAGGAAGTCCATGAAGAAGTAAATATCTCTCATCCAGATTCCCCAGCAGACTCCGGATCTAAAGGAGAAGAAAGAATAGAGAAGAAAATCAGTCAAGAAGAAGAGGTAAAGGGAAGAGAAGAAGATCAAATAGAGAAGACTCCAGGAGATAGTTCTGAGACTGCAAAAGGAAAGAAGACTCTGTCTCTGGCAAGAGACACTACAGAAACTGTTAAAGATTTCTTGACCAAAGAAATGATGGAGATTGATGAACCGGAACTGCCTCAAGGACCATTCAATTTTGATTCCCTCTCCCCGATTCAAACAATGAAGATAGCATCCTGTGCCCAAGCAAAGACAAAAGAAAAACTTCTAAAGTCTCACATGGAAGACTGTGAGCTAAGAGAGATTGCATCCGGTGCGTTGGAGAAGATCATGCCATCCTTCTAGAAGGATTTTTCAGCCTCTTCATCTGGTAACTTGAAATCTCTTGTTAATTCAATTAGCATACATTTTGATTCTTTGGAGAAGTCAGCAAAAGATAAAGTTCAGAAAGAGTTTTTGGGAAAGAGATTCTCTGAAGTACAAGGGCTAATAACAAATGATAGGAGAAATATGGATATTGGGAAAAAGAGATTAGAAAATGCTCTTAAAGATGGTGGAGAAATATATAAATTTTGTTTATCCTGGTCTAAAGTGACAATGGATATTGAGAAAAAGTGAAAGAACAAGAGGGTAAACTGTCAAGTTTATCTCAGAATTTTGATCCTCTCACCACATCCATAATAAATCAAGAATGTCAAACTATTGCCATTCTAAATGAACTAAAGAAACTTGAAAAGGAAAGGAAGAATATAATAAGTAGGATGGGTGAACTTAGAAGGATAATTATCCCTAAGTTAGAGGCCATGCATGAGGCCCTAACTGATGCCCAGACCACAGCTCAGACCAGTGATCCGACAGATCTAAAGAGGGCAAAAGCTTTTGCATTCCTGTTGAGTGGTCACATCTCAATTTTGGACAGGATGAAGCAGAGTTGGGCAACAGAATTTGTCCAGTTGAAGACAACTTTTGCAGATATACTTCAGTATATGTAAGTATAACATGTAAATATAATTATGTGGCCAAGTATAGATTGTTTTTTGGAAATTCTAGTGTGTGGATTCTACCCTTTGCCATTGATGTCAAAGGGGGAGTGAGAAGCAGTGAAAAATATGGAATCTAGCTAAGGGGGAGCTCCGAAAAAGTGTACATAAGAACAAAGCATCAGTCAAAGGGGGAGATTGTTGGCAAGAGACACTGTGTGGCTTCATGAGTGTTGTCATTGATGGCAACAAAGTCCATCCCACACATCCACAGGACATGGTATGTCTATACCGGAAGTCAGATTGAAGATTATTTTGGTCCGGTGAGTAAGAACAGAGCATGCAGCAAGGTCCGACAATCAGGTCCGAATCTCTCAAAGGAAGTATCTCAGTAAAGTATAGACTTGGGGAAGTCAAGAAGAGTACCATGACTGATACATTCCAGAGATTGAGCCTCTGGTGATGAAAGAGTGAAAAGATATGAACACCTAAGTGTTGGGTTCCTGTTTGGCAGAGTAGACTGAGGAAGAACTGACCGGTAGAGCATCAGACCTTAATCTAGATGAGATATTGATTGTGATCAAGTTTCTTAAGGGATCATTCATGATTGGCTGACATGATTGATGACTTCTATAAGTATCTCTTTGATACGCATCTCTTGGTAAGCAAGGATTCAGCCGATAGACCAGAGTTTCAAAAAATATTGAGTATTCTGGATGCCAACTAGAAAGATGTTGAAATCCTTTGTGCGGATATATATACCAGATGGATTTCAATGTGAGGAGGTGTGTGGTGTAACAATAGTGTGCGAAGAAAGGCAGAGATATGTGTGGAAGCAATAATACAAGTTCAGTATGTGACAGAACAATAGTATTAAAGGAGTGGAAGAATGAAATGCAGTAGATCAGTTTATTGAGCCTAACTGGAACTAAACCTCAGCATATGTGGATGCCTCTGATCAATTCAAACACTTGGTTACTTTCTTTATACCTTGTAGACAGTGAGTCTCTTGTAGGCAGTGAGCCTCTTGTGAGCAATGTGCTCAGGCAATGAGCCCTAATTGGTCAGTGCCATTTTGTACTTCTTATTCTTCTAACAGAGAATACAATCTTGGGTTAATCACCCCGTGGTTTTTTCCCTTAACAGGGTTTTCTACGTCAAAAATATTGTGTTATGTGTGTTGAGTTTATTTTTTCTTCCATGGTTATGTATGCTTATATGATTTGATATTGCACTAATTGTTAAAGAAGAAAAGAAAGTCAAATAATCAAGATAACTGATTCACCTCCCCCTCTCAGTTATCAACAATGTCCAAAAAGTTGAAGAACAAGTAGAGAAAGGTCAAGATGAAGAAGTGCAGCATATGTTGTCACTTGGTGAAGGTCAATAGGACCAGGAAGTCAAGGAACCACACCAAGAGGTAAAGAACCCTGAGCATGAGCCTATGGAGGTTGATATACCCGCTCCTCAACAAGAGGTTCCACATCAGGAAGCTCCACAACAAGAAGCTCTGCAACAAGAGGTCCCACAATAGGAAGTTCCCCAGTAGGAGACTTCACAACAAGGAGAAGGATCAGACAAGAATACGGAGCTGGTGATTAAGGATATTCACATTGAACAATCAGGTCAAGAAGGACCTGCACCTAATGTTCCCAATTGGTTGGCCTCGGAGGTAAATGATCCTCCCATGAAATTGGTTCCTTTTGATTTCAAATCATTATTTTTAGTTGAGGGAATAAATCTCAGATGAAAGGCAAGGACAATATCCGCTATCCAAAGGGATGCAATAGGTCATAGGACAGCCTAATTGGTTGTGCCTACTATGGATAAGGCAAAAGGTGAGATCACTGTAAATGAATACCAGATCACCACCTTGGACATAGGACATGCCACTGCCGAGAAGGAAATTGATGAGCTCATGGGCAGTGCAGAGGCTACAACAGCTAGAATCCGCAAGGATAAGCTAAAGAAGCAAGAGATAAAAGGCGCATTGCTCAACTCGGGGGGTTTATTAAGGGATTATTCACCCCAGGGGTACAAATAAAGGAGGTCCCAACCAATTTAGTGTTGGTGACATAGGAATAAATAAGTGACCTAGATGTAAAGAAGCATTAGACACAGATCATGGAAGGGTGGTTCCACAAGTTCTTAAAGGATGGGAAGGAAGTAATCCAAACCGCATTATCAAACTAGGACACCTTGACATTCATTAAGAGCAAACCTGATGCATTGAAGACTGAGAGTGCTACAAGATTAGATCAAAATGATCAGGATCTTAGCAAACTAAAGGTCATCCACAAGCTCTAGGATAAGGTGTTGTTAAGCTAGAACACCATGACAGTCCAAAGAATACCAAAGATATCCATATGGATAAAGGACTTGAAGTTAGAAGCCGAGATATTGAAAGGGTGCAAGCACCAAGCTATGGATATCAGCACCAAGGTACATGACCTCTTAATAGATGAGATGGAAATTTTTGAAGAGCTCCTCAAGACAAAGGTGGATGAAAAGGAAATATATGAAGAACAAGCTTCTGTTGGAGTGTTCAAGTCTAAGTATGAGCCAGTTTTGAAGGATCCAATTGGACATTTTTCAGAGAAAACCATTGATGAATTCATGGAATTATTGGCAAAGATAAAGGCGTACAAAGATAAGTTAGATATCTAGAAAAATAAATGGATTAGTGGGCGAGTAGCTCTAGATGCATGAGTATGCCAAGGTCAAGGCCCAAAATTTTGACAAGGTTGATATAGAGAAAACCACCGCAGCATATGATCAATATAGGACTCTGTAGTCCAGAGGCATGCTGGTCAAAGAGGACACAAGGTCAAATTCAAAGTAGTCTAATGTGTAGGGGATGAGTTTTTTAGCAGTAGGATATCAATATCAAGGATGCATATCAAGAAGGATATATGGATGATTGGTGACACACGCAGTATGACAAATCCAATGGAAATATTCCAGAAGATGTACTTCAAAGATGCTGAGGAATATACCAAGTGTCAGTTGTCATCCATTCCTAATTTCCAGCTGGTAATCACATGCCCTATTTTGTGACCATGAATATTTTTTATGAAATTCTATTCGTTGATCTTTGTAACCAAATCTAGATCCTTGTTCTATAAATGGATTCGAATCATTTGTAAATGAGGAGATTGAATTGATGAACTTTGCTAATCATTAAGTCTGTATTTCTTACAACTTTGTGACTTACCTCATGGTTCTTTCTCAATCAGTGAGACATTTGTATATCTTTTGTGCACATAATGAAATTGAAGAAGCAAATTACAATTAATCATAAATTCTAAGTAATCTTTGGTTGATTTCTGGTATGGAATGTCAAATTGTTGCGTCCCTTTGGAGTGCATTTGAATAATTGCTTATTGTTATCAATTTTTCTTTGAATATTTTCATCTGTTATACATAGCTGTGGAATTCATGGTGAAGTATAACTAGATTAGTTTCATTTCATGAAAGTGTCTAGATATTCATGTGGAATCACTAAGAACTTTAACTTAGAATTTTTCCTTCTCAACCCTATCTTTTGCCTTTTATTTTATAAATCTTCATAAATGATTGCAAAGAATGATGAATCCAAAGAAAGTGATCATAAATATTGATGAATTTAATGTTTTAAAGAAGATCTTTAATGAATTTAAAGTATGTGTGTAAAGATCAATTAACTAGGAATAATTTAGAAGAACTGGTCAAAGTTAAGGATGTTTCAAAAGAAGTGATCAAAGTTATGTCCAATTCATGATAATGTACTCAAAGTTTAATCATCCATTGGTGAATTTGACATAAGTTGTTAAGATACGTACAGATTGTGCAAGATATGCAAGATATTTTGTGAAGTTTAACTAGATCAAGAAGAAGATGACTCCTGGTCATGTAAGGCCCCAAAATGGAAACAACAAAACACATCAAACCCTAAGTGAAAACTAGACAGTCGAGACCTAATTACCAAAGACTTGGGACTTCAAATCCTTAGGGATCTTGAATCTTTTCAAGATAGATAGGGGTTTATTGTGTAAGATTTTTACCTGTGTGAACGTGACTAAAAACCACATCAACAATTTGGCACTAAAAGGAGGGAAAATCATGATCTTGAGTTGATTTTATTTGAGTTTCCTATTGATACTTTGCATCTTTAGTAAGTTCACTATAAATATTTTTAGTGTTTGACCATCCAGATGTGACTTTGCAAGGATCTGGTCTTGAACCTCAAAGTTCATCCTAATCTCTCGAGCTGGCTCATCGACCTGTCACAAGGTATAAGATCCAGTGGTCCTTTAGGTGAACTGCCTAATGTGAGACAAAAAGCTTGCTCAGTTAGTGCACAGCCAAGACATCATGTCCTTGTTTTCCCAGTAGTTCCGATACAAGTCTCGATAGCATTTTTTAATGTCAAGTCACCTATCAGCTTTGTTGTATACAATGATATGCTTAAGAATCTGAACAAGTTGTGTCTTAAATATCATTTTCATTAGGATGCTGAGGATCATCTTAGAAATTGCTTTAGAGTAAGAATCCAGAATGAGGATGTCATCCATAGATTATTCCCATACACTCTTGGAGAAGAAGCATATTGTTGGTATGTCAATTTACCACATAATTCCATTACTACTTGACCATTGATGGAACAAGATTTCAAAGCTAGATTCAGAGTTCCAATTGATGCAGCAACGATGTATCATCGGTTTGTTGAAATTAAAAGAGGAGAAGTTGAATTCATAACAACCTTCAATGATAGGTTCCAAAGAGTGTATTCTAGATTGATCGATCCTTATAATATCCCCGAAGTTGTAGCTCTATTAGTATACTACTCCACACTAGATCAACTAACTGCGATGTTCGTGAGGAGAGTAGATCCTGGTATTACAACTTTATTAGGTCCATATGCGAAGGTAATAAAAGTGAATACTGAAATGAAATAGGTAGGATATGGTCCTTTGCAAAGTATAGGACATCCTATTGTACCTAATCAAATATAGCAAATAAACAGAGCCCTGATGAACCCTTTGTCAATTCCACCGATCAATGCTTTTCAGCCACAAGGGAACAACCAAATGGTATAGTGCATCCTAGACTTGCCTTTAATACTGAGGTCCAACCGAATGGAAATGGTAACTCTTTCTTTCTTCCAACTCAAGATAATGCAGTAACTAAGGTTCAAGAAGAAAAAGAAGATATATAAGAGATCACAGCTCAATTGAAAAGATTGACGACCGAAGTGATTCAGTTGAGGAATCATATTTTTTATACTCAAAGCAATAGTCAGAATCAAAAAAATAGAGTCCATATAATGCACCCTGACCTCCAAGAGTCTAGAACACCATGCCAAATAATGGAAGTCTTCCTTCACATCAGACAATTAGGTTCCTATGGAGCCAAAGCAAACAACTAGAGTTAATCTAGCTGAAGTTGCACTGAACAATTGGTGCCGAATACATAACACCAATGCACATGCTAAATTGGATTACCCATAATTCAGGATTGTTGCAATTGTTTTCCATTGGAAGTACAAAAATTTGAAAGAGAAGCAAACTTTCTAGAAGGAAATGAGATCATTCCCCTTGGATATGAGTCTGCTATGATGTTGGAAAGCTTCATGTTCTTAGAGGAAAAGATGAATACAGTTCATGAAAATTACACTCATATGCGAAGATTCGGCCCTAGAACTAGAATCTTATACCTTCCCATTTGAAGGTGACAATGAGACTGCGAAAGAAGTGGATGAAATCCATGCCTTCCAGTAGTTTTAGAGGGGCCATAACTACAACCTAAGAAACAACAATAATAATTGATCGTTAGGACCTCTGACAAGCTCTATTCCCCCAAATAACTTCAATACACCTCTAGATGTGTTATCCAGCAACAATCATTTTCTTCCAAAGGTGAATCAATAGCATTCTACTTCACTTTCAGCCACAACTAGAGGTATGTATGAACTTTCCAAGTCAAATAAGTTGGTTAATTACTTAGCTAAAGAAATCAAGAAAATGAAAATAAGTTTTTTCTTATCTGAGTTACTTAAAACTTTGGTTATTAAAAGAGCTTTCCTCAAGTCCCTAGAAGAACTGTCACCAAAGGAAAATGATCCTGGTAATGTTTAGGCCAGAGAATCTCCAAACAAAGATGTTCCCCCCAAGCTTAGAGACAAAGGTCAAGTCCATGCTGCGGATGCACAGATTGCAGTCTGTAAAGAGAAAATTGAATCTCCCTCATTTCTCTTAACGTTAAAATTTTTTGGTAAAAATTTGCACAATTGTCTAGTAGACTCGAGAGCATCTACTAATTTCTTGCCTTTATTAGTCTGTCAAATTCTAGGCTTGTCTCATGTTAAGTCCTTGAAGGAAGTCACTCAATTGGACAAGTCTGAGGTAAGTGGCATAGGAGAATTAACTCATATCCATATGTAGTTGGCCTCTAATCCTAGAGTCCAACACTGAACATTGGTATTTAGGTAGTAGACATTCCAAACACATATGGTATGTTATTGAGCAGGGGTTGGTCAAAAACATTAAATGGGTATATGGCAACAAATTTCTCATATGTGGTTGTCATGGAGAGGAATTCCAAACCAAATTTGCATAGAGGCGGAACCTAGAATGAAACACATGATCACAGAGTATCACCAAAATAATGAGGTGCTATATGCAGAAGTAGAGCAAGGAGTATATCATGTCAGGACTCCAGACATTTGAGTGGAAGAAGTATTGATGTGCACTCAGGCATAGGAAATCAATGAAATAAATTAAATTACACCAGGAACTGACATCTTGAAAGAGTCAGATCATGATTATTTAGAGGATGAAGAAAGTCACTTGTGTAATTTTGAAAGACATTTGTTCAAAGAAATGCAGAAATGTATACAACAGAAAGTTCCATTAAGAGAATTTTTACTCGAGGAATGGTGTAGGTTACACCAAGCTTCACATTTTGAGACTACTTGTGCATTATGCTTGGACATAGTCAACAAGGAAGAACTTGCATACTCATAAAAGAAACTAGACTTGCAAATAAGAATCCCAGACAAGGTAAGACAAGAGGTCAGTAATAAAATTCATGGCAATGCAACCTTCTCAACGTGCCATGGACATCACCTTTAGAGGTCTCATTGGCCAATGCATTATCATCTATATGGATGATCTGATCGTGTTCTCCAAAAATAGAGGAGATCACATCACAGATTTGAGGAAAGTACTACAAAGATGTGAGCAATTTATTATTTCTCTTAATCCAAAGAAGCACATCTTTGGAGTCACTACAGACAAATTTCTAGGACATGTCATATCAGAGAATGGGATATCCATTGATCTTGATTAGGTTAGCTCTATCATGAAACTCCAATTGCCATGGAGTAAGAAGGAATTAAAGTCATACTTTGGAAAGATAAACTTCATCGAAAAGTTTATAACTGGTTTTGCTAAGATAGTAAGGCCACTCAACGTGATGTTGTAGTAAGATGCTAAGATAGAATGGACACCTGAAGCTAAAGCTGCATTCAAGGACATCCAAAAATCCATCGCCAATGTTCTTGTATTGAATAGTCCTGACTACACTAGATCCTTTTACATATATTCATTTGCATCTGATCACACATGTGTTGTAGTCCTGACACATAGAAATGATACAAAAAAGAGAATCCAATTGCTTTTATGAGAAGCCCATTCAAGGATGCTGAATTGAAATACTTAAACATTAAAAGATAAGCTTTGGCCTTAGTCAGAGCAGTTAAGAAATTCTGGCACTACATCTTAAGAAGTCAAGTGATCGTTGTTGTACCTGATTCCATAGTTAAGATGCTCTTGATGTAGAATGAGCCAAGGGAAAGATGAGCCAAATGGATCAATATCCTAGAAGAATATGATCTGGACATTACACCAATGAAGTTAGTCAAGGGACAAGCTCTAATGCAGACGATCACTAAAATAGATCCTGGCTTGGTAAGCCAACAATATGTAGTTAGCTCGGGTGAACAAGATGACTAGTACTCAAACATCACCCATTACCTGATCGCAGGCAGATGCCCATCACAGTTGAGAGCATCCCAAAGAAGAGCCTTAAGGTTCAAATCTCAAGGATACATGATTAAAGGAGGAATCCTTTTCAAGAAGAATCATGAAGGCATATATCTAAGATGCCTTAATCGACAAGAAGCGAACAAGGTCCTGCATGAGTTGCATGACAAGTTTGGAACGACCCATGGGTCACATTTAGCCACTACACACCAAATTCTCAAAGCCAGGTACTACTGGCCAACTGTATTCAAAGACACTGTTGGGTGATTCCACAATATTGTGTCCCACTTTTTGGCCAAAGTAGGACATTGAAATCAACATTTTAACCAAATTTTCACATTCTGACACCTATAGCAACTAAACTGTTAATAATTTGAAGATGATATGAACTAGTGATTTTTGAGATTTTGGGTCTAGATTCTAAATGTATTTTTTAAAAAATTTAAGAAATAATTTATGAATTTTTTTATGTAACTTTTAATAACTTATTTTTTATAGTTAACAACATTTTTTTTAAAGTGACGTTTATACCATACATCATAACTTTTTTTACATAAAGGATCAAATTATAAAATTTTAAACATAGATTTGTAGCACCAATATCTAGTGCGCAGATATTTTTTCATAATTTTTTGTTACATATATTTTTTTAATTAATTTTTGAAGTGAGATTAATTATAATTCATACATAGGTTTATACCATACAACATAACTTTTTATATATGTATCCAAATTATATTGTTTCTTTTTGTTGAAATAAAGACATCAATACCTAGTGTGCAGATATTTTTCATAAAAAATTTCTCTATTTTTTATTTTTCCGCATGTGTGGAATAGAGACCTTGATGTTTGGTGAAAAACTTATGTTCACTAGAAAATAGAAAATAAATATAATAATCAAATGAAATAAATTAAAAATCATACTTTTAGAAAGATTAATACTAAGGGATACATACTTACAAAATAGAATTTCTAAATAACTTCATGTGATCCCCCAAAAGGTGAAGCAAATTTGATTTTTTGTCAGCATTTTGATAGGTGTGAAGGAAACTCCATCAAGGTTTTGATTTGATACTAGGGGTTCTTTCCAAGGGGGTTTGATCTAAGGGGGTTTTTATCTAACCCCCTTTAATTAAACACCTTTAGATGGAACCCCTCAAGGCTTAAATCATTATTTTTTCTAAAAAATATCTGATTTCAGACAAAAATCAGGATGTCCCAAGGTTAGGACTTAGTATTGTGGGATCACCCTGCTGAACACATCAAACACTATCATACATGTCAATTCGTCGCAAATAGGAAAAGGTATGTAGCCCAATTGTTACAGTTGATAATGGAGATATGCCCATTTGTACAATGGGGAATGGACTTCATCAGAATGATTAACCATCCATCATCAACTAGACATAGGTATGTCCTGACTGTTACTGATTATTGTACCAGGTGGACCGAAGCTATGTGCAGTAAGTTGTGCACAACAGACATCATGATTAAGTTCTTAGAAGACAACATCCTCTCTAGATTCAACATTCCATATGCAATGGTATGTGACAATGGCCTTGCTTTCACTTCATTAAAATTCTCTAACTAGGCATTTGAATATGGCATTACTTTGAAGTTTTCATCTAATTATTATCCCCAAGGTAATGACCTTGTTGAATCCACTAATAAAAATATGTTAGACATCATCAAGAAACTGGTGGAAAAGAATCCTATAGAATGGAATACTCTACTGAAATATGCTCTATGGTTTGACAGAACTAGAGTGAAATCAGCTCTAGGCAATTCACCATACCAATTAGTGGAATGCCTAGGTCTAGAGGACAAACTGGAAGTCAGATTAATGCAACTCTTACACCTAGAAGAAAAGAGAAATCAAGCCATAGACCATTTCTCCAAAAATTAAGCTACAATCAAACGTTGGTTTGACAAAAGAGCTAAGATTAAGACCTTTTGAATATCAGACCTTATCCTTGTTAATGCTGGAAGCACAAATGAATTACAGAAAAACAAAGCAATAAACAGAGCATGGACTAATTAGAAAGCAAAATTAAAAGAGACACCAGATTTATCGTGGTTCACCAAAACTGGCTACATCCACACTAAGTAGAGGAATTTATTATTGCTAAGAATGAGTTTTACAATATGATAACCAGCATATATAATGCTTCATCATACATCAAACAAGGAATGTGAATAGACAAAGAATTGGCAGGAAAATAATATGTCTGTTGGACTTCATTTCCTGACAATCTCCCACTTGAAGGCCCATGGATGCTGCAACTCACCAATCATTCCCCTACTCTAAACTTTCAATCACTTCTTCTTAACCAGACCAAGAGAAGTCTTGGCACATTCAAACTTCTCTTTGGGAACAACCTTGGTCAAAATTTCTTCCGAATTGACCTTTGTGTCAATTTTTGCAACTTGTAACTTGCCCTCTTCAACCACATGACGAATGAAATGAGCATGTATGTTGATATGTTTAGAACGACACTGAGATGAATGATTGTGAGCCATAAAAATGGTGCTGCGACTATCACAAAATAGAACATAATCACTTTGTTGACATCTCAAATCACTAAACAATTGATGTAACCAAAGCATCTCCCTAGCACCTTCAGAAAGAGCCATATACTCAGCTTCGACTGAAGAAAGAGCAACGAAATGTTGTAGCCTCAAGACCCAACTAATGGCAGCTCCTGCAAACATAAAAAACATAGCCAGTAGTAGATCTCCATTTATCTAAATCTCCAGCAAGATCAGAATCAGTGAAACCTTGCAGCTGTACCTTATTGCCATCAAAACATAAAGCATAATTAGAAGTACCTTTAAGATACCTTAATATCCATTTGACGGCTTCCCAATGAGGCTTACCGGGATTGCTCATGAACCTGCTCACAACTCCCACTGCATGAATAATATTGGGACGAGTGGAGACCATAGCATACATAATGCTACCAACAACTGATGTATAAGGAATACCTTGCATAAACTCCTTATCCTCTTGTGTTTTTGGACACAAATCAGAAGATAAACAAAAATGGGCAGCAAGAGGAGTAGAAACAACCTTTGCATCAGCCATACCAAATATGTCTACAACCTTGTCAATGTATGCCTTTTGTGACAACATGATCTCTTTCTTTTGTCTATCCCTAGTGATGGTCATTCCAAGAATCTTCTTGGTTGGGCCTAAGTCTTTCATAGTAAATCTCTTAGCTAATTGAGCCTTCAATTTAGAAACAATTCTCACACTAGTACCAGCAACCAGCATGTCATCAACGTAGAGCAAGAGAATAACAAACTCACCATTAGGAAGCTACTTATAATAAACACAAGGATCTAATTAACATCTTAAAAAGTCTTGCTCAGTCATAAAATGATCAAACTTGAGATACCATTCTCACGTGGCTTGCTTGAGCCCATACAAGCTGCGCTTCAACCTACAATAAAGATGTTCCAGTCCCTATTTTTTAAATCCTTCTAGCTGCTCCATGTACAGCTCTTCATCAACATCACCATGTAAAAAGGTTGTCTTGACATCCAACTGATCAAGTTCAAGATCCCAAACTGCAACCAAACCCAAAACTACCCAGATTGTGGTCATTCTCACAACTGGTGAGAAAATCTCATTAAAATCTATGCCTTTATGTTGATCATACCCTTTGACAACCAGTCTAGCACGATAGCATTTGTTGCCCCCATCTTCCTCTTTCAACTTGTAACCCAACGATTCTTCAAGGATCTTCAATTAGGCAGAAGTGGCACAAAATCCCAAGTGTTATTAGCCTGTAATGAAGTCATTTCATCTTGCATCACCTCTTGCCATTTCAAGGAATCAACTGCCTTGCAAACCTATTTATAAATAGCTGGTTCAGGTTGATCAGAAATCAAAAGTTTAGGCTCTACCTCCTCTGAATACAATAACTCATAATCTAAAAATTTGGAAGGTCCTCTCCTCTCCCAGGTAGACCTCCTTAAGTGAGGACCCTCCTGTTGCAAATTATTATCCAAACTTAGTTTTTGTAGTTGATTCTAGACATCAACTATATCAGATTGTAAATTTTGTCCAATGGCCTGAGTATGCACCTCAAAGCTCCCTTGTTCCTGCATATTTCCAATGTTTTGTGTTTCCTGACCAAGACTTCCATATTATAGCTGTGTAGGAGGTTGTGATGACTATTGCGTTGGGCATATATGAGGCTGTGTATGGACATGGGTAGGTAATGTATGAATTAAAGGCAGCGAATGAGTTTGACCATGCTGCATTTGAGCTAACAGGGGTTGCGTTGGTGTTAGAGACAGCGAACATGTTTGAGGAGGCAACAGATATGTTAGAAGAGGAGGTTGCGTGGTATTTTGGTAGGGTAGGGGTGAGAATATAGACTGCATTTGACTAGTTACCAGCTACGTGGGAGTAGAGGAAGTCACCGATTGAAAGATAGAAGGTTCTGTTAGCAAATTACCTCCAATGTTATCATTAATTCTTCCTTCTAGCAATTGACTAGACTACATTTGAATAATGGAAGGTTGTGTTTGACTAGGAACTAGAGGCAGCATTGGTAGTGAAGGAAGATTTGAGGGGTCTGTTGGCAGCGATGACACCATAGAAGGCTATGTATTACCAAACAAAGAGTTTGAATGTGGCTGGGTATTATCAATGGTTGAAAACAAAGGAGGCTGCATAGGAGTCTACAAGCTAACACTGGAAGTCTAAAAACTGGCAGTGGGAATATTGCCCACACTAGTTCCATTATTAAACAAATCAACTGATATATATTCATTTGAAGATGTGTTTTCTTTTTGCAAACCTGGGAAAATTTTTTCGTTGAAGATGGCATCCCGACTGTGAGTGATCTTTTTGGTGACGGGATACCACAGCCTGAATCCATACTGATCCTCATCATATCCAACAAAAAAACACTTCTGCGATTTGGGATCCAATTTGGATTATTTCTCATGGGGAATAAGAGCAAACGCTTCACATCTGAACACCCGTAGATGATTATAAGAAATACGCTTGCCCAACCACCTTTCCTCGGGAATGTCAAGATTTAACTGAGATGAAGGAGCTCGATTAATGAGATAAACCGCTATGTTGCAAGCTTCTGCCCAGAACTCTTTTCCTAGTCTAGCATTGGAAAGCATACATCGTGCTTTTTCCAAAATCGTTCTATTTAACCTCTCCGCAACCCCATTTTCTTGCGGTGTAAAAGGAACAATTTTGATTCTTCGAATACCATTTTCAGCACCAAAATTATCAAACTCTAGTGAACAAAATTCGTTACCATTATCTGTTTGCAAACACTTGATATTATGTCCACTCTAATTTTTAACTAGAGCTTTAAAAATTTTGAATTTACTAAACACTTCAGATTTTCTATTGAGCATAAAAATCTAAACTTTCCTAGTGCAGTCATTAAGGAAAGTCAAAAAATAATTAGAACCTCCAAGAGAAGTTACCTCAGTTGGCCCAAAAACATCCAAATAAAACTGCTCCAAAGGTGAGGTGTTCTTCGCATGACCCGTCTTCATGAAGCTGATCTACTTTTGCTTGCCGTAAAGACAATGTTGGCAAAAATCCAAATCCATGGATTTCAATCTTAGTAATTGTTCTCTTTTGATCATGACTTCAAGACCTTTCCTACTCATATGTCCAAGCTGTTGGTGCCAAAGCTCGGTTTCACTCTCTGTCACTATCATAGCAGCTCCCACTTGAGAGTCATTCTCAAAAACATATAAACTGCCCTCTTTATTTCCTTTGGCAATCTGCAGGACACCTTTAGTAAACTTCCATGAATTTTGATAGAAGGTAGTATTGCAGCCTTGTGAAAACAGTTGGGTTATAGAAATCAGATTCTTTTTAAGTTTTGGGACATGTCTAACGTCTTGCAAAAGCCATTTGCTTCCATTCTTGGATTGTAAGAGAACATCACCTTTACCAATGATTTCCAATGAATTGTTATCCCCCAAGTAAACTTTCCTGAACTATCCTCCTTGGTAATTTGAGAAGGCATCCGTACAAGAGGTGGCATGAAAAGATGCACCCGAATCTAGAACCCACAAATTTGAAGTGGTTTTACTTATGGATAAAATCAAAACACTATCATCCTTGTCATAAATAGCATTAACCTCGCTATCTTTATCCTTCTCTTGTGCCTTCTTATAGGAATAACAATTTTTTTTGGTGTGACTGGGCTTACCACAAAACCAACAGTCACCAACTCTACCTCTGGATTTTGACCTCTTCGCTAATTTTGATCTTCTTCTATTATTGTCTTTGCCTCTATTCTAAGGCCTTCCTCTACTAACAGTAGTTAAGGCTTCACTGGAAGATGTTTCTTGGTTCTTTCTACGCATATCTTCGCTAAGGAGTGTAGCTGCTACGTCATCAAAAACCAATTTTGTTTTGGTTGCAACTGAAGTGCTTACGGCCATCATGACACCTTCCCAACTATTGGGTAATGAGCATAGTAGCAAGATGGCTTTAATTTCATCTTCCAACTTTATCTCCACTAAAGTCAGTTGGGTAACTAAGGTATTAAACTCATTCAGATGGTTTGACATGATTCCACCTTCTTTCATTTTTAGGTTATAAAGCTTTTTCATAATAAAAACTTTATTAGACGTTGAATCCATCTCATACATTTTAGAAATTTTATCCCACAACTCCTTCGAAGTCTTCTCCACTAAAACATTAAATAATACATTGCTGGATAGCGAGAGGAAAATCATAGCTCTTGCCTTCTTATTCATCTTGTCCCACTCTTCATCCATCATCGAGCTTGGCTTCTTTGCTACCCCTTCAAGCGCGAATGAGAGGTCTTGTTTTATCAGCAAAGACTCCATTTGCACCTTCCACAGTCCAAAATTCTAACCAGAGAATTTCTCAATCTTCGGTTCCTCCATAACTTGAAAATCCAACACTAAATTTTGCAATCAACTATACCATCATCGTACAACTTTGATACCAATTGTTAATGCTGGAAGCACAAATGAATTGCATAAAACAAAGCAATAAACAAAGCACAGACTAATTAGAAAGCAAAATTAAAAGAGACACCATATTTATCGTTGTTCACCAAAACTGGCTACATCCACACTGAGCAGAGGAATTTATTATTGCTAAGAATGAGTTTTACAATATGATAACCAGCATATATAATGTTTCATCATACATCAAACAAGGAATGTGAATAGACAAAGAATTGGTGGGAAAATAATATGTCCGTTGGACTTCATTTCCTTACAATCCTATCCTGGGATAAAGCCCATGAGAAGAAGGGAGACCATAGAAAATTTGATAAACTTTGGATTGGTCCCTTTCAAATCATAGAGATGTTAGGTGAGTACTTATAGGCTAAAGACCTTAACAGGTGAGGATGTTCCATTGCATGTCATTAGAAAATTCCTAAAACATTACTTTTAGGCCTAACTATCTGAGGAGAGAAAGATGAAAGTCTGTGTATATGTAAATATTTATGTACAGTTGCTTTGCTTGTTTGTTTCACTTCCTTTTGTTTGTTGTTGAGCATTTATTTTGGTTAAGTGCAAGGAGGAGCAGACTACAACCTTATTAAATAATGGAATTTCTAGAATTTAGGAAAGAAGTTTAAATTCCCACATAAGTTGTGACTTCTATAGGTATGACTGGTCTGGTCTACTTTAGGAAATCATATTCACCAATAGCAACATGGATTATCCAAGGAACCACACAAATGAACATGCTTAAAAATCCTTGGATCAATTAGGACTTGTAGTGTTTGTATTAAGGGAAAAATCTAAAGGTTTGCCTTTGCTACCACTATAATTCTTAACCTAACAATAGGTGTCATAATCTTGCAAATGAGATGACAAGATATATCAAAAGAAAACACAAGAAGACAAAATACTAAAAATCAAGAAAGATATTTATTCTCTAGGTCATCCAAGTAACTCTACCAAGGCTATGGACACCTGAATGGTAGTAGAGCAATATTTGGGAAAATTGTAGAGATAACCTTGCCGAGGCTATGGACGCCTAACTGGCAGTAAGGCTCTATCTAGGTTTGGCTTAAAAGGTTAAACCAAACTATGTAGCTTAATGCAAATTACTTCTATTTTTATAGTTTCTAAAAGAAGGGAATGTTGGAGATATCATTTTTAGAGACACTACTGGTATGTTGATGAGCATGATATTCAAGAAGTGTTGTCATTGATGGCAACAAAGTTTAAAGACTAATGGCAACAAGACTTAAAGGTTTGGCAACAAGGTTCAAAATTTAGTAATCAGAGATTTGGATAAGAGACTAAAACTAAGTTGTGAGGTTATAGTAATATCCCTCACAGGATGTTTCTATCCTCATAAAGTTACCTACACAAAAGTTTTGATCTGGAAGAAGATTTGGTAAAAATTGGCTAAGTGTTAGAATGTTGCACTCAGTGTACAGAGCTACAATATTTTGGTTCGTGTTTGTCATATGTTGAAGATCTTGTCCTGTGGATTTGGTAAGTTGTTATGGATCATTAGAGGCACCTAAATCTAGAAGTTCATCCTTGATGCAGAGCCAAACACCCTGATCTGCATTTCCCTTTGTATGTCTACACTTTACTTAACATACATTCTCTGATGTATATACTTGCACCTCTCGCCTATTGGCAAGACTATTCTCATCAGCCACCTTACAAACGATCAATCTGATCTTACTACCTTATACATGCATATCATGCCTGTGAACACCGGTCTCCTCCACCATCGTTGCCAGTCGCACTTTGCATCCAATACAATGTATTTGCGCAATGTATATGCTCAATATACATTTGAAACATACAACCCAAATATGCATTCGGAACATGCATTCAGAATATACATTCAAAAGATGCATTCAAAACATGCAATCAACCAACGCCTTAACCCAATGTATGTCCTCAACATACAACCGAAAGATACATTTGCGGAATGTACATTTGACCGTTGACTCCTTTGTATATAAACCCAACGTACATTTATGATGTACATTCGCCACATACAACCACGATAGACATCTGCGAGATACTCACGAACAGACAACTATGATATACACACAGGATGTATATCTAACATACAACTGCGATATACACACAAAATGCATACTTAGTGAAACAACATGGAACTTCACCAATTTGATCTGCTACAAACCCTGCGATTACATAGATCTGTTTCTCCTACAATCATATAGATCTTTGCACCCTGCCAACCTAGCACATGACAATGCTAGGATCTGTCAATGCATCCCGTACCCGATCCTGCAAGCATGAAATTGAGCAAACAGAAAAACAAAATGAAAACATTGTACAGCCATTCCACCAATTTTAAAGAAATCTAACCGGTGAAATGGGCTAAGAACCCATCTCGGCCTCAGAATAGAAAATTGATTTGCACAAAGAATGAAATGAACTCAAATGCCAGAAAGATACACAACACAAACAGGACCTTGTTTATTATGCTTTCAGAAATGTATACAGACGCTCTATTTTCACAATTGCACAACTCAATACAATTCAATCTGTCTACCATATGATCTCAAATTGATCTGACATTGGGATATTTATCTACTCACCGTGAGTAGTACCACCTGACTCCAAGTGGCTGGGAGACAACCTCCAAGCAGCTGGGAGATCCAACTGCCTAACAACCTCCTAACTATCTAACAACCTTACGCTTACAGATTTTCCAATTGTCCTTGGAACTTACAACACAAACCTAGATACAATCTAAATTAACATGCATTGGTCAAACAGACCTTGTTACATCGAATGGACAGCTTAGGACCTTATTGGAAACATCAAAATGAACTGTAAACAGTTAATGCCTTATGGAGGCCACTGTGGATTGGGTGCTCCTACACCATACACCCCACCACGAAAAGAACTCATGTCACATGAGTTAGGTCTTTGTCTTGCTCTAGCTATATACTCTGTTGTCTCACGTCTTCCCCATGATCTTTGGATTGCATTGTAGGCTCTTCTCATACCTATCCTTTTCTTGCCATTCTTTCTTACTATCATATATGTCTGAACACCTGCATTGGAAACCTTGGTAAGTGCTTCTTGTACTGCTGCTATGGTAGAATCTGTTTGCCTTTCAACTCTTTCTGGTTCTAGAGGACAAACAATTGTCCCTACTATGATAGCACCCTTGTCTTTCCAATCAACTCGTATTTGCTTACAAACCTGCTCCTGGACCTTTTACTGATCCATCTGATTCAGAACTAAAACCTTCTTCAAACAGTGATCTCCACTCCTTGAGATATCCTCTATTGTCTTTGACTCTGTTTCATTGATCTGCACAAATTCTTTCTTTCCCACTAAAATAACCCGCATCCTCCTGCAATGGTGTCATAACAAAAGTCCTCCCATCCTTCTTGATGGTGTATGTGTTAGCATATCCATCATACAATGCTCTCCTATCAAATTGCCATGGCCTACCCAAAAGTAGGTGACAACATTCCATGAGCAATATGTCACACAAAACCCTATCCTGATATTCTCCAATCTGAAAATCAACATATGCTTGTTCATATACCAAAAGTGATTGACTATCACTAACCCACAATGCTTTATAAGGATTTTGATGAGGAATCTTGTTTAGTTTCAACTTATCCACCATTTCCTAAGATACCATATTATATGTAGAACCAAAATCTATTACTACCTTGCATAGTTTACCTTTAGTTTTGCATTTGGTCTTGAAAAGAGCTCTCCTTTGTATCATGTCCTTGGATGTCTTCAAGATTGTTCTCCTTAGAATCAATGATTCTCCATCTTTAGCTAGGGATACACTTCCCATTGGAGAGTTAACACTTTCATCTACCTTCTCTTCTTGCACAAATTGAACCCTCTTGTCATTCTTCCTATCATCTCTTGATGATGAACCTTGCCTTTCTGGACATTTGAATGTTGTATGACCAATTTCATTACAATGATAACATCTTCCAGTGAAAACATTAGAACCTCTACCACCTCCAAAGCTGCCTCTTGTTCCTTTCCATCCACCTCTAAAATTAGACTGCTCTTGTCCTTTACTAGTCTCTTCCTAGTTAGACTCACCACTAGGCCTCTGGTTAGGACTTCTTCCTCCAAAACTGCCTCTAAAATTTCTATCACCTCTTCCTCTATTGTTCTGCTCACATTTTCTCTTCAGCTTCTCTTCAGCTCTTAAGGCCATTTGGAAACACTTATTGACTGTTTCTGGTGCTAAAATGTTGATCTCATCTTGGATGTTCATCCTTAGGCCATTCAAGTACCTGGCCACTTTCTCTGACTCTTCCTCTTGTCTCTTTGATATGAGACTGAGTTTATGAAACTCTTGTGTGTATGCATTCACATCAAGGTCTCTCTGTCTAACGTTCTACAACTTTTTATACATCTGCACATCATAGTCCAGCGGTAAGAACTGTGCCTTGAGTTTGGTCTTCATCCTTTCCTAGGAGGTTATCATATTCTTCCCATCCTTGACTCTCTCTCCTTCTTCATAATTGCACCATGCAAGAGCGGATCCCTTTAGTCTTTCTTTTGCCAACTTAACCCTCTTATCATCAGGGATTTCTTTATATTCAAAATGATTGTTCAATGCCTCAATCCAATCAATCACCTCTTCAGCTTCCATACTTCCACTATACATAGGTAACCCATCTATGGTGTCCCTATTGACTGACTTTAATGCATTTAAAAATGCCCTCTAGTCTGCTGGTATCTCCTCTATCTTTTTATTGGTTTTGGCAATTTATGCATTGCCTTCATCACTGTCACTTTCAGCTTCCTTCTCTTTGCCTTTGGACTGCTTGAACTCTCCCAACTTGGATGCAAGCATCTCCTCAATCAACTTCTTAACAGCGTCTTGTGACATACTTTTGGGAGGCATTGTCTCTACCTCTGGCTCACTTTCTCTGTCTGACATAAACATTCATAGACAACACCCAAACAACAACATTCCTACTAATCCTTAATTCGATTTTCTGCCCAAATCTTTTTCAGGCTCTGATACCACTATGATGCAGAGCCAAACACCCTGACCTACATTTCCCTTTGTATGTCTACACTTTACTTAACATACATTCTCTAATGTATATACTAGCACCTCTCGCCTATCGGCAAGACTATTCTCATCGGCCACCTTACAAATGATCAATCCGATCTTACTACCTTATACATGCATATCATGACCTGTGAACATCGGTCTCCTCCACTGTCGCTTCCGGTCATGCTTTGCATCCAATACAATGTATCTGCACAATGTATATGCTCAATATACATTCGAAACATACAACCCAAATATGCATTTGGACCATGCATTCAAAATATGCATTCAAAACATGCATTCGACCAACGCCTTAACCCAATGTATGTCCTCAACATACAACTGAAAGATACATTTGCGGAATGTACATTTGACCATTGACTCCTTTGTATATAAACCCGATGTACATTCGCCACACACAACCACGATAGACATATGCGAGATACTCATGAACAGACAACTGTGATATACACACAAGATGTATATCTGACATACAACTGTGATATACACACAAAATACATACTTAGTGAAACAACGCGGAACTTCACCAATTTGATCTACTGCAAACCCTATGATTGCACAAATCTATTTCTCCTACAATCATACAGATCTTTGCACCCTGCCAACCTAGCACATGACAATGCTAGGATCTGTCAATGCATCCCGTACCTGATCCTGCAAGCATGAAATCGAACAAACAGAAAAACAAAATGAAAACACTGTACAGCCATTCCACCGATTTCAAAGAAATCTAACTAGTGGAATGGGTTAAGAACCCATCTCGGCCTCAGAATAGAAAATTGATTTGCACAGAGAAAGAAATGAACTCGAATGCCAGAAAGATACACAACACAAATAGGACCTTGTTTATTATGCTTTCAAAAATGTATACAAACGCTATGTTTTCACAGTTGCACAACTCAATACAATTCAATCTATCTACCATATGATCTCAAATCAATCTAACCTTGGGGTATTTATCTACTCACCGTGAGTAGTACCACCTGACTCCAAGCTGCTGGGAGACAACCTCCAAGCAACTGGGAGATCCAATTGCCTAACAACCTCCTAACTATCTAACAATCTTGCGCTTACAGATTTGCCAACTGTCCTTGGAACTTACAACACAAACCTAGATACAACCTAAATTAACATGCATTGGTCAAACAAACCTTATTACATCGAATGGTCAGCTTAGGACCTTATTGGAAACATCAAAATGAACTATAAATAGTTAATGCCTTATGGAGGCAACTATGGATTGGGTGCTCCTGCACCAATCCTCTTATGTTTTTCAGAGTGAAGGTTACATGCAGAAGAAGTTTGTTATGTCAAAGTTTAGTCTTAACCAGTGCAGAGTATATGATTGTTTTGGTCTGCATGTTTTTGGTATGATATATTTATTTCTATGGTTCTAAAGTGTTTTTGGCATATGCCTAGAGATCCTTAATCCAAAGCTTCAGAGTATGAAGTCTTCAGGAATGATAGATAAGTTTGTCAAAACATCGCTGCATGGATAAAAAGTGTTTGACTGTGACAGGGACCAAGTTCCAGTACTCCACATTTCACTGCATGGAAACATTTTGTTGTGTGGATCTGGGGATATGATTGCAGATGTCTAAATATTGTTTCTTCCAAATTTGAGATGATTTGGAGCTCCGGATATGGATTTGTGGTTTGACAGTTGGTTCATGTTATTGTTACTTTTCCATTGGAGCCGACCTGATAGTATTGGTGATATGCAAAGGGTAAAAATGTTTTATGAAGTTAAGTGGGAGCTATTTTAGGTCCATCCTAACCTATTTCAAATTGTTTCATAGTTTGATTCTTGGCGCAAATCATGTGCATGAATAATTGGGGTCAATTGCTTGTAAGTTTGATATTGTGACCATTACACTCAATTAGGCCGACCTAATTGGTGTCGTGGATGTTGTGGATATATAGAGGAATGTTTTTGGTGTTTTGGAGATTATGAGATAGTTATGTGATCTGAATGATGTGAAAAGTGCCTACATCTATGCGAATTGAGGAAATACAGAGTAGGACAATGAGATATTTCAGATCAGTAAAAGAAGTTTTATTTCTATAACTTGAGCTCCATTGGAACTGTAATTCATGCATATGTCGATGCAATTGTAACAGTTCAAATCTTGGTAGTTAGCCACTCTTTTTCTTTCTTTCTTTATCGGTGAGCAATGAGTCCACTTGGATAGTGAGTCCACCTGCAGTGAGCATTCTTACTTTTGGGCAGTGAGCCCTTTAGCAGTGAACCTTCTGTAGTTCAGCATTGATACTACTTCATAATATATTGTGAGCTAATCCTCACCATAGCTTTTCCCTTTTTGGATTTTCCACGTAAAAATCATGGTGTTCATGTGTTATGGTTTGTGGCTGTATGTCTTATGCTTAATTTGTTTTACTATTATTACATTTGGTAAATGGATTGAATACTTAATGTGTAAATGGTTTAAAAGAATATTGATTCACCCCCCTCTTAGTATTATGGGTGTTCAATAGGGAAATGAGTCAGTTGCACACACTTGCATTCCTCCTAAAACCTAGTCACATTGGTGAATGTAATTTCCTTTAGTAGTCCCTCACTTTGCTGGGGCTAGAGGAAAACCAAGGCGATCTACCTCAGCCTGAGAAGTCCATGATGAATCATCTTTCAGTCTTCCTTTCCACTCAACCAAATACTGTTTGTACCGCTTGCCTCTAGTGTTGCATCCAACTCTACTATCTAAGATGTTCTCTATCTGCTCTAGTTGCTACTGTGGTAACTGATCCTTCAATCCATCTTCAAGACTATCACTTGACTCTCCTTCATGATACTGATATAGATCTACAATGTTGAATATAGGTGATATACCAAATGTCTCTGGTAGCTCCACTTCATATGCATTCCTTGAATCAAACTTCTTAAGAATCTTACATGGTTCAAACTTCTTCATCTTTAGCTTGTTGTATGTTCCCACTAGAAATCTCTCCTTTCTTAGATATACCATTACTTCATCTCCAACTAAAAATTCATTGTGTCTATTCTTCTCATCTTCTTGCTCCTTATACTTACTATTCATCTCCTCCAAATGCTTCATGACCTGATTATGTAGTGTCTCCATGTATCCTACAAATTCTTCTGCTTCTGCACTCCTTTTTTTCTCCATACTAATGTTACTCAACTCTGCTACTCCTCTAGGTTGTACTCTAGTCACGATCTCAAGTGGCGTCTTCCCTATACTTCTGCTCACTAAATTATTGTATGCAAACTCTGCTTGCGATAGAATTAGATCCCAATTTCCTACTTTGTCTCCTACTAAACATCTCAACAAGTTACCCAAACTCTTATTTACCACTTCAGTCCATCTGTCTGTGGGTGAAATGTTGAACTGAACTTTAGGTCTGTCTTCATCTTCTTCAATAATGTCCTCCAAAAATATCCAATGAATCTTGTATCCTTGTCTGAAACTATACTCTTAGGTAATCCATGCAATCTCACAATCTCCTTGAAAAATAGGTCAATAACATGCACTATGTCATTTGTCTTCTTGCAAGGAATGAAATGTGCCATCTTTAAAAATTTGTCCACTACTACAAATATAGAATCATATCCCCTCTGTGTTCTTTGCAAACCTAATGTGAAATTCATGCTTATATCTTCCCAAGGTCTCTCTACTACTGTCAAAGATTTGTACAAACCTATATTCTGACTACTCCCTTTTGCAACTTGACAAATTCTACAACTTTGCACAAACTTCCTTACATCCTTATATATCTAAGGCCAAAAATAATGTTCACTTACCAAAGCTACTATCTTGTCAACTCTAAAATTTCGTAGTAATGCACCACTATGCTTCTCCTTGATCAAATTATCTCTCATCGAACTCCTAGGTATACACAATTGATTTCCTTTGAACAACATATCCTCCTAAATAAAATAATCTAACCACTTACTTCTATCTGTCACAACAAGTTCCTTACATGCTTTCCATGCTTCTACAACATCAAGATCATCTTCATACATATGCTTAAGCTCCTCAAAACCTAATACTTCCACCCTCATCTCTGTCAACAAATTCCTTCTTCTGCCCAATCCATCTACAACTTTATTTGACTTTCCACTCCTATGATTCAATACAAATGTGTAACTCTGCATTAACTCTACCCACCTCATATGTCTTTGATTCAACTTTCCTTGACTATTCAAATACTGGAAAGCTTGATGATTAGTGTACAACACAAATTCTTTAGGCAACAAGTAATGTCTCCACTTCTTCAAGGCTTGAATTATGGCATAGAACTCATGATCATAAACTAAATACCTTCTCCTTGCATCATTCAACTTCTCACTGAAATATGCTACTGGTCTCCCTTCTTGGCTTAACACTGCTCCTATTGCATTCCCACTAGCATCAAAACCAACTTGAAATACTTTGTCAAAATCTGGTAATGCTAACACTGGTTGCTCTGTCACCTTCTACTTCAACAGTTCAAAACTCTTATTTGCTCCTGATGTCCTCTTAAAATTCTTTATGTCACCTCTCATTGTCTCTATCATTGGTGTGCATACTATACTAAAATTTCTAATGAACTTCTAGTAGAAATTTTCTAATCTATAAAATGATCTTACCTCTCTAATGTTCATAGGTGTTGGCCACTCAACAATTGCTCTTTCTCAAGGTCCATTTTCAATCCTTCTGTAGAAATCACAAATCCCAAATATACCAATTCTTACTTCATGAAACTACATTTCTCGTGTTTATCAACAATTTATCTTCTCTCAACCTCTACAATACTTGTCTAATATGCTACAAATGTTCTTTTGTCCTACTGAAAATTAGAATATCATCCAAGTATACAATAAAAAACTTACCCAAGAATTTCTTCAAAACTTCATTCATCAACCTCATGAAAGTACTTGGTGCATTAGTTAATCTAAAAGGCATCACTAACCACTCATACAATCCCTCATTTGTCTTAAATACAGTCTTCCACTCATCTCCTTCTCTGATCCCGGTATGATGGTATCCACTCTTCAAATCTATCTTTGTGAAATATTTTACTCCACTCAAATAGTCTATGATGTCATCCATTCTTGGAAATGGAAATATATACATAACTGTGATCTTATTGATTTCTCTGGAGTCTATACACATCATCCATTCTCCATCTTTCTTCGGTGCTAGTACAACAAGTACCACACATGGGCTTAAACTTTCTCTGATCAATCCTTTCCTCAATAGCTCCTATATTTGTCTATTCAATTCCACATTCTCTACTAATGTCATCTGGTGTGCCGCTTTGTTAGGCAAACTAGCTCTAGGTACAAGGTCCATATGATGACCGATACTCCAAATTGGTGGCAATCCATTAGGCACATTATTTGATATGATATCTTGGTACTCTGTCAATAATTCAATTATCTCCTCTTGTGGTAGTTCTTCTTTTGCGGTGGCAGTTTATGTACTTAAGGTTTTGTACTTCTTTGGAATCAAAGAAAAACACATATTCTCATGTCTCAATCCATCCAAACATTTCCTTCCATCCACTAAATAGATTCTAGAATTCCCACATGCTTCACTTTTAGGTTCATCTTCCAAAGGTATCAAGATATGTTTCTTCCCATTTGATGTTATAGTATAAGTATTCTTCCTCCCATCATGTATTTCCTTTCTATCATACTACCATGGTATATTTCCAACAATATATGACATACATCCATCAGCATAATATCACATAATACCTCATCAACATAAGATCCTATATGAAATTTCACCAAACATTGTTCACTCACCAGTACCTTGTGCTCATCTTGAATCCATGTTATCTTGTAGGGCTTTGGATGTTTCAATCTCTCTAGGTTCATCTTATCACCATCTCTTTTGAAACTAGATTGTATGTACTTCCACTATCAATGATCACTTTACAACATTTACCTCTTGATTTACATCTTGTCTAGAACAAACTTTTCCCTTGCAGTGGCTCCTCAGTTGTCTCCACTTGAAATAATGCTCTCTTCATGACCAATGACTCTCCTTTCTCCATCTTTCCCACTAAACCAGGCAATCCAACCAGTTCTTCCTCCACATAAGTTGCTCTTGCACTATTTTCTATCCTCTTGCTAATACTTCCTTGATGACATTCAAATGCTCTATGTCCTTCTCCTCCACACTAAAAACAAGTTCCTCTGAATGATCTTTTGTCAAATCCCCTTTCATCTCTCTGGTATCCTTCATTGTGGTAAGAATTATGACTTCCTCCGTTGTTGCGGTAGAAATTTTTGTCATCTCTCCCTTTGTAGTATGAATTATTATCCTTTTATTCCTTCCAGTATGGGCTACTATCCTTGTTTTTCTCTGCATAAGGTCTTTCTCCTCTGGAATGTGTTCTACCTCTTTGAAATTTGCCTCCTCTACCTCTATGTCTTTGCTCATGCCTTTTATTCAACTTGTCTTCAACCTTCAATGCAAACTGATATGATTCTTCTATTGTTGTCATCCTCACCAAACTTAGTTCTTCTTGAATGTTCATCCTCAATCGATTTATGTACCTTTCCAATTTCTCCTTACTTTCTTCACTATGTCCAGTCCTTATGATCATCTTATGAAATTCTTTAGTGTACTCCTTCACAAATTTCTCCTTTTGCCTTAGGTTTTGCAATTTCTTCAACAATTCGAACTCATAGTCAGTAGTTATGAACTGATTCTTCAAATTTTTCACCATCCTGTCCCATTTTATGATCTCTTTTTCTCTCCTATTCCGATCCAATTGAACTTCTTTCCACCAAATAGCAGCATGTCCTTTCAACTTAGTTTTTGCAAATCTAACTCTCTCTAGATCTTCAATTTCCTCATATTCAAAGTATTCCTCCAAGTCATTTATCTAGTCAATCAATTCCTCAAGATTCAAATTTATGGTATAGTTTGATACTTCCATTCTAGGTCTCTTACCCATCTTAGAAATAGCCTTCAAAATATTTACTTGATCAGATTCTTCTTCTTCTAGGGCTTCCTCATTTTGGTCAGTAGCTTGAAATTCATTATCATCACTTTCATCTTCATGTCTATGGTTTAGTCCTCTTCTTCTATCTTCTTCTACAGCATCCAATCTAACTTTCATTGTCCTCATCATCTCTATCATTTATTCCATTATTCCAGCAACATTGGCCATAACAGGCATCCTCCTTGGCGGCATCTCTTCCTAGGATCTAGTGCAATTGCCTCAATTCAGTGATCTGACTACAAGATAGTAACTACCTCACAATCGGCTCTCTATTGACAAACACAAGTAGACTACCTCAGGTCAGTGATTTTTTCACCACAAGATCTTCCATAATGCCTTCACTCCCAAAGGATTCACAACTTCACTCTGATACAACTTGGTGCAATCATGGATGGAGGGTCCTAAGAAGGGACTGTCCAAACCATGCAGCAAGAGTAAACATAATGGAAACAACACAACAATAGAATGTAATAGATGATTCAAATGCCTAATATATTAGATAGTCACAATGCTTATATGTCGGCAATATGCGAGCTACAATCAAAGGGTTCACAGGCCTACTTTCTGGGCTACAACAGAAATCAAAGATATGGCATTGAAGTGCCTTCTAGAAAGAAACTACCTTCTAAATCTAATAACGCTGACTTCTTTTCCTAATTGACTTCCTAATGCATCTAAGAGATGTATATATATCATCTTCAAGCTCATAAAATCCTTCGCATCGACCTCAAGAGGTTACAAACCCTAATGAATAATGAAACGTGTAGATAACATGTAGGTCAGCCTACAACAAATGGTATTGCTCCACAAATGAATGAAACTTGGTGCAGACCTCAAGGGAGGTCTATCCAGTCCTTTATTTCCTTTTGATATGTTCCATTTGGCTCTACAAGTCACGGAAGTGCTCCGCAAACCTTCTATTCTCATGTTGGCTAAATGAATGCTCTACTCTGTGAAAATTGATGATCTTATGATAGTGATAACTTTCTGTAGATGAATCCAAATCTCCTAAAATATTAGTATGATGTACCTAACATGGCATAGAAGCTAAATCTTTCTCTATGAGCTTTGATATGAAAATCTAGTAAAATGTGGTAGAAAGTGTTGAACTATAAATCACTAAATTGCAACTGAAATGAAAGAAAAGAAAAGAATGTAAATGTTTTTTGTTGATGCAAGATTGCTCTGCAACCTGGGATGCTCCTGCATCATATTGATGATTCATCTTATTCTTTAGAATGTCTTGCATCTAGCATCCCCTTATCCCATGGTCAGACTTCCTTGCATAATCTTAAAGAACTTATTATGGAGCATGATGAAACTCAAAGCCAAATCATGTTGCTGCAGTTTTACCTAAAATTTAATCCCCAACATACCCAAGTGAAGGACCCTATCACCAAATCTCAAAGAATCGGACGTTCCAATATTCCCCTTTGTAATGTGTATGAGAAATTAGATTTGTCATGGATAAATTTTGATTTTGAATATACAACAAAAGAAATCTACCTACTAATTCCCAAGTTTGATGGGCTAGACCTTTCTAAAGGGGAATCACATGTCCAAGAGTTTGTTGATTTCATGGACAATTGTAATTATGTAGATGAGGACATGTGGATGAGGTTCTTTTCTAAATCTCTAGATAAGGATGCAAAGGAATGGTTGTGCAGTTTTCATGACTGTTAGTTTTCTTCTTGGGACAATTTAATTAACGTCTTTGAGAAGTGGTGTACACTCAATGTTGCTCCTCCTTTTGTCTATGAACTTGAAAAAATAAAAAGGCAAGAGGAAGAGTCTTGCAGGGATTTTTGTTTCTGATTTTCTGTTACACTTTTAGTGATCCCCAATGCTTTCAAACTTGTGATCCCCATTTGCATCAACATATTGTTTGAATCTTTTGAAGCTAGATTGAGTTCAATGTTGGAGGATTTGAAGATTATGAGTTTACAACAAGCTTACCAATGCCTTGAAATCCTTGAAAAAATGAGAAATGAATACATTGCAAAGTTGTCCCCAAAGGAAACTATTGTAAGAAATGAACCAGCTAATGTGGATAACAATACAGTTGATCGGGTTAAGTGTGTCGTCAGAAGATTGGAGCTATGTGAGGTAACATCATGTGACATTTATGTTGAAAGTGAAGATGGTGTGGCCACCTATCTTTAGTTCGATGAATCATCTCTTACAGATGATGATGATGATGAGGTTTCTTTGCCTTTTGAATCCCAACCTAAAATTAAAGATGACAATGGCATGTCTACACTCAATAATAACTAATTTGAGATAGTGTAGATGTTGGTTTTCATTTTGAGTGTCATGTCAAGGATAATGGCATTGGTGAAAGGGATTTTGCATGGGATCAGTGTGGCAATGTGGTCAAGAAAGTAGAGATGTGTGGTGGAGCATCTTGCAGTAGTTGTGCAAAGGATCATGATATTATCAGCACATATTTACAACTGGATGGGTCAATCCATGGAGATGAGAGAAATGATAGGGTTTTATTTGATGAGCTCCCATATTTTGTCCCTCTTTATAATGATGAATTTCATAGTGTTGTTGGTGCTTGCATGGAGATTGCCTTATGCATCAAGTGGCATTTTTTAGGCATGTTCTTCTTTTACTAATGACTTATACAGTGATTGGTTTCAGTTGGATGATTCAACAACCACTAGCATCAATAATTGCAACCTCCATGATGAGTGCTTTGATGCTAACCTAGTTATGTAGGGTGCAGATAAAGTTCCTTGTGATGATGAGGAAGAGGATAATTCTTTTTTTTTGTAGTAGCATTTGTGATGTAGAAAGTTGCCCTAGTGAGATTGAAACATAGAGACAATAGGATGGACTCGGTCCATCATTTGAAATGTCTCAATATAAATTCTATGTTGATGATGAGGATGAAGATGTGGATCGTCTCTGATCCAAGTGTTGGGAATTAAGGTGTCTCAACCTTGGCAGTTCCTTGTATTTTTACATTGTATTTATTTATTTACTGCCTATTGTATTAATTGGATGTAAATCCTATGTTGTCATATTGTGGGAGTTGGCACGGTGATGTGTCATCCTACATGGCATACGACCACATGTAATTTTGTCCTCACGTAAGGAGATAGGTGTCCCACTTAGTGGTAGGAATATTTTGCCATGTGTTGGCATCTTAGATATTGTGTAAGGGAATATTGACCGAAACGGTCATGACAGATTCCTATGACAAAGTTATGACATGTAAGAGTCAAAAATAGGAGATTCTATGATAGGTGAAAACATGTGTCGAAGAGCATCTTTGAAAAAGGCATCTTTCGGCACCCCAAGGTGGACTATGACATGTTGTAAGAAAATATTCTATTTATAGCATGTGTATGACAAATTCTCTTACAGCTGTAAGTTATGATAGCTATGACAGATTCTATGATGGTTGTAAGAGTCGTAAGAGCATCTGTTATAGCCCATTTTGGAAATAGGTGACCTCCTTGGGATGGGGTGACTTGACAAGTGTTAGGAGCATCCTACAGTATTGGACAAGTGTCCATAGGCATGGATTTTGGGTCATGAGGCCATGTTGGACACCCATCTCAATGTGGATCTAATTCTGCCTTGTATTTGTTATATAAACAGGTGCTTTGGAGAGGAGATGTACAACAGGTTTGACAAGTACTGTTATGCTGACAGAACATCTCCAGATACGAGTGTCAAAGACTCCTGCAAGAGCATTGACTCTGTGTTGTATTGTAACCTTCATTGTTTACGGAATACATTTGAGTTGTGTTTTGGAGTGTGGGGTTTTTCACCTGTAAGGGTTTTCCCCACATATATCTTGTGTCTCTCTTCTTCTGTCTTACTTTCTTGTGTATGTGTTTGCTGCAATATCTCTATTAGTGGGTTAACATAGTTGTAATTGTAAAGATAAAATTGAATTTACACTCTCCTCTCCTCATTAGATTAGTGTAGGAAGCATTTTCCACACACCTTGTTTCCTTTCAGTTGGTATCAGAGCCTGGCCAGTTTTAGTTCTAGTTGCTGGGTAGGGGTTTTTTGAGTTAATCTTAGGTTGAGTGGGAGTGTTGTGTAGAGCATTATGTATTTTGTTGCAGCAAGGAGATGGCAACCATATTCGGAAGGTTAGAGGTTGAGAAATTTAATGGCACTAATTTTGAGTTGTGGAAACTCAAGATGGAGGACCTACTTGTTGACCGTGACCTATGGAAAACTATATCTGGTGTAAAACCTACAGCAATGTCACAAGTTGATTGGGACCTCAAAGATCAGAAGGCCAAGGGTCTCATAATACTTTATTTAGCTTACTCTGTCATGTTGAATGTCCATGAGGAGAAGAGCACGAAAGATCTTTGGAAGAAGTTGGGTGATGTTTATCAGGCCAAGTCCCTGGTGAACAAGTTTTTTCTAAAAAAGTTGTTCGCTCTAAAGATGGAAGACGGAGGATCTGTTGCAGACCACATGAATGCTTTCAACATGATCATTGCACAGTTGACATCTGTGGGTGTGAAAATGGAGGAGGATCGTTGCATGACCCTACTTTGTTCTTTGCCAAATTCATGGGATCATCTTGTCATAGCTATCGGAAGCACCACTACCACCTTCAAGATGGAAGATGTGGTGTCCTCGTTGTTATTTGAAGAAATGTGGAGGAAGATATCCAAGTCATCCAAAGACGCTCTTGCGGTTCATGGTAGACCCAAAGAGAAAGGGAAGAAGAAGGACTGTAAGAAAGGTGAAAAGGGCAGATCCAAATCCCGTGGGAGATCCAAATCTCTTAGAAAGTCCAAGGCTCTCTGTTGGAACTGTGGAAACATGGGGCATTTCTGAAAGGAATGCAAAGAAGAAAAGAAAAATAAAAAGAAGATAGCCCTTGATTTATATTCCAACAAGTCACAAGATGATGGTGATGCCTTCATCGCAACCTTAGCCACCCATGCATCTGATGATGTGTGGTTGATTGATTCTGGTGCATCATTCCACATGACCTCGTATCGAAGCTAGTTCACGAAGTATGAACAGTTCAATGGTGGAAGAGTGTCCCTGGGTAACGACTCTCATTTGAAGATTGTTGGTCATGGAAGAGTCTCAATCTGATTCCCTGATGGACGAGTGAAGGGGATCACTAGAGTTATGCACATTCCAGGCCTTGCACAGAACCTACTTTTTGTAAGTATGTTGAATGATGTAGGTGTGCAAGTTGTCTTTTCAAAGGATGGATGCAAGATGACTAGAGGATCTATGGTGCTTGCGAAGGGTACTCGAAGAGGTACTCTGTTGTAGCTGGAGGCATGCACTACATAGTGCAATAGTTCTTTTGACTTAAAGAAACGAGCTACAATCACTTCATCCCCACCATCTGAACGAGCAGTGAAGAAATTTGTTGTAACTAGTTCTGATGGTAGTGCACATCCTATGGAAGCTAAGCTTCCTACTGAAAAGACTATGTTATGGAATTTGAGATATGGCCACATTGGCGAGAAGGGTCTGTGAACCCTAAAAAAATAAAAACCTCGTTGAGGGGTTAAATGATTGTAATCTGGAGTTTGACTTTTGTGAACATTGTGTATATGGAAAACAAAACCATGTTCAGTTTTACTCTAGTTCTCACAAGTCTTCTGGTGTGTTGGATCTTATTCATTCTGATGTGTTTGGTCCAATTAATGTTCCTTTGATTTGCAAATCTATATATTTTGTATCTTTCATAGATGATTACAGTAGAAGGACATGGGTTTATTTTATCAAAAGCAATACTGAAGTCTTTAGTTGGTTTAAGGAGTTTAAAGCCTTTGCTGAAAATTAGACTAGTAAAAGGATTAAGTGTTTGAGAACTGACAATGGTGGTGAGTTTTGTTCGGTAGAGTTGAATAAGTTCTGTAAAGAGCAAGGGATTGAAAGAAATAAGACAACTCCATACACCCCACAGAAAAATGGAGTTACAGAGAGGATGAACAGGACATTGATGGAGAAGGCTAGGAGTATGCTTAGTGGAGCAGGTCTCGAACAAAAATTTTGGGTTGAAGCTGTAGCCACTGCCTGCTACCTGGTAAACAAATCTCCTACATCAGCTCTTGTTGGCAAGACACCTATGGAGGTGTGGTCTGGTAAGAAGCCTTCAGTTAGACATCTTCGTGTTTTTGGTTGTGAGGCATATGCACATGTGCCTAGGGAGAAATGGTCTAAGTTGGAGAACAAGGTTGTTAAGTGTATTTTCATTGGCTATGGTGTCGGTGTGAAAGGATACAAGCTTTGGGATCTTGTGGCTGAAAAAGTGTTGTATAGAAGAAGTGTTATCTTCATAGAGCTAAAACCTTCTTCCGTTGTTCTACAGCTAGAATAGATAGAAAAGAAAGATGTGGTTCAGTTTCCTTCTACCCCTGAGAAGACTGAACAGACAGACCCTATGAGACCTAATGATGAGGAGAGCTCTAGAAGCTCTGAAAGCTAAAAGAAGAAGCAAAACCTCAACCTTAGCCATTAAGGAGGTCTACACAAATGAGAAAGCAACCTGATAGGTTTGGTTATTCATTACTTGATTCTAGTTATGATTTTGCTTTACTTACTAACACTGATGAGCCTAGAACTATGAAAGAGGCTATGGGCATGAAAGATGCAGGCTCTTGGAAGGAGGCCATGGAAGATGAGATGGCTTCTTTGGAGAAGAATAAAACATGGGACTTGGTACCTTTGCCTGATGGACGGAAACCCGTTGGATGCAAATGGGTGTTCAAGAAGAAATTCGGTGTAGATGGCAGTGTTGAAAAGTACAAGGCTAGATTGGTTACGAAGGGGTATTCACAGGTGGAGGGAATTGATTATGGTGAAATTTTCTCTCCCGTTGCAAAGCTGACATCCATTCAATTTTCGTTATCTCTTGCAGCTGCTTATGACTTAGAGGTAGAACAGATGGATGTGAAGACAACTTTCCTTCATGGTGATTTGGAGGAAGAAATTTACATGTCACAGCTAGAGTATTACATAGAAAAAGGTAAAGAAAATTTGGTTTGCAAGTTAAAGAAGTCTTTGTATGGTTTGAAGCAGTCTCCTAGGATGTGGTACTTGAAGTTTGATGTCTTTGTATTGTCGATTGTCTATCTGAGATCAAAATCTAACATTGTGTGTATTACAAGTTTGACAATGATCGCATTCTCATTATTGCATTGTATGTTGACGATATGTTGTTGATTGGGAATGGTAAGAATATGATTTTTGATTTGAAGTCTCAATTGTCAGCATAGTTTGAGATGAAAAATCTCGGGGCAGCTAGGTACATTCTAGGAATGGAAATTAGAAGAGACAGAGCTAATAGAAAACTTTGGTTAAGCCAGAGTAAGTATGTGAAGATCATGTTGGATAGGTTCAGCATGGCAGATTGTAGACCATTGTGTGTTCCTATTTCTTTGGGGACAAAGTTGTCTGTTAATGATTGTCCAAAATCTTCTAGTGAGGTGGAGGACATGAGCATAGTATCTTATGCTAGTGTTGTTGGCAGTTTGATGTATGCTATGGTTTGCATAAGACCAGACATTGCCCAAGTAGTGGGAGTCCTTAGTCGATTTATGGCTAATCCTAGATGGGTACATTAGGATGCAGTTAAGCAATTGTTTCAATATTTGAGGGGTACTTCCGAGTATTCCATATGCTATCATGGTAATGCTACAAGACCTCTGCATTTAGTTTTTATTCATGGATTTGTGGATTCTGAATGGGCAGGTGACATTGATAGTAGGAGATCCACCAGTGCCTATGTGTTCACTATGTTTGGTGGTGCAATTAGTTGGATGAGTAAGCGACAACCTGTGGTTGCTTTGTCCACTACAGAAGCTAAGTACATGGCAGCAACTCATGCTTGCAAGGAAGCCATTTGGCTTAAGAGATTGTGTTCAGATATTGGTGTTGATGCAGGACAGATTACAATATGTTGTGACAATTAGAGTGTGATTTGCCTTGCGAAGAATCCAACTTTCCATGCCAGAACAAAGTATATTGATGTATAGTTTCACTTCGTACAAGACATGGTAGAGGATGGGAAGGTAAATTTGGAGAAGGTAGATACTTTGAAGATATTGCAGATGCATTGACAAAGCCAGTGGGCATAGAGAAGTTCAGATGGTGTTCAGAGTTTATGGGCCTCAGCCTATAGCAGTTAAATCCTGTTAATTCTATTGGCTCTTACAAGGTGTTTGACAAGTGGGAGAATGTTGGGAATTAAGGTGTTTCAACCTTGGTAATTCCTTGTATTTTTACATTGTATTTATTTTTTTTATGCCTATTGTATTAATTGGATGTAAATCCTATGTTGTCATATTGTGGGAGTTGGCACGGTGATGTGTCATCCTACATGGCATATGACCACATGTAATTTTGTCCTCACATGAGGAGATAGGCATCCCACTTAGTGGTAGGAATATTTTGCCATGTGTCGGCATCTTGGATATTGTGTAAGGGAATATTGACCGAAATGGTCATGACATATTCCTATGACAAAGTTATGACATGTAAGAGTCAGAAATAGGAGATTCCATGGCAGGTGAAGACATGTGTCGAAGAGCATCTTTGAAAAAGGCATCTTTGGGCACCCCAAGGTGGACTATGACATGTTGTAGGAAAATATGCTATGACATATTCTCTTCTAGCTATAAGTTATGACAGCTATGACAGATTATATAGCCTGTGTATGACAGATTCTCTTCCAGCTATAAGCTATGACAGCTATGACAGATTCTATGACAGTTGTAAGAGTTGTAAGAGCATCTGTCATAGCCCATTTTGGAAATAGACAACCTCCTTGGGATGGGGTGACTTGACAAGTGTCAGGAGCATCCTACAATGTTGAACAACTCTCCATAGGCATGGGTTTTGGGCCATGAGGCCATGTTGGACGCCCATCTCAATGTAGACCTAATTTTGCCTTGTATTTGTTATATAAACAGATGATTTGGAGAGGTGATGTACTACAGGTTTGACAGGTATTGTTATGCTGCCAGAACATCTCCAGATACGAGTATTGAAGACTCTTGCAAGAGCATTGGCTCTATGTTGTATTGTAACCTTCACTGTTTATGGAATACATTTGAGCTGTGTTTTGGAGTGTGGGGTTTTTCACTCGTAAGGGTTTTCCCCACGTATATCTTGTGTCTCTCTTCTTCTATCTTACTTTCTTATGTATGTGTTTGCTGCAATATCTCTGTTAGTCAGTTAACATAGCTGTAATTGTAAAGATAAAATTGAATTTGCACTCTCCTCCCCTCATTAGATTGGTGTAGGAAGCATTTTCCGCACACCTTGCTGTCTTTCAGGATGAAGATGTGGATCGTCTCTGATCCAAGTGTGGAAAAAGATATCAGCATTTGTGAGAATGGTGTGTTGGTCACCAATTGTCCAAGAACTTGATGTGAATATTGTTGATTATGAAGTTTTCCTTTGCAACAAAGATGTACCTTCTACTACTTTGGATAACAGTGATATACCTCAGTTTGAATCTTTTAAGTGCATCTAGCATACAGGTGAGAATGATGATGAGTTGTAATGTGTTAGTGAACACCAAAATTATTATGTTGCAGCTCAACAAAGTTGTACACTTGACCTTGAAACTATCCACTTTGTGGTACATAAAGATTTTTCTTTTTGTGCTAATCTTCTTATGTCAAGAATATTATTATGATTTGTGTGAGTTTGAGAATTCAAAATTTTGTCTCAACTCCTCTCAAGGTCATGGAAATTAGATGAATGCAGTTGGCATGGGATGTGGGAGTCTTTTTTTCCTTGCATTTTGATTGGATTGCTAAACCTATTTGGCAACAGGAAGGGCTTCATGTTTAGTTTCAGTGTGGTTCTCTTGGCCTTAGTAGTTTGCATGTGCATGCATGCAAGGTGTTTTTATTATTGTTGTGGGGTGACCATTGCAGATATGGTTGGAGGGAGATCAACTTCTTCAGTAGGCTTGTGTTTCACAAAAGCAAGTTGCATGCATCAATTTGTCCATGGCCTGGTGCCACGGATCTCTTCTACAGGGTTTGACCTGCATGTGCTTGAAGTTCATTGCAACCATACATCCTCTTCCTCGTGCTTGCATGTCAATGGCTATAACTATTTTGTACATTGTCTATTTGTTGTATTTTGCCTTGTACATATTGTCTCATTTTGTCTCCCCTGCCTCGTCATCCCTTTTTATTTTTTTGGTCTACTCTCGAAGATAATTGGATCCTCGTTGTGCCTGCAAGAGGCACATGTCCCCAACTAGAGCTAGTTTTGTTTCACAAATTTTCCACTCCTATTTGTGCTTGAGATTCTCAAAATCCCAATGTATGGTGTTTCCTTGTGCTTTGCCTTGGCCTACTTTAACCCATTATTGATATTTGATCTAAAACATTTTCCATGAGGCCCATCTTCTAAAACACTCAAAAATCTCAAGAAAAATCCCTAAGTGTCTATTTTTCAGCAAGTGCACTAGTTTGCAAACTTGCCAAAATCCCAAAAGACTTATGTTTTGGTGGTTCAACAAGTTCATGACTATGCAAACCTGCCGAAAGTGGTTCATGGTTTTTCCATTTCCCCGAAAGGTTGAATGAGCAAGATTCAAAAGGATCTGGGATGCAAGAAAGAAAAAGTGGCTAAAGAAGCATGTACTTTAGCATTTCGATGAGATTGTGAAATTGTGAACCTACCGAAAAGTTCGTAGATTCAATTTTTTTCAAAAGCACTGATGAAGCAGAGAATCAATGAAACAAAGAAGAAAGAAACAATTTTTCAGTAGTTCAGTAGATTCATGAACTTGTGAACATCCTAAAGATGGTTTATAAGTTCCATGGGTTGCTGAAATGCATAATGATTCATTGGATTGCAGGTTCACTGAATCGTTTAAATACCAAAAGGAAAGAAATGAAGTCGTGGGGTCATTGATTCATTTTAAGAGATGCTGCCATTTATCATTGTTGCACATGTTTAGGAGTTGTCTGTTATGTCAGAAAAGTATCCTTGGGGGCTTTTTCCTCTTAAGGTTTAGCTCGCAAGTCCTTTAGAATGCATTTAGAGCATCTTGCATGATTTTGATGACTCCCAATGAGAAAACCCTAAAGTTTCATGGCAATTGGGACTCATGGGGTGTATTTATGATTAGTCCTACCTAAAATAGGGGGGTAGGACTTGGGTGCTCACACCCTAGTCCTGCCCTATTTTTGGGTGTCAGTTTATGACTATTACTTAGGTCCTATGCCAACATCCTAAGTTTGAATTATGAAATTCTTAGCGAGAATGTTTGTAGTTGCATATATAAGCATGATTAGTGATTCATTTGTAAACGAGATGGAAATGAGATGGACAATTTGATTGACAAGCTTATGTGAAAGTGATTCAAAGTATTCATGGTCTTGCAAGAGTAGAGTTTTGTGTTGTTATTGTGTCTGTATTTGCAGATTTGGCATCCATCTCCTCATGGCATGAAGAGCATCTTCCTTCCATGAGATCTTCACTACAAGGTGATATCAATTGTGTTTTCTATGATTTATCATTTAGATTTTGCCTCTATCCCATAGGGATATGCACTCTTTATCTGACAACGGTGTTTGGAAGACTTGAACGTCTCTTCAGGGCTTGACTGAGGCAAGCCTCTAAACACCACAACCCCCAACCCACTTTTCTATGATTGTAGGTTACAGGTTACGAAAGCAAAAGAAGTGGAGTTATAGGAGAGTAGTGCAGACTATCAGAATTGTAGATCAGAGAAGAAAACAAGGACCTGGACTCGAGCACCCACTCATTAGTCCTCTAGATCCCGCAACTGTAAAATCTCTGGAATAGCAGGAACAGGTTGCAGACAACATTCTGGGATCTTAACAAAAACTATTGCACTGGACTAAGGTGCCCGCTCATTAGTCCCTGACTTTTCCACACACCGAACTTCAAAATTTGGTATGCAATTGGTTGTCAATTGCTATCTTTGTGTGTGATTATTTTCCATAATTTGTCTGTTTGTTTACGATTTCATGAAATTAGGAATTTGAGCATAATTGGGCTTAACTAAACAACAAATCTATACAATTCTGATCTTCCCCTATGTTCCAAGTGATAGGAGATCTGTAGTAGAGTTCTCTACTCAGTTGAATATCCTTGAATGTTTAGTGGTGAAAGGAGGATCAACACAAACCATTAAAATCAATCCTCTTCATTGTTAACCCTAAACATTTTGGAGAACCTGTATTTTTGGACTTTTTCCAACTTGTTGAGTGATGTACTTCAAATTTACATTCATTTCATTGTTCATCTTATTGTATTTGAAAAATTACAAAAAAAATCAAAAAATTTGAAAAAAATTTGGCATTTTTAGCTTGCATTTTTAAATAATTTGAATTAGTTGCAATTGAATTCCAATAAATTTTTGTCATTAACATCAGATCTGATTTAAAATATAGAAATTTTTCATTCATCATTCATTTAGATTGCATTTTCATGGTTTAATTGTTGAAAATTGCTTGAAATTGTCCATTTTTCCATTAGCTAGGGTTTGTAGTCAAAATCTTGTTTCAGATTTTACTACCTCTTTAAAACACTCATTAGGACTTATTTCTAACTATAGTGTTTCATCGTAGTGGCTTTCTTGCAAAATTGCATGCCTAGGGTTTGAAAACCTTGTGTTTTCACTAGATTTTGGCCTTATCATCTCTCTAGATTTGCATCATAGGCATGTTGTGAAGAATCTTTTTGCACTAATAGGCTATTACTAGGGTTATAACCTACTTCCCTTCCTCAAATTCTTTACAACACCCTTTTTATTATGCCTTTGCATTGAAAACTTGTTAAATTTGCATATTTTGGCTATATTTTCACTAGGGTTTGACTTAGATTGGCACTATAATCATATTGTGATAAATTTTATCGCTTTAGTTGATTTATACTATTATTATCTGCTTCCCCTCCTAAAATTCTTTACAACACCCCTTTTATTGGGTCTTTGCATTGAAAATCTGGGAAAATTTGTATATTTTAGTGTATTTTCACTAGGTTTTGACTTGTCATCATTATAAGTTTGCATCAAAAGTGTGTTGGATATTGTTGCTTTATTGGACTGATATCAGACATATTACTTGCTCCGCTTCATCATTTTCCTTACAAAACCTTTTCTTTTACTTATTTGCATTGAAAAAAGTTGAAAAAATCAAGCATTTTAGGTCATTTCCATACATAGTTTTGCACTTGTCTCTTGCATAACTTTTGAAAAGCTTTTAAAATATAATTTCACATTGATTTGAAAAAATATACACATGGCTTCTAATCGCAACAATAACAATAGGTTCCCTCCTCGGCCTTACATGAAAAGAAAGGTCCCTGAACCTGAAATTGTGTTTACACCTCATGATAGAACAATTAGAAACACTGAATGACCTCTTTATGTCACTGTGAAGATAATGGGAAATCCTGTGGATGGAACCCTTATTGATCCTAATTGCATGACCAATGTGGCAATGAAATATTTCCTCTATTCACATGGGTTGATACAAGGTTTTTATGACCCTTCGGACATGATGGTTAAGACACATAAGGGAACATTTATAAACACTTCTGGGAAGATATCTTTATTGGTTACTGTATTTGAGAAATCTATAGAACAATTGTTTGATTTTGTCCCTGTTTCCAACCTCTTTCACATAAAATTAGGACATCCATGGCTAAAGACTATGAAAGTTGTCCCTTCAACAATTCATAACTGTGTAAAATTTCCTTTGTATGGACAAGTGCATACTATCCCTCGCAATAGGTATAAACCTTTGGTTACAACACAACACTTTACCCTTGATTACTTTTTGGAAAGATCTGAAGTGGAATCGGAGCCACGGATAGATTTTAACTTCTTGAGCTATAGAAACTACAAAAAAAACTATTAGATCAAGTGGTCAGTCCTTCTATTCAAGAAACAATAAGAGACAAACAACCTGCATTTGAAGAGAATCCTAGACCAAAAGGAAAAGGACCCTATGTCAAGGTTCCTCCCCCGCCATCCTTACAAGGATCGGGAAGTAGTCGTCGATAGAAAAACATTCCACCTTGACAAATGAGATTTGATCTTGGTGCTTCCTCCTCTAAAACATAAAAACCTATGGAAGAGAAAAACACTATCTTACAAGAGATAAGTGGTAAGACAAAAAGAAATAAACAAGCAAGAGAAAGGAGGAGGAGATGACAAGCTTATGCCCAATGAATTGCAACTCAACAAGAAAACATCTCACCTAACATTGAATCAAACCAAGAAGACCTTAAGAATGGACAACTTGAAGACAAGAATAAGAGTTGGGCTATGGTACCTTATGTCCCACTTTCCTAACATTCGGGAATGGGAAGACGATGATTTACTCGATGACAACCCTTAGTTTGGTTGTCCCCATAGGTAAGTATTTCTAACCCTTTACCTCCATGTTGTGTTTCCCCTGTGATGTGTTATGTGTTGTTTAGGCCTCCTGGGATGACTCTTGATTCTCTTGTAAGGTCCAGGATACCAAGAGACCACCTCTGTTGTGACCTTCTTCTATTTGTATCATCATTCTTCTATATTATTTCTCCTCTATTTTCACTGTTGTGTGTTGTGCCTTATGGACATAGCATTACGGTTGGTGACTTGGGGGCACCCTCCTATGTGATTGTCCCTAAGGCACTTGTTTCTCCTCTCTTGATTTATTGTTTACGTTCCTCTAGCATTTCTATCTAGTAGGCGGATGATGAAAAACATATTATACTAATACGTACCTAGTGTCCCTTCAGTGAGAAATCAAAAAATGGACCAAGTCCATACATGATGACGGGGTTGATATATATTATCCAACGCTTGGCTAGTAGAATCACTCCATGTGATTTTGATATTGTCTTATCACTTACAAACCATAACAATACTGTTGCTCTGTGCACTTTGTTTATCTTTGAATCTCACCTTGGTTACACTCGGTTTTGAGATTTCTATGGTATAGCCCCATAGTTATACTCAGTCTCTGAATCCATAGTATAACCTCGACTCTCTATGTGAATGATTATATGCATTGTTTATCATGATTATATGGATGCTAACACTTTTCTTGCAAGAGTGTGTTTTTGGGAACATTTGGCGATCGTAAAGTACATGTCACCTCCGGGGGGTATGGGCTTTATGAGAGCTCGTGTTCCCTTATGTGTTTTCTACCTACCTTAACGTGCTTGATATCATGATATGATATCAACCACCTTAAGGTGGGGGCGTATATAAGGTAAGTTGTATGTTCTAGATGCTAGTAAAGTGTGTTTGAACAATCTTCAAATCTATTGTGTATACCTCCTTTTCACCGTAAGGCATCTCCGTGATGCGGGTGGGGTTGTATACTTTTGAGCTCATACCTCCTTTTCACTGTAAGGCGTCCCTATGATGCGAGTGGGGTTGTATACCATGCTTCTTTTTCACTGTAAGGCATCTCCATGATGCAGGTGGGGTTGCATTTTCAAAAAGTCCTTTGTGGAGGCAGGGAGCGGATCTGTGACTATCAAAACCCTTAAGCGTGTCTTTGGCAATTGTTTTGGTTAAGCCCAATCATCAATGTGTGCCTGTAATGTGCCTAAGATGGTGATGAACCTAGAAATAGGTACACTCCATCACTTGTCTGTCATGTTTTCTGTGTCTTCCATGTGTGTGTGTATTGCATGTTTGTTCCCAAGCATAGTCTAAAGATCGGTGGCGCTGAGTCCCTCCTATGCTTTGGGAGTTTTATGGCATGCTTGATTTGTATGATGTGCTTGATTTGTATTGCATGTCTGTTGCCCCATATGCAGTCTAAAGACTGGTGTAAATGAGTCCCTCCTGCATTATGGGTGGTGTGTTTACTTTCCTTGTACTTGCATCTGCATTTCATATATTAGAAAAGAAAAAGAAAATCATCACTGTGTTCACTGCATTCACTATATTCAATATGTTTTGCGTGTCTTTAATACTATCTTCTCCATGTTTTGCATGACTGTAACTGTCTTCTCTGTGTTTTGCATGCATGTTACTGTCTTCATTGTGATTGGCGTGTCTTCTCTGTGCTTAGCGTGTTTGTTGTGCTTGTTGACCATACTTTAATGCATGTATTGGCCTTGCATTTATACATACATTAAAGTGGGGGCTAAATGTTATGTTGGAAAAAGTATCCTTGGGGGCTTTTTTCTCTTAAGGTTTAGCTCTCGGGTCCTTTAGAATGCATTTAGAGCATCTTGCATGATTTTGATGACTCCCGATGAGAAAACCCTAAAGTTTCATGGCAATTGGGACTCAAGGGGTGCATTTATGATGATTCCTACCTGAAATAGGGGGAGGACTTGGGCGCCCGTGCCCTAGTCCTACCCTATTTTAGGTCAAGACCTATTTTTGGGTGTCATTTTATGACCATTACTTAGGTCCTATGCCAACATCCTAAGTTTGAATTATAAAAATTCTTAGTGGGAATGTTTGTAGTAGCATATATAAGCATGATTAGTGATTCATTTGTAAACCAAATGGAAATGAGATGGACATTTTGATTGACAAGCTTATGTGAAAGTGATTCAAGGCATTCATGATATTGCAAGAGTAGAGTTTTGTGTTGTTATTGTGTTTGTATTTGCAGATTTGGCATCCCTCTCCTCATGGCATGAAGAGCATATTCCTTCCATGAGATCTTCACTACAAGGTGATATCAATTATGTTTTCTATGATTTATCATTTGGATTTTGCCTCTATCCTGCAAGGATACGCACTCTTTATCTGACAACGGTGTTTGAAAGACTTGAATCTTTCTCCAGGGCTTGACTGAGGCAAGCCTCTAAACACCACAACCCCCAACCCACTTTTCTATGATTGCAGGTTACATGTTGTGAAAGTGAAAGAAGTGGAGTTGTAGAAAAGTAGTGTAGACTATCGGATTGCAGATCAAAGAAGAAAACAGGGACATGGACTTGGGCGTCCGCTCATTAGTCCTCCAGATACCGCAACTGTAAAATCTCCAGAACAACAAGAACATGTTGCAAACAACATTCCTGGATCTTGACAAAAACTATGGCACTAGGCTAGGGCACCCGCTCATTAGTCCCTGACTTTTTCACACACCAAACTTTGAAATCTAGTACGCATTTGGTTTTCATTTGCTATTTTTGTGTGTGATCATTTTCCATAATTTATCTATTTGTTTACGATTTCACGAAATTAGGGTTTTGAGCATAATTGGGCTTAATTGAACAACAAATCTATACAATTCTGATCTTCCCCTATGTTCCAAGTGATAGGAGATCTATAGTAGAGTTCTCTACTTGGTTGAATGTCCTTGAATGTTTAGTGGTGAAAGGAGGATCAACACAAACCATTAAAATCAATCCTCTTTATTTTTAACCCTAAACATTGTCAGTTCTGACAACTCCTAAACTTTGCATCATTCACTAGAGGATTTTGAGTCATCACCAGGTTGGTCCCTCCCATGAGGTAAATAAAATGCAAATGTTCTAAGTTCCAATACTTCCATATGTTAGCCCCATGCACCTCAGGAAAGTGCCAGGTCTAGCACATATAAGGTAATGCACCTTCGTGACATTTAGCACTGAGTCATTTTTTTGGTGGCCCCCCTCTTCCAAAAAGTAATAGACTCCCCAACAGCCACATGTCGATGCTCTGCATCATTCCAGGGTCGTAGTGTTGAAACCTTCTCGATGTTGTTGTGCAATCAAAAACATGACTCGGTAGCCTGGGGCAGTTGAGTCAGCTTTAGCGAGCACATGGACCCCTCTCCTTGCCATAGGAGAAACCTCCATGTCACTCTCGCTCTCATGGAAGTAGCCAGTCGAGAGGAGGTGAGACACAGGGGTGGTCTTGCTTGTTTGAGAGTTGGACTTCATGAAGAGTGGTCGGCTGGTCCTAGGGCCTTTCTTGTGTGTTGATTCTAATCTGATTTTCTATGACTGTTGTGGTTGAAATAACTATAGGACCCAAAGGGTCACTAACTTTATTGTTCTCCTGTTTAGATTCTGAAGATTCCAACATTGCATGGGTTGATCGTTGCTTTCGTCTATACTTCTGGTAAGTTGGAGTTTTTCTTGAAGTTGTTGGATGTTGACTTGTGTTTGGAGTAACCTCAACCTATGTTGTTGTTACTGAATTGTTTGTTGATCGTGTTGTGGTCAAGGGTGAATTTCCTCAATCTCTTCGAGGATTGCCCTCATCCACTCGCCTCTAAGCCCAGGGCACATTAGTGAGCCCCAAATCGAGAGAGAGTTAGCTGGAGTTAACCTCGATTTGACTTATGGTTTGACTTAGGGTTTGTTGACCTAAGGTTTGACTTTGTGTTTGACCTTGTGTTGGAATCAAGGGTTTGACTAATGTTGACCTTGTGCTAGAATCAAGGGTTTGCATTCTTCTTGTGATACTAATGTTAGTGCTTTTTTCAGTTTTTGAATGCATGCAAGCCTATATGAGTGCAAAACAATATTTTTGTACTTTTTTGGATCTTTATGAAAGTAAAGTTCTTTTCTTAATCTAGGAATGGAAATATGTATGCAATCTAGGATGTATTTAATTAATGCAATCTGATCTATGTTTTTGTTTGATTTTCTAGATTTTTAGATCAATTACTCTAGGACAATGAAATTGTTTTGAAATAAACTAATCTAAAGAACTTTGAAAGCAAACTAATCTAACAATGCAAATCCTATTTAGCCTATCAAGGAAATTGCAATATTAAATTACTATTCCCAAGAGCAAATTTAGATTTTCTAATTACTATAGAAAAAAGCACTAAAGAACCTAGAATATGAGACGTGTGAGCCTTCACTACCCTCAAGAATCCTTGTGTCAGCAACCTCTTTGTCCTCTTGTAGTAGTGGGGATATCCTCTTGGCAACAACAAGAAAGGGGTGTGAAAGAGATTTTTAAAGCTTGACACGTGAACTCAATGTGAGCTAATGAACACTATGGCTTGTGATTTTGGCAGTGTATCAATGCGATATGAAGATTTTAGCAAAGCTTAGATGAAATAACAAAAAAAACCAAAAGGCTCGAATGTCTTATATGAGTTTATGGATGTTGATTGGAGAGAAAAACCTGCAAAGATTGGATGCACAAATGAAATTGCCTCCCTTTGTGCTTGAGGGAGAGGGGTATTTATAGGTTGAAAGAAACTATGAGAGGTGGGAGAGGATGGAGAGTTAACTTCCTTGATTGGAGAGTTAGCTCAAAAGACCAAGGAGTTATCTGGACTAATTAGGAAGTGAACAAGCTAATATCTAGCTTATCACTGAAGTAAAAATGGAGTTAGCATGAATGCATGAGTTGACAAGTAGAGATAAAAAGGATCTAATTATGCATGCTTGGAGGCTTGGAATATTTAACTCTATGTTTAGACCAAAACTCATGCAAACATAAAGAAAAATGGGTCAAAATGGAGCTTTTTCGTATCCAAAACTCAAGTTTTTCCATGGCTGGAAAAGATGATAGGGTCACCCATGGGTCACCCCTTTTGCTAGTTCAGGTCACTCGGGGGCAATCTTGGGCCACCCAAGGGTGACCCATGGGCAACCCATAGAGGAGAGGTCTTGGGTTGGAAAGTAGGGTTGGAGATTGTTAGTCAGATGAAAAGGAGGTGAACTGACTCGAGAAACTAGTCGAGAGAGGGTCAATATCCAAATCTCCACTTGCAAAAGTCAAATCTCCTAGGGGAGATCCTGAGATAATAGGGGGAGATTTGTACCAGTTGACCAAAACTAAAAACTAAAAGTTGGAGATAGCTTGGGAGGTCCTCTAGAGGGCTCCTAGGGGTGGGAATGGATGAAAAACACTAGGGTTCAAGCTCAAATCACAACAAATAGATGAAAACAAGGCTTAGGAACAAAGTCGCAAGAATAGGAAATAAGAATCGACAAGTGTCGAAAAGAATTGAAAGTGGGTAGAAGCTTAGTACGACAAAGAGGAAACAAAAAGAGGAAGAAAAACCCAAATGCTACCAAGAGAATTGCTGCTGAGAGGGTATTATTTCATGCTTACATGTATGTGACAAGGATTGTGAGTCATCATGGGGTCCTCATGGAGGTTGTGCGTGATTTTGGTGCTTACATATTTTCTCCCTCGGGGATGGTAGTCTACATGAAGGGTAGAATACCGTTCCCAAAATAGGCATTACCTATTGTCAATTTTCTGCAATAGTACATGCAATAACTAGAATTAGTTTGACATTTAAATATATCAAAACAAGTAATTAAAATTGAAATGATGAACATGCCATAGATCTGTCAGTTTCACCTAGTTGTTTGCCTTTGTCAAGAAGACCTATAGGGATGAAAGCACATAAAATGAGAGCTCAAAAGATGCATAAAAGCAACAACTAGTCTAAAAATGCATAAAATAAACTAAACTAAGAGAAGACAAGAGTGGAGAAATTAAAGTGATTAGAGTGAAACATTGATAGAATTGGTCGTACGAGTAGCCATTGGAAATATATCACCGAGGTGATCACAAAGATGGTTGCTACTTCTTCTGTCACTGAGAATCAAGTGCACAATCAGTCAAAAACCCTTCTCTAAACCATATTTTTCTTTTTGTGAAAAATCTTGTGAAAGTGTCTGTTTTTGTTAATTTTTTCTATTGCATTGTGTTTGTCTCGTCATTTAGAGTAGAACTGATCTTTTGTTTGTCAAAATCGGTCAAAATTTGCAGTTCGTAGAGTATTTTTAGCATGAGAGGAGGTGAAATAGGGTCACCCCTTTTGCCAGTCCAAGTCACCCAGGGAAGATCTGGCTATGCAACAAGGTCACCTAGTGGAGATCTGGTTGTGTAACAGGGTCACTAAGGGGAGATCCTGTAGTACATCTAGGTCACCTGGGGGAGATCTAACCTGATGAAAGGGGTGACCCAACCAGTTCAATTCTAACTAAAATTTAAAGTTTTCTGACATTTACTACACTCTGTTTTGGTCTAATTTGAACACTAAATTTATCAATTTATTGCAATTTTAAAGGTTTTACATGCTTTTTTTGTGAATTTTTTTCAAGTTATATGATTTTTTTGGATTTTCTAAGTTTGACAGGATCTAATCGAAAGTTATTTTCTGATGACAAGATATGCACATTCATTGGAATGCAAACTAAGATTAGTTGTGGTTATCTAAGATGTATGATTCCTTATCTCCTGGTGATCTTGTTGTCTTGAAGAGGGATGGCTTGGAGAGGATTTGTTAGGTTCCAGTTGTAGATCCTACCTCTCGCATATGTTGTGATATCCTGACCTATTGGGATGTCAATAGGAATACCTTCAAGTTCCCCTAGGTTTCAGGGGAATGGACCATTACTTTGTATGATGTTTACCGCATCCTAGGAGTCCTTATGAGAGGACACCCACTTGTTCTTCCTACTAGCGAGTGCATTAAGGACAAGGCATGCTGGGCTTTGATCATGGGGGTGAGTCATCCCGAGGAACAAATAGGAGTCCAACTCACTATAATGCCTCAGCTTCGCATTCTTCTCTCGAGGAAGTTCCTTATTGTATTGATTTCATTGAGGTTATCTGGAGACAAGGCCTCGGCTTGTCTCAGATGGTGTTGGGAACCAATCATTCAGTGTATTGAGTAAGTACAATTTTTGCATGGGGTGCCGACATCCTTACTTTGGTTTAACATGACTTCTATCACATTACTCGCTGTGGGGCTCTTGCATTCAGCCACTTCACTCTGATCATAACTTGGATTTATGAGCACATCATGCCATACCAGAAGGAGCTTCCACTCCTTGATCCTAGACTTTCACGACCTACTATATAGGCTCATGTCGACCACTTTGATACTTCATTATGCATTGTGGCTACTCTCACTGATACAAACATGATTTTTGACCCTTATGTGGATATGGAGGTCACTTGGTCTCATGGCAGATAGATTCAATACTATTGTCGCAACATTACAGAGTTTTCTGACTGTAATGGTTTTGTCGAGGCTCACCATGTTAAGCAAGTTCTTCAACAGCTAGGAGATGACTTTCCAAAGGACTTGCCTATGATTCCTACTTGCTACTGATATGTCCAAGAGATGGGTGAGGTCATTTAGAGAGATATTGTTTGGACTCCTTTGACTCCTAGGGTTTTGATTACCAAAACTTCTAGGACCCCGAGAGGTGGATAGAGGGGAGGGAGAGAAGCTCCTTCCCAAGGACTCATTGTCATAGAGGACACTAATTCTACTAATGAGGACTATGATCCTGAGGGAGATGATCAGTTAGATGATGGCTTAGTTGGAGACAACCACTAGGCTAACTCAGACGAGGAGGAGGTATCGGGGACTACTTCTTCAGGTCCTAGACCTCCTCTTTCCAATGATGAGATGTGGCACATTGATCCCACCTGGCAGTCTAATGATCCTCATAAGTTTACATTTTTTTTCATGTTTTTAATTGTTCGTCTTCATTAAAATCATGAATCATCATTCCTTTCTTTGTTTTCAGGTAATGTTGAGGAATAGAGGAATTTATGTTGTGACACTTTTGTTGATTTGGTTGGTCTTTTTACTAGTCTATCACAGGAGCGACTTCTTGTTGATCCCAGAGTACCTACTAGAGCTGGTCGACACACTAATATATTTTCTCGTGCCTACGATAGGTGCAAGGAGAATGCCTCTTTGAGAGTAGAGAATCTCACTCTTAGGGGTGAGAATGCCATTCTTCGAGAGATGGCTTGTCTTGGGATTCGACATCCTAATTCAAGTGCAACAAGTCCTTCACATTCTCGGGCTCATAGCAGGGTTCCTCATTCCCATAGATCTCATGGAGATTCTAGTGTTGTTCAAAGGCATAGGAGTAGGAGCCCTAGAATGGTTTAGTTAGAGGAAGCCTTCCCTGAGGCTTTTGCCTGTTTTCTTCATTATCATGCCCCCTTACATGGGGAGCCTTACTTCTTTTGAGATCATTTTATCTAAGCTCTTGTACTCTTGTAGAATTTTGAACCTTTGATATGTCTTTGAAAAACTCTCTTCATGATTACCACTATCGTATGAATGGTTATCTCTTGTGTACTTTGAAAGTTTTTAGATTTTTTTGATTGTGTAGACCCTTAACTCTAAGAATGCATACATGATGACAATGATATGTTTTTGGTTCTTTTTTAGAATATATATATGAATGCAGGGTATGACATGCAATGCAAGAACAAAAGCAATGTTGGAATAAACTTCTACTTATATGGAATGCCATGAGTTATGACATTGACTTTTATTGCTTTGGATCTCTTTTTTCTGATTTTGATATGAATGCATTATGGAACAAACATTATGACTGCTCTTTAGTATGATTTTCAATCCAGGGGATTGTGGGTTATCCTAGTGTTGGAGACCTAATTAGGTTTGTGAGATAGCGATTCAAAACTCAAGTGGGGAACAGGGAGGAGATGGAGTGTTTCTGAATTTTAGGATTTGCTAAAGGCTAAACACTGATCCTTATCTAGATGAGACATTCTGACAAGATTTCAACTTAGACAAGCACCAAATTTTATTGGCATTCACTGGACTTAGATCATAGATGGCAAGCAAGATAGACATAGGGTAAAGGAAAACTAGGGATGAATCAAGGTCCCTAAGTAGAAAATAGTCCTAAAGACTACTAGAATGTTGGATTTTCTTAGGTAGAGTGTGTGTGTGTGTGTGTGCTTTGTACCTTTCTCTTTTATTTTCTCTAGTAGAGTGTCACCCTTGAATCTTTGTGCTTAGATTTATCTCCACCCAAGGGTATAGACACTCAGCAATCTTCTCTCTATCACTCTTTTTTTTTGTAACTCTCTTTTTTTTTGTATTTTCTAGAATACCTCACTTGATTTTCCCATTTTTTTGAATTTTTGACTTTTATGAAAATGAATGCTTTTGAGCTTTGGATACACAATAATTTGATCTCTCTATTCTCACTTTTCTCATCACTCTTAAATTTTTTTATCACTCATTTTTTTATTCACTCGTATTTTAGATTGTTTCCTTTAGAGTTTTGATCCACCTGACATTTTTGGCTAGGAAAGATAAGGGGCTAAGTGCCATCAAGAGTTTTCGTAATCCAATTAGACTTCCTTTTTACTAGGGAAGAATTGGGAAGGTCTACTTGCAAACTTCCTTTGAACATTGTGGGTTTGAATACTAACTTTGCTTAGACTCAATAGCATGAATCATTAAGATCAGGATCAGTGTAAAGCTAAGAGCTAGGCTTTGATTAGAATCATTGGAAATGAAGGCAAAGAATGGTGATTGTGAAAATAGGGGAATCTCAAAACCTAAAAGGATCACCTACACCTAGGAAACCTTAGACTCCTTATTGAAATGAAAACAATACAAGAGCGAGTCATGCACAGAAGTGCAAGATGGACAGAATCATAGTGGACACCATAGGCTCACCCACCTATAAACTTGTTGCTTTCCTTGCTAAGTTAATTCCTCTTCTTGTGGGCAAATCCAATTCTTTCGTAAAGGACTCCGTCTATTTTGTAGAATTTGTCAAGGATAAAAAATTAGAGGAGAATGACCTCTTGGTCAGCTTTGACGTTGTTTCTCTTTTCACCAAAGTCTCCATTCCTGACTCCATAGAGATTATTAAACATAAGTCTAATGATGAAATTGCCTCCTTGGTTCATTGTGCTTATGCTCCACAATTTTTCTTTCCAAGGAGTGTTCTATGAGAAAGTAGACGGCGTAGCTATGGGCTCCCCTCTATCCCCTATCGTGGCTAATCTCTACATGGAGCATTTTGAAGACATTACCCTCC